>OZ020484.1:13739928-14979589 GCA_963971405.1 Psococerastis gibbosa | reverse complement strand
GCTGGACCACAAGCCCCGACAAGTCCAGTAATCGCCAAATCCTCTACTTACGCTCAAATTGACATGATTCGTGTTACTAGACAGGTTAGCACAACTACACAACTATCTAACCGAACAGGTCTGTGAGCTTACTTAATTGCATACACGCAATGCTTTATTCAATACATTGTAGTATTATATGGTATATACAGTATATAGTAGTAGTAGTGTTCGTCGGGTTAATAACGACTTAGGCCTCATATTTGGGCCCATAGAGCGACTCCGACTTGACTGTACTATGCCAGCCCATAGGACAGTGGACCTCCTGATTATAGTGGATTCCGAACCACTTGGGAAACACAGTGAAGTCACACGATTAGTTCGGAGGTGACCAGGACAAGTCCTACCATGTTTCCCTACCGGCACTGTGCACACGACCAAGTTATCTGCAGCTTTGAACCTGCTCTGGTCCGCTGGATTCAACTTGGTATGGCGGCCGGTTATATATGCAGTATATATAACACTGACATTGGTTGAAGAGGTAACCTCCTCGTTATAACAGAAATTAGAGGATATGGAAAAACTGGGCTTGGCGGGATTCGAACCCACGATCTACGCCTAACCGGGGCGTCGTCTTAACCGCTGGACCAAAATCCCCGACAAGACATAACCTTTATGCAATTAAGTAAGCTCACAGACCTGTTCGGTTAGATAGTTGTGTAGTTGTGCTAACCTGTCTAGCAACACGAATCATGTCAATTTGAGCATAAGTAGAGGATTTGGCGATTACTGGACTTGTCGGGGCTTGTGATCCAGCGGTTAATACGACGCCCCGGTTAGGCGTAGATCGTGGGTTCGAAGCCCGCCAAGCCCAGTTTTTTCCATATCCTCTAATTTCGGAACAGCATATGGATAGGCATATACTAGTAATATACGGTAACATAATATATTATATGTATTGGAATATACTGTAAAAAGGATGTCCTCTCAGTGTCGATTGTCAACCAATACTTTATTATTAGCCTACATTGCCATAGTTATCTGCCTCCACAATGATTTCTGTTAACTTTTGATTTTTACTTAATTCTTAATTTCTTATTTGTTTAGACACTAAGTTTACTTTTACCATTATATTTGTACAGGGGGGCCCAGCATGGGACTTGTCCTTTGAGCCACCCTTCCATTTGTAATATGTAAGTTATGTAAATGTTGTTTTAATTTAATAAATTTGATTTGATAGGCCTAATATATCATTCATTCATTCATTCAAGTGAAACGAAACCAATTTAAAGCGAAATTCAATATTTTGTAAATTAAAATATTGTATATACACTATGCCCTGATACCGGTATCTTACTGCTATAATGCAGTTAAAGAATCGTTCAGAGTTCAGACGATGAGAAATTTATGAACTGAGATGTGAAATTTAGCAGAGGTTCCCGCATAACGTCTTCATCAACAATATTCACCGTAAGCAACATTCATTAACGTCACTTACCGTCAACAATCCTACGTTAACTTACGCAAGTTGAAATCGCTCCGCTAGCCACTATTGTATGGTACCTTTTGTACTAGTGTACAACTAATAATTAAAATGAGTCAATACGTCTGCCGTGGATGATTATAAAGATTTTCGTAAAAGCCCCGCATATGGCTTTAATCTCGATCCATTCGTTAATACTGCCAGCAGGCCTGCTGCTAGTAATCAGCTAGGCTGTTGTCTTTTTAATAAGCTTGCGGTAGTATAATGCTAGCCAGGCGCGGATCTAGAATGAGACCAAGGAGGGGGCTAAGATTAAATTTCTATTTTTTTTTTTTTTAAATAGGGCTAATATATTGGGGTTTTACGCATATTCAGAGCAATAATGGTTCTATATTATAGGTAATTAATACAATCGAGCACAAGGGGGGCCCGGGGGTCTCTCCCGGGAGAAAAATTGTGAAAAATACGACTGAAATAGTGGTGAAATAGTGGGGTTTTACTCATTTTGAGGAACCTATTGGGGGTGGGGGGCTATAGCCGTAGATCCGCGCCTGATGCTAGCTGTGGCTGTGGCGGATCCACAGGGAGGCGAAGGGGCGTTCGCCCCTTGGGGTACAAAGGTGGCCACATTATGGTAGATTTTCAGGTAGTAGTAGTAGTACGGTTTGACACAGTCCCAGGCCACGGTGTGGGCCCATAGGACTCCAGTGGACCTCCTGATTATAGTGGATTCCGAACCACTTGGGAAACACAGTGAAGTCACACGATTAGTTCGGAGGTGACCAGGACAAGTCCTACCATGTTTCCCTACCGGCACTGTGCACACGACCAATTTATCTGCAGCTTTGAACCTGCTCTGGTCCGCTGGATTCAACTTGGTATGGCGGCCGGCTAGATTTTCAGGTAGATTCTCCTTTATTATGTAATAAAATAATAACAACTTAAATTTAATTACATAAGTACAGATAATAAATTATATAAAAAAACGCGTTTTTAAAATTAAATTGGCCCTGATTACACGCTCAAATATTTATTTGATCGAAGAAATATTTAGAATGTTTATGTTGAAGTAAGATTTAAATCTGAAGTTAGTGAGTGTGTATGTGTATTAGGAGTCCGAAGTACGGTATCATCACGCTTGTGACTCTGATAAAGATTAATAATTAATATGATTAATAAGGGGAGGGGGGACGCACAAAAAAGATACCCTTGAACATATATTTTTGGGAACCTATATGTACTGTACATGCCGAGTTTCATTAAATTCTATCCGGCAGCTTGGCCCCAAATCTAGTTACATACCGACAAACAGACAGACAAATAGACATTTAGTAAAAACCAATTTTTTATCCTGGTACCACAAAACGTGTAAATCCGCTGGAATCTCGATCATAGCGATAATTTCCTTATAAGAAAGGTATAAAGACGATTTAAAACACAAAATTAATTGTCAAAAGCGTAGTCAGCGAAACCAAATTGTATAAGAATCAATTACCTAACATAAAATAGATTATAGTTACTAGTTAGCCTACTGGCTTGCTTTGCCGCTTTCGATGTCAATGACAGACTTCCGCGATGTATCCACCTAGGCCAATAGGCCCTGCCCTAGGGTACACTACAGCACATTTAGCTACGCACCTTATCCGATTTTCAGCTCTTTTCGATCACAGAAACCGAACACGCGACTTGCACTTATAATAAAGTGCAGCATATCGTCCACGTTACATAAAGCTGAGCGTGCGACTGCCGAGTAAACTGACGCTGCCGTCTGCCGGTGCCTCCCTAGCCGATGGCTTCACCATAGGCTACTCACGTTCGCCTCCAGTCTTCTATCTCCAATAGGGAAAATTGTGAATTTCCCATACTGTAGCTGTAGCATGGCAGCATTACAGGCTATTAATACGCCATCATACTGTATACATGTACGTGTGCACACGTATGTGTGATAATGATCTAGCCTTACATTGATGATCACAGCCTCCCCGCAAACATTAGCATTCGGTGGGTTGAGAAGTTCCATTCTATTTTTATATATAATATTTAAATTTATTATTTGAATGCATATTATATATACTGTACACATAGTATAAAAACATTTATCGGCAGCAAGTATATTTATTATGCAATATACATACATACATTATACATACCATATACCAATATGACAGGATTAGAAATAAGTACATTATGAATCCAAACAAAGCCCGTTTTGTACATATATAGGCATTAGTTTGGTTTCATTTGGTATTCATTCCCCACCTGTAGACTGTAGACAAAACCATTCTAGAACACCCATGACTTCCGCGCACACACACACACACACACACACACCGACCGGCGCAAATACTCGAAAGAGTCCCGCGCCTTAAAAAAAAAAAAAAAAAAAAGTTTGGTTTTGGGTACAAAACAAAAAAAAATGTATATAAGATAAAGGATTTTAATAAAATAATGACTAAAATAAATAATAATTCGTAAAACCTTTTCATTGATGCTTTCTAACGTTTTCGTCATCATGGCAATTTGGACCTTGGAGACTGTCCTCTAAAAAGGAAAGTCGTGATCTTGCCAAACCATTGCCTCAGGTTTTTCAACCAAGGTCTTTTTCTTCTACCAGTCCTTCTATCTTCCCTTGGATTATAACATGAAGAAGACGATTTTTGTTTCGTGCCTCATCACATGGCCGAAGTATGTTAGTTTCAGTTTCATAACCGTCAGCAGCAACTCGGCCTCGGGCCCTCAGCATTGGGGGCATGACCTCTCCAAGATGGGTGCAGTATTCCACGGCATATCATTTCAAACGTCTGAGAGGTCCATCATTTAGGCTTTAGGCTAAATAGAGAATATTGTAGGTAATGAAATCCAACAGGATACCGTACTGTAGATGTTTGATGTGTAGGTACGTAGCTTCTCCTAGGATGATCTGGTTTTTTATCTTTTTTGTGTAAAGTAAACTGTGGGGAACCTACTCGATGTATTTCGTTGAATGTCGCCATCTAGGTAGATAAAAATTATATCTCGGGAGTCGGGACCTTCTTTTATGCTTGGTACCTCCAAAAAAACGATAAAAAATTATTTCTAAGAAACGGGTTACACATGTAGTTCTTAAATTTCACACACTAAGGCTATATTGTTGTCGCTATTTGTGTGGCTAAAATACACTAGGTAGCATTTCTATTGATAGTTTGGTTCTGGGGAAAAATATTATTATAAATATAATAAATCAATATTAAATATTATAATTATAAGAATAAATTTTAATTTAAAAGAAATCATACCTCGGGACATTTTTTTTCTGTTTTGGGCTAAGTCAATTTGGGGGGGGGGGTTCATTTCTATGTGCTTGTTCGGGACCCGTCAAATATATGTAAAAGGATGGGGTACATAAGTACCGTACATAAAACCTACAATGAGGAAATCTGGGGGTTTAAAATTGCGACATAACACCCTCTTCCTTCCATATATTGATTGTTGCAATTTCACTTCACAAGGTCCCAAGCATATACCTTTTCTACCTTTACCTTTCCAAAAGCTTGGGGGATCAACCACTCGTCTTAATTAAGGACACTAAAAGACCCCCCGGCCCCTGTAAGATCACCACGTGGGACATCGCTTATTTTAAGTTATTGTCAGACGCTAGTAGCCTCTGCCCCTTGGGCACTAAGTTTTGAGAATATTTATGGAAGACCCGGTGGAGGCTTGCTGAATGGCCGTATGGTCTACTGCCCAAAAGTGCTGACACTTTCCGAGAATGTCGGATGGCAGGGACCGGACGGCCTATTCAGTGACGTCGCCAACCGAGATATTAATTAGACGCAAAACTGATGTTAGATGACAGAGGAAGACTGACCGAGGGACTGGAAGGAAGAAGAATGCATAGGATTCAAGGAGTCGAGTAGTATAATAAGGAATTAATTAACATTCAAGTAATTGTCGTATTAGGGTTTTTTTCGGGCAAGCCAGGGGGGGGGGGTTGAGGGGGATTCAAACCCCCCGTCCCCCGAAATGAAATGGCTTGACACTAGATACAATCAGATTTTGAGAGGAAAAATAAAACTATTATGTAATATATCCAATGAAATTTCTGAAACACCCCCCCTCCCCGAAAAAAATCCTGGCTACGGTCTTGCTTCTAAGGGTGAGTGTTTATTACAAGTATATTTAGTATATTCTAGTGATTGATTGAACCACGCTTGTTAATACGATTGCACGTGATCCTGCGATAGATGACATGTTAGAAGGTACCAAGGCCGTAGCCAAGGGGGGGTTCATGGGGGTCCCAACTTAATATACCTAGTTGCAGAGCCGGATTAAACCATGGGCACTTGGGGCACAGGCCCCCGCCCCCCCAGAAATGCCAGAAATTCCAGCCCCCCCCCCCCCCAAACGAGATTTTTTTTAGATAAAAATAAAAAAAATTAAAAGTATTGAAATTGGTGGGAAATAATGTGTTTTTCTTTTGTTATGCTGGTAGATTTATGAATTTAGAGGAGTTTGCTGTTGCACCCACGGCCCCCACATATCTTGTGCCCCCCCCCCCCCCAGAGGTTAATCCGGCACTGCCTAGTTGGCTGACTTTGGTTTTATCAGCAACTTCAGCATGACGCAGGATTATTTGGTGGACATGGCGCCCCTTTGTGAACATTCCAAAATTGCGTTACTATGCCTCCGAATTAATCTTGAGACTTTACTATGTTCCCAAAGTGGTTCAAAATACACTATAATCAGGAAGTACACGCTGTCAATTAACTACCCTTCTCTCTGAGGTGAAGGAGTCTGCCCTTAGGGTGCCACAAGTTAATTAACAGACTCACTCCCCCCGCCAGGCTGACGGGGTTGCTAAAAACTGAAATGCTGAAAGCAAGCGTTGGAAAACAAACAAACAAATACATCTAATTGAAACCCAATCGTAGTGCGTACCATATGCTCGCATGACTTGAACAGTATCGGTAGGAATATTGCATTGCGCCTGCATTGGTATAGTCCACGCAAAATGAGAAAAGTATGGTCATGGAATGTTTTGATCCTGGGCAACACTGTAAAAATATTATTTGCACAATTTTTGTTATGCCTTGCATCCAATGTAACAAGGTAACGCAAAATGGTGCAAGAAATATTTTTAAAGTGTTGCACTGGATCAAAACATTCCATGTCCATGCTTTTCTCATTTCGCGTGGACTATATATGATGGGGCCTTGAAATATTTCTTACCCTACTTTTCAAGAGATGGTTGCCTAAAATCGTTTTAGTCCAGAAACTGAGCATGAGTGGGTGATTCATTGGCTACAATGAAAGGGTCACCACCTTAGGAATTAGAAGATCGTGACGTCATTAGTCCATCCAGTTGACCTGCACGATTGCTTAAGTCACGCCCACCACACCTTTATTTAACACCTACAGCACTTTCTGTCTTCTGCTGTCGGCTCTCATTGTTTGACTACATAATACAATATAATTGCTCACTAAAAAAATTATACTAAAAAATATTCATTAAATGTTTGCATGCCTGTACATAGTACAATAGAGGGTGTACAATATTTTTTATTATCGTCGAAGGCTTATTTTGCATGATTTAGATAAACAATAAGAACAACAGTACTAATCATTGTCCTATAGAATAGATTGTAGATAGTGATGCGCACACGACGAGACAGTAGCTCCCGCGGGACGTGTCCGGAGCCGGCTCACTCCGTTTAGGCTCCCATTCCATTGACCGGCTAGGGCTATTTCCAAAAAACAGTGACGTGGTAGCAGACATTCAAGACTTAGGTTGCGTTTCCACCGATCTCGCATTGCAGAATGCAAATGACATTGACGGAAATTAGAATTTTTCTTTTTATAGAAATCTATTAAAATGTTTGTACTTAACATATCCCATGACGCCATTTTTTAATTTTAGTTTGTTTGTTTGTGATTTTACTGTATGATCATTGATCAATTTTAACTATGGCATAGAGGAAAATAAACATTTCCGTCAATTCTGCAATGCGAGGTCGGTGGAAACGCCACCTAAGTCTTGAATGTCTGCTACCACGTCACCGTTTTTGGAAATAGCCCTAGCCGGTCAATGGAATGGGCACCTAACAGAAGAGTCATAGGCAAAAACTGCAATTGTATACAGGACCATACTCCAGGGCTTTCAGTAATAGGTGAGATATGCAGTAGGTATGCCTAATAAACGTCAGTGAGAAAAAATATTATTTGTCGCATATAAATAAATTAAAGTTAAAATTAAAATTAAAATTAAAATTAAAATTAAAATTAAAATTAAAAATTAATTAAAGTTTCCGACTCGGAAAGAATTACTATTCGTCTACAGAGGGAGGTATCAGCAGCCTGATCGGGGCGTTTATAATACCGGTATTTATTTAATCCACTGGTAAACAAGATAATTTATAATGGAAAGTGCTATTCAAAATTTGTTTGTCTACAGTTATAATCCTAGGGTATTTATTTAGCCCCGGTATTATAAACGGCTCGATCAGACAGCTGGAGGTCCTTGGGAAAGGCAGTTGACTCCGCCTCCCAAGATTTTGATTAAAAAGGAAAATATATTAAATCTCGTCCCGTCGTCCCGCACGTGCCCCTCTAGCCCTATACTCTCCCACATTCAGTCCGTAAATTGAATAGTACTTGTAGTGCTAATTAGTGGCTGTCATGGCAGAGTCTTCTTATAATCCCCCTCCCCTACACAGCAAGCCTGCTTCGCCGAGAATAGAAGAAAGTTAGCTGTTGGCACCGTACGCACTGTCAAGAAAATTTGTAATAAGTCATAGTCGTGCACCGCATAAAAACTATTTGTATCTACACTTGAAGCGAGATAAGACTTAATAGGTTGTAATCGACTAAATGGAATCAATTAAATGGCTGCAAGGGTTATCTTGTCCAGAAGCTCCGGTCATTTTCTTCAATTCTCAATGAATACATCCGGACTAGCTACTTCATCATGTTTATACGCCTATTAGTACACTGCACTGGCAGTCCTATACCCGTACCGTCCCTCCAAAATGGAGTTACAGTAGAAGTCCGATAATACGGTGCGTTCGGGACCGGCTGGCCTACCAAAATTTCCGGTCTATCGGGCGGTAATTATAAGAACAATTAGGTTAATAATTAAGCTACAAAATACAGTATGCAAATACATACAATAAAGTTTATTTTAAATTTCATATAATGTATGTAAAATGTTAAACATATTTCACTTAGATTTACAAAAGTCGCGAATGTCTTTTTGTTTTCTTGACGTTTGACGTTTAGTATTAAAGTTATATTATATATTAAGTATATTTCTAATGATATGGAAATCAATTATTTCTGAAGCACTGTAGCTAGTGCTAGCCTCAGCAAAAGAGATAAACTTATTTTCCGGAGCGATGCCAGACTATCGGGCATTCCGAACTGTTGGATTCCGGACTAATGGACCTCCACTGTAATATATGGTATAGGTCAATAGGTGCTTACAGCTGCTTACATTGGTATTGCCCTGCATGATTTTGATGGGCATAACTAGATTAAGAAGTGAAATTAAAGTGGAACAATATGATTCACTCATTTTGAAGATGAGAAAAACCAGGACGTACAAAGACGGTTATTCCATCAGTCAATAATCCGTCATTTGTGTATCAATAATTGATTAGATGTTTGTTTTAAGAAGACTATTATGTAGACATTTCACGTATCTATTATAATTTAAGTTATAATATGGTAGAGACGTATTATTATTGATGCACAAATGACGGATTATTGACTGATGGAATAGCCGCCAAAGTGGACGCTCCACCCGCCCGTGCCACGCCAAGCCACTGGACGACATTAATCAAGAATTACTATGACGAAAGTTTGTCGTCCCAGATTCCGTGTGAATTATTGCGCCTTTTAAGATATAATCGGACTCTACACTACACGTTTTTAGCACAAAGTCAAATATTGACAGTAAATATATCGCTCGTACGACTATCAATTTAGTCGCATCTATTGTAAATTTTGATGAAAACACCGGTTCGCCACAGCTTTGGAACAAGTAAAAAATCGCTAGGTTAGAGTTAAATCCACGCTTTGTAAATGTGTGGGAACATGCGACCATATTCAATTTCAGTTAAATCACTTTCAATTATATTAATACGGTACCAACAATAGCTAAATTAATATTGGTGCCAATTAATTAACATACCGCAAGGCCCGTGTGCGGTTTATCCTTGGTTACCCATCTATGAATATGTAGTACATATAAAAGCATCCAATATCAAAATATTATTGTTAATACATTGATGTAAAAAATTGATAGCTCTAAAATCAATATAACACTATCCATAGTGTTTTTGGAACGGAATTGTGAACTTCCCATTCTGGTGGAGCCTGGGGAGATGATGGTATGATCAAGGTTGACATCTCCTGACTTGCCCTGAGCTTGAAGACGTTTGCCAGCAGAATAACTCCGATTAAGTAATTAACTGTCGTCGGAAACAGCCTTAATCCCAGCTGATTGAAGGCTGGGAAGTCATAATTTTAAGGAAGCTACTCGCCCAAACAATAGGAACACTCAGTTATTATAGATGGGTAAGTATCAAGAGTAGGCCTACTGAAGGTACTGTATAGGTATCTGCATAACATGATTATATTGTAGCTTGTAATATGCACAGGTAGTATATGTATTATGATGCAGCTCAATGAAACGTTAGGTTTACGGGATTGGAATACGGTACCAGGGTTTGAAGAACCAGTGGAATCTGGGCTGATGGCCCGTGGTCGATATGACTCGCTGTGGAGCCGCTGAGGTACAACTTTCGAAGTTTACGCAGCACTACAGAAGATGTCGCCCGCAGCTGTTGACAAAATGTTTGGATTTTAACGAAGGGTTAGTTGTAGATCTTACATTGCCTATTGTGTTAATAGTCATTAGAGGCATAGGTCTCATTGCCCATTGTCAGGGGAAGGGGGCTCCGCACTAATTGTTAGATGACTATGAGGCCCATGCCTCTAATGACCATTAACACAATAGGCAATGTAAGTCCAACCCTTTATTAAACAGTATTACACCATTGTTATTAACCTTTACCAATAAATGTTAGGAAATTCATATCTACCATGGCCCATCAGCCAGGATTCTACCGGTTCTTCTTTAGACTCCGGCCGTGAAAGGCTTTGCTGTTACATGGCACCAGGGTTTCTTCGTCAAAAGTTTATTTTCTACCTGAACTTATTCGGCTACATTTCACCCGAAAGGTTGTAGGTTCGAGTCCTACACTTCCTACATTTTCTGGCCATGCTCCGGAGGGCATGTAAAGCAGGCGGTCCAGGGCCTTCCTAGATGAGTGTAAGACAGGGGCTTATAGCCCTAACTCCGCTAGGTTGGCTTAGTAATAGAACAAAATAGTCAAATTTTTATTTTATTTTACAAAATGGTCGATCAATTTCCCAATCGTATTGATCTGACCATCAATTGACAATATATTCGTCTTAGCTTTAGGCATTCGTTGTCGTCCGAGGCCATTTGTTAGCATTGATTCCAGTCAGTTATCGTCAAATAGTTATTCATTACTTTGCTATTTATACGATGGTCAACATTTTCTATTTTGATATTTCAATCAGTTTACTCGTTTTACGATCCCTGGAATACAAAAATTAGGTTTTATTTAAACGAAATGTTTGTCTTTCTGACGACCAGTCTGTTTGTCGGTCGGTCTGTGCATCGTGGCTTTGTGGACCAACTTTAAGGCTAATCGATGGATTTTGATGAAATTCGTCATGTTTATACGAGTAGAATAGATTGACAAAAAAAAAATTTCTAGCTTTCCCCTTATTTTTATAAGTGTTCCAAATGTCATTCTATCGTGGTCGGGTGCATGGACCTGTAGCAGGCTTAGTTATATAGTATGTCCCAATTTTGCCATCTAAGCAGCAAATTTTTCAAGTGAAGATATTGCATAAAATACTGGGACCTTTTCTGTTATCATCCCACACGGCTGGAATAGTATTAGAGGCAACCACTGCATGTCTTAATACTGTGCATGCTTTATTATTCCAATTCAGTACGTTTCTGTCTGTTACGTGTTAAACATGAATTTCTTAAAGTTGGCTGGTGTCATGGACGTAGCCAGGGGGGGGGGTTTGAACCCCCATGAACCCCCCCCCCCCGAAATGAAATGGCTTGATACTAGATAGAATCGGACCTTGAGAGGAAAAATAAAAACCAGTATGTAATATCCAATGAATTTTCTATCCCCCCCCCCCGAAAAAATCCTGGCTACGGCCTTGGCTGGTGTAGTAGGTTCAAAGAAAGGTTCAGTTAATTTTTTCGGTGGAAGGAAGGCTTACATTATTGTAAGTAGTCTACAAGAAGAGGGGAACTATAGGACAGTGGTCGGCAGCTATTTGTGCGAATTCATGTGGTGCCAACGCTACGAAAAATTTAAAGAATATATTTGAGTTTTGACCTGCTATATAATATGGTTATGTGAGAGAAGACGAAATATCAGCAACCATAGCGCTGACAGCAAAGTCAGCACTATGGCACCAGTCCTGGCCTTGCACGGGCAGCACGGAGAATATACCAGCAATGCGCAGCAATGCAGACATCAGTAATACTCTAGAACTCGAGCAATTAGGTACTTCTTTACTAAGATTCTCTGGGAAAAATAAATTTGATTTTTTAAAAAGAAAAACTTTTCATTTTGATCTTAGTTATAAATATAATTATAATTAATAAATTTCAATAAAATCAGTTTACATATAGAGTAGTCGTACGGACTCTGTCTTTCACCCGAAAGGTTGTTGGTTCGAGTCCTACACTTCCTACATTTTCTGGTCAAGCTTTGGAGGGCATGTAAAGCAGGCAGTACCGGGCCTTCCTAGTTGAGTATAAGAGAGGGCTTTATAGCCATAACTCCGCTAGGTTGGTTTATTAATAGAACAAAAAAAGTGATTATTTATTTATTTATTTATTTAAATAATATAAATTAATTTCAATAAAATCAGTTTACAAGCTTACAATAGGCGCGGTTTTTCTTTATATATTAAGTAAAACACCGAAAAAAGCTAAAATTTATGTTTATCCACAATACGGAAAAGGTCCAAATAATTTTGCATGGGAACACTTTTATTACATTCAAAAATGAATTCAGGATATTGTGCAACAGAGGTCTGGCCATTGTAAGCTGTCAATATTTCCGGCATGATACGCTTTACTCGACCGACTTTTTGGTAGAGATGTTTGAAGTTCGTTACGGGCAGTTTGTCAAATAGGCTTGGTCCCCTTTCGAATCTGGGTCTTTTCCTTTACGTCTATATTTATTATTATTATCCAGCCGCTCCATTCAGCAGTCATTATATACGATAAAGTTACGTGATCGGGGGGGGGGGGGGGGGGGTGTTTGTATAGACTTCCGGCTTTGTATTAAGGCCAGCCTATAGCTGCTGCTGACGCCGGAGTTCCAACTCCATTTCATTGACGTCATACATCTACATCTTGTTAATAACAGTATATAGTTGGCCTAATTAGTTGAATATTTTTAAAACAGACCATTGGGCTGGGGATACCGATACTGGTCTATTACACAGGATGTAAACATTAAGCTACAACACTATAGCCTACTGTACCCATGGACGGATACAGGGGGTAGGAGGTTAGAGCTCTGTTCTTCACCCCAAAATTTAGTAAATCTGTTGTATGTTAAATGTTAATCTATTACGCTTCAATTTAATAGATACTACATATGTTTGTTGTATTTTACCCCACATCTCCCCCCCCCCCCCAATGGGCTTGATCCGTTCCTGACGGTAGGTAGCCCACATAATACTAGTGTAACATTGAAAATGAGTTACCTAATTAAGTCACGTCATGACGTCATGTATAATATTCAGGCAAGTTCATTGCCAGACTCTTATGAGACTGCTTATGCAGCATTCTCTTTTGGCTCCATCAATGCTGTTTGATTTGGAAACTATATTATTCACTGTTATGTCATATCAGGGGCGCCATTTCAATATTTTTCAAGGGAGGGGGGCAAGATGGCAATTAGGGGCATTTTAAATCATGGTTGTATCGATTTCCTCCTTAGTCAGGGGCAATGTTAGCAGGGGGGGGGGGGCAATTGACACTCCTGAGACCCCAATAGATGGCCCTGCTACAAAAAGGGGGGATGGCGCCCCTGTGTCATATTTTAAAGGGTTGCATGATGGCCAATTAGCATCTGTCCTATTCTGTAGTTACGGGATTTCCGATTCCATTCGAGCCGATTCCAGAGACCAGAATCAAGTAATTTCTTTCGAGTATAACCAGGGGCGAAACTATAAATTTGGGGGCCCTGTGGAAGGGTTGAAAATAGGACCCCTTACCGGTACACCTCACTTTTTATACCAAAAGGGTAAGTGCTTGGGCTCTATAAGGATATACGCCTTTTAGTTGAAGTCAGAAATGGGTTCAAAAGTGATAGTTTATTTGGAAATCAGTGCCGCCTAATCAGAAAATTCTACTATAGGTTTATAGCTTAGATTATTAGCTAATATGTAGGCCGGAGGAAAGTGTTTGAAAAAAATAAATTGAAAGAATAGGTCACTCATTGTTAAAATTAACTTTGTATAGTTTTACGTAATAAAATTAAATTAAAAATTCACAACCGGTTTCGGCTAACGCCATCACGAAAAAATAGGTGTTAACAGTAGGTTTCTTATAATACAAAACGTTACGCAAAGGCGAGGTCTACCCTAACGCAAGCTTGAAGCTTGAAAATTGGGTATGGTTACAAAAATTCTTGGGAGATAATGTTAAAAATATAGGTGCGTAAAATTGTGGGGTTGTAAGCATTTTGGTAGAATAGAATTTTTCGAGATGAAGGTTGAAACCCCTACCCGGCCTTCTGGGTACAAATTTCTGACGACCTTATTTGGCTACATGTACAGTACCTTAGCCAGTGACTTGAATGAGTAATTGGAAACGATTCCATTTTATCAGTATCAATTGATTCGGTATCATTCTTTGCTGTTGTGTACAAAGATTCACTCCCGGATATCTGGAACTTTTGAGCATTTCGCCGCCAATAACTGTTGAAATGATATGAAAAACGTATTAAAACTTATCCAATAAATAAGAATGCAGCCTGAATTATACTGTGCAGTTCAATGAATCTACAATAGAATGGCCAAGCATCGTCTAATGAAATTATCATTTCGGAGCCATACTTATCGTATGTGGGGCGATGGATCGATTCCACTTCAGGGTATGTAATCGCGAGTATTTTGGTTCTTCGTCTGCTTCCTCTTCTTCCTCTTCCCTGTTACTGCCGCGTGCGCAGTGCGTGGGGGTCGCCCGTACTCATCTCTTGTACTCGCCCCGGTCAGAGTTTTTTGAATCGATTGATTTATTCAAGTATCGAGTTGTAAGTCGGAATAAAAAGGCCCCTAGGGATCTGTATCAGTTTTATATCTTTAGGTTGAAGAGGCAACCTCCTTAGGACATTACATCCGAAAATTGAGTACCGGTACCGGTACGGTATGAAAAAAACTGGGCTCGAACCATACCTGACCGGGCTATCGTGTTACCTCTATTTTCGAATATAATATCTACCTGTTGTTATCAGAATCTCTCGAAATTTACGTCAGTGCTGCAAACCAGACAAGGCAAAAAGTAATAAGTAAGGACCACTAATAAATGAATAAAATATAAATAAGTAAATAGCCTAATCATTTATTTACAAACAGACCTAAAAGTCAAATAAAATGCAAACCTCATATAGAAAATTGAGTACAATAATATGGTAGGCCTACTCAATTTAAATTCTTTCAGGGTACAATGAGGCTTCCCCAAATTTAATAATAGAATATCACTCTGCAATGAACAAACCACATTTCTTATGCATGAAAAATTGCCAAAACACTTGCATTTATTCTAACTTTCATTGTTGTAGGCCTACCTACGTTCTGGAATTCAATAGGCTGCAATAGGCACATCTGCACCTTAGAGTAGCATCAATATCACTTAACTAGACAGTTTCTACTTGAAACCTGCATTTTCATAGCTATGCAACAACCCATCAAGACTGTTATGTTTGGCCGGATGCATATAAGTAATATTGCAGGCAAAACCATTTGAAATTACGACCAAGGGCGTAGCGAGCTCTCGGACTGTGAGAGAGGAGGTATCGGGGCTTTACTATTTTAGAGCAAGGGCCCACGACGGCCAGAACTTCGTTATTTTATAAAAGCCCACTCTTATGACAGTTGCTACCCCCTGCCTAGCATTTATAATATAACAAAAGTATAAGTACCTATAATTAATTAAAGTTTAGGGGTGTCTGGCAGGGGGTAGCAACCGTCATAAGTGTCAGGCAATGGAAGACGAGATTTCTAAAGTTATCACTAAGAAAAAAATAAGCTTTATATTTTAACGAAAGTTAGGTACTATTTTATGCACCTTTACTACCTGTTAACTGCCAAAGTAACCACAACCCAAACTTTATAGTCGCTGGTCGTTCATACTTGTATAGGGGTCATGTACAGAAAAACTTTGGGCTTTTATAAAATAAAAATAAATAAATAAGGACTTTTTTTTGTTCTATTACTAAGCCAACCTAGCGGAGTTAGGGCTATAAAGCCCTCTCTTACACTCAACTAGGGAGACCCGGGACCGCCTGCTTTACATGCCCTCCGAAGCATGGCCAGAAAATGTAGCCAGTGTGGGACTCGAACCAACAACCTTTCAGGTGAAAGTCAGAGTCCGTACCACTACTCTACATGTCTTCATAACGAAGGTCTGGCCGTCGAGGGCTCTTAGTTTATATAGCAGTTTATACAATATTGCCTGGTGTTCAAGCATGTGCACCTAAATAAGGTATGTACAGGATAAAATGAAACACTCGTTAAAATGTGAAAACCAATCAAGTTAATCAAGTTAACCTAATTATCTAGATAATTTTTTCATCTCTACGGTAGGGGGGGGGGGGGCAGTTCCACCCACAGAATACTATAATATATATATATGTATATATATATATGCTTGCACCCTCTACCTATAGCTGGTGGTTTCCATTGATGCCTACGTTTCAAACTCTATGAGGTCACGTATCGTAACAATACCGTAATAAAAATTGGGCCTAGACTATATACAGCTTGCATAAACTTCAGAAAATATGTATTGTAGTATTGTAGCAATTCATTAAACGAACTGCCTTACGTGTCTTACTTAATTGTTAAGCTCAGTACTGGATTAGCCATGCAGCAAGAGTAGCAAATGCTGCGGGCCCCGCTAATTTGGGGCCCCGCGCTCCAACGCCTGTGTGACCGTTATAAAAAAAATATTAATTTATTAGCCTATATTGAAAGATATGTTAGGCTATCTCTAAATTTGCCCATATTAAATCCAGAAAAGTTTATTTTAAACAGTTGTGTTTCATTTAATACTCAAAACTTGAGAACCTAGGCTACAACAAGCCTCTCTTGACAGACTTTGCTACAGGCCCCGCGCTAGCTTAATCCGACATCGTTTAAGGCTATATCCTACCATATGTGGAGGCGGTACAATGTTGTAAATATCAATTATAACTTTCTGTAATGAATTTGCCTTTCTCATTGAAAATCAAATTAGAGGAAGGAATCAAGAACACTGGAGGAGAGTGGGATTCGAACTCGCTACATTTGCTTTTCCGGGGCAAACATGGTGGGTTTAAATCCCTATTCTTTCTCCCTTTGTCTTCAGCTTTAGGACATTCGATTTAGTCGAATCACGAGCTACTGTTTGAATTTAATAATACGGTTTTATAGGGTTTTATTTTAGGTTACTAATTTAACTAGCCGCAATTCTAAATTAGTCTAGAATGATTTCAAATATAGAGTCTGTACAGAGTTGGGTAACTTTGATTGACTCAAAGGGAGGCGAATTCAAAAACAGTAGCCTACCTTCAGAAAGACAATACTGTAGGTTCCTGCAGTACCTGGTCTTTATTATTGATTGTGAATTTTTTTAATTCCTTGTACATACTGAACTTTGCACCATTCATCATTTTGTCAAAGACTGCGAAGATTTCTATTCAGAGGTGTCTGTGCTAGTCCGATTGGCGCTATTCTATGTGAGCTGCGCAGAATATGCACTGTGCATCTGTACTCTGTACTTACAAACTGTATTTATGTAGGCTATACTATACTGCACGGCACATACAGTACGTGTGGTATAAATATTATAGCTTGAAGAACTAATTATATTGGTGGTATCACCGTTTGATAATGACAGATTTCTTCTGCTGATGAGTATAATAACAATCGTCGCACTTCGAGTCCAACCCGATTTTGTGATAACAGACAATCCTGGACTAATAATGGCCATATTTGCCATAAACATATTAGCAGCAATAACGTAATACACTAATACACTAAAGGAACCAACTTCCTCACTAAAAATTTTATTGTTCTTCGCTGACCAAAAAAAATGGAAGATCTACCTCTCCCAAGAATTCAGATAGTCCATGACCCAGTTGGATGTGAACTTAATTACGCGAGATATTTCACTAACTTGAAGAGAAATGTTGCTGTGTAATAGTAATTTCAACGCCTCAGGATCTGCTGTCTCATGCGCTATTAGGGATCACCCTTTGTCCGGACCGTATGGTTGTGTAAAATATATTAGGCCAATACAAACAGTGCTGCAGTCGCGGGCAAGGTAAAGCCATTGTGAAAACTATTACCAATCTAAATCAGACATCAGACAACGACCATCACAAGAGGTCTGCATTGAAAGATAAAGCTATTGTGGTAAAAACAAATGCTAAGACAATGAAGGCCACTGTTAGCAAAAACGACAGATGGGATATGAGAATTACAGTGCACAAGATAAATAGGTACTGGTAGATCTAGAACATAGGACTCCGATATATCACAGCTAAAAAAAAATTATGTTTCCCTGGACATCTCTGTCGATTTCTATGCTAGTCCCCCAGTTTTCGAATATATAATCATGAAGTTCTAAATTGGCACTAATTTGTATGATTTCGGCGTATTCTGTATCTTTAATCATTTCCAATTTAAGACATCATCAGAACCCCAATTTTTAATAATTGTTTATTATTGGCCTAAAATTCGTTTTCTTATTCTCGCACCCTTTACTCCGTGAAACTACCCGTAGTAGCCAGTAAGCTTTGGCCTCTCCATAACTTACTTCTCAAAGTGGTACCATGTACTGTACCTATATCGTTCTGCATTGTGTTTTTTCTTTCTCATTTTTATTGTGTTTTTCTCTCTTCTTTTTTTGAATTTTTTTGTATAGTATTATTCTAACATTCTAAACGGTTTTAAGTTTATAGCCTAAGGGTTAATCCCCGTACCAACAATAATTATTAAATAATATTAATAATAATTATTATTGTAATATATATTGTTGATTGTTGATATGGTTTGTAATGCTGTAAATTATTATATTACACTATTATTATATTATCACTGCAGTACTTATTTTGTAGTATATATAATATCTCTACGACCTACTAAAAATATACAATAGCTATAGGTTGACTACCATACTTATTGAGGGTTTAGCAGTTACGTTAGATTACATGGGCAGTAAGAAGAAATCCTCAGTCATCATTAGTAATATTGTAATGATAGACTTGCATATAGCTGAAGAGGAGTGCTGAGTGTCAGTAATAAGGTGGGCTACTTCGAAGGACTGGAAATCGTGCACGGATGTCTAATTCTTTGATGATCTAGGGCAAGAAATTGGTCAAATAATTCTGGCGTAATTTATGCACAAAAGGCGACACATAAGTGGATGTGTAGGCGCAAATGATTTAAGTCCCATCACCAAAGTTAATGGGGGTGCCACGGAATTGTTAAGCAACGCCGATGCAACTGCAGCCATGTGACCAATGGGCAAATTTTACGACATCGACAAACTAACATGAAACACCATAGAAATTGGCCGTCACGAACAACTGTAATATGCGGCAAATGTCAAGTTCTACTATACAATTACATTAGAATATTGTTAGGCTACTTTGTATAGTATTGTATAAGGCACTATATACCCGGGTATTGTCATCCGCCATGTTGTATCACATATATCCTATATGGTAAGTATTGTAAGAAAAGTAAAAAATTGAAAAAATTGAAAAAAACTAATACACGTTTAAGTAATTTTTTATTATACACTTCCCTACTTGGTAGCACGTTTTTTAAATAAAAATAAATAAACAACGATAAATTTCAAAAAATAAATGGGTAATCACCCAATGCTTGGCTTATACACAAGACTTATAATGGATACAACATGGCGGATGACAATACCTGTCTAATATAGAGCCCTAGTATTGTAGAAACTTCTAACTTATTTGTTGTGATACACATCAATTTCATGCTGTAGTGTCATTTACAGCAGTAGTCCAGTGCCTCAGCTGTCTCAATTAATATATAAATTATAATAACAGTGTATTTATGTAAATAATTGTTCCAATTTGGCCATATGCTACACAATACAGCAACAGCCATGGGGGCTGCATACCTAGCTGATCACAATTTAAAGCAAAAACAATACAAGTGCAATACGCTTAGGTAACGCTAAGATCATGACAAGTTAATAACCAAGATACAGGTAAGTCGAAAAATTAAAGAATAGTTAGAATATCAATATTAATATTTACTTTTACAGGATTTGCATCTGATGTTTCACAGTAAGTGCTCTACAGAAGCCGGTTCCATTAAATACTCTTTGAGGCATTTTGAGAAGGATATGCGGCTCATTTACAGATCAAAAAAAGTTCAGGTTATTCAATAGTTTAGGAACTAGGTAATTTGATCTTTTCGAAAAGATGTCCATGTGCATCAAACACAACACAAGCAAAAAAATATATGTATATTGTAGCCTGTATATATTTAGACAACCAGTTGGTACAGCATTATCACTATTATCCCAGGGAGCAGTTGTTAAAATTGTTATTGCCTGTTTGAATTAGAGGTTCATTGATCAAAGCGGCCTTGCACGGCATCCATAGTGATCAGTCAGTAATTCTTACTACATTGTTTTCATTAAAATCATTGACTTGATTACTGGTAAGAAATCGAAAACGACTAAATAACTTCAAAGTTGAGAAATAACGCCATGAATATCGGGGTCAATCACCACTGGCAGTCTTCCACTTACATCTTAGAACCTTCAAACAAACAAATCTTCCCAATGCGATAGCAACGGGTACCGCAAATAGGCTATTTCGGTACCGTGTGCCTATACATGTATATTCCGCCAAATTCATATAAAGAAGTACCGTTTATACTTCAAGAGTAAAAGATGTAAGAGGTAACGGTATGAGCATATACTAAGTCTATATAATAATACTACAAGAGTCGTAGTACATACAGTATGTGCTCTTTTAACATTCGTACCTTTTAGCCTACTTAAATATTAGCATTTGCTTCCGGACAATGAGCAAATGCTCGAAAAACGTGGCTCGTGGAGCAAGGAAATGCTTGAAATTATGAATACTGTTTACAACCGACCTTTGACTCGCGTTAAAAAACTTTTTTCCCCAGAAGCAAAAGCTGTACATTATAGAAACGCAAACAGCATGTAGACTAACCAATAAAATTAATTATGTATAGCATAAGCTTATTTTTCTTTTCATGTCTATAATAACGCTAGTATTGCCTAAAAGCATGATGCGTTCTCATTGCTTCAGCTCAAGTAGCGTATAGCTGCGTTTCAAAAAAAGTTGCTTCATTGGACATCATATTGTTGTAGGTAGCCTAAGTAGAAGATGGTTTATGTTTCCATTTTTTTTACTATCGGATTTTTTTCCGAGGAGAGCCCCTGCATATTTTTTTTTTAAATATAATAAGGTTAATCGCATACAAACAATTTAATGAATGTATCCGATTGACCTCTTCAGTCGCCTCTATAGGTTAGGTGCCCTTTCCATTGACCGGCTATGGCTATTTCCAAAAACGGTGACGTGGTAGCAGACATTCACGACATAGGTGGCGTTTCCACCGACCTCGCATTGCAGAATGCAAATGACATTGACGGAAATTACAATTTTTTCTTTTTATAGAAATCTATTGAAATGTTTGTACTTAACATATCCCATGACGCCATTTTTTAATTTTAGTTTATTTGTTTGTGATTTTACTGTATGATCATTGATCAATTTTAAATATGGTTTTAACGTGGTAGCAGACATTCAAGACTTAGGTGGCGTTTTCACCGACCTCGCATTGCAGAATTGACGGAAATGTTTATTTTCCTCTATGCCATAGTTAAAATTGATCAATGATCATACAGTAAAATCACAAACAAACTAAAATTTAAAAAAATGGCGTCATGGGATATGTTAAGTACAAACATTTTAATAGATTTCTTTAAAAGAAAAATTCTAATTTCCGTCAATGTCATTTGCATTCTGCAATGCGAGGTCGGTGGAATCGCCACCTAAGTCTTGAATGTCTACGTCACCGTTTTTGGAAATAGCCCTAGCCGGTCAATGGAATGGGCGCCATAGTACACGTGTTGAGTTGCGACACGTCTCCGATCGCATGGCTTGTAGAGACTCGCACAAGTACAAGCACGCTATCACCTTGCCATCGAAGTCGATAAACATACGACGTTTATCAGAACTTGTCTTAGACAAAATACACATACGGTGACGTGGTAGCAGATATCATTAATAAAGGCGGGGTTTCCACTGACCTCTCATTGCAGAATGCAAATGACATTGACCGAAATTTTTGTTTTACTCTATGCCATAGTTAAAATTGATCAATGATCATAGAGTAAAATCACAAACAAACAAACTAAAATTAAAAAATAGCGTCATTGGATATGTTAAGTACAAACATTTTAATTGATTTCTATAAAAAGAAAAATTCAAATTTCCGTCAATGTCATGTGCATTCTGCTATGAGAGGTCGTCGGAAACACCGCCTAAGTCTTGAATATCTGCTACCACGTCACCGTATGTGTATTTTGCACTTAGAGGTCAGTGGAAACCCCGCCTTTTACATGTTTTGGCTTGCAATGTCAAAGCCCTGTGTGACCACAAACGTCGTGTGAAATACAGACGTGCCGTGTCGTGCATCTGCTTGCTAATCATCGCCCCGTGCATCATCTCACTGCGCTTGGGTGTAATTTGGATCCCGTAATATCAAACGACCCATATACCACTGCGTTCTGTAGGTACCGTTGGGCACACCGCGTTCACTCACTGACCAATCCACACTTTAGGCTACTTACTTGTTTGTATTGTATATTGCTTATCTGTATTGCTTCAGCTGTATTTTATGTAGTACAATATACCTTTAAAGTAGCTGGACTTTTTATGGTCTCAGAGACCACTCACTGATCAATCAACACTTTAGGCTACTTATTTGTTTGTATTGTATTTTGTTTATCTGTATTGTTACAGCTGTATTTAGTATAACATATCTTCTAAGTAGCTGAGCTTCTTATGGTCTCAGAGGCCACTCACTGACCAATCAACAGTTTAGGCTACTTACCTGTTTGTATTGTATATTTTGTTTATCTGTATTGTTACAGCTGTATTTAGTATAACATATCTTCTAAGTAGCTGAGCTTCTTATGGTCACAGGGGCCCCTCACTGATCAATCAGCACTTTAGGCTACTTACCTGTTTGTATTGTATTTTGTTTATCTGTATTGTTACAGCTGTATTTAATATAACATATCTTTAAAGTAGCTGAGCTTCTTATGGTCTCAGAGGCCACTCACTGACCAATCAACAATTTAGGCTACTTACCTGCTTGCATTGTATATTTTGTTTATCTGTATTGTTACAGCTGTATTTAATATAACATATCTTCTAAGTAGCTGAGCTTCTTATGGTCTCAGAGGCCACTCACTGACCAATCAACAATTTAGGCTACTTACCTGTTTGTATTGTATATTTTGTTTATCTGTATTGTTACAGCTGTATTTAATATAACATATCTTCTAAGTAGCTGAGCTTCTTATGGTCTCAGGGGTCCCTCACTGACCGATCAACAATTTAGGCTACTTACCTGTTTGTATTGTATATTTTGTTTATCTGTATTGTCACAGCTGTATTTAATATAACATATCTTCTAAGTAGCTGAGCTTCTTATGGTCTCAGGGGCCCCTCACTGATCAATCAACACTTTAGGCTACTTACCTGTTTGTATTGTATTTTGTTTATCTGTATTGTTACAGCTGTATTTAATATAACATATCTTCTAAGTAGCTGAGCTTCTTATGGTCTCAGAGGCCACTCACTGACCAATCAACAATTTAGGCTACTTACCTGCTTGTATTGTATATTTTGTTTATCTGTATTGTTACAGCTGTATTTAATATAACATATCTTCTAAGTAGCTGAGCTTCTTATGGTCTCAGGGGCCCCTCACTGATCAATCAACACTTTAGGCTACTTACCTGTTTGTATTGTATTTTGTTTATCTGTATTGTTACAGCTGTATTTAACATAACATATCTTCTAAGTAGCTGAGCTTCTTATGGTCTCAGGGGCCACTCACTGACCAATCAACACTTTAGGCTACTTACCTGTTTGTATTGTATTTTGTTTATCTGTATTGTTACAGCTGTATTTAATATAACATATCTTCTAAGTAGCTGAGCTTCTTATGGTCTCAGAGGCCACTCACTGACCAATCAACAATTTAGGCTACTTACCTGTTTGTATTGTATATTTGGTTTATCTGTATTGTCACAGCTGTATTTAATATAACATATCTTCTAAGTAGCTGAGCTTCTTATGGTCTCAGGGGCCCCTCACTGATCAATCAACACTTTAGGCTACTTACCTGTTTGTATTGTATTTTGTTTATCTGTATTGTTACAGCTGTATTTAATATAACATATCTTCTAAGTAGCTGAGCTTCTTATGGTCTCAGAGGCCACTCACTGACCAATCAACAATTTAGGCTACTTACCTGCTTGTATTGTATATTTTGTTTATCTGTATTGTTACAGCTGTATTTAATATAACATATCTTCTAAGTAGCTGAGCTTCTTATGGTCTCAGGGGCCCCTCACTGATCAATCAACACTTTAGGCTACTTACCTGTTTGTATTGTATTTTGTTTATCTGTATTGTTACAGCTGTATTTAACATAACATATCTTCTAAGTAGCTGAGCTTCTTATGGTCTCAGGGGCCACTCACTGACCAATCAACACTTTAGGCTACTTACCTGTTTGTATTGTATTTTGTTTATCTGTATTGTTACAGCTGTATTTAATATAACATATCTTCTAAGTAGCTGAGCTTCTTATGGTCTCAGAGGCCACTCACTGACCAATCAACAATTTAGGCTACTTACCTGTTTGTATTGTATATTTTGTTTATCTGTATTGTCACAGCTGTATTTAATATAACATATCTTCTAAGTAGCTGAGCTTCTTATGGTCTCAGGGGCCCCTCACTGATCAATCAACACTTTAGGCTACTTACCTGTTTGTATTGTATTTTGTTTATCTGTATTGTTACAGCTGTATTTAACATAACATATCTTCTAAGTAGCTGAGCTTCTTATGGCCTCAGGGGCCACTCACTGACCAATCAACACTTTAGGCTACTTACCTGTTTGTATTGTATTTTGTTTATCTGTATTGTTACAGCTGTATTTAATATAACATATCTTCTAAGTAGCTGAGCTTCTCATGGTCTCAGGGGCCCCTCACTGATCAATCAACACTTTAGGCTACTTACCTGTTTGTATTGTATTTTGTTTATCTGTATTGTTACAGCTGTATTTAATATAACATATCTTCTAAGTAGCTGAGCTTCTTATGGTCTCAGAGGCCACACACTGACCAATCAACAATTTAGGCTACTTACCTGCTTGTATTGTATATTTTGTTTACCTGTATTGTTATAGCTGTATTTAATATAACATATCTTCTAAGTAGCTGAGCTTCTTATGGTCTCAGAGGCAAAGGCGCTTTCCTTATCTACATAATATAGTCTACCTCCTTTTGGTGAAGATGGAAGCGCGTAATGGCGACTGAAAAGATAGGAGACCTAGTTTGAGCCGGAATAACCGAAAAACATAGTATTTTAGCAGGGCTCTCGTTTGGTCCTGGGGTTGAGAAGGCAGAAGAACTCACTAAGAAGTCATCGGCATAAGGATGTAGAAGACAACGGGAAACCACCGCATTACAATTCCCAAGTGTAAACATCATGACAGAGTTATCAATTTGTCATGATGATCGCCGATCTCCCGAAATGGGTTTTGCCTTACACTAGATACAATGGGTGAATGAGGCGACCTCACGCTCGTATTAACCTAATGTATCAAGAAACCAACTGTTTCCTGCCTATTTATTCAAAACATTTCATCCGGGGAGACCCTGTTAGGAATTTCACAAATATGTCTTCGTCTGTAAAATCTATAATTTTTACTTTCAAAATACGTGAAACCGCACTATTTCGGAAGTACTTCAGGTATATATTTTAAAATAATAACCCCCGGGGGAGACCCTCGCCTCGGACCCTGTTTGGTCTCGTCTTTATCTTTAAGTCTTGGTATGTAAAAGCAAAACTTTACAAAATGCGCAAACCTCCACTATTTCTGCCCTATTTCCTCAAACAAGTTCCACGGGGGGAGACCCTCAGGCCCCCCAGTTTGTATAGATGCCTAGTCTATTCTAAGAGATCTACTCATTAACCCCCACTATTCCGCGCCTGTTATGTCAAACCGGTACCTCCTACTAAACCTCGCACAACCTTTTCGAAAACCCTCGTGGCAATACATACAAAAAACTCACCCCTCCCCCCCTCGAAGTGGAATCCGGCACATACGTGCCTGTAGGATAGTGAGTCCCGCTTGTTGTTTAGTAACCGTCTACTGATTTGAAACCAAGGTTAATGCCTCTACAGCGCATCATGAATTGGCAGGGGGTAGGTGTTGTGAAACATCACAACTCATAAGTATGATAAGTTACTAGAAGAATGTGAGTTACCTCGGGAAAAATGAAAATGTAGCCCATATGATTGGGCAATTCGTCCGGTCATCAATATACAAAATGTTGTGGGAAAGAAAATAAGTACGGTACTACAGTAGTATTAGTGGCCAGTTGTCACGCACATAACGTGTTTAAATGTGACTACACTCATTATTACGAACATTAAATGCAGTCAAGCCAACGCAATGTTAGCTACATTAACATAATTAGACCTGACCTATGAACGCATATTTCAGCGGGCCTGTGATACCTGTCCGCCTACATACATAGTAATCGAAGGTAATAATAAAAGTAAACTTCATTTTCATTCAAAATATCACTCAATACATACTAAGCCAATTTTATGAAAGTAATCAAAAAATAAAGAAGGTGTCTTTCGGGTCTACTATGACTGTCATAGAGTCATAGACCATATATAATACTCTAGACGCGGCATTGAACATTCTAGATGCACTGAATTAGAAAGTTGGGGCGCCAACATTATGTTTATCTTTTGCCAGCGGATGACGTCACAGCGTGAAAAATATTTATTTGTTTACCAGTTACTTAGCAACAGAGACTTTGTTGCTAGGTAACCTGGTCACCCGAGTGCTTTTGCCAGTGTGTTACGTCATTTTATGTTGGTCCCTCGGAAATGGAAGATGGCGATTATCTTAATCTGCGGTTTAAAACTGAAACAAGATGAATTTATTATGGAAAGTGAAAAGTGCTACCGGTATTCAAAATTGCTTTGTATACATTTTTAACCCTGAGAATAAAGTAATACTAATCGCCATAGCTTGGGCAAAAATGAAAGCTATTGATAGTTGCGATGAGAATAAGATGAGGTGCAAAAATCGCTCCCTCGATAAGATTTGACCTAAAATTTCTTCAATGAGGATTATCAAGCATTTTAGCCCGTCAAATTAGCCCGCTTGCTTAAATTTATGGCTAATGGCTAATGTTCTGTACCTCTCATCTTCTCAGTCCTCGTTCCACTGACATTGGATTTGTATAATGGGCTGAACGCCATTCTCTTATTTCTCGTTAGAATTTTCAGATAACTGAAAACGACTCATAGGCGCGGATTTAGGACACCGTGACGTAGTCTACTCCTAGGCCATTTTCCATAAGTAGCTTTGGGTCCTAACCATCTAACAACTTATTTGCAGCAAACATTTCGCCTCACTTAGTGCATCCTTAGACTTAGAAGTACCTCAACCAATTGTGAAGTTATTTTGGTAGGCTGCTATTGTGCATTATGTATACCCCGGGTCTTCCTAGTTGAGTGTATATATAAGAGAGGGCTTTATAGCTTTAAGGGCAAACCGGAGTCACCTATATTCCATTTTCTGTTCAAGCTTCAATTTCTCATGAAATATGGAACGCAGAATTATGAAAAAATGCTGAATGGCAAGAAGAATTTTTTCTCCTAATTTTGATGTATAGTATGTGGCCTTAACTAACCCCAATTCGCCACAGTTGATGAACTCCTTCAGCTTGAACTCCTGAGTGGCCCGTTATTTTTTGCGTATCAAGTTCGCTAACTATAGCCGATCGGTATTAATGATTGCAACATACCATGCATCAAAATTAGGAGAAAAAATTCTTCTTTCCATTCAGCATTTTTTCATTGCTCTGCGTTCCATATTTCATGAGAAATAAAAGTTTGCACAGAAATGGAATATTGGCGACTCCGGTTTGCCTTTAACTCCGCTAGGTTGACTTGCCCAGCCAGTAGGCCGTATTGCGAAAATTGTGAACTTCCAATTGTAGATCCAAGAAGACTCATACAATATATAGCCTATAATAAAACTTCTCCTCTTGTTGGGTACGTGGATTGTTTATAAACAACATACCTGTAGGCAGGTGCGTAAAGTTTGGGGGAGGGGCACGGTCCAACTTGCCCCCCCCCCCAGCTCCGTTTGGGGGACTTCACCCCCCCCCCCCCCTAGCCTCGAACAATATAAGACGTGGTTCATGGTCCCCTTTGCAACAATATGAATGTAAGCATTCCTTTTTTAGCTATGTAAAATCTACAGCTATACTTTACAACTATTAAAATGCGTAAAACCCTTCTGTTTTGCTCTTATATTTTCAATTATTCCTTATCCCGCCTGATGACGTCATAAGGTCTACTTAGTTTTGCCCCCGCCATCATTCTAAAAGTTACGCCTCTGTCTCAGTGGAACAGGGTAAGATCGGTTGTGACGTCATTTGCTAATAACTGACATTTGGGAAGACTGGGCTGTGGGAGGGGACTCGCTACGGAAGAAGGTTTCTTCTTCATCTTCTTCTTTCGTCGTAGGGTCAATACGTACTATATAAAGCTTACATCCGTGTAGTGAATTCTTAAAAAATTCAGTCTTCTAAACCTTTCTGTGAGCAAATGATGTCAGATCCAATCTTACCTTGTTACAATATACAATACAATAACTTTATTATTTCCAACTCAAGAGAACGACAGAGGAAGGAGTACCTAGAGGATGTCATGAAGGACCTAGGGTGCGACACGTATAAAGAACTGAAAAGGACCGCACGAAACAGACTTGAGTGGAGGAGAAGAATACAACATTCGCTGCAAACCAATCCCTAGATTGCAACTAGTGAAGAAGATTATTTCCATTAAAAGTCCAGTTACTTTAATATTATAACATGCTGCAGGGCTCGGCCTGTCCTGTCTGCAGCTTACAACCTAACATCAAGTAATTCGTAAGTAGTGTGTGTAAACGCTATTGTCTAGTCTTCGTTTGTCGATGTTAATTCATTGAGATGTGTTTCTAAATGTTCCAAAATAACAGCTTGTGGGTCAATGGGTATCGAATCCGCTTCCGAGTAAAATCGAGTTTTTGGTTCCGATTTGATTCCCGTATCGAATCCATCCTTCCGATTCTGGGTTTTCAAAATAGAGGAATTGTGCGGAATCGGAATCGGACATCCCCATATACCTACAACATAAATAATTATGCTCCTGCAATTTGCCTGGAGACGCGACGTAGACCTACCTAATTTGTTGTCGCCCCTTTTGTGTGAGGCCTTTCACACGAGGTATACAACACAAATGGCACCATAACAATGCGATGTCTGAAGTGACAGCACGTAACAGTAGCTGTTGAATCACAACGCCGCTCGCAATTTGTTTTTCTCTATTTGGGATAATGTAAACTTAACTACTCACAATTATGCTCCAATTGCATTGTAAGGTAATCATTATCACAGCACTGACAATCCAGACTTTATTAACTAATGTTGCGTTATCACTCATTAGGTGTGAATGGGTCAAGACTCCAGACAAAATATACTACACATATAGGCTACATGGGTAACTAACAGGGCCGCAGCCTGAATTTTTTTCGGGGGGTCCATCTGACGTCGCCGGAGGTGAGGTAGGTAACCTCAACATATTTAAAACTCCATTCTATGCTGCAAATATTTCGGGGGGGGGGGGTCTGGACTCCAGGAGCTCTATATTGGAGAGATGTGCCAAAAATATGGGGGCAATCTGCCACATCTTTTCGATGGCTGGTCATAGAAGGTGCCATCTTAAATACAAAAATATTTTTTGGCGGGAATGTCTCTTATATAGAACTCAAAGTATTTAAAGTATGAGTAGAGACAGTATTCAGGGCCATGTAGTGGATTTTCCAGCATGAGGGGAGACTTGAAAATGACACCTCTTTTTCAGAGAAGGCAAATATAAAGGGAGGGGGTTGGAAATGTTTTCTTTAGAAATGTAGATGTACCGTATGCTCAATAAGCACTCATTAGATTTATTCTCAACAGGAAACGCTACTCATCCCCTTCCACAACTAGGGAGAAGCCCCGCCAAATTTATCGGTGGTATTTTAACTAGAGGACTGTCGAAAAAGTTCTGTGTTGAAATCGTATAAATAGTCAATTTGAAATATTAAGATGGAAAAGGTGTAATACTAACATCGCCGCGAGAAATGTTCTCACTTTCAATTCGAGAAGCTGTCAGAAGGAACTACGGAAGCTTTACTGTAATTTCGAAACGTACCCTATAAGCCTGGAAAAATCCTGGAAAAATTATCAAGTGTCTGTGGCTAAGGAACTCTAAAGGGGTACTTAATGTGCATGTTGCTTAGGCGGCTATTCCACTTGTCAATATTCCGTCATTTATGCATCAATAATAAGTCTCCACCATATTATAACTTAATTTATAATAGATAAGTTGAGACTGTTAAGTATGCACATAATAGTCTCCTTAAAACAAAAATCTCATAAATTATTGATGCACAAATGACGGAATATTGATCACAAGTGGAATAGCCGCCTTACGGTATGGAAAATGGAATATTTTGTTGATGAATTAGGTTCCCAACATCTGCTCTCTGCCTCTGGAGTGTTCTTTATTACGTAGGATTCACTGCACAAGACGTATAGGTAGGGATTCATGAGGCCAATTAAGTACTCGTTCTAATTAGGGTTCCCGTGTGAAACCCCCTTAGGCCTGCGTATGCGGTAGCCTATAGAAAGAATCCTGAAAAGTGAAAAATGGGTGAGAATCTATAAATATGAGTATGACGAAGATTGGGTTGAGTGACCGACGAGACAGGTGCATGAACTTGATGGGCGCACATGACTGGCTCACCTTCACTCCAGGCTCACACTACTTTACTATACTTGAACACTTCCTAATTCATTAGGTATTCATTCATAATATTGGTATTAATAGCTTCTTCCAGCCTCCCGGTAATAAAGTGAAAATGGTCAATTTCAAACCATTTTTGCCCGCCGACGAATTCAGTCTGAAAATGAATAACTGATCGGCTGTGTGCCCTTACCATCAACATTTATAAATATTGCAGAATGTAGATTATCGAAACCACTTTGAAACACGAGAAGTATAGGGTATAGGAAATAATTGGCCTGTTGGCAATACAAATATAAAACAGGTATACTGATGAATGCGTGCATTTTAAATTCCGTAAATGCATTGGCGTGTAAACACTGTGGGCCTACAGCAGTTGGTTCTATATTGGCTTATTCTACGGTACTATTGTTTATTAGACTAGTACTACTACTGTAAATACATGATACCTGCTAGGGCAGTGAGCTGTAGGCTGTAAGAAAAAACTTGGAAATAGAGAACTTGGAAATGGAGAAGACTGAAGACATAGTAAGTACCTTTTGTAAAAGCGAGGCGTCTAAGATGGCTAAGATCTCTGAGAACCGCAGGCCGAACAAAATGTACAAAGCAAGCACAACGGGAAGAAACTGCAGGGACGTCCAGAAAACCGCTGGAAGGACGAATTAGAAACTGACCTTCAAGATTTGGAAGTCCGTAGATGGTGTCTTGCAAAACCGAAATGATTGGAGGAGGTTTATCGAGCCAAAGCCCACCAAAGGCTGTAGATCCAGAAGAAGATGAAGAAGAACTACAGTTTAAAGTGAGCCTCTCAACAGGGGCCAGGGCCGTAGAGAGAATCAGTGGGCCTCGGATCAAAAGAGCAATTTGATGTCCAGCCACTTACACTAGGGTTTTATTTCACGGAAGACCAAAAAACGTAGAGACCAGACCGTATCCAGGGCAAGTTCGCAGGATGTGAGGCGACTCCCCCCCCCTTAAACATTTCATGGGGTTTCACTGAACAAACACGTGTTGAGTTTTTTTCATTGTCACGGCGACGGTGGAAGGGGTGAGGGGACCGAGGGCTGAGCCCTGGGGGAAAAATTTTAAAGTCTGGTCATAAAATACACGTCTTTTAGCTTTTACAATATATATAAGTCATTTCAACATTGAAAATTAAACTTTTATGAACACTAATATTTATGAAATATGAAATATTTCTTTATTTCTCATGGGCCCGGGCCATTGGCCCAAATATGGCCCACCCTCTCTTGGCCCTGTCAACCGCTTATGAAGCCTTTACGGTGTAGGGTACTAGTTACTAGTATCAATTTAATAATTTTGTCAACTGAACTTTTGAATAGAGTTATCAACATGAACCTACCGAATCCTATAAATTTGGCAAGAGGACCGAACCTCAAATCTATCGTATAGTATGGAGGACATTGGACAAAATATAACATTACACTCATTACACTCAGGGGCGGAGCCAGCGGAAAATTTAGGGGGGGCGTCACAAGGTTTTTGTAATTCTAAAAGGTAATTTTTTTGTTGAAAAGTTGAGTTTTATCCATTTTTTACCAGGTATCTTATGAATTGTATTATGAATTTACTCATTTAGGGGGGGCATGACCCCCTCCGACCCCCCCCCCCCCGTGGATCCGCCACTGCTTACACTTCATCTATTAATAAGATGTTCTCCAAGGTTGTGATACTGATGAGTAGGCAAACCACTGTCCCCGTTCCGTTATGGTTTGCACTTCCCCCTAGCTTGGTCGGCGGTAGCAAGGCCACTTTTTCCTCCTTCTTATTTATTAGACCATCCAGTGTCAGGCCGTATAAGGAGCCTCAGGTGTCAAGGCGAATGTTAAGAGGGTTCTCTAATTCAGTCACAGCCACTCAGCGCGGAAAGAGGAAATAGGAAATAGGGCAACCAGGCAAGAAGAGGGGGAGGCTGGTGGGCTGCATCCCCCTCCCAGAAATTCATTTTCTTTACACTAGTCAGAGGTTCTCAAACTTTTTTCGTCGCGGACCCCTAAATGATATAAAATTTCATGGCGACCCACTAGATTCTACATTGCAAGTTTAACTTCGATTTCCCTCCTAAAAAATAGCATACGCAGGAATAGGAGCAATGGGGGGGGGGGGGCATTGGTCTAGCGATCTATTCTATTTAATATCGTTGGTTCCCACCAATCATTAAAAAATATATGACTTAATTGAAAAAAACTTGTCATTCAATTCAATTCTATCTAGTGTATAACATTCCCAATTTCCTAGCGCAAATTCCCAACAGGGACCCGCGCTTTAAAGAAAAAAAAAAAAAACTGGCAGACGAGACCACGCTGCGACCCACTTGGAAATTTTTCGCGACCCTCTTTGTGGTCTTGGCGTCTGACATTTAACCGCATACCACCCCCCCCCCCCCCCGGAAACACAAGAAAATGTTTGTATATGGCTAATGCACTCCAATATATACGCCAGTGCATGATCATTGTTTTCATTGCCATTATATTAGAAGAGCATTGTGTTCCAAAACTACAGTAACTAGCCTATACCTATACCACATACACAATTTTTTGCCGCCGGCGCCAAAGTTTGGAATCAAATCAATTGATTCCCATTAGTAAATATTTCCCTTCTGCATTTGTAAACAATATTTGCCCCGGACCCTCATCTTTTTATATTACGGTAACATTATTAATATATTTATTATTAGTCTTGGTATGTTGAACTTTAACTTTACAGAATTTTACGAATGAGTAGAAACACACTATTTCTCGTAACAATATCAGTGGGAATAAAATCCTGGCTACGAGCATTGTTGGAAATTCTTCGCGTATGTTAAGAAGATAAGTGGTACTCCAAAATATGCCTCAATAACAGGGGCGGATCCAGCGTAAAATGTAGGGGGGTCACAAGTTTTTTGTAAGTTTAAAAGGTAATTTTTTTTGTTGAAAAGTTGAGTTTTATCCATTTTTTTTTTTTTAATAGGTATCCTATGAATTTACTCACTTAGGGGGGGGGGGTCATGACCCCCTGACCCCCCTGTGGATCGGCCACTGCTCAATAAGTAGATGAATCTCCCTAAAATACCCTATGATATAGCCCTAGTACTCTAGTAGTACTAGTAGTATTATGTATGAAATAGTCTTCTACTACCTATATAGACTAAATATTCAATAACATGCGTAGAAATTTAAAATAAATATAAAAAGACCGCTCCAATTTGTAAGCTTGCCCTTGATACGGTCTGTTCAAAAACTTTGAGTCCTCCTTCTTATCATTGGCTTTCCCAGCAATAGATTTTTTTCATAGGCTAAATCTTATGATTTTACTCGATAGTTCTTCAAACTTGAAAACCGATGTGTACTGAATAATTATTTTCCACAATTTTTCACGATTTGGCCTCCATATAAAATGACCAATTTTAGTGATTAGACAATGATCACGACGGTCGTATACCCTTTGACCCCGACTAATGCATTCAGTCCCAAGACCTTCGTCTACGTCAACTAGGCTTTTAACTTAAATGGCTAGGTTATATGGGTTTATCTGGCAATGGACAAATTTCGTATAGGAAAAAGCTTGCCTGCAACCAATCAAAACATTTGGTTTTGACGTCCTTACCCTTTGGATTTCTTAGGAAAGTACTAATTTGAAAGGTCTAAAATTGCTTCCCAATTTCGTATAAAAAATGACACAACTTTATTGATAAAATCGGCTTTTCAGCAACTACCTTTGTTAATGCGTAAATTTACGATATAAGTCTTTTACGTGACATGTAGACAAGGGCGGATATTCGGATATTGCCTCCAATTTAGGGGGGGGGGGGTCAGCGGTCAGGTTCAGTGGATTATAACATTAAAAACATGATTATTTTTAATTCCCACTGTAAACCCATTGTTATCTAGTGTAAGTTAATTTTTTTTTTGGGGGGGAGGGGTCCGGACACTCTGACCCCCCCCCCTAAAATCCGCCCTTGCATGTAGAGTAGTGGTACAGACTCTGACTTTCACCCGAAAGGTTGTTGGTTTGAGGCCCGCACTTGCTACATTTTCTGTCCATGCCTCGGAGGGCATGTAAAGCAGGTGGTCCCGAGTCTTCCTAGTTGAGTGTAAGAGAGGGCTTTATGACCCGTTTTTTACGAAAGCGACTTGTCCCGTTTCGTTACTCAATTTAACTCCTAAAATATGCCTAAAGGTTGAAATCATCGATAGAAAGGTTTCGCAGGAAAATTATTTTTTAGTCATTTTTCATTAAAATTTAGTTATTTTTATTTTTTTTACCCCCAGAAGCAAACTATCAAGGGGCAAGCGATTCCTTGCATTTTGTTAACATTAATAACGACTACAATATATGTGAATTTAAAAGAAATCGTTGGAGCCGTTTTTGAGAAATAATTTTTTTATACGTTTTTTTGGAGTTTTTTGAGAATAAAACCCCCCGAAATTAAGTTAGCCCAAAATAAAAAAAACATATTCCGAGGTATGACTTTTGTGAACCTACATGCAAAATTTCATTAAAATCGGCCGAGTAGTTTGCCCGGAAATCGATGAACAGACAGACAGACATACAGACAGACATAAAGACAGACATACAGACAGAGCGACAGACAGACATTTCGTAAAAACCACTTTTTTGGGTCCCTGGGACCTCAAAACGTGTAAATCCGTTGAAATCTCGGAATCGAAAATTTCGACCATCACAAAGCTTTCCTTATACTACGTATAAATTGGAAAGCAAAAAGTCAATATTTAGCATATAAACCAACCTATTTTGAGGTAATCCAGGGGTGGCCAATGTCAGCGACCAGCTTCCACTTGATAAAAGACTTAATACTATGGCAATATTGACAATTCAAATGAAAAGACATAAAACCAGAATATATTATAAGGGCTTCGGTGAACAGTTTCATTGAGAGAACGTGTGCATACAGTACCTATGTCGTTCAACATTTGCTGAATTATTTTATCTGGGTATTATATTGTTTAATATTTATTTTCCAGTTTTCATAACTGAAGCGCCAGAAGTCCCCCAGAAATTTTAAATTTCAAACCTCTCAAAACAAGATCTTAAGACTAATCACAAACGCTCTTTACTACGTTCAAAACACAATAATTGCAAGAGACTTAGATGTAAACACAGTCAAGACCTACATCATGGATAAAGCTTTAAAACTTTACGAAAGAACCTCAGCCTCGGAAAACCCCGAAGTAAACTCTCTGGGCCGCCAAGACACAATTCGAATTCCATAATCTCCAGGTCTGTTACTAAAAGAAAACTACTCAAGAAACTGGCATTACTAATTCATAGCACGAGCTCACCCGTTTCCATAAAAGTTTCAAGAATTTATTTTTATAAACAATACCATTTATTTTTATAGTTTAAAATCATAGATTTAAATCAAGACATCAGTGTAAAAACGTTTTTAGTTGAAGCCTGAAAACCCACGACAAAGAAGAAGAAGACATTTTGAAACTGGCGTCCCTGGGCTGCTTCTCTATTACATACACATTACATTACGCTGTACATAATATTAAAAAAAAATAGATCCTTCTGATTAAGTTACCAACGAAGCCTAGGTCAACTTTCTTCCGGATTAGATGTTGTTGATCTCGCCTAATGAACGATCACAGATTTCAATGATAAAATAGTTGCCTTATTTCTTGCATGCTTGAGCTGACAGGTCATGAAACTGACTACAGTCTAAGAGTTTTAGCTTATTGTGACAAACAAAATCCTGTAAGTGATAAGATTTTTTTCCAAAGATCTCTACATTAATTACGATTTTCTAGAAATAAGCAGGGTTTGACATTCCAATTATAAATATAATATAAATATTGTATTGTATCTCGTGACTGTTACAACAGCAACAAACCCCTTGTATTGTGAGGTGAATTACGGCACATCTGAAAATAGAATACAATATTTCTTTGAAATATCAAGAAAAACAATTACTGTAGTAGGGTAACCTATTCAGATTTCAGTTCAGTATTCGAGTTAATATAGGCTATAGTTGGCAACTTGAAGTTGCTCTCATGGGACATAGAGGCTTCAGTAATTTAATTTCGCACTCTCAATTAAATTACAGAATATATAAATATTGTATTATTATTACAGTACGTTGTAGACAAACTGGTCGATTGTTTGGCTGAGAATATGGCAGTTGGCCTACCTATTCAGTAATCAAATACGGTAAAGTTTGCAATCATTCTTATTAGGTCACGCGATTGTATGGGTATATATTGCAATATGGTACCGTACCTGTTTCTATCTTATTTCACCAAAAGAAACATGGCAAAAGTTGGCTCATTTGTCAGAAGAAAGAAAGAAATTGGTTTTAGCACATACGCCCCCCCTTCTTACTATGACGCAACTGTTGAGACAACATTTCAAAATTTTCAAATTTTTCAATAAATTGGCGTGATAGTTGTATCGATGACTATAAAAAAATTAATTGTCTAATGTATGGTATTCTACACGCATTTCGAAATTTCAAGTTTTATGCTGCTTGGTCTGCAGCCTGCAGGGTAGATAACAATCGAAGTGCCTATAAGCCAAGGGGAGCAAGGGATGTTGTTTTTCTTTCGTTTTCGAGTTAAGTGCACTATGCTGTATTACTCTAGCTGTTCTTTACCCTATAAACCAACAGGAACATCAGTATATCTGTCTTTTTGGCAATGCTACAATTCATGGAAAACCTATAAATTTTCAATTGAGTTGCAAGCTTTTGCCTCAATTATCTCAAATGTTTATTTTTGTCACTTAACCTCTTGGTCCCTAGGCACTTCAATTAGAGGCTACAACTAGTCTGCATAGTAGCTAGGTGCCGATTAAGGCCCAATGGGACCCTCCCCTTCCCCCGGGACGTCGGGATACGTCGTAAGAATGTCAGATGACCGCATGCCGACAAAAATGTACAAAGCAAGCATGACAGGAAGACGACTGGCCGGACGTCCTCAGAAACGCTGGAAGGATGAGCTGGAAACTGACCTTCGCGAGTCGTAGTGGAGGCAGTGGAGCGTTGTACCGAGATGACTGGTGTGTTGTCGAGCAGGCCAAAGCTCATCAAGGGCTGTAAAGCCAGAAGAAGAAGTTCATTTTTGTCACGTGCTCCCCTTGGCATCTAGACGCTTCAATCTGGACATCTCCTCCCGCCTGATTTTAATATTCAAAGTGCAATGATCCAGACGGATTAACCTACCGGTGAAGAATGCAGCTTGTCTTTGCTTTGCTGCAAGGCCGAGCACTGACATTCACGACGTCGTGCGGGTTGCATGTCACATAAAGGTTGCCACTTGACTAGGAAATTTTCTATCCTTCAATTATCGCCCCGCAACAAATTGGAACTCGCAAGTCGCAAAGCTTTGCGCACTGGCCTTGCGAGATGAAAGAGGTAGGCAGTTAAATACCGTTTTTTTTTTTTTTGGCAATGGTACAATTGGATGCGTTTATAACTGCTAGAAAGTTTAATTCAATTTATTATGCTGTAATTTTAAAAATGGTGCACACCCGTAGCTTGCACGAAAAAAATGCCAAAAAGTGAAGAAGCACCAAAGCACAGTTATGGTGTGTTCAAAATTAAGCATTTTTGGGTGCTTATAAGAACCTTATAGTTCAAACCTATTAATACATTCAAGAGTTTCGCCTAGCGAAGACCCAGCTAACTAACATCAGCAGTGAGGAGGGGGACAAGAGATCCAATTTCCCATTGGTGAAGGCCCCACTTGCGCCCACTTCGGGCTGAAGAAAAACCTTGAGCCGCCCCTTCCAAGCTCCTGTAGAGCCAGAAAAAGTAAACAGAGCAGCTAGTATGAGATGAAGGTTATCCCCGTTCTAGTAAAAAAAAAAAATTGTACAACAATAGTAACCAATCTTCTTCTTATATTATTCTCCTATATTTTTATAAATAAGTTATCAATTATTATTGTAATACCTACAAGAATCCTGTGGGCCCCCAAGTTAATAAACATGTCGGGGGCTCGCACAGTAGACGTTAATAATAATAATAATAATCATAGTAATTGCTATGTATTGCACGTATATTCGTAGAGCAGGGTCACCGTGGTCATACCAGTATTATTAGCACAAATCATCTCATCTAATCCATCTTGAGCGCATCTACGGGTTGCATCATTGTGCATGCGCTTCTACGAATGCGCAATAGCCTGCACGGAACCCAAACATGGGAAAGAACTTATTTACAATACAATAAAAATATTAGAATCCCTGACCAGCCAGAGCCGGATCGACCGTGTCATATTGCAAATAATTAATTGCAAGTAAAATTATAAAAAATAGTAAATAGCCGCCCGAGAGGGTTTTGTATGAAAAAAAAGGAGACACTGAAACTGTCCAGCACCTGTGGTCGTACTCATCTAATCTATACAGTGGCTCGTCAATAAGTCTGCTCACTATATATGATCTAAAACAGGGGTTCCCAAACTTTTTTGTCCGTGGACCACTAGCTTATTTTATGATTTTCCATGGACTACCATGGCTGTGACAATTCTAGGACAAAAATCAAGTAGTACAATTAGGCTACGTGCTAATATTTGATCAAATATGTTTATAGGACTGGTATAGTGGTATATCGGTAGGATTTTATAGTTCAGTACCAAGACTTACTGTATTTTAATTCAAATTTCCAATAACTCAGCTATTTTATTTTAATTCTTATTTCGCTCCGGTGGACCACCTGATATAGGGCCTATGCCTGTGGACCACAGTTTGAGGAACCACTGCTCTAAAACAAGCTGGATCTAACTGTCTTACTACTAATGGTAGCTTATTGTACAGCCGGTGTGCAAATATCGGATAGGAAACCCTCGACTTGTTTAGACGGCACCTAGGCATATCAAACCCTACCGGGCGCCGATCGTGTATTATGTGAGTGCACTGTACTCCGAGCGGGCAATCCAAGATTCATCTTGACAGTACCTGAAGCCAGGAGAGTCATTTTTAATATTTTTCAATGATGACAAAAGATAACAATTAGGTACATTTTTTAATGGCAACGGAAGAGTTACAGCAGAAGACCACTTTTCTACGTATTGTTTATTTACGTTCACATGTTGGTACTAATTATTTCTACAATTAATCCACATTAATTGCAACTAATGGGTTAGCTCGCCTAATATAAAGACATTTATCAATTCATTTCAATGAACTAACTGAGCTGCTGCTACGTTTTCTCGTCCCTGATTGTTAGAATCGACTAGTACTAGTATTAAAATCAACAGAGCCAGTTTCTTCGCTTACAATGAGGCTTAAGGAGCAGCAAACACTAGTACAAAGAAAAATGGCGACCTCCTGACAGTAAACCTGGCAACTCTTAACGGTATATCTACAATACAAATACCTACGTCCCATGTAAACACCGTAGTCTACTATTATTAAGCTCTTTGAGTAAATAGCAACCCACAATGCATGTATTCGTAGCTCTTCGAACCAACCATTGACTCTCAATATGAACGAACTGGATCTGTATGATACTTCAGAAGCATCAGCGTCCTGCATTGCGGATTGGATTACAGTTTTATACGATATTTATTGTGAAATCCCTACCTACATCCCATAATGGCGCGTGTATGCCTACCTGCAGGCCTACTATGGCGATTATTTTTAAACTTAACCTGGGATTAAAAATGTAGATTATCGTAGGCTATAATGGAAAGTGCTATTCAAAATTGTTTTGGATACATTATTAACCCCAGGAATAAGCTAATATACCAAACGGCATAGCAGGCCCGCTGAGCTTAAGGGAAATATTAATCGCACTAAACAAATATTAAAGGCTTAAATAGGCTAAGCACATGTTAGGGCTTTGAATAAGTCCCAAAGCCAGTGAACGAAGTGTGAAAAGGACCTCATTAATTAATCATATGCTGTACACATACAGACAGCGTACGGCAGGTGCCTGGTCAGTATAAGATAGGTACGGGTATACACGGTTTAAGGAATAATAAAAGAACAATAAAAGGGAAAACAGAAGCGTACTCCCAATTAATTGCACCAGAATCAGAATGGGCGGGAATTGGCGTTAAATCTAAAAAGACCAGTGGAACTATTGGGAATAGTGTTTGGAAACTGACCTTGTTGAAGATCGATGTAAAAGCAATTGTAGGAGGTTGTTGTCTCTGTACATCTTGTCGGTGCATTAGCGACAATACTCATCATTAGGATGGAGTGGTCATTAGGTTTGTGTTTAAGGTCAGCGGCAATCGTGAAATTTCAAGAGCGCTTTTCTTTACCTTCTGATGTCGGTCGGCAGACATAAGAAGAATGGGGTCGACACGGCTGGAGGCTTTTCTCCCTAAGATAGCTAGTGACAGTCTTAGCAAGCACAACGGTCTTGTAAGGAGTCTTACGGGGAAATATTGATTATTCGATGAGTTTCACTACTCATGATCCAACTCGACATCCCATACGTTCATCTGACTTATTCTAACAACTACGGCTACTGACTACTGTCTGACCTGCAGCCTGATCGAGGCGATTATAATACCGGAATTTATTTCATCCCCTGATGCTATTAAAAATGTAAACAAGATAATTTTGTAATGTAAAGTGCTATTCAAAATTAGTTTGTTTACAGTTCTAATCCTAGGGTATTTATTTAACCCTGGTATTATAATCGCCTCGATCAGGCTGCAGAAGTGGGGGAGCGTGGGATGATAATAATTGCGAGTGTAATGCTTTCAAATATTTATTTATGTCATTAAAGTTTAAAAAAGAATAAAACACGCATCAGTTTATATGGCATGTTCTATCTTCTTAAAAAGTAAAAAATTTGATAACAAAAAAGAAACCATTTGGCTTCTAACATGATGAGATTCTTAATTTTCTTAGACTGCGTTGCAAACATCATGCTCACACAATCTGGTTTGCTCGCGGCTTCCTATAGATTTCAACGAAGCTCTTAATACATTCTAAGGATTTGTTGAGCGTAATGCGGCATTGCACGCTTTACATGCACGCTCCGCCACTGCTGACCTGAGGAATAAACAATAATTGTCATTATTTGACGCCTTGAGAAAGGTGGAAGAACAAAGACTAGGGCCCAGGTGCGGATCTACGGGGGGGGGGGGGGGGCTATGGGGGCTATAGCCCCCCATTAGGGTCCTCAAAATGCGTAAAACCCCACTATTTCAGTCCTATTTTTCAAAAAAAATTCTCCCAGGGAGACCCCCGGGCCCCCCTTCTGCTCGATTGCATTAAATACCTATAATATTGAACCCTTTGAACCCTTATTGCTCTGAAAATGCGTAAAACCCCAATATTTTAGCCCTATTTAAAAAAAAAAAAATCGAAATTTAATCTTAGCCCCCCCTTGGTCTCATTTTACATCCGCGCCTGCTAGGGCCTACATGTGGCCTAGATGTGGATGCTGCGACGGTCTCTGGGCTTCACACCACACGGAACGACGAAATAAGAGCTGAAATGCAGACAGCTAGCATAGTCAATAAAGCCTGTGAACGACGACTGTCTTGGCGGGGCCACGTCGAATGAAGGCAGCCAAATGACCTGATAAAGCGGGTAAAACATATTGAAGCTGAGGGAAAAAGAAGACGAGGACGGCCCAGGCTAACAGTAGAAGCAAAAGTCCGCCAAGACCTCCGGTTTGTAGGAGCACAGAATCGCAAGGAGTGGAAGGGACCCTACCAAATCTCTGACCCCACCTAGGGATAAAAGCGAGGGAAAAGTAAGAGCAAATAATAAATATACAGTACATTTATAGGATCGAAGAAACATAGTGTTTTATCTCATTTCAATTCCTGGTTGTACGGTACAGACGTAACGTGTACGAAACGCGTTTGTGACAGCTTCCTTTTTGCCCCTACGCAGTCCCGCCTTGGAATTACCACTGATCTCATGCATTGGAATGGGGACTCAATGCCATCTAATAAACGAATATTGCGAGACAATCCTAATTTCTTGGAGTTAATGTGGCCATTGGGGTTTTCCTTAAATTGAGTTCTATCTTGAACATAATATAGACGATATATTGTAATCACCCGCATTAAAATCACCTATAGGTCTTACATTTGGGGAAAAATTCAAGTAGAAATGGCCATAAGAAGATTTTGTCACCCTAAAGTCTAAAGGGCGTAACCAACATTTTTGGGGAAAATGAGTTATGATCAGATTCAATGACCTTGTCGTAAACTCTGCCTTTGCATATGTTAAAAAAATCAATTGTGAAAGGAAGGCGGAAATTTTCGATTAGAATGTTATATCTGACTTTTAGTTATGTGCAAAAGCATCTTTGAAAGCAATTATTTCGAAATGTTGTTTTTGATGGTACACCCTTCCCACTTTAGGGTGACGATTTATGCTCATCGTAGAAGCTGAATCCCGATTGGTCGAAAGGTGATTTAGCGTAGCAGAGGTACAACAAAGGTAAAAAATGCAGTTGTGCAGTCGCAGCAAAAATGCGGTTTGGGTCACGACCTTGACTCGATGTCTCTGCCGAGACCCAAGTTTGGCATATATTTCTGTAATATCCGTAACAGCAGCGATTAGCGCGACGGTGTCACGATGTGTCAGGGGAAATTAATCAAGCATTTCACGAGTTACAAAACCTCATTAGGCTCCGAAGCCATACCTCGGTTCCCAGCATAATTCGAGAACTGGTTGCTTCCTTTAAACTAATCCCAGCCTCAATGAGGCTGCCTCATGTTCCCTAGGTACGTACGCCTAATTGACAGCGCTAAAGCCAATCATAGTGGATAAGTGTAGCATACTGTACTTACTGAGTTTCTGAATAATCCGTAATCGTCTGGAAAATGGTTGGAAATAACGGGATCAGTGACCGCTCTAATGGCCTAATGGAGGAAGTCAGATATTGCCGAGAAAAGGGTTAGTATAGGTAAATCAGCAAGCCTCAGATACAATACACAATGAACTTATTATGGCATGAAATGTTAATAGGATAAGATATAACGAATCTGTACAATGTACAACATAAGAACTACAATATATATTATATACTCTTTTCATTTTTATTGTTCGAGCCATTACAGACCCATTTCTATTGAAACGTTCTTTCTTAATTATCTAATTATTTATTGTGCATTAGATATAAGAATATTAGGATACTTTTAAGAACCTAACAATAATACTATATAATAATATGAAATGTACTACTACTATATAATACTATGGAACCAGTTAGTGCCAGTCAGACCCATGGGCACTTGGGGCACAGGCCACAAAAATGCCTAAAATTCCGGCCTCCACAAACGTTTTTTTTTTTTTTTTTTAATAAAAAAAATGAAAAGTCAAAAACAATTTCCAAAGTTTTGAAATTGGCGGGAAATTAAATTATTTTTTGCTACAATGTTGGTAGACAGAGTTTGCACCCACGCCCCCCCCCCCCTCATATCTTGCACCCAACGCTCCCACGGGGGTTAATCTGGCACTGGGACCAGTGACGGCCTGAGGCATATGTGCATGAAGTGCGGCCGCAACTGTCGCGGTCCGACAGAGCCACCAAACTTTGGAAATATAGTATAAATAAACTAAATAACTAAATAAAAGCCTAATACATAAAAAGTCATTTTATTTTACCTAAAAAGACGATTTGCGGCTATTTAGTCTAGGCTTTCAATTTGTGTGGATGATGGTTATAAGTCCTTGTTTAAAAATAGGGCCACCACTGCATGGGGTAATAGCAAAATGAAATCTTTTGGGCAGGAAAAGTAAAAGCAACTAAGTACACTGGCTACTGCCAATTCCAACCTCTTCCTCGCAGTCTATGGGGGTCTTATGGAAAGTCTCTTCAGCGCATTGCTATCCTTGGTACCTGTTATCCCAACCATAAGATGCCATCAGTAACAACAGCACGCTTCGATTAGCAACTTCAAAAGCCTCACGTTTCCGTCCTTTTCAGAAGAAAATCTTTCTTAACTGATCATACCGACGGTATGGTCAAGGTTTTGCTATTGATATTTGCTTTATCAATAGGAAGCAAGGACGTATTTAGGTATCTGCCACCTCTAGGTGGAGAAGTTTGCCGCCCCCCTTTTGGCAGTGCCCTCCCCGATGCGCCGGCGCAGTCGCTGTATAGTGGCCGTTTTAACAACTTTTATTTTTTGAACATTCATTTTTATGCGGGCTAATATGGGCGCGAATTCCGCCTATTCGGAAATATATCACTGATTGGAAAGCGTCAGTAACATTAAAATAATAATACTAAAAGGTTCGACTATCTACAGAGTGTCAGACTCAGAAAGTGGCAACGGTACTATTTGGCAAGGCCATGGTCTGCAACACGCCCAGCAGCATTTTTTAATTTTTGACCAGACGTACGGTAGAAAATTTTGTTGACACCACTCTATCAACAATGCGAGATACTCCTGTTATTCCGGTTGCTTAAATTACTGAAGTTGATTTTAATTACACTATTGGGATGCACTGTAAATATACTTCTTTAGAACCTGCCTTCTTGAAATCTCATCAAATCTATCAACTGGGGAGATGTCTGTTAGCCACCTTCTGCAAGGGCGCATTTTGCCTCCAATTCAGTGGATTATAACATTAAAAAACATTATTATTTTTAATTCCCACTGTAAACCCATATTATCTAGTGTAAGTTCATTTAATTTGGTTTGTGGGGGGGGGGGGGTCCAGACCCCCTGACCCCTCCCCCCCTAAAATCCGCCCTTGACCTTCTGGTGGAATGCAGACTCCTCTCCCCATATCGTCGATGGTCCCCCCAGGCGAACATGCGCCAAATCCTGGGAGACACGGAGGAACAAGTCAACGATGTGTTGATGTTCCTGTACACTTCAGGAATTATAGCCCAAATCTAACTCAGGTAGCATTCACACACTCACACACACGTACATACATAATAAGTTATATACATAGAGCTGTTTGTCGATCCTTGGGCATCAGCCTGGTTGTCCAGTCCGCTCCTCATTGCAGTTAACAAATTACACTGTAACGACAATAATAAACTCAGTGGGCGTATAAGCAAGTCCTAGCTTGCAGTCACCCTTAAATCAAGTTTAAAAAAATCTATCAATTTTTATGACTTTTTCTGATAAATGATCATATGCTGCGTAATTAAATTTGCTGCCTTCATATAATATAGGGCATATAGCCCATTTAATCTGAATTAGTCGTCCGGTCGGGTCTGTAACCATTGATGCGATATTAACAACTCTAGGCGGGATTCATTGGGCTAGGCATATTAATTTATCGATATTAAAGGAGAAACTGATTAAGGAGCCGAGTCATGTCAAGACAACAGGTTTCCGAGGATACAGTTGCGACAATCCCTTATTTGTTGACCTCGGTCGAGTCAGTGTGTCATGTTTGTTTTGATTCTTGATCTACAACGTTTTAAGTTCTTATTGGTTCTGTCATATGCCTAGCATCACTGATGCATTCCAAACAGCTTGTTGTGTGGGTCAAGGGCGAAAATGCAGCAAAACCGTGTAAGAACCTGGGATGTATGGTACCGGGAAGGAGCCTTCCCGAAGATCGCTTTTTATACAGGTGGACAAAGAACCTATCGGGCTTACCCCGGGCAACGCTAAGTGTCTAAAGGCTAATCATTTCACCACCTTTAAATAAATAAATAAATAAATAAAAATTGACTTATTTGTTCTATTACTATGCCAACCTAGCGGAGTTAGGGCTATAAGCTCTCTCTTACACTAAACTAGGAAAGCCCGGGACCGCCTGCTTTACATACCAGAAAATGTAGCAAGTGTGTGACCCGAACCAACCGCCATTCGGGTGAAAGTCAGTTAACAGTAAACAGTGAACAGTTTTAAAAAAATTAGTTGAAAACTGTGATGGATAACAAGGCACCATCTTAAAAAAGGGGGACTGCCCCGATTTAATAAATTACGTACCACTACAGTATATTGATGTAGCCGACTGCAATGCACACAATAAAATCAAAAAGAAGTACAGGGCAATGCGCGGAGAAAACTATAATTGGTTTGCATTTGTTGATGCGTAGGTATGATAGCAGGGGTGAATGCAGGTATCGCATGGTCGCAGATTGGGAACAGATAGGGCAGCCTGGATTCCTCAGAGATAGCCTATGTTTCAGGTACGGAAGATAGCATCTTCGCATACCACTGTAATCACTAATGAGACAATGAGTTATATGGCGAACATGCTGGCCAACAGGTACCAGCAAATGCTTATGCTGTTATAAAAGGTTTTAGGGTCGAAGCAACAAACTATACTGATGATAATGTCCAACACGTAACTTAGTTGTTTACGAGAAACAATACTCAACGGTCTAGTCTGAATATTCTCAAGTTTCAATCCTTGCTGCCAGGCGCGGATCTAGAATGAGATCAAAGAGGGGGCTAAGATTAAATTTAGATTTTTTTTTTGAAAAATAGGGCTGAAATATTGGGGTTTTACGCATTTTCGGAGCAATAAGGGTTCAATATTATAGGTAATTAATACAATCGAGCAGAAGGGGGGCCCGGGGGTCTCCCTGGGAGAAATTTTGTGAAAAATAGGACTGAAATAGTGGGGTTTTACGCATTTTGAGGGGCTATAGCCCCATAGCCCCCCCCCCCCGTAGATCCGGGCCTGCTTGCTGCAGCAGGGGTGTAAGCAGCTAGGGGGGTACGTGCCTCCCCAAGAAACCCAAGTTTTTAAAGAAAATCAACCATGGAAACGACTAACTTAATCGTAAAAAAAATAAGTTTACAAAAAATAATCATAGGAAAGAAACTTTTCAGCGGGCCTACTATGCCGCTTAGAGTTAATTTATTCTTAGGATTAGAAATGTAAATACAGAAATTTTGAATAGAACTTTCCATTTCAAGAATATCTTGTTTAGGCCTACATTTTTAATCCCAGGTTAAGATTAAAAATAATCGCCATAGTAAGCCTGCGAAGTTTTTGTAAATACGTCAATGTTTGTGGGGGCCCTGTGTCCTCGTGCACCCAATACCGATAGATAATCCGGCTCTATAGTCTGTATCACTAATCGATCGTTGTATTACATAATAAAAGAACGTTGACAGCGTATATACACCACATAAGCTTGCCTCCTTGACAAATTTAACGATGGGTCTATTAAAGTTCCCCCTGTAAGAAAGTCATAAAAGGCAACAGCAGACTCTACCGTATATGTTGTCTCACTTACATACCCTGATTTGGCTATGAAATTAGGCTAAAATATAATAGATTGAAGCATGGTAGGTTTTCGTTTTGAGGCTATATTGAATTTAAATATGTTTTATTAGGCTAATTGATAAGCCTTAAGATAGAGATGGCTGGGAAGACCTTGCAGAGTCAGGTATTGCCCTCCTCCAGTCAGGTACGGAGACAGCGGCTCCAGGCTCCCGTCAGTTTACACAGGGAGTTGTTCGGTGCAACATCGCGAGTCTTCATGCCCATATACTTCGTACTGGATTAATAAACAACGAATTCATGGTGAGTTTTAAGTGTTTTTTCTTTCTTTGAGGTAGGTCACCGTAGTGCAGTAGCTGTGCCAATCGGATTAACTGCCATTTTTTCAGTCTTTTCCCTCATACCGCCTTTTCCAAATTGCCCTGCAAACGTATTCATTGTGATTGTATTTGTGACATTTAAAAACGCATCTCAATGAATTAACACCGTCAAACGAAGACTAGGCAATAACGTTTGCACACATTACTTACGAATTACTTAATGTTAGGTTGTTAGCTGTAAATACGTTTGATGGAAATAATAAAGTTATGTTAAAGTTGTATTAGGAATTTGACGCATATACAGCACTGAGCAGCACTGAGATAAGCTTGATTTTTTATGTTAGTATGCCCAAATCGCCCATGGGTGTTATTTTAGTATTTTAGTTCGATGTGTCGAGTGGTCGTGTCCGTTTCATTTTAGAACCAAGAATTTAAAGAAATTAAGCACCATGTTTCTTCGGCTTCAGAAGTGTAAAATATTTAGGAATATATTCATGGATTGGCATGCACACATTCACACAGTCGTATTTTGTTTCTTTCAATTCTGCTGAGTGGTGCTGCAAAAATGCACACCTAGTATGTGTGATTTTCCGATGTTCCAATGAAGATTTATCATTGTGTGGCCTAACGCTCTGTCGGCTATGGACGCTACGGTTTTCCCTTAGTTCAATTTTTAATTAGCCTGCAGCGCTATCATTGCGATTTGGGATTATTATAATACCGGAGTTTATATAATACCGGGGTTTATTTTTTAATACCACAGTAGTAAGGTGTCACGTGACGGTGTCAAAATATGTGCGGAAAGTCAAATCAATAAATTATTAGAATACAAGAGAACGGTTACATTGTTATTATTGTTATTATTATTAACTTACAATTTTAAATGGTATGAATTAAACTGATTTGAAATTAAAAATAAGTTTTTTTTTGCTAACACAGACGTGAAATAGAAAACATGTTGCATCATCTACAGCGTTTACTGTGCGAGCCCCCGACAAGTTGATTAACTTGGGGGCCCACAGGTTATTTGTATTATAAGGGTATAATTGTTAATTTATAAATATATTCCTTCGGCGCAGGGGAGTACCGGCCGGAGAAGAAGAAGAAGAAGAAAAATTAATTGAAGGCAATACCAATAAACATTAAAATGTACAAGGTAGAATTTTGAAATATAATAAGAATTTTAATTAATGTGTCTACATCTAATGGAGAAAAAATTGAAAACTCCCCAAAAATATTAACTTATCAATTTGAATTTCCCGCGCATTTTGCACTCATTAGTTAAAATTTAAAACAATTGAATAAACCCCAGTATTATAATAATCCCAAATCGCCATGACTGGACTGCTAGTCCAATAGTAATATTTCAAGCTGGGCCAATTTTCGCTAGAACTCAGAAATCGTAATTATTGGTGTTAATTTTATCACATTTCCGGTTATTTCCTAAATATTTGACTAGTTTCGCGTGTTGGTATATTGAATTTCCGCTTTCTAGAGCATTTTTTTTTTCAAGGGAGAGGTTTTGGAAGCGCCTGTCTAATTAATTATCACTTAGCCAAGCTACCGCTAGAATTAAATGCAATTATAATTGCTTTTGGACATTCTCAGCAACATTGTATTTTTTTAAATAGAAATTATTAATTTAAAATTCATAAATTATTCATCCCAGTATATATATTAGGATTATGACGATGTCCCTATATGGTTTTATGTACAGTATTATACTGTTGATTTCTGCGGTACGACTGAAGACACATAAAAGAACGGGTCAAGAACCAGCAAGGCCGTAGCCAGGATTTTTTTTTCGGGGGGTTTTCAGAAATTTCATTGGATATTACATAGTAGTTTCTATATTTCCTCTCAAAATCTGTCTATTCTATCTAGCGTAAAGCCATTTCATTTCGGGGGGGGGGGGGGTTTGAACCCCATGAACGCCCCCCCCCCCTCTTGGCTACGGCCTTGAGAACCTGGATACTACAAAACCTGTGATTTCCTCCTTTGATGTTTGGATTCCTGAGCCATGTGTGCTCAAATTATTGTTTTATGTAAGGTAACTTATAAAACTCCAAAAGTATTTTTAAAAAAAATTCCTACACCTATATGTAGGCTACTTGTTCTAAGTCAAAGCCTGATTATTTCAAATTTTTATGAAAGTGATCACTACTAGGTACAATACGGTTTGACATGATAGCCCCCTGGGCCCCCGATATACAGTATATCCCACTGCAGTTTACTGTATAATGTAAACCGTACAAATTCGAATTTCAAACTTGTATTAGTGAGCCGTATAAGGAGACTCTATGGACCCCTGTATGAAAAGAGAGTGGTGCATAAGAAATAACTCGGAAATAGACGCACTACTCGATGGAGAAGGAAGGCACAGTACATTTTGTAAAAGCACAGCGTCTAAAGATGGCTGGGATACGTCAGAGGGCCGCATGCCGAACAAAATGTACAAAGCAAGCATGGCAGGAAGAAGTCTGCAGGGACGTCCTCGAAACCGCTAGAAGGACGAACTAGAAACTGACCTCTGCTAGGTGAGAGTCCGTAGATGGTGGAGCTTCGCACAAAACCGAGAAGATTGTAGGAGTTTTGTTGAGCTGGTCAAAGTCCATCAAGGGCGGTAAATCCAGAAGAAGAAAGCGACGAAGAAGAAGAAGGCGTTAATAGACTAACGCAGTCGCTACGCTGCACCATGGAGCTGCGCCGGTGCCGGTACCCACTGCGTCGTGTAGTTGTGATATTTATTTAGCCGGTCATGACATTGCACGGTTATGAGGAAGTCGACTGCGGGGCAGTGGGCCAAGGGCCAGCCGGCTCCTGCCATACCCGGTATCTACCCGACGAATTTTAATCGAAGAAAGACGAGTATCTAGCCTACGGCGGATGATGAGGCTATGAATTTGGTGTGACCACCATTACACTTAGCTTACCTGTTGGCGCTACGGCCAATGGCCGTAAAATACCTATTACCGGATCGCGCCGGTCCGTCTAGTCAAGCGCCCTGCGATGCTAGTCACGGACGCCAAGCTCTCAAGTCTCGCACTAAGCCCTCTCGACGTCGTCCTACCATCGTAGTCTCGGTCAGCCGACCCTTCTTTTCCACTGAGATGTCGATGTCATGTGCTCTCCTCACCGCTCTGCCAACTACAATAGCATAAGTGCCACGTGTCTCAGTACTTTCTTGGTTTCACCCACTAAGTGTGACCCATTGTCAAACGGACCACCCTCGCTTGATCTCAGGGGGCGAAACGGGTCCCATCCTGTTTTTATGAAAAATATAATTAAAAATAAAATTTCAAGAGCTCCATAGTTTGAAGAGATTTTTGCAACGAGAATACTCACCAGTGTACATATAAGCAATGTAAATATAATAAATAAAACAGTAATAAACTGCAGGGTGTATCATTTATATTATTTGCAGATAGTAAGAATAAGCTGGAGTGCATGGTGCAACATGGCTCAACCTAGATGTGCCTGCGTGCTTCTTTTATTGCTTTTGACTTCTTCAGTGCTGACACTTCCAACGCAGCCATCTACAACGCCAAATGCAACCAGTAGCAATGCATCCGACAATGCAATAACGGGCAGGTGAGTCTCTAATTTGATGAAAGCGATGATAAAAAGTGTTATTATCTTATATTTATGTAGTTTAAATAGTTTCAACTCTAAAAGGTTAACTGGCCTCACAATTTTCAAAATCTGAAACAATGGTAAGCAAGAACGGGATGATCTACACTAGAATCTGAAGGTTATCTCACTGCCCCGGACAGGCAATGATGAAAGTTCGAGCCCCGTTCTCGCTTTTATTTTCAGTCTTACCTTTTCAGATTTTGTGCAAGTAAGTGGGTTACTTACGTAATTCAATAATTTATTTCATTTCCTATAGGCTATTTGAGATGAACGCAGAAACCAAAATTAGGTACCATAGAAAGTCACTTCCCCACCTTGAAATTTGAATTAAAAAAAACTATGTGCTCATCTTTGGAAGGAAGCATTCTGAGCCATTGAGTATCTCCATCACAAAGTAAAAGTGCGCAACTATAGTAACCCATTGACTGCTGCAACATGAGCACGAGATACGGTACTAATTTAATTTATTCCGTTAAAAATAATTTTATATATTTACAACCAAAGGGTCATTTCAACATTAACAGAGTTACAATACAGAGTTAGTTAAGTTACGCACTGCACTTTACTGTGACGCGTACCGCGTGAGGGACAACACTCTTTCGGTACAGAGTTCTATGTGGTACTGCGTACATGCTTCCGTTAAAAATGTGAACAGAACAATTTCAGAATAGCACTTTGGATTCTAAAAATATTTTGTTGACATATTTTCTAACCCCGGTGGTAAATTAACTTGGTACCTCGTGCCCGGGCTGCAGGCTTTTAACTAACAATTATACTACCTTAGCATAATTTATTGCGTTCTAAAATTTCTTTAACCTTGCTCTCGCGACCCCCGACCCAGACGCCCCCGCGATCCTCGGGGGCGCGATCCTGGGCGCAACCCTCAGTTTGAGAACCGCTGCAATGTCTCAATTGGTATTTGCATCGTATGCCTAAATTCGCATAAAATTATATTGCATCAACATTAATGGGCATGTTAAATGTTTAAATTAAATGTCCTTCATTTAAAGATCTCATGTCACTCCATCATATTTTATAGCCTAAGACTGAGAGATGGACACATGTAAATTACGAAGCTTATAAAGGGCAATTGCGAGACTTGCGGTAGGTCATAGCATTTTATTGGACGACAAGCCTGGCCAATTGCAACCTTGGACAATAACCGAAGATTCTTTCATTGTGAAATTATTGTAATAAATTATTTTAGATTCACATTTCGCTCAAGAGGTTCGGACTGCGGACGTGCGTTATGTGTCTTACCTTAGTTAGTGCACAAGTTACCTTAGTAGAAAGTTTAGGTACACCACGATAATCCGTTATGACTATAACACTATACGTCTACCTTGTAAAAGAACCGGTCCGAGTTACTCGAACATGCTTTCCAATTTATCAAAATTAGTAGATAGAGAAAATGAGTAATTTCATGGTAAATAATTTTCCTATGGCTAAATTTCCAATATCTCGGAGGGGGGGGGGGGGTTGTCCACCTGACGTCACTGGAGGTGAGGTAAATTCTAGATAGGTCAGACCAACACATTACCACACAGCAATACTGGCAGGCACGCAATGCATTTGAGCGTGAATTTTCTATCATTTTTTCAAAAAAACATTTTTTCTTACAAAACGAAATACTTTTCTGGGAAAGCAACCTGTCCGGTTTCGTTACTCAATTTAACACCTAAAACATGCCTGAAGGTAGAAATCATCGATAGAAAGGTTTCGCAGAAAAATTATTTTTTAGTCATTTTTCATTAAAATTTAGTTATTTTTATTTTTTTACCCCCAGAAGCAACCTATCAAGGGGAAAGCGACCCCACCCATTTCGATAATATTAATAACGACTACATTATATGTGAATTTAAAAGAAATCGTTGGAGCCGTTTTTGAGAAATAATTTTTTTAGACGTTTTTTTGGAGTTTTTTGAGAATAAACCCCCCCCCCCCCCAAATTAAGTTAGCCCCAAATAAACAAAATAGTTCCGAGGTATGATTTTTGTGAACCTACATGCCGAATTTCATCAAGATCGACCGAGTAGTTTGCCCAGAAATCGACGCACAGACAGACAGACAGACAGACAGACAGACAGAACGAACGACAGACAGACAGTTCGTAAAAACCACTTTTTTGGGTTCCTGGGACCTCAAAACGTGTAAATCCGTTGAAATCTCGGGATCGAAAATTTCGACCGTCACAAAGCTTTCCTTATACTACAGTACCTATAAATTGGAAAGCAATAACCATTTAGGGTTGAGTTCACTACAATGTAACTGCAAATGCTTTCACGGCCGGAGTCAAATGAAGAACCAGTAGAATCTGGGCTGATGGGCCGTGGTCGAATTGAAAGTGAACTTCCAACTTCCGGGCCCATCAGCCCGGATTCTACTGGTTCTTCATGAGTTCACTACAACTCGCACGTTGTTCCTGGCCCACTATATTCTCTTCTGTCCTCCATCATCCTTTTCAAATCTGTATTTACGAAAAGTCATTAGCTGGCCGAAATACATAATATACAAACGGCGCGGCGGGTGATCACTCAAGACGGGACCATATATATCTGGCTATAAATTACTGGATTGTGCAAAAAAAAGTTTTCAGCTCAACTTTCAGTATCGTGCTTACCTATATATTGTATTGTACATTGCCATTAGCCATTATCCCACTGTAAGAAAATTATTTATGAAAGCTCTCTCTCGTGATTATTTTATCTGACTTTTGTGATAAAATCAATGGGCCATTCGTGAGCTATTAAGACAGAGCGCTTCAATAACAATAAAAAGACAAATAGGTACCGCAGCCTAGGTACAGTACAAAAAGTTATATGTCTCATGAATGACGAATTTGCATTTTGATAGGTAGGCTTCTATTTATTGAATTCTCTTGTATTATTTAATCAGTAGGTTAATTATTATTATTTTTTCAATTTATCATCGTGCTATTTTGGAATGTTTGTGTAACTTGGTCATCGGTGCTAAATATTTAGCTATTACCATATAGGTTCTTTAAACCATTTTATTACATTTTATTGTTTCAGTGGAACTGACTCCAATAATCAGACAACTCCCCATCAGCAAACGACAGTCACCTACATCGTCGGCGAACCTATTAAAAACGGCACAGTGCAAAGCCCCGCTGAACTTCTATCACCAGACCGGTATGAATTTTATACGTTTGATGACGATGGGCAGATAATCAAAAAGCTTATGAGTGTTGAAGAAATTCAAAGAATATTGGCCAGCAGCAAAGGCGGAATTTCGTCTCAAAACCATCACTCCGGGGACTACTACCAAGTACTCTCAGTAACGCCTGATGTTGAATCTCTGCCTGCTGTCAGAATCAACCCAAATGAGCCACTTTTTAGTATCCATGATGTTATCACTAGTGTTCAAAACGTATTAAAAGCAGAAATGAAACATAAAATGACACCACCTCCGTCAACTCTTGTTATTGATGGTTTTCAGAATGCTCATTTGATTCCTGAAGGAGAAGACCCTCCTAAATTGCCCCCTTTGAGTGACGTCCCTCCTTCCAAATTGATAGTTGAACAAAAGATTGCAGTAGCTTCCAATGGTCCATCTAGTGCTAACGTTTTCGAAAGCGAAACCAAGGAAAGTCTCCAACAACCCAACGAACAGGTTTCGCCACTTGTGACTGAAAAAGCAACCACAACAAGAGCGGCAATAATAACAACAACTACCACCACAACAACTACAGCTGCTCCTAATACAACCAAAAAGGACACAACTTTATTACCATCCACAAAAAAACCGACTTCTATAACCAAGAAACCAAGCGTAAATTCAGCAACCAAGAAAGGCGATATAGTGAAAACAACTCTCATAAGTAAACCAGCAGTTACGACCCCATCAATAGTAAAATTTGCATCAACGATTACTACTGAAAACCCTGCAATATCTACGACGCAATCCGCTAAATTACAATCATCGTCGACCATAAGCTCTACAACTTCCAAGGATATATCCACAGTAGAACCTTTAATCGATGAAAATAAAGTAGGTGAGACATTGTCACATTTAATAAGTACAGAATATCCCACAACAATGGTTCAGATCCTTCGAGTTACATCGTCTGTTAGTCAGCATACAAGTCCGAACAGTCAGATTCCAACAGTGACAACTCAAAAAGCCGAAACTACATCCTATAATTTATCGACCCAGGAACAATTGACAGCTAATCTAGTTAGCTCCACGGCAAAACAACCAAGTAGTCTAAATAACATTCCAACTACTACAGAAGAATATGCAACAACTGAAAGAGTGATCAGTGATGGAGAAATTCCAGAAGTACTGGGATTATCTCTTTTGGATGCCCATCCAGGACTTACATCCAACAGTTCATTTCTAAATGAAAATTCTCCTTTTGCTATTGAAAGCTTCTTATTTGACAAAATTGGCCAAGAAAGCAATTCATCCGGTGTCAACTCTAATTTGACGGCTGCAGAAAGTGCTCTTAGTCAAGTGCAATTACCCATAAATGAAGACTTAGCTGAATCAGTGTCCAGTGTTATATCTCAAATAGCCCATGAAATCTCTTTAAGCAATGCCATAAATTTGGATGAAACTGTTAGCACAACGTTTCCACCTACAATTACTACTTCGGCTAGTGAAGTAACTGAAGAACCATTTGAATTAGTGACGACGGAGTTGCCGGTTGGATGGTTGAAAAATGCACAGGACTTGACACTAGTTGGTGAGAATGACACGGAGTCAACCACCACCGAGGAAATACCTTTGGAGACAACGACGACGCTAACTCCTTCTTTCGATATTAATCCCCAAAATAAGCCAAGACCTTTTTCGAAGATAGGGGAGTTGACTGAAAATATTCAAAATGAAAATGCCACTACTGATCCCACGACTACAGCCATTCCTGCTGAATCTCGGACTGATTTAAGTGAAAGTTTAGAAACTGTGACAGAATATACTACTACTATTGCTACTCTCCTGGAAACAACAACTATACTGGAGATTAAGACAGAAAGTGAAATGCCAGCGAATAAAAATACTGCTGGTCAACTTAAATTGGCTGAGAACTTCGATAATTTGAATGGTAGCATTGAAATAATCCAAGAAGCCGAAACGGGGCGTATTCCAAGGCCAACTCAGCAACCGGACGAAATAACCAGCCGACCAGGCTCACTTTCTACGACTGATAAGACTGGACCACATAGATTGGTTAGTACAACAACAAACTTAATAGCTGCTGGATCTTCTTATGAACCAACTACGTCTGTTCCAATCACGAAAATATTCCCTTCCGCAACTAAATCCACAATAGTTCAGACTACGAAGGAAACTATTCCCGAATTAAGTGTCATAGAAGGAAACCCATTGGAAGCGAATTCTTTAGACGAAGCAGAAAATATTTCAATTTCTTTTGTACCAATGGCTATACGATCTACAACTTCTACTCCTCCAAAAAGCCCACCGAGTGACATTGAAGTAGAAGACTTGAAGTCGCCTGTTAAAATAGAAGACTTGAAGTTGCCTGTTGAAATAGAAGACTTGAAGTCGCCTGTTGAAATAGAAGACTTGAAGTCGCCTGTTGAAATAGAAGACTTGAAGTCAACTGTTGAAATAGAAGACTTGAAGTCGCCTGTTGAAATAGAAGGCTTGAAGTCACCTGAGGCTGAAGACGTTATTGAATCAAAGATTGCTCCTGATGAAGAAGGAGAAAAAAGTGACTCACTCGATACGTCGCACAAAGTAATTATTGCGGCATTAAGTGATAAAAAATCACCTCTTGTTGTGGCCATACCTAAGGAACCTTTTGGTTCTAAAACCACAGGAGAACTGAAACAGAACTTCGCTAGGCCACAGACCTACGTGAAACCCCAAAAGCCAGTGTTCATTAAGCCAACAAAATCTAAACCACAAGTGGATTCCAAACCGAGCAAGCCCATTAGACCGTCATCATCGGAAGAGGAACAGCGACCTTATGACGTACCTCTACTTTCTTCGCCTTCTGCATTGGAATTAGATCAAGCTCCTGCTGAAAATTTAGGACTTGAAGCAACAACAGTGCATCTTGAGAACGATGTTCGCGAATTTGTCGACCTATGCAACGAATTAGCGTTTACTCTGTGGTCCAGCATCACGCACAATGGACTCAGTTTTGTACGAAGTGTAGTTATATCCCCATTTGCTGTTACCTCTCTGCTAGCAATGGTATTCCTGGGTGCTCGAGGACCAACTTCTGGACAAATGAACGACATTCTGAAGTTGGATGACGTCGTGACATTCAATCCTCATCTAGTCTTCCGCAATGTAACAGAATCTTTGGTTATTGCTCGTAACCCTGGCATTTCTACAGCTGCTTTTGTTCGAGAGCTGTACAGCGATAGGGTAAGTTTTCATATCTAGTCTAGTTCCATCTTTAGGTTTACCAAAAATGAGATAGGAAATTATGAAAACGAAGGTGTCTTCTGGAAGGCGCTGAAATACGAGCGAGTGGCCTACTGCGTTTTGTAATGCCTAAATTCATGTTAATTTAATCAACGTCCACCAACTACTAGTAGGCTATACCGTAGATTACATCAAAATGTTCGTTGTGTTTTTCGATGAAAATCACCCAGTGGCGTTTAAATTGGGGGGGGGGGGCGCAACTGGGCACTTATCCTCACTAAACTCCACTCCCAACGACCCAACCATCAGTCTCATCGTGCTGCAGGACTTGCTTGTCTCTTCTCTGTAGATGCTTTCCGTCACTAGACGTTTGTTGTACATACAGACAGTGGCGGAAAGTTGGGGGGGGGGGGGGGCACGGTCCAACTTGCCCCGCCAGCTCAATTGGGGGGGGGGAGGGGCAAAGCCAAACCCCCAGCCTCGAGCATTGTAAGACGTGGTTCATGGAGAACATGGAGACCCTCTGGCCTCTTTGCAGCAATATGAATATAAGCATTCCTTTATTAGCTTTGTAAAATCTACAGCTATACTTTACTTCTATTAAAATTCGTAAAACCCCACTAATTTGCTCTTATAGGCCTATTTTCAATTTTTCCTTATCCTGCCTGATGACGTCACAAGGTCTACTTAGTGTTGCCCCCGCCATCATTCTATAACTTTACGCCTCTGCATACAGATGCGTCATTTGGGGTTCCAAAGGGGAACATTTGCCCCCCCCCCTCCCCTCTGCAATTGGAGAAAAATACAACAAAAACCCCGACTATAATGGAGAAATTGTTACAACCTTGTTTTACAAATGAACATAATTGACATCTTGCCCCCACCCCCCTGAAAAATATTGCAATGACACCCCAGTGTACTTTTAGCCTTGCGCCTAGTCCAAAACAGACAGAAAGCAGCGGCAAAATGTTGCAGCCTGCAGCGAGAGTGGCATGCTGAAAAACTAAATTCAAAGGATATGGAATTTGTACAACTTACAGACTATTCTTACAGGCTAAATACAGACAGCCATATCTGCAGCTGTTATTTTAATGGTAACTCCAAACTTACATAGGCTGATGTCAGTTGTCTCATCAGCTGACTCTATACGGCCTTGCTGCAGGCTGTACAATTGCCTCAGCTGTCAAATGTCAATGCACTTGTCCTACGAAGCGTTGAAGCCAATACGAGGACGAATACAGTACATAAGCCACCCGGACAATATTTTATTTACAGTATTCATAGGGCGTGTAAGGTGGTGTTTAAACACTTGCGGCTTGCTGTATGGATAAAAAGTTGGAGACCAATATACGATAACTGTAATTACAAAGGCTTCCAAGACCGGAGTCCGGTAATGAAGCATCGCCGCTGGATTTCAAAACCCCGGAAGTGGCAAGGCTAGAAAAAATTTTAAGTTAAATAACTGCGATATAGGCCTATACAGTACATACATTTTTAGTTTTAGAAAACCGAACTACATACAGTCTATAATGGGGAAAATGTTGCTGAGGGAATGCAGCTGCGTGCTATGAACTGATTTTCAAGTTTCTAATCAAGAAAGTTAGCGCCCCTGTGAAGCATCTGGGCTGATGGGTTGATCTGAATGCGTACGGTACGCATACATTCATCAACATCCGCGTCGACATCTTCAGTGGCACTAAGCAGGCTTCTAAGATCACATAGGCTTGGTAGCAGACGTTGACGAAACGTTAGGAAGTACGCTTTCTCTTCGACCATTCGACCACAGCCCATCAGCCCGGTTTATACTGCTTCATTAAAGTGCGAGTCCGTCGACATTCTTTGCACGTCATTTCAAAATTCATGCTAGTTATGTTTATATTGTCTGAACCGGGACATTTAAGGACGAAACCGGGGCGCCGGGACAGAGAGATCAAACACGTTGACAGTCCCGGGAAACCGGGACGAATGGCAACCCTAGGTATGAGGGACCAGGCGGGCTGGAGGGGCATCCGGAGCGCAGTCACTCGCCGATCCCGTTGCAGTTTCTTCATGTAACCGGGTGTCTTATGTATTTAACTTAATCGTAAGAGAAGAAGGCATTTTAATTACACTGAAAGAACTATTGAAGCTCATTATTTTTAATGTTTTTTCTGAGACAACAAAAAAAAAGTCATGCCAAGCCGCCAACGTGACAACAATCCTTACACAGTTTAGCCAGACTGATTTTAAATCGCTAATGGCGGTAAAACACTTTAAGACTTAACAGGGTGGAACTCGCATTAAGCCTAATACAGTCAAAAGCAAGCTATTTAGATTGCGAGTAAAATGCGCAGAAACTTTCTGCCCCTGTTGAATAGTCCATTTGTTTTTCATTTGCATCTATTTTTTTTTTTATTCTATGTTGGAATCTGCAACGACGAAGCGCTTTTTTGCTGTTTAACCCATCACGGGGTTGCCAGATTTCTCCCCTATACATTTCACCACTGTCGGTAATAGTTAGCTTGTGATTTGGCGCTGTCTATATTCGATTTTATTATCCTTGCGAGGGATTCACTCACTTGATGTGTATATATACGAGTACAGTAACCCGTACAAGAGCACACGTTTGATTGTTAAGTGAAAATCTCAGGACTGCGGTGTTTCTCGTGAGAGAACAATATGGGTGGAACAATCCTACCTGGAATAACTGCATCATACCTGTATGCTTCTTCCCACGGGCCCGTTGCATTTTAATGTGACAAATTACAAAACGTATGTGGGTCAGCCTAGATTTAGCACTTCCTAGTCTCTCACTTCAAGTACCTACAGTGTGGCTAACAAACGCTCATGTCAATGGGAGAGAAACGTTTACCAACATCTATAAAATGTAGAACCGGTTAGATATGTCTTACCACTGGGTACAGATATGGGCTGATGCGGTTTGATGAATAAATGTATTGGCCAGAAGTAAAAAAAAAGCTCACAGACATTACACTAATTGCTAGTTAGACTATAGTTATAGTAAAATATATGGCCTTTAATGGCCAGGTTGTAGCGTGATTGTACTTGTGCGAGTCTCTACACGCCATGCGATCGGAGACGTGTCGTAACTCAACACGGGTACTAATTCCTACAGAGGCGAATGAAGGGGTCAATCGGATACATTCATTAAATTGTTTGCATGCGATTAACCTTTTCTGCTGCCACTGGTGAACCGCAGTACTGGCGAACCGCAGTACTGGCGAGAGAGAAAATTTTTAGTTTTACATGAGATGAAGTTCCTAATTTCATAATTATAGTCAACTTGGAAAACAAATTGATATTTATTATTTTTATTAATTACGTAGATTTCAACATTTTCTTATTATTTTTTGGAACTGAAGTGCACCCACAGAAATGCTGCCCCCCCCCCCCGGGTGTTATTTACTCCACTGAGTGTGAGACTCGAACCAACAACCTATCGGGCGAAAGTTGGAGTCTGTAGGCTACCACTACTCTACATGTCCTGACAATACGGATTTTGCAAGCTGTACAGTTGAGATTTTACCGACGAATAAACCTGCCATTCAGGGGAGACCGGGTCCCGGGTCCCCCCCCCCCCCCCCGAGAAAAAGTTTGAAGAAATAGGTCTGAAGTTGAGTAATTAATTTTTGTGAAAGTAATTAGGCAATATGTTGTTGTGTGTTTCTTTCATGATGTCTTTCATGTGAAATAAGCATACCAAGAATTAATTTTTAAGTAAGTAACTTGTTACCAGTTGTGTCGGACGTTTTTGAATTTCAATTTAACGAAATGTCAAATATCTCAAAAGTGGGGGGCCGGAGAAATTGCTGGGGGGGGCGGAGAAATTGCTGGAGGGCCAGGCCCCCCAGGCACCCCCGTAGCGCCGCCACTGTGTGGGAGACCCCCGGCCCCTTTTCCCAGAGTTTAACATGCGCAAAACCTCACTAATTTGGGCCCAGTTATCAATTTTTTTCTCCGGGGGAAACCCCTGGGCCCTCCTTTCTCCAGAGTATTATATGCGTAAACCCTCACTAATTTGGGCCCATTTATCAATTTTTTTTCTCCGGAGGTAACCCCCGGGTCCACCTTTCTCTGCGCCTGGTACCACCATTCAGACGATCAGGTTCAGCAATTTGACCGTCATGCATTATAGAGAATGAGATGACTAGGTCGCTGAGCGTGTCAGAACTTGCAATTAATTGTATTAATTACCTATAATATATAACCCTTATTGCTCTGAAAATGCGTAAAACCTCAATATTTCAGCCCTATTTAAAAAAAATAAAAAAAAATCGAAATTTAATCTTAGCCCCCTCCTTGGTCTCATTCTAGACCCGCGCCTGCCCCCCCCCCAGAAATTTTGGGAGTTTACGCCAATGCCACTCCCAATGAAAATTTTTCATTGGCCCCCCAGATAGAAGTCATGCCCCCTATGGCCCCCGACTTAAAATTTCTAGCGCCGCCACTGCAGTCTCAGTTCAATCGGGAGTTTCCTAAGGTAGGCAAAACCGGAAACCTTGTAGTATATGATCCAGTCGCTCACACTTGGCTGTGCGTGGCGCTGGCCTTACAAAGTATGCGGATGCGTTGGAAACTGCACTAATTTGAACGCGAACTCAACTACCGTATCTGTTTTGGGTGGAAATCGGGAATCCAGTGCTCTCCAACTCTGCGGTTATGATTAACCTACATAACGATATGCTACATTATGTATATATACCAGTATGAGCGCTCTCGAAATTATGTAAAAATATAATTTTTAGATGCGTACGTATTTTTCTTCCATCTTTTTTCTTCTATCTACCAGAAGTACAGTGCTTTCCAACCTCTAAAATAACACAAGACCGATTTATAACACATTTTGGTTTCTATTGCATATTATGTTACAGACGAAAGGAAAGCTTTTAGATTTCTATAAAGAAAGAGCGCAACAGTTCTACGATGGGCACGTGGAGGAGGTTAATTTCAAAGCCATTGGAGAAACCCTCCGTAGGCAGACGAACCATCTTGTTAAAAGGCAGACATGGGGAAAAGTCAAGGACTTTCTTCAGGGTTCTACGTTGATGCTACGACCTCCACTCGCTGCCTTCAGTGCCAATATTTTTCAGGTGAGCTATTTTGAAGACGCTAATTTCAACTGCCATTTCAATTTAAGATATTAAGCTCGGGCAGGGCATGTACCTTCTCATCACATAGGCGCCCATTCCACCGACCGGCTAGGGCTATTTACAAATACGCTAACGTGGTAGCAGACATTCAAGACTTAGGTGACGTTTCCACCGACTTCGCATTGCAGAATGCAAATGACATTGACGGAAATTAGAATTTTTCTTTTTATAGAAATCTATTAAAATTTTTGTACTTAACATATCCCATGACGCCATTTTTTAATTTTAGTTTGTTTGTTTGTGATTTTACTGTATGACCATTGATCAATTTTAGCTATGGCATAGAGGAAAATAAACATTTCTGTCAATTCTGCAATGCGAGGTCGGTGGAAACGCCACCTAAGTCTTGAACGTCTGCTACCACGTCACCGCTTTTGTAAATAGTCGTAGCCGGTCGGTGGAATGGGCGCCTTAGCAAACTTTGACTCTACAAAAGTTTGCTTAGTTACCAAAAGTGTCAAAGTTCCTTCTCAACCCCCAGCATTGGCATCATCCGATTATATTATTCTCCTCCCTAACTGTTGGCCTTATATGAGACAGCAAGTTTCGTGGGAAGACAAGAACCTAGATAGGGCAGAATAGTACCCATATACAAGGGCGGATTTGCCTCCAATTTAGGGAGGGGGGGTTAGTGGTCAGGTTCAGTGGATTATAACATTAAAAAACATGATTATTTTTAATTCCCACTGTAAACCCATTGTTATCTAGTGTAAGTTAATTTATTTTGGGCGGATCCGGACCCTCTTACCCCCCTCCCTTAAATCCGCCTTTGCCCATATAACACTGCATACTGCAAGGATAAAAAGAATATATTTTGGTCCCTATTTTACCACCCCCCATTAAGGAACATGCACAATACTGCAGACTACAATACGTACAGTTAAGTTCAATATGGTATGGGAATAGTACAAATAACCTACTAGCATAATTCTACAAAAATTATAAATTTACATACATTATATATTTTTATGAGTGGTACTGAGATTTCTCGCAGACACTACAGTGCTTTAAGATATGAAGTAGGTCTATATACAGTATGTATTACTGAACTAATTTAGGTACATAGCGTGAAGCCTGTTTGCTAGCTACCAACACAGGGAGACTGTTAGGACGCTTCGCGAATTTAATGAATTCAATAGAGCGTATCGTAAGTACAATGCAAATGTGCATATGGAGGTACAATAGAATATGCATGTAAAATGGGCCGTTAGAGGACGTGGGAAAGAAGTGGCACATATTGAGCGTAAACAAACACGAAAACCAATCTACGGTATCTCTCAACTTGAATATAATATCGTTTGCACTTTACAGTACCTCTGCTATTGATACTGTCTGAAGGTGAATGCCATTACAGTGTGCTCTCGCACTTGTTAAGTTCGACAAATATTAGTAATGACAGGACTGGTTTAGGTACCTATGAAACTTTTCACCTCGTTGAATGTTCACTGGAAATAAAATAACAGTGAATGCAAAGAAACATCGGGAACAGAACACAGCACATTTATTTTCCATTAACGTATATGTTATTTGCAAGGGCAGATTTGAGGGGGGGGACCCCCTTACTTACACTAGATAACAATGAGTTTACAGTGGGAATTAAAAATAATTATGTTTTTTACTGATATAATCCACTGAAACTGCCCGCTGACCCCCCCCCCCCCTTAAATTGGAGGCAAAATCCGCCCTTGGTTATTTCCACTATTACATACGAGTATATTGCCTGCTTACTTACTAAATTATAACTAGAATATCTACGGTAAGAAATCGGCAAGGTCGTAGCCAGAGGGGGAAATATTTGCAGTACTTATAAGCAGTTTGCCGAAAAAACAATAGTGCACACCACACCAACCCTATTCATTATTGATTATTTAAAAAAAAAAACAAAAAAAAAACAATTGCAGTACTAGATAGAATGGAGTTTTAAATATATTGCGGTTACCTGACCTCCGGTGACGTCAGATGTACCCCCTCCCGAAACAATTTCTGGCTACGACCTTGGCATTGGGTTATTTCCTTAATGTAGAGGTACTAATTCGGTAGGTACCTATGTAACTTACTAAACTATGCAGCTTTATACTAGTATATGCACTTAAACCCGAAATTACCGAGGATTCATGAATTCTTTGCGTGTGTGCAGTGGCTCCGTGAGTCTATATACATATTTATCTCTCCTCTATAATGCAGCATTTAATATTTAATATTCAAATTATGTTTCATATAGTCTGCAATATACCGTATGATATCCATGATTCTGATTAGTCTCCGAGCGTTTGCCCACCATTTCTACTTATGTCCTGTGTCATAAGCAATTATCTGAATTTCTCAGAGGAACAGACCTACCTATACTATACATAGAAGCATAGCCGGTTTTACCATGTGGCGAGTGTGACAAAAAACACACATGTGGTACATTGGCACATTTTTTAATAATAATATTTTATTTTATTTTTAATGACTGAAAATAAGGACTAAATTCGTCCATGAGTGCGTGGCTACATTGTTGTCAGTTTGCCCACAAGGTACAATAAACTATACAGTGAGCCGGCCGCCATACCAAGTTAAATTCCAGCGCAGCGAACCAGAGCAGGTTCAAAGATGCAGATAACTTGGTCGTGTGCGCAGTGCCGGTAGGGAAACATGATAGGACTTGTCCTGGTCACCTCCGAACTAATCGTGTGACTTCACTGTGTTTCCCAAGTGGTTCGGAATCCACTATAATAAGGAGGTCCACTGTCCTATGGGCCCACACCGTGGCCTGGAACTGTGTCCAATCATTCTACTACTAAACTATACAGTGTCAAATTACTATCCACTAACTTTCTGGCTCCCTATGTCCAACAAGATACCAGCATCAACATGAAATAAGGCTCATTAAGAACCTAGGACCGAATTAGAACAAAAGCTGCTTTCAAATTAAAATACTTAAGAGTGTACGTCCCGCAGGAAATTGGCAGCCAAAAATTTAATACTTCTTATTTTTTATTTAATTAACTATGCAAGTTATTAAAGATTTGGCTCATTTAAGTTGTAAAGTACTACCTACTTCATTTTCGATTGAGTTAGGCTACAAACTTTAGCCTCAATTACCTCGAAAGTTTATTTTTGTCACCCCTAGGCACTTCAATTGCAAAATTGTTGATATATAACGCACAAAATATATCTATTATTATTTATTTATTAATATTATTATTGACTCAGTCATATTATGGAGAGGAATCTAACAAAAATGGTAATGTAGTCAATATGTTCGTGGAATTTTGAAAATGACAGTTAGGCCCACATTGTGAACAATATTTTTTTTGGCATTAAAATATTTTTGCTTCAAAGGCCCAAACTTTATCATATTATAACTTAATATAGGAATATATAATACCTAGATATAATACCTAGTAGGTATATACTGTATCTATCATTACAAAACGGTAATAGCCTACCTGTATTATAAAGTGTCTGCAATAATATATACAACTAATAAATTATCTAAAAGAGAAGGAAGAATATTATAAAAATATGTGTAATTATAGGTTAAGTAATGATATAACTGCTTGGCTAGTACCTACTAGTCATACAGGTATATTCTAAGAGTTAATAAACTGGTTACTGATTCACAGGCCGACTGCAGCAGAGCTTCTACAAGGGATCGCGATGGGGAAATGTACTTCGTAGTGCTGCCTTCGAATCGTCTTCGACGTTTGGTTCCAGTGCCTGCGATCGTGTGGCGGGATGATTTCCTTGCAGGGTACGAGCCCAATTTGGACGCGACTGTGGCCGCTGTCGGAGGTCCCGGCAGCATAGTCACCACCATCTTCGTGATGCCCGGGCAACAGGGTCTCATCGCCCCTGGAGACAGCCTCGCTCGGCTCGAACACCACCTGCTCGGGGCGTCTTTCCAACGCGGCCATTGGGGGCGTCTCTTACGAAGCCTTCTGCGTCGCCCTGGCCTGGAACTACAGGTGCCTCGACTGTCGCATAAGTCAGTCGTTAATGTAACCGCATCGCTGCAGAAAATGGGCCTTCGAGATCTGTTTAACGCTGAAAAGGCGGACTTAACGGGACTGAACGGGTTGGCCAATGATCTTCATCTCTCCGACATGGTTCAGGTACATTTCACTTTCGGTTTTATATACCTACTACTACCGTACAAAACAGGTCAGTTTCTGCTCTGTTTGTCAATAAATTGATTCCTGGGCTACATATCTCCAGTGAGTGTGTTTCTTCGATTTCATACTCATACCTATATTGGAATGAACACAATGTTTCATTTCTTTCAATTTCTGGCCAAGCATTACTGCATGTGATGAAACGTGTTGTACTAAAGCCATTGTTGTTTTCTCACAAATTTTGGAATGGTTCTAATGGAACGTCAGTACTTCCATCTTTCTCATAGAGTATATACGGTACCTTCAATAATGCACCGGTAGGTCTGCGCGACACTCCTTGAAAACTCTTTAATGTAACTTAATATATCCATTTCTACTTCAGGTGAACATGTTCAGCACTTGTGGAGACGAGGGACCACATCACACCGAGTTTTACCCAGCTACACCCCTGCAGCGAAGAGATAAAAGTGCTGACAACGTATTCGCGGAAAGCATAGAGAGTCTCTTCGCCGTCTCCGACTTCGAAGACCCCACCATCTCGTCGCTTCCCTTGGAACTTCGACCCAGACAAGCTCGCATTCCCAGCGCCAGATTGGAAGCGCGTACCCCCGACCCTCCCCGGTTAAGGCTTGATAGGCCTTTTCTATTCTTCGTTAGGCACAACCCAACTGGTCTAATACTGCATGTGGGTCGTTTCAACCCAAGGCTCATGCATTAGGCTGTAGGTACATATATTAGTTTCCTTGTTGCAGGCTCAAATTTGTTGTGACTGATTTACGCCAGACTTTTTGACGTGTGTGACCCACCTAGTGTTCCTTTTCTATTCGTTTCACTGTTCCTAATGTTGGCTTGGTAGATTGTTTCTGAAGAAGTTCCTGTGCTTGCTCTCTTTCATTTTTTTGTGCTGATGCAGATGCTTTTTATGTGTAACTATTTTTCATAATTTCAAAGCTCAATAATTGAGACGGTAGGTGTAGATACTTGGCGCTCTTTGGGCACATGTTTAGCATTTATCAGCAAATGAGTGGGATGGAAAGCAACCAAATAGACATCTGTAGTTACATTATGTAGCTACCAGCTAAGAGGAGCACCAAAGGTGATTTACAGTGGTGACTCTTCGCCAAGTCCATGATGAAAGTTGGGCCCACTCGTATATACAGGTACATAGCCCTGGCGTAATCCTGTATTAGCTACCCTGCCTAGGTATCTAGTTCCATCACGTACCTATTGAAATTCGGAAGTTTTTTAAACAACCTATCTTGTTGCGTTTCAGTTTCTATCATAAACATCATTGTTATGTCTCGAATATTATTGATCCATTGGTGTCTATTGCAGTACGATATAAACCCATTTCATTTCGGACCCCCCCCCCCCTCCTTGTATACCTTGTACATATCTTTAATCTACCTGTGTAACTTTTTTTTAGTTTTGCGATAAAAGCGGCGTCTACATCAAATCATTGCCATGAGTCCATTTCATCAAATTCATCGCGTTGCTTAAACTTGTGATATGAAATTCTCCTAAAAATTCGTCGTCATGTAAAACTCTACCTATATATTGCTTACAATTTTATCGTTAGGTATTTTGTTTATAGCTTACTATTACCTGTAAATCGCTCGAAAACTTTTGAATGGTATAGTATACAATAACGTGTACAGGCTCCCCTAAATCTACGAGCGCCATGACTTATTAGCATACTCATTGATCACGCTCATAAATACATAACTTGTAATTATTGTAAATACATAGGCTAAGAATCTAGATTTTTTTAATACAATACAAATTGAAATATAAAAATAAAAATTAAGAAAAGTAATTGTACACATTAATAAATACAACTTCGACAATTCCTCTGAAGTGTTTTGTAAGTTCTGCGTATTGATGTGGAAAATATATAATTTGATAATGACTGTTTTTTGTTGTTTCCCTTTGGGAAGACGAGATGATTCCTAATCCAGAGTTATAAGATTATGTGTGTCTCTGCCTACTTTATTTCTTCAGGTTCAAACCTTAACGTGTTGGCTTGACTAGTGATAAGGCAAGTAATGATAATAAAAGAACTTTCAATAAGTCTGCAGAGGTAGAACTTATTCCTTATAATTTTTGTAGGACGGAGGTAGGGTATTGTGATTGTATATACTGTAGACTTAACCATGATGCCCTTCAATATTTTTGAGATTGTGGCTCAGAATTGTCCCACACTTATACATTTTCTGGCCATGCTTTGGAGGGCATGTGAAGCAGGCTTTCCTAGTTGAGTGTAAGAGAGGGATTTATAACCCTAACTCCGCTAGGTTGGCTATGTAGCAGAACAAAAGTCAATATTTATATTTATTTATATTAATATTTAATTGTATTGTATAGCCAACTACAGTCAGAACTTAGATCAATTCAGTGAAAAACTTCATAATAATATTTAATGTGATACATAACCAAATCCTGCAGATGGTCCAGTTGTCAATGTAATTAACTGAGATTGTAAGAAATAAGGACATTGTCACCAGTCGACCCATGCAATAGGTCACATGTTCAGTGCGGTAGGCTAGCATTAATAAGTGTGTGACGCAAGTCCCCCATATAGAGGGATTTAATTATTTTCATTTTGATTTCTATTTACAGGTTTAATTTTATTGGTTTCCATTCTTTTCCAATGACTCAGTGAGCTACGTATTATAAAATAATATAATTCAATACAATAATGCCATGTTACAGCGTTTTCTTAAGTCCATAACGCAAGGCAAGGGCCCGTGTGCGACTTATACTATCTGGCTATCTAGGCGTGTCTTGGATTCACCACAGACTTATAGGGAATTAAGGACGGTGCTGGAGGTAGACTAACTGTAGGAGGGTATTCATACAAGCAGTAAAAAAATCAAAGAAAATTTGTTTTAACGTTGAAATTTTATTAAATATTGAATGTTTTGAATAATAGGCTAAATGTGGCATGCGCACATTAACACGTGTTAACATTTTAGACGGAAGAGCCAAAAGTTAAAATTTACAAAATTTTCATCTGCTTTTCCCCCTTTAATTGGTGTCTGCATGCATTGACTGCTCTTCATCTAAGTAGCCTATCTTATTATGACCAGATCTGTATGTTAGTTAGTCATTGAATCGGGGGACCCGCGCACTCTTGGTTAATATTTTCCAAATGTACGTCTATGGATATGTCCTTGTTTTTGGTTTATGAATACCAGCGCATTGACACAAGAGGAAAAAAAGAAAAGAAAAGGGTCCCCTACTCCTAGCATAGCATTTGCATAGCCTAACATCTGTTGATTAGAATAGGCCTTAATTACATCGATAAATTAACACGTGCGGCAGTGCCAAATAAGAGACCTCTCATTTGGCCATACGTCCTCAGTTGCTGTCGCTCCGTTGTGGAATTTGCGTTCCCAAACTCATCCAAAATTGTGAAAGCCTATCGCCCACTTCTTTTTCTATCTAGCCTATACTCAGCTTGGGATAACCGATATACCTATTCATGGGACCACCTAAGCATCTTACTTCATCTCGAGAGTTGCATATTTAACTAGCAACAAGACAGTAAATCTCACCAAGAAAACAGCAATTTCGTGATGGTGGTGGTGCCAGATACACAAAAGGAGCATTACCTCAAAGCAATCAATGAAATCATACTTTACAAGTTCAGACTTTGCAGACCTAAGTGAATTGTGTGAAAGGGGTGTGGTTTGGTGCGGTTCCCCTGCGTTTCCGGCGGTTTTGTCAGTGTTTTTGTGTAATATGTCCCCTCTGTCATGCGTAACAGTCCCTCGTAGAACAAAGTTCACACCGGTACGCCTACCCATTAACTTAATGACTATTTTGTGACAGTGACAATTTTTTTTTTAAACCCAAACTTTTTCTGAGAAGCTATTAAATCCATAATGGTAAGTAGTATAGCCTATCTGCAGACCGATCATGGCGATTTAGGATTTTTATAATATCGGGGTTTATTTTTTAACACCGCAGTAGTAAGGTGTCATGTGACGGTGTTAAAATATGCACGGGAAATTCAAATGAATAAATTATTAGAATAGGCCTACCTACTAGAGAATGGTTGCACTGTCTAATAATTGAAGGAAATACTAATAAAAATTTACATTTACATTTACAGGTAGAATTTTGAAATAAAATAAGAATTATAATTAATGTGTCTATACGTCTAAGGAAAAGAAATTGAAAACTCACCAAAAATATTAATTTATCATATGCAGTCATTTGTTTAAAACAGTTGAATAAACCATGGTATTATAATAATCCTAAATCGCCATGATCGGGCTGCTGATGACTGTAGCATATTCTCTACTATACCGGTAATGGGTTATATTTTGGCCAATACGTTTGACGCCTCTCAACTCTAGAATTGGTTTAACTTTGGAAGGAAACAGGAACAGTAAAGTAATATAAATTATTGAATATAATTTAATGTTCTACAGCCCTTTGGCCTGCATTTATTTTTTGGTTGCATCGTTGAAGAGTCATCCTGTCAAAAAGTTAAAAAAAAAGTTAGGAAAAAATGGATTTTCCAAAATTACTGATCTTCCCGAGCAGATATCTCGAAAACTATGCAAGATATCGAAAAACTTTACTTGTTATAAACTGTAACAAATTTAATCAGCATTAATTTGGTATAGAACAAAAATATCGCTGGGTTTCCGAGATATAAGTGAAAAACCAAAAAACGGTACCTCCAACGGTACCTTCATGAGCGTTCATTGCCTGGACTATAGGTATATACTGTATTATAATGAATTTTAGCTGACTACTTTAAACGAATAGCCATACATTACTTTATATTAAGGCTAGTCCCTGCTGTTCAGCCAATGGCCATGAAAATGTAAATTATTGGAAAACATACTTACTTACTTTACTTTATCCAACGCCCGAACGTGGTAGTTCAACCATTCGTCGCCGAGCTTCCCAATAGCGGTTCACCAAGTCATCGTTCGGGTAGGTGAGAGCCGTGCAGTCCCTCAGGTGGTCTTCGTCCATTCTTCCACCGTGACATAGTGGACATGTGTCATCGGCGGCAAGGCCAATGCGGTGTAGGTGGGCCTGAAGGTAGTCATGGCCGGTATTGAGGCGGAATCTAGCAACAGCTTCAGCTCTCTCAAGGTTCCTACAGATGGGCCCCACTGTAGCAAGATTCTCCCACTTTTTGCCAGTGCTTAGGGTCTTGAGGGTGTTCTTCGTGGCATTGCTGATTGCTGCATTTATTTGGCTCTTGGCTCGGTTCAGGGTTAGTGGCACGTTTGGTTGGTCCATTTCCGCTCCTTCCTTGGCTTTCGCGTCAGCTTTTTCATTGCCATATATTCCCACATGGCTAGGTACCCACTGTAGGGAGGCTGCCCACCCTGACAAAATGAGTTCCTCTAGTTTTTTTCGGCAATTGATTGTCTCCTCACGTTGCTGCTTAGCATTGGAAAACATTAGAAGAAAATTTTTTCAGCAAATACAGTAGGTACTGTACCTAAGCTGTTGTCTGCAATCTATGAATAAGCATAAAACTTTGAAAAATGGTTTGAAATTTTATGATTATGCAATCAAGCCAATCGGATGTGGAAAAGACTTTCAGGTGTAAGAAATCAAATATCTCATGGGGCTGTCAAAAATATCATATTCCTTAGCGGAAATGCTCCTGTGACTGTTCCTAACACTGATTGGCCGCACAATAATTATTGAACTTTGTCTGTAAAAAATATTTACGGTTGGTGTAGGTAATGTAGTTGATGGAAGGAAAGAGTTCAAAAACTGTGGCCAATATAATAAATAAATAAATAATGGTTTTTTCGATTACTAAGCCAACCTAGCGGAGTTAGGGGTATAAAGCTCTCTCTTCCACTAAACTAGGAAGGCTTTACATGCCCTCCGAAACATGGCCAGAAAACGAAAGAAGTTTGGAACTGTGTCAAAGACAGTCATACACCATACATATCAAAATGTAGAGGATTTCTTCGGAGGGAAGTGACATTTTTTTAAACTCTACAATTTCTTGTGGAATTTGTTTACAACAAGATTAAAAGAACCGGTCCGAGTTTACTCGAACATGTTTTCCAATTTATCAAAATTAGTAGATAAAGAAAATGAGTAATTTCATGGTAAATAATTTTCCTATGGTTAAATTTCCGATATCTCTGGTAGGGGGGGGGGGGGGTTTTCCACCTGACGTCACTGGTGGTGAGGTAAATTCTAGATAGGTCAGACCAACACATTACCACACAGCAATACTGGCAGGGCACGCAATGCATTTGAGCGTGAATTTTCAATCTTTTTTTTTCAAAAAAACATTTTTTTTTTGCGAAACCAAATACTTTTTTGGGAAAGCAACCTATCCGGTTTCGTTACTCAATTTAACACCTAAAACACACCTGAAGGTAGAAATCATCGATAGAAAGGTGTCACAGAAAAATTATTTTTTAGTCATTTTTCATTAAAATTTAGTTATATTTATTTTTTTACCCCCAGAAGCAAACTATCAAGGGGCATGCGACCCCCCGCATTTTATCAACATTAATAACGACTACAATATATGTGGATTTGACTGAAATCATTGGAGCAGTTTTTGGGAAATAATTTTTTTAGACGTTTTTTTGAAGCTTTTTGTAAATAAAAACCCCCCAAATTGAGTTAGTCCAAAATTTAAAAAATGGTCCCGAGGTATGATTTTTGTGAACCTACATGCCCAATTTCACACAAATCCACTGAGTAGTTTGCCCGGAAATCGATGAACAGACAGACAGACAGCAGACAGACATTTCGTAAAAACCACTTTTTTGGGTTCCTGGGACCTTAAAACGTGTAAATCCGTTGAAGTCTCGGAATCGAAAATTTCGACCGTCACAAAGCTTTCCTTATACTACGTATAAATTGGAAAGCAAAAAACTGATACTGGGGTGCCTGATTGGCTCCTAAGGTAGTTAGGTACTATATGTTGACTGCTAGCTGGGACTGTCTTTTTGCACCATTCTCATTTATTACTATTTGGAGGGCTTTTATGGAAGTAGGCCTAGTCACCCAATGTCAACCGCCCCATTGAATTTTCGGACATTATTATTCTCCTTTCTGAATTAATTGTCCACTGAAATTAATTGTCCACTGAATTAATTTTCCACTGAATCAATTGTCCACTGAATTAATTGTCCACTGAATTAATTGTCCACTGAATTAATTGTCCACTGAATTAATTGTCCACTGTGTCAACCTACTCAGGCCCCAAGCGACAATGGCACTGCTGAGGCATGTAGCGACACATTTCGTAAGCCAGATTTAACCTGATACTACACTAGAATACCTCAAGTAGTAATATGGTTTAGGATAGGTGTTTCCTTCAATGATAGTTCTGGGGTCTGTCTGTGGCTCGGTCGGTAAAAGGGCTAAAATTGTGATCGGTGCCATGAACCTGGGTCGTGGCTGTCATCATAGGTCAATAAGAAAGTACTAAACGTTTTGAATACAGCATTTAAAGAATATATAATAATTCTTTTATAATTAATATGAACTATAATAATAATGAGGGGACAGAAGAATCCGGGCTCATAGGCCGTGGTCGATTTGAAAGTAAGCTTCCAAACGTTTCGTCGACAACTGCGGTCGACTTCTTCATTGGCACTACGTACACTTCTAAGGTTGTATCGCGGAGGTACCGTAGAAACTGATTAACAGACTGGTGCAGGTATGGTTCGGTGCGCAGGCGAGTTGTTGGGATGCTCTGGGTTAACAATCTACACAGCATAGCCTATTTCCCCATTCTTTTTTCATCAGTTTCTGAATCTTCAATGACCATGCTGGATCGTCTTGGGGAGCACAACCTGAACTTCTGAGAACCTCAGCACTGGCACTATGTTTTTCGGCAGCAGAATACTGTGCACCAGCGTGGGAAGCCTCCGCGCACACTAGACATGTGGACGTTGCCCTGAATGAGACAGTAAGGATTATCTCTGGCTGTTTGAAACCAACGCCAACCTACAAAGTTTACCCTATAGTAGGTATAGCGCCCCCTCAAATCAGACGGACAGTAGCCGCAGAAAAGGAGAAGACCAAACAGGAAAACGACTCCAGGCACCCAATGTATCAGCAGGAAAGACCGCCAGAACGTCTACACTCCCGTAACAGCTTCCTCAAAAGACGAAAACCACTAGAAACTAATGCCGAAATACGGAGAACTAGTCTATGGGAGGAGGAACTCCCGATTATCTCCAATTTCAAAGCCAATGAAGAAATAGCAAAGGGAAGCCACCTGCCCTACGGAGAGTGGAGAACACTAAATAGGCTTAGAACTAGAGTCTCGAGATGCAGATACACGCAGAAGAAATGGGGTTATATTGAGGACGAATTATGTGACTGCGGGGAGGTCCAAACTGCTGATCACCTTCTCGTATGCAGAGACATGGGCACTGTTTGCAGTGTAGCTGACCTTTTTGTATGCAACGACAACGCCATCAAGGCCGCAAAGTTTTGGAAAATGATCTGACGGTCCGGACACGGAAAGTAAAGTAAGTAATGGCCATGCTTAAAAAAAAATTATGCACCAGCACTCTCCAAGTACGTTTCGGGCTCGGTACTTCACGCAGAGGGCAAAGTTTTATTTGTCAACCCGCCTTTTTGTTCGTTGCTATGGACAAATAAAGATAATATACAGTATCTTATACAGTGTTAGCAATGGAAACTTTCATAAGCAAGTGTCAATAGCACCAATAGAAGAGAATAATTAATTATCAGGGGAATTATTAAAACCATTTAAATACGGTGGTATTAAAACTAACCAGCTCCAAAGCGTAGACGTCAATCATCTGTTTTGTCATGTTAAAGCCAAATAAATGATTCTCCTACGTCTAACAACAATTTTATTATTTTTGACTCGTTGCTAGTCTTGTAAGTAAATTTTTTGGGACTTGTTTAGGGCATTTTCCACTTATTCTCATACGTTAGTGCTAGGTCTGCTGAGAGTCAGCATAACATTAGGGCAATAAATAAAATCGTCTCTTTTTTAACTTTGCAATATTTTGATTACATTTAAAAAAAATTAAAATATATCTTTGTCAATATTAAATTTTAAAAAAAAAAACTAAAAAAAAACACAACCGGTTTTGACCTAGACTTGACGATGACATAAGGTCGTGTTTTACTTTTTTTATTTTATTTTTTTAAAATGTAATATTGACGAAGATATAACTTTTTTTAATGTACCATTAGGGCATTTAACAATAAATGGGCAGCCTCTCCATCCCCTGCAACCGAGGCACAATATACAATATATAAAGCAGCTGCGCACACTGTAGCTCCAGTCTTCTGGAATGATCGTGCTCCACCCGGGGTTCGAGTCCAGGTCGGAGCAAGTTTTACCATTCAATATTGACAGCCGCTTTGTTGAAATGCGAGGTGCCGTGGCGAAGTAGTCATGGATATGGTCTAGTCCGGCTTTTTGGTTGGACCGAACCGAGGACCGAAGTATAAGGAGGAACAAACAGGCAGGGACGGATCATTGGGGGGGGGGGCGGTGGGGGCGGTCGCCCCCCCCCTCCCCCCGAGAGAAATAGCTTTATACGAGATAGAATGGACTTTTGAAGGAAATTAAGAAAATTGTTACTCAAGTAAGGGAAACCCGATATTTTTCAGGCCACCGCCCCCCCTCCCTCGAAAACTTTTACTGAAACCGTCCCTGCAAACAGGAAACCGGACTTAACCGAGGACCACAACAAATCGGGACCAGACAGAAAATATCGCTGTTTATTCGTCTTGTAATAAATTAAATCTTAAAAACCGTTTTCATTGTTGTAATCTTATTGATTAATCAGTGAATTGAATTTTAAATAAATAGCAAGTCATATTTTCATATAATTTTCCGATCAAGTACCAGCATGCCGCTCTGTTGGGTGGTGTTTTTAGGTTCGAGTGGGCCAAGATGAAACTTTATTCTGCCGCGAAGGAAAACGTTTATTAATAATAATCATTAGGCACTTGCCTATTTACCTATGCGTTTTGTATTTCTGGACATTTTTTTAATCGTTTAAAAAGTAGAAGGTTAGCATTGCTTAGTTAATCAAAAGGTTTAAAAAAAAATACCATGAATAAAGCGGCAAAAGGTAATATAAATAAAATTTTTTGTTCTGGCAATATATGCTTTACGGTACTGAAAAAGTCACGAAAAGTTAATTATGTGCTGTATTTAGCAGCGTAGTGCCTTTTTTAAATCGAAACTTAAAACTTAATTGCGGCAGCTATCACATCTAATGCTGGAATCTATTTATATACCTATAGCAAGACGTATAATCATATACTAGTACTACTATAGTAGTACTGTTCGACCAGCAAATGTAACGAACGAAGAACTTAGTTTATTCTAATGATTCCATAGGCATTCATAAAGTAGAGCAAACTCAGAATTTCATTCGTTTGAATTGCTGCAGCCTGATCATGGTGATTATAATACCGGTATTTATTTAATCCACTGGTATTAAAAATGTAAACAAGATAATTTTATAATTGAAAGTGCTATTCAAAATTTGTTTACATTATTAATACCAGGGGTTTAAATAAATACCGGTATTATAATCGCCATGATCAGGCTGCTGGTCCAACAACAATAATAATAATAAATGGCCATAAGAGGCTTGAAAAAATGTGCCAATTTCTGCTTATCATAAATAGTACCTTTGGATTATTTTATTGAAGGGATGGTAGGCCTAGATACTTTTCGTGGGATTATATAGCTTAATGTGCAAAATTTTTGTGACGCAGAGTAGGTGGAAACGAGAGCTGTTGAGCTGTGAGTCGGTAACCTTTGTCCTCGCCATTATCAGAACCGGCACGGCAGCTGACGGGCAAAATATCAAAACTTGGGCTATGGTCTATTAAAGATGAATGGTTCTGTCTCGCAGCAGAAGAACGCAGTAGTTACAACAGCTCTTGTTTTTCACGTTAGTGATAAAACGAACACATAGTCGGAAAGAGTGTGGCATATGATTTTATTAGATCATAGCGTGAAAATGTTGACTTTAAGTAGGGACGAAAATCCAGCTATACAGGTTGATGAAATCGAAGATAGCCCCAGCTATTTTAAAAGGGTAATATATACTGTATTAATTAACTCATTTAGTATTTAGTATTAGGTGATGTCACGCAGTGTCACTATGAACTTTACTAACATGGTAGGTACCCCATACTAGCCACACGGATGGAGAAATAAGGATTTTACCGTAATTGATATTCATATTATACTTAACGCAGAGATTTTTAAACATTTTGTAAACAAGGAATATCCGAATCAATTTGACTAAATTAATTAACTCCTCCTTCCACAGCCAGTTTTGATACGGGTACCGTATACGATTAACCTACAACAAGCATTCCGGTTCTCAAAAGGCAGGCCTGAATGATATACCACTAATCTGTAAAATCTGTTTAAGCTGTATTTTTTTGTGAATTTTATATCTGACCATTTAATTATATAGGCCTATTTGCGGCAAGTGGATTCATTTGCTCACAAAATATTTTGAAATCTCCGTCTTCTCCGTCTTCAGTGTGCTGCTGAGTAAGGATTTAAATTTACAAAGGAATCATAGGCTACCTATATTTTTTTCTGAATTTTTCATCTGACCATTTAATTATATATTTGCGGCTGTGGATTTACAATCAGTTCCTCACAAAATATTTTGAAATCTCCGTCTTGAGTGTGATGCTGAGTAAGGATTTAAATTTGCAAATGAATCATAAGCTACATTTAGGTTACATAGGTTAGCTGGCAGAGTAGCCCTTCGGGGCTAAAGCTCGCCTAAGATATAAAGACGTATTTCATGTCATTCATTTCGTTCATTCATTCATTTTATTCATTCATTCATTTTATTTCATATTTTATGTGAATTTTTCATTTTTAAATATTTGCGGCTGTGGATTTACAATTTACAATCATTTGCTCACAAAATATTTTATAATCTCCGTCTTGAGTGATTAAAATTTTTGTAAGTTACATATCTATCTACATATAATCTCCGTCTTGAGGATTTAAATTTTTGTAAGTTACATATCTATCTACATATAATCTCCGTCTTGAGGATTTAAATTTTTGTGAGTTAAGTTAAGTCTATCTACAACCTATACCTGAGATTTTACTAGCTCACATCATCCCGAAAAGTGCATTGGTCAAGAGAGAGGAAACCTTTCTACCACTCCTCAACGGAATGTCATATGTCACGGTGTCTTTCTCGTGTGTACCTAACTTCCTACAGTTTTTAAGCAGTACCTACCTAGGCCTATACAGAGTTTAGCCAAAGTACAATACAATACAAAAGGGCCTTGTACTATATATAACAATATAAGCCTAAGTCTATAATATCGGTATACAAGCTAAAATGAAATGTGCTATTATACTGCAATATATACTCTACAATACTCAAAAATATTGTAAATATTTCTATACTGAAGATATTAATGACTGAAATCGTTAAAAGAAGTGATTGCCGTGATTGGCACTGACGCCAGTGCTGATAGTAAATTAGTATGACTTGACCCTCAGTTCTTTTTAAATTACATGTTTTCTTTATTGTTTTCTTTGTTGTTTCATATATTCATATTCATATTCATATATATAGGAGTGGAGAAGGAGGTGGAAAGATTCGCTGCAAACCAGTCGCTAGATTGCAACTACAGAAGAATATTATTATATTTATTATTTACATTTATTACATATATTGTTTAAAACGGAAATAGCCGAAGTCGGGTGGCTTCAATCCGAATGTTTACGATGAGTCTATAGTTTTACTGTGTCTATGGTGTGACCACAATTAATTTACATGAGCAGTGGGAGCGAGGCCGAAGGCCGAGCTGCCACCCGCGGCAGGCGCAAGTAGCGGAGGCGCCGGGAACCGCTTGTGTATATATATATATACTAACTGTATAGTATAATATAGTACAATATGCAGATTGTTAAGAGCAAATGGACTGTAAATTTCTATTTTCCGCGCAAAGTCAAAGTTTTCATGAAACCTACATCATATAAAATGAGGTGAGGGCACAGTGGAAGGAACCGAAGGTGGCCGAAGAAGGAATTCATGGAGCAACTGAAGGAGAAAGAGGGAGCTCGAACGTACCAAGAGCCGAAGAGGCGTAGGACCAAGAGAGGTGGAGGATGATATGCAGGTAGTTGCTGCCAACCAATCGTTGAGATTATGACCTCAGAAGAAGAAATGAGGCGTCATAAATTAGGAAACAGAATCTGCGCATTTGAAATGTGCATATATGTACATACGAATGCTGTACATATTCTGGAGAAATCTTGTCCTTAATGCTGAACCCCTGAGGCAAATGAATACAGAAGCCGAGTTGCCACTTATGGCTAAGAAACGGAAACTAACATACTTGGGCCCTCTGATGAGGAACAAAAAGTATCTGCATGTTATAATCCATGGGAAGATAGAAGGATGGACTACTCCCGGCAGAAGAAGAACATGCTGGTTGGACTACCCAAATTGCCATGACGGCTGCCAATCTTCGATAGAAAGAGGCATTTATATAGAAGAAGAAGACACGAGAAGAAATATTCCTCTACGCTTCAATATGCCGTCACTACCACTGATCGGCCACAGTGTTGAATGTACATGCTTGCATTGTAAACAACCACAACGAGGAGTTCGGAATTCCAATCCAAAATCATCGACTTCGATGGCCAGGTGGTAACGTGCTTACACTTGTGCGAGTCTTTACACGCCATGCGATCGGAGACGTGTTGTACTAACCTACTGAGGCGACTGAAGAGGTCAATCGGATACATTCATTAAATTGTTTGTATGCGATTAATCATTAATCTTAAATAAATAAATAAATAAATAAACTGCGGCCAATTGGAGTTAGCCGCGGCCACATATACTACGTTTCAAAATCAACAGAAACACTTCTTTTAGTTTATTTAATTAAAATTCTCTAAGAAATTTGACTGAGTGCAAAAAAAAGAAGAAAGTGCTCCAACACACTCTGCGCAGATGTAGCCCATCCAAATATTCGAAGACTATCTATAGAATATTTGTGGACACCTGGAGTCCTAAACGGGCACCTTATCTCAAAGGCATACATGATGCGGGGGGACTACGAAACACTAAATTGATTACCTGCTATATATTGATATTGTATTGTATATGCAGAATATCATTGGAGTTCTCTTAACAATTTTACCAAGGTTCAATATCTGTTGCAATGTGTCCATGGTAAGCTTGTCAGTTTTCTCAGTTTCGTCCATTTTCGCTTTTAGGAGTTACTACCTACGTACCCAGGTATAAGTTGACATTGAAAGCGTCTACCAGCAGTTTGGCATTGGCCAAAAATGTATGCGGAAACAATACCAATAATGTGTGAAAATCCACAGGGCCGTTGGCATAGGGCAAGGCTTAATTGGCCACTATATACATAGCAAAGGACTGCGTCCATAAATATAGCCAGCTTCCTTTCCATTTTAAACAATAATAATACGGGTTACTATGGGCATATTGTCCATTATCGCTTGTAGCCGGTGTACTAGATTGACATCGAAAACGTATACCAGTTTGACAATGGCCAAAAATTCATACTGAAACATTACAAATAATGTCCGAAATCAATGGGGTCGTTGGCATTGGACAGGGGACCTATGGGCCACTATAAGTAGGCCTGGGGCCATAGAAAGTCATTCAAAACTTACAAGTACAATTACAATAATATGGGCAACCCCGACGGGATTTGTTACTATTTTGAAGCACACAAAGCGTCCTTTAATTGTTCGAATATGACGATGGCGCCAGAAATTGAAGAAAAAAATTGTTGGTAGGAACGAATGCCCCATCTTTCTTATATAGAACTGAATTGTAACATTACTGTGTCTTTTCAGATCGTGGCAGCAGTTGCAGCAAAGCGCAGTAAGCGTCAAGTGGTGGGAGACGTCGTGGTGATCACCTTCGTCCTCCCCATGCTGCTCCTCTGCTCTGTGCTTCTCCACACATCGATGCGCTCCGACTGGGTGCGCGACACGCACATGAGGTGGCGCATCTTGACCCTCGGCCTGTCTCTCCTTTTTTTGAGCCTTTTCATTTGCTTCTATGCAACACATCGCTTAGGTCTGAACATTTGGAAATCGCAACAACAGCGGCAGCAAGAAATTGTGGCCATTGGACGCACTCGTCGCCGAACAATTTCATCGAGGGGTATATTGCCTGTAAGTCACGCTAATTTCCAATTCTTACCAAGGGTATTCACTGGGTTTGGTTTTCCCAAAGGGAAAGTTGGAAACTGAGGGAATAGAACTCCAATTTTTCTACGTAGAAAAATAATGCCATAACATACGTGTTTTTCTATACGTTTCCTACTTTACCCGACCGGCAGGTTGGGGAACTCCACTTGGGAAATCGAAAACGGCCATATTTGTTGTTGTTTTGAATTTGAATTTTGCTTTTTATTTTTATTTAATTTAAAAATGAGCTCTGCGACAGAAATTAATAAAAAAAAGGAAAGGCAAGATGTGGACTACAGCAGATGTTCATATGTTAATAGCCAAAGGCAAAGAAGCTTTGGAGGTAAGTAAGGTTACGTTTTTCTATTTCAATCGTTGGTTGAAGGAGGTATCCTCACACTGAGCTATTTTTCTATTATTCTATTCCCTTTTCTATCAACGCAGTGAATACCCCTATACCATATACCGTAATAGGGCTATTCACTGTGTTGGTAGAAAAGGGAAAAGGGTAAATTAGGAAAATAGCGAATTAACTCAGCTATAGGATACCTCCGCCAACCATAGAAATAGAATAAGTACATCACGCAACATAGCCTACTCCCAAAGTTTCTCCGCCTTTGGCTATTAACATATGAACATCTGCTGTAGTCCACCTCTTGCCACATGTTTCCTTTTGGTTTTTTTTTATATTAATTTCTGTCACAGAACTCATATTTTAAATGATCAAAAAATAAAAAAACAAAACTCAAAACAAAATAAACAACAAATATGACCGCATTTTCGATTCTTCAAGTGCAGTTACCCAAGCTGAGTGGAAAACATCAGGTTTCCTTATGGCAACATATTTTTTCTAATAGAAAAACTGGAGACCTATTTTTCCATCCTGGCTCAGTTTTCTACTTTCCTGTAGGGTAAACCCAACAAATGTATAAGTGAATAACTTACCCCTATTATGGTACAATGATTCAGCTTTCAGCAGCCTGATCGAGGCGATTATAATACCGGTATTTATTTAATCCCCTGGTAATAAAAATGTAAACAAGATAATCTATAATGGAAAGTGCTATTCAAAATTTGTTTGTTTACAGTTATAATCTTAGGGTATTTATTTAACCCCGGTATTATAATCGCCTCGATCAGGCTGCTGATAGGCTGGGTGAAGCTGGGTGAAGCTATGACGGCGCCCGGTTAGGCGTAGATGGTGGGTTCAAATCCCGCCAAGTCCAGTTTTTTCCATATCCTCTTACTTCGGTTTTGTCCATTGTCGTTTTTAGTTGGTGTGGGTTTGAGCAGGAGTACCAGTCTACCAGCGGCCTAAATTCATAAGTAGAGGATTTCGCATTTACTGGACTTGTCGGGGCTTGTTTTCCAGCGGTTAAGACGACGCCCCGGTTAGGCGTAGATCGTGGGTTCGAATCCCGCCAAGCCCAGTTTTTTCCATATACTCTAATTGCGGTTATAACGAGGTGGTTACCTCTCCAACCAAAGTTAATTTAATGGCAGTGTTATATATGCCATATAATACTACAATATATTGCCTAAATTCATATTGCAATACCAAAATATGTCCGAAAATATCAATGATGTCGCAGGCAAGGAAGATTCAAGATTGACGTAGGCATACGTTCAAAACCCTAATAATGCTTACATACAATATATGCCATTTTATCCGATGTATTCATTTCCAGGCTCCACTGATTGCCACAGACAGTGAAATGCAGCTAATGGTGGGAAGGGACATGCCTCCAAGTTATGACTCCGTAATGGCGTACACTGATCTGCCACCACCATACTGTGCTGCAATTGTCTGCGACGAGAAGTCATCCGAAATCACGCGATCATTGAACATTCACAGAGGTCTACCTGCCGCACCATCTGGCACAGGTTGATCAGAGAAGTGCTCAAGAAATGTCAAGTGGCTTGAAGAGTCGTAGCTGCATTAAGAGATGCGTGACCGCAGTCGCAGCCGCTGTCGCTGGCGCCCGGACCAACCCTGGAGGTGGAGGAGGAGTGGACTACTTGGAAGGATGAAGCAGCCTGAGGGTGCCAATATAACAACATTAAAATAACAACAGTAGCATTATCTCTCAGTGGGAAGAAAGGTGGCTTAGGTGCTCGTGATTGTAGCCTAGCTTATATGTATATAAGATTTTTTTTGCTTTTATAGGGACTGTTTAATGCTTTGATTGTAATAAAATAGTATAATATTGCACTGTTCTATAATTATTTAGTACAATATAAGTTACTGTCTCAGATAATAATCGATCTGGTTGGCGAATGTAGCCTAAAGCACTTTTTGAGGGACTGTTTTATTTATGTGGTTTTTTGGACTTTGGTCTCTTGTCTTTGGCTGTCTGGAAGTAGGAAAAAATTATAGTGGAAAAAGAAGCGTGTATTTATTTGTTGATGGCAAGGAAAGTAGCAACTAAGGCACTATATACCCTAATATCTAATATCTAATATAGAGCCCCAGTAGCAACAACTCTCGATCCTCCTAACACTATACGTTTCACTTACGATTCTACTGCTTAGTTACGTAACTACGGCCTTTGTAATTATACAGTCAGTTAATAAAAACAGTCAAATAAATAAGTGTGTTATGAAACTAAAAATCCCTTTCGGCTCTGCTATACCTACGCTATGTGTGTAATAAAAAATAAATAAATAATAGTTTAAGAAACTAAAAACACGCTTTTAAAGAAAATTCAAATAAAAAATTGAAAATAAAATTTAACAAATTTGGATTAAGAATAAGCTTAGTGTAAATAAGAACTAAATGAAGTAAATATAGAAGTAAATATAGGCCTATATTTTAAAAAAACGTGGCCGGGGATCAGATTTGATTTAAAGAGCTATTTAAGATATTAGGCTATCAAATTGATGATCCTTCTACTCACATCTATCAATAAAATGTTTAACTTATAACTATTGACACTGACACTATATGCACCCCACGCTTTTTTACAATAATATAGCCTACATTTGTTTCTTATTTACACTAAGCTTATTCTTAATCTTGTAACTAAATAGTGGGTCTAACTGGTTAACAAACTCAATCAACACATTTGTATGATCAATTTTTGTGCCAAGTTTCCTCAAAATCGGATAATATTTACGGAAGCTAGAGTGTTTCCTAAAATCAATATGAAAAGTTGTGAAGAAATTTTCCGAAAGTCGAACATTGGTAGATGAATTTCACTAAAAAATAAAAGTAGAAAAACTTGCTATAATAATAATAATAACAAATAACAAAAGGCTACATGTATTATTTCGTATGATCTGGACGGGAAGCCCACGGACCTAAGCGCAAATAAATAAAAATTCAAATTAGCGGTACAAAGAAAATTACAACTTACATGAACTATAATAAGTTACTTAACTCTTTACGTTGCCGGTTAATAATACTAATTTATTTAACCCACCCTCGTTGAGCATGCAACCCGTAGCACCGGCTATTACGGCTCCATTACTACGATGGGCCAATGACCCCCCCCCCCTCCCCCTCGCTAACAATAGCAAGAATAATGTGACGCCTGCTACTTCATGATTATGCAACAGTGCAAAATACTGATCCAAAATGAGAAATATTCGACCCCCCATACTGTTGAAATGAGAAGGTTATTTACTCATAAATGAAAGTATATTGAGCAACACGACTGCATTCTATCAAGAACCCGAGCAGAAGAGGATACAAAGATCAGTTCTACCAACTAGACACTAATTTGGCGCCACATGAAATTACTTCAATTTCTTTTATTTATTAACACCATTAATTCCATTGGCGCAAAAAAAAAAATTAAACTTACTGCTAAAAATAGAACAAAACACCCAGTTCTACTAACTCGGCACTCATTTGGCGCCACATGAAATTACTTCAGTTTCTTTTATTTAACATCCTCTCTTAATTCCATTGGCGCAAACAAAAATATAAACTTAGGCCTACTTCTAAAAATAAAACAAAACACTTAGTTTCAAACTTAAAGAAGTTTGTCCCTGTGAACAGTAAATTTGTTTTTCTGCAAAAGTTTAGTAAATGTGTCAGCTGTCTGATTCTCGGAGTTACAATGTTTAATGTTATAAACGCCTTCGGAAATTTTTTACAAATATAATGGTATAACGCACATCTATGTGCTTACTTCTCCGATTCATTTGACCTGTCTTTGTTATCAACATACAATGTCGCTTTTATGGGCTTGTTTCCCAATAGTTCTTCAATTACTGACTTTAAGTATATAACCTCCTTCATAGCTTCAGCTGTAGCTATAAATTCGGCTTCCGCCGTGGAGGAAAGTGCTACAATAGGTTGCCTTCGAGAGAACCAGGAAATAGGCCCCCCATTTTACATACATACATAGCCGGAAGTACTCCGTCTAGTCTTTAAATCACCTGCATAATCAGAGTCAGAATATACATGCAGTTCATCTATAGACCTATTACCCCCTGCCTTATAAAAAATTCCATGCCTACCATTTTGTTTCAAATATCTCATGGTTCTCTTTACATTTACTACATCACTGACAGTAGAATTCTCCATGTGTCTCGCACTGAAGTTAACAGAGTAACTTAAATCAGGTCGTGATTTTGAGCTCAAATATAAGAGGCTGCCTATGGCTTCTCTGTATGGAAATTTTACAGTTTCATTCGACTCCTTGTTTTGATCGACATTGCTTTCATTATTGTATACAATAGGCGTATTGGTTCCCTTTGCATCTGACATTTGGTAGTTTTTCAAAACTTTCTCACAATATTTAGTTTGATAGAGAAATATACCCTCTTCCGTTTTATTAAATTCTATACCTGCGTATAGCCTACTCTTGGTTGTTCAAAAATTCTTATTTCAAACATTTGTTTTAGATACTCGAGAATATCAAGTATTTCATTGTCATTTTCATACACTAAAAGCCCATCATCCACATGAATAGCGAGGAACATTGTTTTCTTTTCATTGGTATAAATACATTGTTCAGCTTTAAGCGGTTTTAACCCTTTTTTAATTAATACATTTTTTAGTTTCTGATTCCATTTTAATGGAGCTTGTTACATTTTTTCAACTTGCAAAATTTTCCTGATTTTGCCTCAAACCCCTCAGGTACCTAAAGCAATAAACATTTCCTCATTTTTATCAAGTTCACCATATAAAAATGCCGTTTTGAGATCAAAAGTCTTAATATGCAAGTTTTTTGAAGCAGCGATTGACATTAAAATTCTAAAAAAATTACTGTTAACTACAGGACTAAAGGTTTCATTGTAATCGATCCCGTAGGCCTACTCCTGTTCGAAACCTTTTACTACTAAACGAGCTTTAAATGTATCGTCGTCTTGTTTTCTAAAAACCCATTTAGTTTTCAGTACCCTTTTCCCTTTTCACTCATTTTTACTAACATAGTCCCAAGATTTATTTTTAATCAAAGAACATACCAGTTGCCTAAATAATTTTAAAAAAAAATGGCTAACTTGAAGTTGTTCAGTAATTTGTCAATATGTACGTTTTGGGAAATAATATATGTCAACCGATATGTATTGTACTTTGCGCATTTTTCCTCGCATTTTGTGTTAAATGTCTCTTTTTCTGAGGTGTATAGAAACAGGGTGGCAACCTGAAGCTGTAGTATGTGTTGCTCTTTTCTGCTTGTTGCTCTGACGAACCTGTAGTTATCCTCGCTCTCTTGTAGTGTCTTGGCGCGGCCACGGCTACCTATTGATGTACAGGGCAGCTACCGGGGGCATAACGTCCCATGCGGGCAGCTGCCCCGCCAAGGCACTACGTGATCAAGGATAGCTAACTAGTTTCGTTAAAGCAACACGCAGCAGTGAGTGAGAGCAATACACCTATTAGGTTCAAGCAAGGCACTGTAAGGAGGAGGGGTAGCCAACTAGGGTGGTTAAAGCAACACACACTAGGTAGTGAGGGCAAGATACATGGTAGGTTCTAATAAGGCACTATAGAGAGCAGGTCAAGCAAGCTTGGTCTGTGAATGCAAGACGCAGAAGGGAGTATGGGCATATCACCTGGTTGACACAAACTGTAAGCAACTGAGTTGGTCATTCGCAGACACATCATTTTAACAGCAGAAAAACGTGTGGGTTATTGTAAGACACCTAGTGCACTGGAATAGCTAACTAAAGTTACTTCTTCGGACACACTTTTAGTTGCTTGTCACTTTTTTTTTAGTTGTCGCAAGACACCCGTTGTGGTGTCTTCGTATAACTCACTTCTCTTCAACCCACCTTCGGTGTCTTCCCGCAACCAAAAAAAGGTGGCTTGTCACTTTCTAAGTCGCCAAAAGCCTTGGTCCATGCCCACTCATTTTTCTGAGTGTGGTTTGCGGGAGCTTTGCCTAGCGGTTTCCCGCGGCGGGAGAACCGCCCGTGTAGCATGGGCCTTGCGTTTTCCTACAAAACTAACTAAGCCCCTTCGGATTTGAAATTATGCTATTTCAAAACTTATTTTTCTAAGCGCCTTCTATCATTTTATTTGCGTACCGTACCTCATCTATCATCGTGACAATTCGTAACATGGATACAGCTGCCGTGAAAAGGGAAGCCGCGCCCTAGCCCAGCAAGTATGGAAAATTCTAATTTAGGTAGGCTGGCTTACGTATTGTAGGGTAATGTAACTTAATCTTAAAATTAAAATTGAAGAAGGTGTTTTTTTTTCAAAACTAATTGTTAAATTAAATGAAGTTTTCTTTATTCCAAAACTAATTTAAATTAGAAATAATGTTCCTATTTTATATTGTCCTCCATGAAACCCATATTTGCGCTCCCCACACGAAAATCCTGGATTCGCCCCTATGAGAAGCCTGCTCTGTGTCTGTCGGTCTATCTGTTCGTCGATTTGTGTTCAACTACTCAGTGGATTTGAATGAAATTATTTGGCATGTAGGTCTAGGTAGGTTCACAAAAATTATAACTCCAGACCATTCTTTTTATTTTGGGGGCTTTTACCCATATATTTTATAGGCTATATACGTATATATATATACATTGTTGTCTTTATTAATGTCAATAAAACCCAATTGGTCACAAGCCCCTTCATCGCCGAAATGAAAAGTTGAGAATTAAATACATTATACGGAATCTAGTACCCTATACAGTAACATCAATATTAGGGCTCTATATTATATTAGGTATATAGTGCCTTAATCAATATGTCTTCTTCTGTAAATAATTATAAGTTTTACTGCCGTTAAAATCGTAAAACCCCACTATATTATACACTTATATTTTACGAAAATTATTTACTAAGGAACTATTACAGTACAATATATTCTAATTTATAAAATAATAATAATGCATTGAATAAATATTTACTAATAATGTTATTTTTTGCGTATCAAGTTCACTAACTATTGCCGATCGGTATTGATGATTGCAACATACTATATATTAAAATTAGGAGAAAAATTCTTGCCATTCAGCATTTTTTCATTGTTCTGCGTTCCATATTTCATGAGAAATTAAGTTTGCACAGAAATGGAATACCGGCGACTCCGGTTTGGCCTTAATGCTGGCCTATTACTAGTATATGCCGTTTAGTATTAACTTCTTCTTGGGGTGAAAAAGTTAAACGAACAATTTTGAATGCCACTTAATCCAAAAATTATCTTATTTACATTAATCCCAGATTAGTAATCACGAAATCACCATAGTAGGCCCGCTGCAGTAAAACAGCTCACAACTCTGGAAACAATTTACAAATCACCGCGCTAAAAGTGGTATTAGAATTGTTATCGTGGCGCTAGTGGCCAGAGTTCGTTGAAAATGCGCTTTGCGTTTGCGCCTTTGCAGTTTGCAACGGTTTAAAAAATGGCGTTGGTTTTGGTTTAATAGCTATATTTTTAAACATTTTTATTGTAAAATTTTGTGTTACGTATTACAATCGTTAAAATTTTACGTTTTAGTTTTCAATTTAACGAGACAATGAAGTTACTTGCGCACATTTAATTGATACGGGCATTTATTTTATTGTATTATATATGAAAACTTGTGTTCTGTGTACATGATAGCTGTTGTATTGACAAATGGAAGGAAATATTGATACGCCGCTCTCCGCTAGCTGCGATGACGAACCATCTAGGAAATGTTTGACTCCTCGCATTGACGCTCTGCAACGGTAAGTTGAAGAACCCTTGAATGAAATTATTGTACAGTAGGTTTATTTCTAATAAAATGTACAATCAACTAAAACAGCACTTTTTTTCATGACAGACAATAGTCAAATAGTGGCAGGTTACGGTTTGCTGTCAAGCATTACCTTAGGTAAATAAATTGGTCCAGAAAATGAAGCATAATATTAAGAGTACAGCCCGTAGGAAAGTGGCAGCCAGAAAATCGAAATTTAATACTTTTTAATTAACTAAGCATGTTATTAAAGATTTAGTACATCAAAGTTGTATATGTTAGTATATGTTACAACTCTATTACGTCAAACAAAAACACAGAAACATAAGATATAAACTCAACTGATGTAGTTGTGGACAAAAAAATTCAGGCACTGAGTAAGGGTGGTTCACACCAAGAGGCCTAATCACGCCCTTCCTAAATTGGGATGGTGTTAAAGTTGGAAGCCTTATGGGGCTGGGTAGGTGGTTATACAACCTCGCACCTAAGTGGTGGGCCGGTGGGGTGAATTTCCCTTGGCGGCTGTACGGTATTGCTCCTGGTGCACCCCCCCCCCCCCCTCCGTGTCTGATGGTGGTGAGTTTCTGCATTAATAACATATTTGTGCAAGTGCCTACGAGTATATACGTCAGGGTCTCGAGTATAAACACTGATGCCAGTGCGTCTGCAGTTTCCTTTGTAGAGGGGGGCTGGTATAATTACACAATTTCAACTTTTTTTTAGAACAAAGAAGGAGATTCCTCCTCACAGTCCCACCACTTGTGAAAAGCTTGTAACTGGCCTAAGGACTGAACTAGATCAGTGCTTGCAATTCAGGATCAACGAAGGCACACCGACGGAAGAACATGTAAGTAGATCTGAGGCATTCCTTTAATTGTATAGGTGTAATTTAGTTATTTTTAAGTCAAGCAATTTCCATGAAATTGTGTGCCTATTATATAAGAATCTGGTACTATACATTATTATTTTTTACTTATTATGGTACCTTAAAACCCACATGTCAATCATGTATTGTACGGAATTATTAGCCCTACTTCTATTCTGAAGACGTTCAGCCTTTTGGCTTATTTACCGGACGCCTTAAGAGTGTACCGTAGGAAATTGACAACCCAAAATTTATTCCTTTTTATTTTTTATTTAATTAACTAAGCATGTTATTATAGATTTGGCTCATCAAAGTTGTAGAAGACTACTTCATGCATCATATTATAAGATGTTTTTAATTTTTGAAATTGTAGTTTTTTCATAAACATGCTGATATTTTATAAACGATAACTTTTCAAGTAAAAGCGATTTTATAAAAAAACTACAATTTCGAAAACTAAAAATACCTTATTATATGATGCATGAAGTAGTCTTCTACAACTTTGATGAGCCAAATCTTTAATAACATGCTTAGTTAATTAAATAAAAAATAAAAAGTAATAAATTTCGGGTTGCCAAATTCCTACCAGCTGTACACTCTTAATCATCGTTTAATTCTCAGCATGAATAATTCTTCTTTTCATTTCTTTTTCCGTGCCATTCCCTCATATCATGGGGGGGGGGGGGGGGGTTAGCGGCAGAGCTGCGGCGATTCCAAACGGTTCTGTCTTGCGCGTCCTCCCTTGTGAGCCCGGTTTCTTGCAGGTCGCTTTTAATTTTCCTCTCCAGGGTGAGCTTTGGGCGCCCACGTGCTCGGCGTCCAGGTACCATCGCCTCTCCCACTCTGCGTATAAGCGCTGATGTCTCTCTCCTCTGCACGTATCCCCACCAACTGAACCCCTTCCTTGTTAGTTTTTGCACCGCGTCCTTTGTTCGCAGTTGTTCCCGAATGTCCTCGTTTCTGCGCCTGTCATTCAATTTTACGCCACATGCCCTCCGCAACATCCCCATCTCCGCTTCGTGGATCATTTGTTCTTCACGTTTAACGGCCCAACACTCAGCGCCATATATCATACATGGCCTGACCACTTGTTTGTATATGCGACTTTTCAATTTCTTTGGCATCCTTCTGTCAGTCAGGGCCGCGGACACCACTCGAAACTTGGCCCACCCCGCAGCAGTACGCTCGTTCACATTGTCATCGCAGCCTCCGTTTTTGCCAATCGTGCTGCCTAGGTTCTTAAATTTCCCTACTTTGTTTAGCTGATGGTTTCCAACGCTTATGCTACCGGGAGTCTGCTTAACGCACTCCATGTACTCTGTCTTGCCTCTGTTGACCTTTAGGCCTTCGTCCTCCAGCGTTTTCACCCATTTGACTAGCTCAGGTTCAGCTTCCTGTCGGCTTTCAGCACTTATTACGTCATCCGCGAAAAGAAGGCTCGCTGGGGCGTCACCTTGTCACCGTGTCCATTGTAATAACAAAGAGGAACGGACAAAGCCCTGATCCCTGGTGCAGCCCGAATTTGACACTGAACGGCTCACTAAGGCCAGCTGGGTTTCTCACTCTTGTGGAGCATTCCGCGTACATATCATGGATGGCATGGACATTTTCGACGACTCCTCTTTTCTTTAGACATTCCCATATTAGGCTTCTTGGGATTGTGTCAGGCCTTCTCGAGGTCAACGAAAATGTAGTGTAGTGGCTTCCGAAACTCTCAGTGTTTTTCTAGCATTGTTCGCAAGATGTATATGCCGTCTGTCGTCCCCCGCATGTTCATGAAACCAAGTTGGTTTTCGGTTATCTCGTCTTCTAATTTGCATCAGAGACGGGTTTCCAGGAGGCGCTCATACCGCTTCATGCAGTGGCTCATCAGCTTTATAGGCCTATATTTATTGCAGCTTTGTACGTCGCCTTTTCTTTTGTATATTGGTACAGTGATGCTTTCTCTCCTAGCATCGGGCATGCGGCCCTCTTGTTTGATTTTGTTGACAAGTTTTGTCATGAAGGTCACATCACATCTCCTAGCGCCTTAAAGACTTCAATTGGTACCCCGTCTGGTCTTGCTGCCTTGCCTGACTTCATCTTCTATAGCGCTTTACTTACTTCGACCTCCGTGTATTCATTGACTTGTCCCGCACATTCTTCTACATTTTCGTCTTTCCTAGTATCTCCGTCATTCATGATCTGCTCGAAGTATTTCTTCCAGCGCACAGTAATATCTTTAGCAGGGGTCAGTACTCGACCTTGCTCGTCTCTGACGCAGACAACTGCACCTATGTCTTGCTGCTGCTTTGCCTTGGTCTTTGCGATTTTGAATATTTTCATTTCCCCTTCTTTTGGATTGAGCTCTTCGTACTAGCTGTCTCTTGCTTCCCTCACAGCTCTCCTCGCCGATCTCTTGGCCTCTTTGTATTCCGAGTGGTCACTTGGGTCTCTGCTGGTCTGCCACTTTTTGAATGCCATCTTCTTTTTCTTTAGTGCTATTTGGACACTTTCGTTCCACCACCGGGCCTCTTTGTCGATCATCTTACCACCCTTGGTCTTGCCTAGAACATCTTCGCCAGTACTTATTACTCAACTTTGGAATGCCTTCAAACTTCATTTGCACTTTGCTCATTCCATGCGGATCTTGTCTCTTCCAGGTACTCATTTATCTTTTCTCGAAATATATCCGTCTTTGTTTCATCTTGTCTGAGCCGGTACCACTTGATTCTTGGTTCCACTACAACTTCCCGGTTTCGCCTCCCGCTAATTTGCAGGTCCGCGACCAGCTAGCGATGTTGCGTAACTGGGTCTCCAGGTATGACCTTACAGTCATACGTAACACATACCTGCACACTGTCGTAACAAATCTGAGTTAAACTGAAATGCTGTACCGGCCCTAGCTGTTAGCAATATAACTTAATTTAATTTAGCATATTTAAAGTTAATTTTAATTTTGTCATTTTATGTATACTTGTCTTGTTGAAAAAATTGGAATTGATTGATAGCAGACCTTTTTATCTGTCCTTTGGAGCATTATGAAGTTGATCTGGGTTTGGCGGTTTCCACTTTCGTATGATATCATGTGCTCGTTCCTTTTCAGGAACCATGTGTTTTCAATCAAATCAAATACATCTTTATTCCAATTGTTGCAACAAATACATAAATTAATAAATTGTTTAAAATTATAATTAAATTTAAATACGCTAAATTAACTTAAGTTAAATTACATTGATTCTTTACAAGGAATTATAACTGTGTTTCCACGTGCTAGGGCCGGAGCAGTGTTTTAGTTCAGCTCAGATGCCGGTGTGCAGGTATGTGTATGTAAAAGTCTAGTATATTTTAGAAAGATAGTGAGTGAATAGAAAAATCCACAGGTCGTTTGCCGTTGCCCACTCAAGGAACACCTCCCCTGCCTCATTCCGTCGTTCACCGTATGTCCGTCCTCCGTGGCAATTGGGGTATCCATCACTATTCTTCCCAACGTGGCTATTCATGTCTGCTCCAATTAACACACTTTCATCGCTGGGTATATTGCCTAAGAGGTTGTCAAAGTCACTATAAAATCGTTGTTTCTCATCGTCGCTACATCCCGTCTGTGGTGCTTATGCACTTATCACATTGACCACTGTCTTGTTTGTTAAATTATTTTTAACAACAATATCCGGTCGCTCTGCCTTACTACGTTGACGACTGAGGCCTTGTAAATGGGGTCCAGGATCACTCCTACTCCGTTTCCGTTTCTTTCGATCCCATAGTATATGAGCTTGTTATATCCATCCCCCAGTTCTCTACTTCATTCGCCTCTCCACTTTGTTTCTTACACACAAAGAATGTTTGTTTTTCTGGCTTGCATAGTTGCATAGTTTTCACTATTTCCATTCCTCTACCTGTCATTGTGACGTTTAGTGATGCAAAGCGAACCTTCTTCTGGTTAGCTCTTCTTTTCTTCTTTTTCTCAGTTCTGTCGGTGGTATTTAGCCCTCGGGTTCTTGTCTTCTCCCTGCAGCCGGGCTCCGCTGCAGTGCGTCGCTTCTGGGGGACGCCCTAGCTATTTTACCGAGGCTCACATTTCCGCTACTCATTGCATACGATTAGTCACTTTTTCAACCGGCTGACTGGGCCTGACGTCTTGGTTTGTATCAGGGGACCTTCCTTTAGACACACTGCTTCCTCTACAGCTACGAGCTGTGTCTGCCCGGGTTGGCTGCTTATTTACATGGCGGCAGTCTCTCGCCATGTCACAGAGGGAGGTTATCTTTGGGCACATGTGGCATTTTCTAGACAAACCCACCACCAGACTTGCCACCACACCCTCATATCCTGCCGCTGCTTGGTCGGGGCCTGCTTATTCATTTTTTTCACATCTAACCACCGTATCTGGTGGCCATTCACTATCCGCCACCTGTGACCCCACTAGTAGCCTGCAGCTCAGCCCTAGCAGACATAATCTGAATGAATGAATAAACGACTTTATTGCAATACAAATGGCGAACAATAAGACTATAAAGTCTTTTTTTTTATGTTAACCATAAATCTGTTTTGTTAATTGCAGGAAACAGAAGGACAAGGTGCTTTAACGCGTCTTGAAGACGCCCTTTCTATTATAAAAACACTAAAATACGAAAATAGTAAATTAGAGGAAGAACTCAATGTTCAGTCCAATTTACTTTCATCGACAAAGCGAGATTCTGAGCTCAGATTTTTTCGACTTACGAAAGACCTGGTAAGAAGAAATACAGATTTATTTTATGTTTCCCTGGAAGTGTTTGGCCACTCTGGTAGAGTGTGAAAGAGGGATTTACAGTTTTTATGCTGCTAGCAATTGAAACGAAAACATTAAATAAGGAATATTATGTGAATATAGTTCTGGGATGTACTTATACCTACTATAGCTTAGCTATAGCTATACTATTCGTAGTAGAGTTTTAAGAGCTAAATCCGAATAAATCTGGTCCTCCACTAGTATTGTTTCAGTGCTCGTATAAGCCAGCAATAGACAGAACCAATTTTTTTATTTTTTTAGGAGAAAAAGAACTTAGAAATTGTTCAGTTAAAAGACTTGAAAGATGAACTGACGAGTCGTGAAGCGCTTTTGGAGTCAAGATATGAGCGAAGAATAGAGGCCTTTGGTCAATCCGTACCACAAACCAACATAACATCACCAGAAAGGTAACAGTAAATAAAAAAATCAATAGAATCCGGGATGATAGGCCGTGGTCGATCTGAAAGCGTACTTCCAAACATTTCGGCATCATCTGCGGTCGACATCTTCAGTGGAACTTCATAGACTTCTAAGATTGTATCTCGAAGGCTCAGCAGCAACAAAAAGAGCCGCTTTTTGAAGTTTAAAACCACCAAAATATAGTTTAAGAGTTTAAAAAAAAAATGGTCCCGATATACGATTTTTATCCTGCATGCCAAATTTCATTCAAATCCACCGCGTAGATAGCCCACAAACTGGCTGGCAGACATTTTGGGAAAACCCACTTTTTGGGTTCCTGAGACTTCAAAACGTGTAAATCCAAAATCCAAAATCGATCATTTCGACCATCACAAAGCTTTCCTTATACTGCGCATAAAGACGAAAGCAAAAATAATACCACACCTATACATTCACTCAATTAGACTATATTATAGTCTTTCATTTAAAAAATAATTTTGGTTTTAGCATTCCTGAAGAAACTGACTTGGAAGAGAAAGTGGAATCGCTTGAAACCGAAATAGAAGGTCTCCATGAGCGACTTCGCCTCCTCGAAGACGATAAAGGCAATTTGGTGGAACAATTAAATGCTGCTACAGTTAATTTGACCATTCAAAGTCATAAAGCTGAGCAATACGCTTCCCTGACTAATGATTTGATATCTGACTTCCAAGAATTGTCTACAACTATTTCAACTCTCAGAGACGATTTCATGAAATGGCAGAATACCCTGCACATAGATGACTCAGTGGAACAACCGCTTACGTTGAATGATGAAATGGACAAATTACTAACCTTAGTGAAATGCGGCACACCCTCGTTTGAATTTAATTCCCAGCCATGGTCCATCAGCGATGACTTTACTTTGTTTATGAGTGATTTTATGGCTTCCTTTAAGCCCATAAAGAATGAAGTTGATGCTTTATTGTCATTTCTCGAAGCTGATGCTATACATATGGTGCAAACTTCTAATGAAATGGACTGTTCGTCCAATGATTTGTATTCGTACGTGATGGCTTTACTAGCGGCAAATAATGAAATAGTCAGCCCTGCAGTTCTCACCAGAGACTCAGATTTAGAGCTTAATACGCTTCGGAATGAACTCGCTTGTGTTCAGGTTGAAAATTTTAACATGAAAAGTGAAGTGGAATCATTAACAAATGAGAAAGATCGATTGTCTCAGGAAATCCAGTCCATGATAAATAATGCTGGTCTTCTTGAGGATTCTTTACAGAAAAAGTGTGAAGATTTAGAAAAATTGGCCCGGGAGTTGGACTTACTGAAAATGGATAAAGAAAGCCTTATTGATCAACCTTTGGGTATCAAGATGAGTGAATCTATGGTAGATGTTCAAGTGTCACTACTAGAAACATGTGATGAGCCTGCTAATCAGACCATTGAAGCCCCTGCGGTCAAGAGGGAGCGTTTAACTGATGATACGTCTGGAATGACGTCATATATGTCCGCTAATTCTTCTCTGTTAGATCAAAGTATGCTCGGTGTTAATATTAAGAATATTTGTACTGTGTCACGGAGTGATGACTTGCAGGAGTTTGCTGAGCAATTTTCTGAGTACCTTAAAGTAAACGAAGTATTCCACCCTGACGATGTTCCTCCTACTGATTCTAGCGTATTCCACTTTCTACTTGACCGGTATTTAGATATTGTACATGCATATAATAGGGCTAGGGAGGATATTCTCGCCCTTGAAGGGCATGACGATACTACAAAAATGCTGTTAACACATCTAAACAGCCAATTGCAGGATGATAGCAATATTACCAACTCAACCGATGGGGATTTGGTGAGTTCCTTTTGCGACATCAAACATGAGAATATTTCTTTCTCAAACACCTTGGTTGATGAAATGACTCATGATCCTCTTCAGATAACAGTGGACGGTATGTTAACTCCTTCGATACGTAGAGTTAAAATGGAACCAGTCACTCCAGCACAAAATGTTCTGCGGATAGAACCTGTAAGCAGTGTGAAAAAAACTGTCACATTTCGGTCTCCATTGCTCTCTCAAAGAATAAACCTTGACGCAGAAAATAATCAGTTAAAGAAACTCATAAATGAGAAGACTGAGGACTGTTTGAATCTTGAAAAAACTGTGGAATCACAAAAGTATGAGATATCGCGAATTAAAGAACGCATTGACGAGCTGAACGTGGCAAATGCGAATTACTTGGAAGAGTTGGCCCAACTCGGACAAGAGTATACAGCTAAAAATGAAGAGTTACAAAACAAGTTCCAAGATTCTATGGATCAAAATTTGAAAGTTCGTGAACATTTATTATGCGAAATAATCGATTTAGATCCGAGCCTGAAGGAGCAACTGCAAGTAGTTCCCCTAACTGAGGTTAGTAAATACATAGTGTATATCAATCCCATTTTGGTTATGAATAATGATCAATTTAGTTGGAAAGCAGTGTTTTAAAATTTCTGAACTAGATGTTGGTGCCCGATGTTAATATAGAACGCTCGGGACACAACACTGCCACCAAGGCCAGTTTCACGATTTCCATAACTAATTTTCTTTTCCCGCCTTAATTCAAACTGCTGCCCCATTTTGTTCATAGTAATCCTCACACAGAACCAAGCTAAAAATCTCCTTTAATGTCGAAGTCAACTGCCTTGAGATGATGAAAAATTAAAAACAGGAGCTTCATACCCATTTCAATATACTTTCGCTTATTATTTTCTATTTTATTCTTTATTTTCTAAGTCCAGTTTCTAAATTTTCCTATTTGAACATCAGAGCAACTCCCTGGCCGCATAATCAGGCCTGCGTAATAGAGGCATAATGTCACAATTATTTATATGATGTTTTCAGGTGATGGAAAAATTCATGACTCTCATTATGACGCGTTGCAAAGATTTACAAAACGTTGAAAAGGCCGGCTATGACAAAATTAAAGAAGAATGGGAATGCGAAAAACTACGTCTAACAACAAATATCCAAGACGTAAAAGAGAACCTGCGTCAATTGAACTTCGAGAAGGATAACGTAACTGCTTTGTTGTCGCATGCCAATCAGGAGAAGTCCTCTTTAGAACACCGGGTGACTGTCCTAGAAGACGAAATAGTTAAACTTAAGCGCAACAAATGTGACACTGATGCACATGTTAATCAAGTTAAAAAACAATTCGAAAGTGAAGTGAAGACTTTAAAGGAAGAAATCGGAAAAAAAGACGCTGAAGTAAGAAATTGTCTGTCCAACATTGGAAAATTGGAAATTGATAAAGAGAATAACATAAAATTACTTGAAACCATGAAAATTCAGTTGGAAGAGGCACTTTCTGGGAAAATTGCACTAGAAGAGCAACAAGAGGCGTTTGAAAACATTTGTGCTGAGAAGTTAGCTTCTGCTGAAAACGAGTGTCAAAGCATTATATCCGAGAAAGTGGCATTGACAAGCCACCTAACTGAAGAGGTAGCGTCCCTTCGCACAATTGAGCGAGATTTAACATGTAAATTAAACAATACACAGAGTGAATGTGCTTCTCTAAAGATTCAAGTAGCTGATGCGTTTCTAAAAATCGACACTTTGCGGAATAAACTTGATGTAAACAGCGAAAGTGCAATAGCCTATAGAGAAAAAGAAGACGACTTGAGCAGTGACAATGAAAAACTTCGTTTAGAGTTGGTGACTATGAAAAGTTGCATTCAAGCCTTAAAAGAAAAAGAACTTAAGTCGAATGAAGAAGTCTTGTCTCTTCAGTCGGCTTTGTCAGCACTAGTCTGTGCGAAGGATGTAGAGTGCCAAAGGTTAGAGGATGAGGTTGCAAATCTCAAAATTTCCCTAACCGAATCACAACATCAGCTGCAAGCTGCTCAAGAGGAGCATATCAGTTTGCTAGCGTACAAAAATAACGCTTTAGAAATGCAAATGGCAATGCATCAACTCAAAGAAGAAGAGGAATCCTTAAAAATAGCGTTCACCATGAAAAATACTGCTCTTCAAAAGGAATATGATGAATTATTGGGTGCGCATGAAAGAGCTCTTCAACAGCTTATTCCGGAATATGAGGCACTTGAATCGGAAGCAATTAAGTTGTATGATGCTATTTTCGGTGAAGATAGAGACAAGACTCGGAATATTGAGGATGCAGTTAGCCGAATTCACGCTATGTTGAAGGTAAAGAAAAAATCCGTCCTTGAAATCGAAGGATTGCGTAGGGATATACAAACCGCCGAGGAACAAAACAAAGAATTGGAACACAAATTGTCGCAAGTGAATGAAAGAATAACCTCTTTGGAGGATGAGCACGTTATACTGAAAGAAAATAATTTGAAGTTGGAAGCTGATGCCAAAACTTTGAAAGAGGTCAATTTAAATCTGCAGTCGTCTTTGAATGAAAAAGGTCAAATAGATGAATTGGTTGGAGAAAAAGATATTTTACTAGAGAATTTAAAGGCAGAAAAGGATGAATTAATGCTGAAATTAGCTGAACTAGCTCAAGAAAAATTAGAGGTCACAGAAAGTGTTTCAAAGTTAAAGACTGAATTGTTGGAATATGAAGAAGTCGTCGCTCAAAAGTTGGCGTGTGATAGGGAACTAGAAGTTTTGAGACAAGAAAATAGCAATTTAAAATATAATTTTGAAGAAAGAATCAAGGATAAGAGCGCTCAAAAGGACTCATTACAAAAAGAAATCGATAACTTAACAATAAAAAATAAACAACTTGAAGGCGACTTCGCGGCAGTTTTGAAAGAAAAGCAAGACCTGGTCGTCGCGCTTGGCGAGAAGGGTGAATTCGACGTTTTAATGAAAGAAACCGATGCACTAATTGAAAAATTGTTGATTGAAAAAGAAGAGTTGCATCAATTGTTTTCTATTGCAACTAAAGAAAAACTAGATGCCGATAACATCGTTAGGCGATTAGCAACAGAAGTGGCCAACCATGAAAAATGTTTAACTTTGCTTGAAGAAGAGATTGTTGCTTTAAAAGAAGAGAGGAACCTGTTAAAGGGTGAGCTGTGTTCCGTAGAGGGGAAAGTCAGTGCCCAACTTGAGAAGGATGAAGCTTTGTGCAACTTAAATGTGCAAGTGGAGGAACAACGAAAAATAATCGCAGACAGTGCCGAAGAACTTGAGGGCCTTAAAATAAAGCTAAGTGATTCTTTGAGTAAAATTAGTACTCTGGAAAGAGAACTATTTGTTACTCAAGAAGAAAGGGATGAGTTTAAGTTGCTGCAGGATATTTATGATGGTGATCTGGCAGCGTTGCGTAGTGAAAAGGAGCAACTCGAGTTGTGCATGAAGGAAGTTGGAGATCAACTTGCCGCTTCTGAGAAATTGCTTATTAACGCTGAAACTCGCAATGCTGCATTTGCTGCTGAATTGGATTTAGTTAAGAGTGAGCTTTCTTCCAACAAATCTGTTATTGAGGCATTAACCAAGGAAGTTGATGAGGTAATGTCATCGAGAAATTCTTTCAAAACGATAAGCGAGAACTTGCGGAAGGAACTAGAAGATGCTGCTAGATATAAAGAAGAGCTACGTTTGGCTGAATCCGAGATAATTTCGAAAAAGCTAACAATTGACAAGTTAACTCAAGAATTACATGGTCTCATGTTAAGCAGTGATTTATTAAAAAGCAGTACTGAGACGTTGCAAGCTGAACTGAAAGAAGTTAAATTCGAATTAGAAGGCTATAAAAGTACCGAAGTTGCCATTCTCAAAAAATTAGAAGAGAAGCAGATGTCTAATGAGCTCAATGCAAAACTAGCGAGTGAGATTACAGATCTGCAGCTTCTACTTACAGCAGCAAATGGGGAGGAGGAGGTGTTACGTTCTCAAATATCACACCTGAGGGATGAAGTTGGAGCCTTAATGTCGGATGTAGAGGATAAGCAACGGCTTCTGAATTCGGCTCAATCGAAACTCCTGGTGATCAGCAAAACAAATTCAAACCTTGAAGATTCAGTCAAAAAGCTCACTGTAGAAAATGAGGAACTGCAAAGAGTTCTGAAAGAACAAGATGAGACCAGTGACGGAGCCAAGCACAGAATGAACGACCTCAACCGGTGCCTCGAGACTTTTCAAATGAAGATTTCCCAGCAGGAAGTTGAAAATCATCAATCAAGAGAGCAAATCTATCAAAAAGATGGCACTATAATGGATTTGAATGTGAGAGTTAAAGAACTAGAAGTTGACAAGGATGAAATGGTACAACTTCTGACCGACATACAGAATGCACTACAACTCCCCAAGGAAGCTTTATTAAGCTTGAAAAAGAGAGAAGATGTGAAATCGTATTTGAGATTCATAAAGGATCAAAATGAGAAGAACAGTAACACCTTACTAGATCTTCGCGAAGAAAATAAAGTTATTATGGGCCAAAAAGACCGGCTTTTGCTGGAAGTTGAGAATCTAAGAAAGGAAAAAGTTGAAATTGAACTAAAGGTAAGTGAAAACATTAGGAAATTAATTTATTCTTGAAATAGTTACGAATTTCCCTACCATTTTACGGTATCCCGTAAGCCCAATATTATTTCATATTAATTTTGGTAGCCACGTGTCGAAACTGATAAGCCATCTATATAATATATCGCACATAGATTTCAAGTGCCATATCCCATTTTATTTTTTTAGGGTTAGGCATTGAAATCGGTATTATAATTTATATTTATTTGTTAATGGCAAACCGGAGTCACCGATATTCCGTTTTCTGTTCAAACTTCAATTTCCCATGAAATATGGAACACGGAACAATGAAAAAATGCTGAATAGCAAGAAGAATTTTTTTCTCCTAATTTTGATGTATAGTATGTGGCCTTCTTCTTCTTCTCGTGCCCCTTCAACGTTGAAGATTGGCGATCATTTGAGCGATAAGTTTTAAACTTTTCGCTCATGATGATTGTACAAGGGATGCCCCGAAGGACCTTTAATGCAGTGGTTTCCCGTTGCCTTCTGCATCCTTATGCCGTTGACTCCTCTGTTGAATTCTTCCGCCTTTAGGGAGCTTTTTCTCTCCCATGGACAAAAGGGTGCCCATGCCCTAGCTCCAAGGAGCTAGGTGGGGGATCTTTAACCGGACCCCACTCGGTACTGCTTGGTCGGGGACTGCTTATTCATCTTATTCGCAGCTAACCATCATATCTGATGGCCGTTCACTATCCGCCACCTGTGACCCCACTAGTAGCCTGCAGTTCTGCCCTAGCTGAATGTGGCCTTAACTAACCCCAATTCGCCACAGTTCATGAACTCCTTCAGCTTGAACTCCTGAGTGACCGTTATTTTTTTGCGTATCAAGTTCACCAACTATAGCCGATCGGTATTGATGATTGCAACATACTATGTATCAAAATTAGGAGAAAAAATTCTTCTTGCCATTTTCATTGTTCTGCGTTCCATATTTCATGAGAAATTAAAGTTTGCACAGAAATGGAATATCGGCGACTCCGGTTTGCCCTTAATGTCTTACTGTTGGTAAGCTGAGCGGAAAGGCTATATGCTAATTCAGTATGACTGCCTCTCGTTAAAATCACGTTCCGTAGCCTCTTCTTACGTATAGTAAATTTACATTTCCAAAATTGGTACTCGAAAAATGACACTTCACATAATCAAATTTTTACGTTATTTGTATTATTTTCAGACTGAAGAATTGAGGGCATTTGGTAAGAACCAAGAAGTTCAAATAGAAGGTCTTCATAAAAAACTTACTGGCATTGGACGACCACGGCGATCAGACATTGGGGCAAGGCGCATGGACAAACTGGAAGAGATTAATGAAGCTCTTAATGGTCTGTTTATGCAAGTCCTGAAGGCAATGGGCATGCCAAATGTACAGGAGATCAATTTGCTGACTGTATATGCCATTGACCGCGCAAGTAAAGCCATACTTTCCTATGCCAAAGAAGTCGGCCAGAGTCAAAAGACTGCAGAAGAAATGAGGGGTCGTGTAAGTTTTTCTTTTCTTGCTTTTGCGATTCGCATTGTCATCCGAGTATGTGACAGGAAATTTAATGGAGTGGCTTTACTTCACATGATAAGCAAAATGTTTTGAACGCAGTCCAGTTTTGGATAGATTTCGGAATCTTCGGACAATGTGTTAAAATTTATAACTGGCCCTCAGACGCCTGTGCCCCATCCAAAAACGTTTGAGCCCTTTTTTATGATACCTTTATTTACCGCACCTCAGTATTTCTCCTAATAACGAAGATGAGGGGGTGGTGCGACTGCTCTGGAACACCCTGTGTAGGACCTGTTTGAGCTTTTGCTGAATTGACAATAGCGAAATTGTTATTTCACATTGCAGATGGAAGAACTGGATTTGGAAAATCAAGAGCTGTCAGACAATGTTGAAGGGCTCCTTCAAAATGTCAACAAACTTGAATTAGAACTTTTAGCTCTTACAGAGGAAAATGCCACGAATCGGGGTATGTACACTATTAATGCAAATTTATGCATTAATAGTACGATAATATGCTTATTTTCTTCGTTGCACATTGCAATTGTGCATCCAAATCAAACCGGCTCTTGTGAAAACCCTATAGATGTTTTGGATTTTGATGCCGTTTCAACGTTAACTTACCCATAGTTCGTTAAGGTTTAATTAGCTAAACTACTTTCGTTAGCACAGTGAATTCTTACTTATGGCTATCCCTTAGGAGTAAGAGATCATGTTAGGAACTGCGCTGTCGCCTCATTGTTGGAGCATAATTTTTTATAAAAGTGTTATAATCATTTTAAAAAAGTGCCATTGAGTATTAAGTATTACCTAGTGCAGAGGTTTTCAAACTTTTTTCGTCGCGGACCCCTAAATGATATAAAATTGCATCGCGACCCACTAAATTCTACATTACAATTTTTATTTCGTGTTCCTTCCTAAATCCGTTAATCTTTAAAAAATATATGACTTAAATTGAAAAAAAAACTTTTCATTCAATTCAATTCTATCTAGTGTATAACATTAACTGGCAGACGAGACCACGCCGCGACCCACTTGGAAATTTTTCGCGACCCACACTTTGAGAACCCCTTACCTTCTTCTTCTTCTTCTTCTCGTGCCCCTTCAACGTTGAAGATTGGCGATCATTTGAGCGATTTTTCGCTCATGATGATTGTACAAGGGATGCCTCGAAGGACCTTTAATGCAGTGGTTTCCCTTTGCCTTCTGCATCCTTATGCCGTTGACTCCTCTGTTGAATTCTTCCGCCTTTAGGGAGCTTTTTCTCTCCCATGGACAAAAGGGTGCCCATGCCCTAGCTCCAAGGAGCTAGGTGGGGGATCTTTAACCGGACCCCACTCGGTACTGCTTATTCATCTTATTCGCAGTGGGATCCAAAGTCTTTGAGTGGTTTCCCTAAAATAGCGATTGGTTTATTTGAAAATAATAATAATAATTGTTGCCCATTGTGTTGTAGAATGTTCAAGTTGCACCAAATTGAAAGCTGCCTTAGAAGATCTGAAACTAGTCTCTGCCCAGCAGCGAGGTGAAGTTGTTGAGTTGAACAAAAAGGTAAGTTTCATATTTCCTTCCCTTAGCTAGGCTAGGCTAGACATACAACTATTTACAGGTATATATGTTATAATTTTATACTGTGCAATCAAAATGTGACAGTATTGTAAATTTAATTTAGACTAAATACTACCTAATATTATTCTAGGGATTTTCACTAAGTTGCTAGATTACTACGTGTAACTTTATCGAAATATTGTATTTTAATTCTGCATCATAAGCCATGCTCATTATATTCCTTGTACTCCCCTTATACCGGTTTCTTTTCCAGTTGAGTGATCTAGAAAATTGCTGCAAAAAGCTTCGATTGGATCTTGAAGAAAAAGGCGAGGAACTTGTGCGAACGGCTTGCAGTTCTACCCGTTCTAATGAAATGAGATTACGAGGAACGGATGGTACTGGGATGGCGAGAGAAGTTGATCAGGACCATGTGAGACAATTGACAAAGAAGTGTGACATGTACAAAGAGCTTCTCCGAAGTCGATCCAAAATTATCAAGGAGTTAGAGGCTAAGCTCGCTACAACCAAGAGTCCCATGTATGTAAATTCTTGAGAAGTATTTCAGTACATAATTTCAACTTAGTTTATTAGTTAAGGTCAAACCGGAAACTTTTGACCTTGAACATTGAGCATCAGAGATAAGTACCAACGAAAAAAAATATCGAAGTCTTACACACTGCAGCATAGCAAAGCGGATACCTGGACCCGGTCAAAAGCTCTGTAGTTTAGTAGTTAGCTTGTGCAGGCTATTTCCCCGCCGAATTGCGTCCTTATCTTATGCAGGCTACACGTAGCAGCCATATTGTTAACGGTCTGTAGCCACGGAATGGTTAAATATCCATTTTATAAACAAAGCCCCGCGTCGCGTACCTGTTCTGTATTTCACGTTTTACTATTTCAAGTAATTGCAGTTTTACATATTGCTGGCGCTTTACTGTCAAATTAAGTGTTCATATATATTGTCAATTGTAAGCATGTAATGACAAAAGTTGGAGGTTCTCTTCCCTATGGGGCACGTAAAAATGTTCTAAGAGGTTTGTTTTTCAATGCTTCATGCACGAATTTGAGACCTATAGTAATAGTAATTTTTGTACTATTGCATGGCGTAAGCATGTCTACGCGTATACTTGTCCCTTCTATCGATTATTACTATGCCCCTGCGGTTTAAAACGTGTATTAGGAACCCCCTGCAAAGTCATTTCCAGGCCAGTCACGTGACCTCCTCCGGTTTGGCCTTAATAAGAGTTGATAGAGTTGACTGGCTACGGTTTGTATGAAAGCGGGACAAACTGCGGTTGTTTAAACGCCGGGATCCGCATACTTTCTGGCCCAACTGCATCTATGTATATTTTACAAGAAATTTTATATAATTTCATAAAAATATTGTGTACGAAGCCGTCTGTTTTTGCGGTTGTTCGTGGAGTGAAACGAATAACTGACTTCCAAATCATTCTTACTTCTACTAGGATATACTACGTAGGAAATTGGCACCCCCATTTGAAATACTTCTCATTTTTTTATTTCATTAACTTATAAGTTATTAAAAATTTGGCTTATGTAAATTGTAGAAGACTACTTCGTGCATCATATAATCGGGTAATTTTACTTTTCGGTTTTGTAGTTTTTCCAAAAATCCCAGATTACGCGAAGTCCCCTCTGGTTTTTATGAAAGTACTCAAGGTACCAAAAATTTAATTATTAATTTTTTATTTAATTTTTATATTATATGAATATATTATGCATGAAGTAGTCTTCTGCTACTTACTCGAGCCAAATTTTTAATAACTTGCTTTGTTAATTAATAAAAAAGTCAATAACAGCAACAAATTTTGGGGTGCTAATTTTCTTCCTCTTAAAAGGCGGCTCTGAAGAACTTTGCGGCTGTGAACAACAAATTATTTTATTTCGTCAAAAAGCTAGCCTCTAGTGCTTGGATTTTGGAAAATAATCGTGTCTAAAATGCCACAAAATGGTATTGTTTATAATTCCGCTTTCAGATCCACCATCCATTAAAGTTTTGATTAATTAAGCTTAAAGTCTTGCCAGCAGGATAATTGTATAGCGCAACCATCTTTTATTATGTTCCGTTTGTAGAAATTGTACGATTTGTAAATTTTAAAAATGGTCTAAGGCTCTAAGCCTACCAAACAAAATGTCCCTGCGTTTCTAGTGTTGTTATCTTCGCTTTAAAAACGATTTCTTGCACGTTTTTGATAGATAAGCTGCTTTTGTTGCATGGTCTGCTTGCATTACCAGTTTGTTTGTGCAATAATCACGTCATTTCTGGTAAGAAAGTTTGAATAGTTTTTTTATACATTTTATGTTCTGGCTTTGTAATACTAACGTACTAACTGCCCTATGGCGTCTTTGCTGTCGACATCTTGGTATAATTGGTGTACAGGAGAACCCCTTGTTAAGCATTAATCCTACAGCTATAGTAAACTTCGCTAAAGAGTTGAGTTGCATTGCCCATGGTCGTTCTATGGACCCTCGAGGCCTAAGTTTATCGCGAATACATTTACTTCTACCAATACTAATGTGACTTACAGTGCATTTTACCTAGATAATGGTAATGATATGCTAATTACTGTAGGTAATCAATGTATATTCCGTATATCTGTGCTATTATTGACTTACGGCTGCCAATGTGTTGTAATGCGTTGGAGAAAAAAATGGAGCCACCATCTTTTGAAAAACTACTAACTACGTCTTTCTTACTAATTTGAAAATTTCACAACAAATATCCATAAAAAATGTCGCATCCCTTAGACAGCATTCCTCTTTATTTTGATGTCTGATATGTGGCTGTCACTTCAACCGATTGGCCACAATTTTTGAACTCTTTCCTCCGGACGTTTTTTTTTTCAAATCAGCTTCAATAATTTCGATGGTGTATACAGTCATGTATCAAAACGTAGAGGCGCATTTCTAATAAGGGATGCGGTATGGTTCGGAATCCACTATAATCAGGAGGTCCACTGTCCTATGGGCTGGCATAGGACAGTCAAGTTGGGGTCGCTCTATGGGCCCTAAATATGAGGCCTAAATCGTTATTAACCCGACGAACACTACTACTTACCTACTGATCTATACTTTCTATGCAATGACAGCCAGCAACTAAATATATAAAATGTTCCCACCATAAATTTTAACTTGTTTGGTGTATCCAATTTCGTAACGTTCAGGACCGGTGCATATGGACGTTTGATGTCGGTGTCACATACTGAAAAAATTTTCTTTGGAGTAAATCCCTCCGCAACAATTGATGTGGTATGAGTACCCAGGGACGCGTAATTTTTTATTGATTAATGGAAAATTTGTAACCGGTTTTTTATCTCTCAAATATACTTTTTATCTTTAATACAGTAGAACGCCGATTATCCGAAATAATTGGGACTGGAGTCGATTCGGATAATCGGACATAGACTGGTAATAAAGAAAAACGAATTGTCACGCATAGAATAAACTGTATTAACATAATATGTATTTAACAAACACAGTTCTACAATAACGCTCATTCGCGCCTTTTCACATATAATCGGTCCTAAAATCGGTTGTCCAATAGATCGTTGCTGCAGAAACCAAGTAAAGACAGCATTTTCAAGCTTAATATTACGCTTAGGACCGATTCGGGTTGTATTACTCAACTTACTTACTTTACTTTTTTACTTGAAACTAAACTTTATGCTATTTTAATATTTAAAAATTTGTTGAGAATCATGATTAATGGAGGATGAGACAGTGACAAAGTTGTCTGCTGGTGTACATTTACACCACTCATCATATTAATAATGACTTGCCATCCAACTTCACTGTACATTTTCATTGGATACCCTCTCACATGGGCATCATAGGTAATTGTTTGAAGGACTTTTTATGGACCCAGGCCTACTTGTAGTGGTCCATTGGTCCCCTGTCCAATGCCAACAACCCCATGGATTTTAGACATTATTTGTATTGGCAAACTGGCATACGTTCTCGATGTCAACCTACACCGGGTACAAGCGATAATGGACAAGCTGAGACAAGCTTACCATTGACGCAATGAAACAGGTGAAAGCACGACTTATCCAAGTACAGATACAGCAGCGAAAGAGGCGGTAACCATTTTTTTGCAATGTAGTAAAAAAGAAAATGAAAAATGCATGGCAGGCTGCATGGGACATCAATAATAATAAGCTACGAAGCATTAAACCACTTATTGGGGATTGGCAAACCTCATATCGCCTAGGAGATTACGCCTGGATATTATTTTGATGTCTGGTGACCAACCCCCTATATGCAGCAGGTGTGGAGTGGCTTTTACAGTAAATCATGTAATTATCGAATGCCCTGCATACGCTACAGCCAGGCTTTCCTTACCGAAACCACATATCCTGCCATGAAATGAAATCCTGTCCCACTGCAGCAATGGAGATAGTACTGGACTTCCCACCCCTCCATGTTGCAGTGGAAACTTCAGCAGAAATGGCATTATTAGGAGTGGAAGGGCAATTAAGAGAGACTCAGCCTCTCTGACTACGTCTGACCACTGCCTGGATATGCCAAGCGATAGAATCCATCCAAAATACTGTTTTAGGAGGGACTTCGAAACTATATTAGGGACAATGAAAGAATGCTGCGAATCAGCAGGAATTCTCAATAGTCACACAACCAAGTGGTTTACTGATGGCTCTAGGCTAGGAAGTACAAAACCAAGAACAGGCTTTGGCGTCTTTGGTCCTGGGGTTAAATATCTGGAGTCTCTTAGGGAGACAACTATAGTCTTGCAGATTCTGCAATGAATGTGCGGGGGATCTGCGATGCGATGCGATGCAATCGCACGAAGAAGAGCAGTATGCTCGGGAAGCTTGCAGTTACATGTAAAAGACCTACCACTTCTGAATCCCCTCAAGATCCTGGGTCTCCTGAGGGAGATAGGCCTCGAGAAAGTGATGTAGAAGTGATGTAGATACTTTGTTGTAGGGGGCACAATAGACCAATAGGCTTAAGTGCAGACAGGTAACACCTGTACCCCAATTTAAAAAAAAAAAAAAAAAAAAAAAAACATCCTGCCAAGCTTGGGGACAGACGTGGGCTGGTCACAGCAACATTAAACTTTCTCATCAGGCGGCTATTCCACGGACGTCGTTTTTCATTGTGCATGTGCATGACGTGGTAGCAGACATCATTAATAAGTCTCTGCCATATTTTAAGGAGACTATAATGTAAATACTTAACTTATTTATTATAAATTAAGTTATAATATGGTAGAGACTTATTAATTTTGTCTGCTACCACGTCATGCACATGCACAATGGAAAACGACGTCGGTGGAATAGCCGCATTAAGACTGAAGTCATCGAACACCTATAGACGGCTAACTGTTCCAAGCGGTAGCTGCCAACAAAAACTAAATAAGAAAATCATACACCGACACCGAACGAATCCCTCCCCTTTATAAAAAAAAAATAATTATAATAATATGCACCAACGCCATGAAGTGTTGGGACATGATTTCCCACTTTTACCTACAATCGCCCACTTACGTGCGCGTTACGACCGCTCTCCAAATTTTATCCACTTTTAGCCATAACGACTTCACAAAAAATATACATATAAAATGCTAAAATATATGGAACTGTCATTGTGTAAATGCTAATGGATCGTATTGTTGGTGCTGGCCTGCTTGTTTTTTTACTTACAGTTCCTAATTTGTCCCTGTGTTGAATGTGCAATAATGACTGTCCCACTATTGCATGATCTGTCTTGTGCATGAAACGAGCAACAGGTATGGTTGGCTTCCACCGAGTTTTCTTTGTTGAGTACTATGATTTTACATTTAGAATTCTTATTAATACTTCATAAACTGAAGACGAAACCCCTGCTTTTTTGGCTCGATAATGGCCAACGGCCTTCAGTTTGGGAGCACCACAATCCACAAAAACTCTCAATAGGCTGCAATGGAACGAGGTCTGGTTCCGCGATAAGTGTACTAAAATTATGCAAAATCTTGCATCCAACAACCTTTCGAGTGAGACTCGGAGTCTGTACCACTACTCTACATGTCCTGACTCAGATACTCTTCATTGAAATGAGCGTTACTTCCGGTTGGAATTAGATCCTATATTGCTTGTTATATTTCGGGTTGATGCTTACTTTTGAATTGTTTGTTTCAGCATTTCCAATAGCAATAGCATGGACTCACCGATACGCGAGCAATGTTACAATATGCGTACCAGAGGGGATGTCGCGGCTGCTTACAAAAGAGCAGTACGTCAGAAAGCCTTTGGAATTGAGAATTTATGAAGAACGAAGCCTAAAGTACCAGGCTGAAATAGAATTCTTCTTTTACTGAAACTTAATTTTTAAGAGTGTTAGCTTCAAAATATTATTAAAGACTAAATATACACCAGTACGACCAGTCTGTTCTTCTGCCGATAACTCAAATAACCTACTGAAGAGAATTAGTGTAACAGTTATGAGTACGTCCAGTAGGAAATTGGCCGCCAGAAAATTAATCCTTCTTTTTTATATTTAATTAACTGAGCAAGTTATTAAAGATTTGGCTCATTTAAGGTGCAGAGGACTACTTCATACATCATAATATAATAGGGAATTTTATTTTTGGTACCTTTTCATAAAAATGATTGAGGGCTAAAATTTCCCGTAAAATTGGTACCGTACCATGAAAAGCTACAAAACCAATATTTAATAATACCTTATTATATTATGCATATAATAGTCTTATAAAAACTTTTATGAAACTGCTTAGTTAATTGAATAAAAATTAAATTAATTTAATTTTGGGCTGCCAATCTCCTACGAGACGGAGACATTGGCTGCCATACTTAAGTAGTTAGTTGTAGTCAGGTTCGATTCTGCTGAAAGTGACAAGGACTTGGGATTTCTCTGATCAACAGCTTACATCAAAATAAACTTAACCAATGAAGATTTTACTCGCAAAGCTCGACGAAACCTCCAGAATTATGCCACACTGACCAGCACACTTCTTTCAAAAAAGGAAGAAAGTTGATGGCTTATACTGATGCGGTAACCTAGTAGGGAAGAGAATGAAAAAGCGGGGCTGTGTAGGTTTGTAACAGATACCTAATGAATGAATGCAGCTTGTTGGCGATACCATTGCTAATGTATGGTTGGGTGTCTGCACGCTAATAGAATGTGAAATGAATACAGTTTCAAGAACTCTAGGAGCCTTCACGGATTTATTCCCTCTAAAGTTTTGTAATTTCCAAAGCCACTACTCTGCTAATGAAACACCAACTCTGTCTGCAGGACAAGGAAGACACTCATTCTATTAAATTTACTGTGGAATTTAAGTTTAAGAATGGAACAAGATGGGTATGTATGGAGCAAAGTACAAATGAAATAAATCATCTCTTAAACGCGGGGGACGTTCAAAAGTAAAGTAAGTAAATAGTTATTCTATGCTCGAAACAGGCGAGAGCATGTTAATAGGCACGTACTGTATTTCATATTCATATATATATTTTTTAGGCGCGGGACTCTCGAGTATTTGCGCCGGTCGGTGTGATGGCTTATTTGGTTACTATTGGTAGTTGTGGTTTGGAATGGTTTTCTTGAGTTTTTTCTACAGGTGTGGCATGATTAGAAAGCTTAACGTTGCCGTGACCGGCCCATGCTTGTCCCCTATTAAGTTTGGCAAAACAAACAAAAGTAACCAAAGTCTGCCCGCTGCGTATACTGTTATACTAGTATAACAGTTATATTCTATCTGTACCATAAATCTTGCTCATTTATGGTCAGAAGATCTGAAGTTGTGTAAGTTAAGTTATCAATTAGAGATCCGTCTATCCCACCTTGGTGGGTCATGGACAAAGGTTGATTGTAGGGCTCTATATTAGACATTATATATTAGATATTGCCTTAGTTGATTGATAACAAGGTGTAAAACATAGTGAATTTGAACTTTCCGCTAAATTGACGTGTCAGTATCTATAGGCACGACGCACGTTGTTGCCGTTGCCCGTTGATTTGTATGTATACAATCAATTTTTATTCTCGCGCTTTGCTAAAATTACTAAAATTGGATGACGCTTCCTCTATTTTACAGTGTATTTTCCTTTCTTCAAAGTTCTAGGAAGTGATTATTCGGTAGATAATGTGCATTTAGAAATTATCATGTATAATCTGTGTCTAGTTTTAGAAAACTTTTATAAACGTTTATTGAATTTGAAGGTGACTGGATACGTACAACTGAGGTACTGCAGGTAAGCTAAGAAGGCCCTGTTACGTTTAATTAAATCAGGAAATTAGACAATGCAATAAAAGGTTGTAGCTCTCAATTGTTTAATATGGGAATGTTTTGGTGTAGATAGTGGTAGCATCTTGTCATAAGAACATGTACGGTAGGAGTGAACCCGTACATGCTTTCCGATATATTAATAAGTAGGTATAGAGGTACCACCGAAATAGATAATAGTTCATTGTAAATAATTGTCCCAGGGTTGAATTTTGGTTGCCTCGACTTACACTATCCCAAAGCACTGAATTCGTCGATGGCCAGAATGAGCAGACCGATATAATACTATTTAGTAATGATGGCAGGGTATAATATACGTAGCCTATTCGGAAATTAATTATATATAAATAATTTCTTAAAAAAAAAAAACATACGGTATATTCTTAAACTAAAACTTTGCTTGAACTTAACAATCTGTTGGGTTTTGTTAACCTACTCTATTTAACATACCCGAAGTTAGAACATCGATAGAAAGGTTTCTCTTGAAAAAATATTTTTTTTAGTAATTTTTCATGAAATTGAGTCTTTATATTTTTTGCCCCCAGGACCAAACTATAAAGGAGCAAGTAACCTATTGGGGTTTATTAACATAAATGACGACTACAATATATTGTGAATTTAAAAGAAATCGTTCGAGTCAAAAAAATGAGAAAAATGTTTTTTAGACGTTTTTGGATTAAAAAAAAAAAAAAAAAAAAAAAAAAATGGCCCCAAGACATGATTATTGTGAACCTACATCCCGAGTTTCATCAAAATCTATCGAGTAGTTTGTCCATAAATGGGCGGACAGACAGACATTTCGAAAAAACACTTTTTTGGGTTCCTGGAACAGAAAACAAGTAAATTTAACCATCGCAAAGCTTTCCTTATACATAAGTAGGAAAGAAGTAATCATTTAATTATACTTTACGGTTTAGTTTCCGCTACAAAGTAAACTACCGAACCTAAGGTACATTTGGTATCAAAAATATACACACTGTTCTCCAACTTATAAATCTGCTTTGGGAGCTGCATACTTTTCCTCTCAGACTGTTGCATAACGATAGGTTTGCAAGGGGGGGGGGGTGTATCATTAGGTGCCTCCCCCCCCATTGTCATGAGAATATAGAAAAACAGGGAAGATGTTCGAACCAACACCCATAGGGGCCTTGGCCTTAGTGCTCTTGCGCAGGGTCACCGCGAGGTCAGAAGGAGAGCCGGGGGCTCATCGGCGAGATTGTTTTGAATAAAATAGGTCTGAAAATTAGGAGAGTTTTACACATTTTGATAGCAGTAACGTTTTGATTGCACAGATAAAGAAGTACCTATGTTATCGCAAACAAGGGGGACCGAGGGTCTCCCCCGGAGCTTTGTTTTTTAAATAGTAGCCCAGAAATATTGGGGTTTGAAGTATTTAGATAACAGTAACGTTTTGACTTGACAGATGTGTAACCTGACTGAAAAAAGAGGTATCCGGGGGTCTTCCCCGGGGAAATATTTAAAAAAAAATGGCCCAAAATGGTGGGGATACACGTTTTTTGACAGCAGCAATTTTTACAGTTTACAGACCTAGTCTTATTAAAAGTGCTCGAAACAGGAGTTTCCCATTTTATCAGTAGAAAACGTTAGCATTTGCAGACGAAAACTTTACTAACATAACTGGAAACAGGGGGACCGGAGGTCTCCCACGGGGGAATAATTTTGAATTAACAGTCGCAAAGTAGTGAGCTCCTACAAAGGTGCGGGGCTGAAGACGGTCGCCTTATTCGCTTAGGTGCCCATTCCATTGACCGGCTTGGGCTATTTCCAACAACGGTGACGTGGTAGCAGACATTCAAGACTTAGGTGGCGTTTCCACCGACCTCGCATTGCAGAATTGACAGAAATGTTTATTTTCCTTTATGCCATAGTTAAAATTGATCAATGATCATACAGTAAAATCAAAAACAAACAAACTAAAATTAAAAAATGGCGTCATGGGATATGTTAAGTACAAACATTTTAACAGATTTCTATAAAAAGAAAAATTCAAATTTCCGTCAATGTCATTTGCATTCTGCAATGCGAGATCGGTGGAAACGCAACCTAAGTCTTGAATGTCTGCTACCACGTCACTGTTTTTGGAAATAGCCCTAGCCGGTCAATGGAATGGGCGCCTTAAAAGCCGCTGCACCCCTGGACAATAGAGCTAGAGAGCTCAGCCTCACTTTGTCGTTCGTAAATATATTTTAATAAATTTTCACATGTGTGGCAACGTTAGGGAAAAAAAATATAAACCATTGTTACTACATACAGTAGGCTGCCACCTATACAAACCCCATTTTCACAATGAAATGCTATGTTTTAATGTTTTTGTTATGTATACCCAATTTAGCGCCCCAGGCGATGTACACCCGCCCCCTTTGTTACGCTACTGCGATCAGATGTGGTTTCTTACCCTGGGCAATCAACGTATGGCGCCCATTCCATCGCCCGGCTAGGGCAATTTCCAAAAACGGTGACGTGGTAGTAGACATTCAAGACTTAGGTGGCGTTTCCAGCGACCTCGCATTGCAGAATGCAAATGACATTGACGGAAATTAGAATTTTTCTTTTTATAGAAATCTATTAAAATGTTTGTACTTAGCATATCCCATGACGCCATTTTTTAATTTTAGTTTGTTTGTTTGTGATTTTACTGTATGATCATTGATCAATTTTAACTATGGCATAGAGGAAAATAAACATTTCCGTCCATTCTGCAATGCGAGGTCGGTGGAAACGCCACCTAAGTCTTGAATGTCTGCTACCACGTCACCGTTTTTGGAAATAGCCCTAGCCGGTCAATGGAATGGGCACCTATGTACATAGTCAACTTTTAGTTGCGCAATTCTCACCTGCAGCAACCAGTGGATTTAGAGAAGGGGTCATGGGGGGGTCATGACGCATTTTCTCATTTCAAGGACTAATCATAAATAATGTATTTGCCTTCAAAATAATGTACAGTCAGACGTATAATACGGGGAAAACGTAGCAAAATACGGCGAAGTACTAGAATTAAGGGGTTACATAAGTGTCGTGGGAATCCACGAAATCGTAAAAATTAAAAACAAAGCAATAAAATGTAACTGTTATGTTCTTATGTTAAAGTAACACAACTTAAATAAAAGTTTGCGGGCCTATATGATACTATGAAACTATAGCTGTATGTTGAAATACATCATTACTCCTATATAGTGTAGAAATCATCAAGTAATGTTCACATTATATGCTAATCAATGCGCTGTGCAGCAAAATCAGATAGTCTAGGACTATTATATGTTTAAGTGATAGAAAATGTAAAAATAATGCTCAATTTACTGAATTAACAACACTGAAATACAAATGTAAGTTAAATTTGAAACAACAATTTTATTATAAGAATAAAATAGTGGCAGAACATTTTTTTAATTAATAAAAATAATGTGTAAATTTTATACTAGCACCCTATCCGAGTGACGGGTAAGCGAGATTGTCATTAACCCCTAGAAGTTTGTCTACGTTCTAATTGGATATGATAGGCCTACTAACTAAAAAGTACCGGTCCGAGTTTACTCGAACATGCTTTCCAATTTATCAAGTAGTAGCTAGCAATAATGAGTAATTTCATGGTAAACAAGGCTTTCTACGTATAAATTGGAAAGCAATAATTTTCCTATAGTTAAATTTCGGGCATCTCGGGGGGAGGGGGGGGGGTTGTCCACCTGACGTCACTGGAGGTGAGGTAAATTATAGATAGGTCAGACCAACACATTACCACACAGTAATTATGACAGGGCATGCAATGCATTTGAGCGTGAATTTTCTATCATTTTTTCAAAAAATAATTTTTTGTGCAAAACCAAATAGTTTTTTTTTGGAAAACAACCTGTCCAGTTTCGTTACTCAATTTAACACCTAAAACATGCCTGAAGGTAGAAATCATCGATAGAAAGGTTTCGCAGAAAAATTATTTTCTAGTCATTTTTCATTAAAATTGAGTTATTTTAATTTTTTACCCCCAGAAGCAAACTATCAAGGGGCAAGCGACCCCCCCGCATTTTGTCAACATTAATAACGACTACAATATATGTGAATTTAAAATAAATCGTTGGAGCCGTTTTTGTGAAATAATTTTTTTAAACGTTTTTTATAAGTTTTTTGAAAGTAAACCCCCCCCCCAAATTGAGTTAGCCCAAAAAAAAAACGTCCCGAGGTATGATTTTTATGAACCTACATGCCGAATTTCATCAAAATCGACCGAGTAGTTTGCCCGGAAATCGACGCACAGACAGACAGACATTTCGTAAAAACCACTTTTTTGGGTTCCTGGTACCTCAAAACGTGTAAATCCGTTGAAATCTCGGAATCGAAAATTTCGACCATCACAAAGCTTTCCTGATACTACTTATAAATTGGAAAGCAATATGCATTAAAATTTCATTTTTAAAATTCGACAACCGTCATTCAGGACAGACTTTTTGCAAGCAAGCATCTACTGTATAATCGTATTTGCAATAAAACAGCGCTTATTTTTATGTTTAATTTATATATTAACAAGTAAGCAAAAATAAGTAGGATCAAAGCACCTGTTTAAACCTGGCAACCCAATAGTTTGGCCAGGAATAATATAGGCAACCATACGTTTCATACTCTATAGTCTGTCATAGGCTTAGTACTTACGGTTAGTGTAAACATTTTTCGTTAAACACATCGGTGCAAATTAAACAAAAAAAGTGATTTTTGAATTTTAATTAATTATAGCCTGGCCAGGATTTTTTTCTGGCAACCCTCTCTCTTCAAGTTACAGCCGGATGATGGCTGGTTGGCAGGAACATATTGCAGCGATGTCTCCAGTCTCCGGGATTTTGACATGTCCTCTTCAGCAGCCTGATCGAGGCGATTATTATACCGGGGTTAAATAAATACTCTAGGATTATAACTGTAAACAAACAAATTTTGAATAGCACTTTCCACTATAAAATTATTTTGTTTACCAGGGGATTAAATAAATACCGGGGTTAAATAAATACCCTAGGATTATAACTGTAAACAAACAAATTTTGAATAGCACTTTCCATTATAAAATTATCTTGTTTACCAGTGGATTAAATAAATACCGGTATTATAAACGCCCCGATCAGGCTGCAGCTCCACATAGGACGTTATCCCCAAATCATTTTTAACTTGTTGGAGATATTCGTTTCGTGGCCGTCCCCGTCGATTTACGCCTTCTATTGTCCCTTCAATGATGCAGCTGACTAAGTTATCATGCCGAAGTAGGTGTCCGATCCAGCGTGCCCTCCTAGTGGATATGGATGCAACCCATTTTTTTTTTTTTTATAAATCAGCTTCTTAAATTTTTTTATTTTTTTATTTTTATTTTTTTTTAAAAAAAAGATTAATCGCATACAAACAATTTAATGAATGTATCCGATTGACCTTTTCAGTCGTCTCTGTAGGTTATTACCCGTGATGATGCGACACGTCTCCGATTGCATGGCGTGTAAAGACTCGCACAGGTGCAAGCACGTTACCACCTGGCCATCGAAGTCGATTGCTTATAAAATAATGTTAAGCCATTTAACAGATGTGCGATCTTGATAATTTCGGATCTTAGACTAAGATATCTTCTGAAGCAAACAAGCACGTGTGTTTGTGTGTATCTGTAGCTTTCGTTACATTATAGAGGGGGGAGGGAGGGGTAGTGCTGCTTGCAAGCTCACGGCTTCATCAGTTGTTGAACGCCCTTTGCTGCATACAGTCGCGGATCTGCGCTTCCCAACTTTTTCGTGCCGCGAGGTAGGTACATGAGCCCCTTCTCTTTCGGCATTAATTCAAATGTAAATTTTGTGTTTCAACTAGACCTTCTGTGAAGCATACAGATAAACAAACCTTAACTTGGTATGGATGGGATCTTTCACCATTTCTAATAAATAAATTAATATTGACTTTTTGTTCCATTATTAAACCAACCTGGAGGAGTTAGGGATATAAAGCCCTCTCTTACACTAAAACTAGGAAGGCCGGGACCGCCTGCTTTACATGCCCTCCGAAGCATGGCCAGAAAATGTAGCTAGTGTGGGACTCGAACTCTAATGAGCTTGACCTTCCGTAAATTATGCATACATGCAGATGTGCACTTTTTAGATACTCACCCAACATTTAAAATTGATTCACCAATATTCGATGTTTTTCCAAAGAGCTGTTACTTTATTAAGGCACATCAAATCGACAAGTTGCGTTAATTTTGGTGGTTTTGTTTCTTAATCTTTGCAACTTCGGTTGGCTGTTGTAGATTGGCTACTACTATCCGTGATGTTAGAGATAGATTTAGAAATATAAATAGAACTGTGTACATTTTTATGATATACCGCAGGGCACATGACTTGTCAACACTTTAACAGCAATAAATAAAATCCACATGCAGCAACTTGGTTTGTGTAGAAAATAATATCACCAAAACTTAAGCAGTAACTTATTGCTTTCGTATTTATATGTTAGGTAGTATAAGTAAAGCTTTGGGCTGGTCGAAATTTTCGACTCCGAGATTTCAACAGATTTCCACGTTTTAAGGTACTTGAAACCCAAAAAAGGTGTTTTTTTTTAACGAAATATCTCTCTATTGTTAATTCAGTCACAATCTAATGGAGTTACGGCTTAAAGACTCAGCTAGGAAGACCCGAGACCGCCTGTTTTACATGCCCTCCGAAGCATGGCCAGAAAATGCAGCAAGTGTGGGACTCGAACCAACAACCTTTCGGGTGAAAGTCGGAGTCTGTCCCACTACTCTACATGTCCTGACATCACTGCCGCTTCTATCTTTCATTGTACAGTATCTAACTTAATTATTTACCACAGATTTTTCCAGAGCCAAGTTCAAGATTACAAGATAGCAGTGCCTTTTATGCTGTATATTAGCCTAACTGTCAGTTTATCTAAAGTAAGTACAAAGTACAGCAACCGCAATTATGCGCATTACGTTTAAAAAGAACCGGTCCGAGTTCACTCAAACATGCTTTCCAATTTATCAAAATTATTAGATAGAGAAAATTAGTAATATTATGGCAAATATTTTTCCTATGGTTAAATTTCCGATATCTCGGGGGGGGGGGGGGGGGGGTTGTCCACCTGACGTCACTGGAAGTGAGGTAAATTCTTGATAGGTCAAACAAACACATTAATTACCACACAGCAATAATGGCAGGGCATGCAATGCATTTGAGCGCGAATTTTCTATCATTTTTTTCAAAAAATAATTTTTTGGGCAAAACCAAATATTTTTTTGGGAAAGCAACCTATCCGGTTTCGTTACTCAATTTAACACCTAAAACATGCTTGAAGGTAGAAATCATCGATAGAAAGGTTTCGCATTTTTTAGTCATTTTTTCATTAAAATTTAGTTATTTTTATTTTTTTACCCCCAGAAGCAAACTATCAAGGGGCAAGCGACCCCCCGCATTTTGTCAACATTAATAACGACTACAATCTACGAGAATTTAAAAGAAATCGTTGGAGCCGTTTTTGAGAAATAATTTTTTTAGACGTTTTTTTGGAGTTTTTTGAAAATAAAACCCCCCCAAATTGGGTTAGCCCAAAAAAAAAAAAATGGTCCCGAGGTATGATTTTTGTGAACCTACATGCCAAATTTCACTCAAATCCACTGAGTAGTTTGCCCCGAAATCGACGAACAGACAGACAGACATTTTGTAAAAACCACTTTTTTGGGTTCCTGGGACCTCAAAACGTGTAAATCCGTTGAAATCTCGGAATCGAAAATTTCGACCATCACAAAGCTTTCCTTATACTACGTATAAAATGGAAAGCAAAAAGGTGCGGTACCTACTAATTTGCTTTGTTTGATATAGATGGAAATTGGTAGGGAGAAATGCTTCTTGCAACTTGGTGCTGCCTGGGGGGCGTTATAAAGAGGTATTCCCCATGAATAATATGAATACGGGAGCAGTTGGTTATCCAGGGACGGTAATAAAATTCCACTGTGCTCAGCGGACAGTCCGCCGTTAAGCTTATCAAGCCAATTGTAAAAGTGAGAGATTCCATTCCTCCACAATGCTTCATTGTATTCAGCGTTGCTTAAGCCAAAAAATGTGGTGATGATGGGGCATCCCTTTTCCGAGGCGTTATAGTCGCTTTTAGGGGCGGTTTCTACCGACCTCTAAGTGCAAAATACACATACGGTGACGTGTTAGCAGACATTCAAGACTTAGGTGGGGTTTCCGACGATCTCTCATTCCAGAATGCAAATGACATTGACGGAAATTTGAATTTGTCTTTTTATAGAAATCTATTAAAATGTTTGTACTTAACATATCCCATGAAGCCATTTTTTTAATTTTAGTTTGTTTGTTTGTGATTTTACTCTATGATCATTGATCAATTTTAACTATGGCATAGAGTAAAACAAACATTTCCGTCAATGTCATTCGCATTCTGCAATGAGAGGTCGGTGGAAACCGCGCCTTAAGAGTGTTCTATTAAATATTTTCAGGATGGGTGTCAATGAATGAATGCATGAATGCATGACACTTTATTGCAATACAATTGGCGAACAATAAGACTATATAAAGTCTTTTTTTCATGTTAACCATAATGTATCATATTTGTAGTTTTGTTAGTTGAAATTGTTAGGTGTGGTAGTATTCGCTCACTACTATCTCTATATGTACCGTAGCTGCAATATGCACTATTCTATTCCGCCTTATGAGATAGTCGGACACCTCTATACAGTAGGGTCTCGTTAATCTGTAGAGGCAAGAACAAGACCCTTTCCGGATTGCCGAGGTGTCCGGATTATTGTATGCCATATTTAATGGTATAATAAAACACATGTTTAACCTTAGGTTCTTTAACCAAATTTTAAATTAAAGCATAAACACAAAAATGTACATGCTCAAAATTACAATTAAGAATACCAGAAAGTTAAAATAAACAATGAGGTTCTGTAGGGACAGTTTTGGTCACTAGGTTCGCTGACGACAAACCGATATCCATATTATTCAAAATGGCCGCCGTTTGCATGTGAAAGCTAAGCTCTTAGCATCTAATTAATTCTTTTAATATTTTTTATAATATTTTTACTATGCCTGGACCTTATTTCGCTGCATATCATTTAATATATATCTTCATGATTTATAGAAAAATATCACTTTAAAATAATACATAAAAAAAATTTTTTTTTAAATAGTATTGAGGCTTAGGGAAAAATCAACGCTTTGATATCAGTGCAACTGGTGCTGCCATCTACAAAATGATGTCACAAATGAACCTCATTAGTTAATTCTTCTTGAAAAATTCGACGCATTGGCTCATGGCAGGCTGCACCTACACCCCCCACGAGGCCCATTTCCCGGCCGGATTACAGCGATCACTGAACAAGCGGGAGTCCGGATTACCGAGGCTCTACTGTATACGTTTTTCGTGCTCAGTCAAATTCACCATCAAATATCGATCATAGACCCAGTAGTAGTAGAGGAAGAAATGCTCCGCTACGTTTCAATAGTAATACATGTGTAACCGGCACTAACATCGTTTGGCCTAAGCTCTTGAAGGTGTGGACTTAACCTTGTGTTTTTTTTTTCACCCCTCCAAGAACTGCGGCCAAAAGGTGGTAGTGCCGGCTGTACATACTATGAATTAAAAATTATATGGAAGAGGGTTTCTTCTACTACTCATTTATGGCCCTGGTATTTTATGGAAAAATCGACTTCGTTAAAAACACTTGTATTGGGGTGTGTACCCGATTTCCTCTGATTAATCTACTAAGTGTACTTCAAAGTACCTGAACTTCTGAGTATTGCCTTATGGTCTCATAGTTGAAGACGCGAAAACCGTTAATTGGTTGGTATCTCCTTGTGGTGAATATGGAAGTGCGTAATGGCGACTGAACAGTTAAGGAACCGAGTTTGAACCGGGATAAGTGGAAAACACAGTATTTTCTGTGCAGAGCACTCTTGTGACCTGAGGTTGGGAGACTGGCCCTGAAGGTGGAGGAACTCAATGAAGAGTCTACAGCATAAGGAGGCAGAAGGCAACAGGAAACCGATACGGTACATTACAATTCCCTAGTACAATGATCGCCAATCTTCGATGGGAGAGGCATTAAAAAAAATTAAAGAAGAAGACGTATAAGAGATACGTGAACCATTGGGAACCACAGAGTATTAGTAATGTATGTGCTGTTGTTGAACGTGTCGCAATTTTCAATTTTGATCTGATGTTCTGAAGACACATACAGTATATAGTTTCTTTCACTAGCGTCTCTTTATGCTGACAGCTGAGCATTGAGAGACACGCTACCTACTCTATTTGGTTTTGTTGCAGGGAGAGGGTGAAGGAGCCCACGTGATGGTGTGCGAGTGACGGGCGATATTAAAGGCGCCCTGCTCTACTGCTGAAGGTGACGTACCCCCTCCTTAAGCCGGGGTTTCCATTGACCTCGCATTGCAGAATGTACATGACGTCGACGTGGTAGCAGACATTAAAGACTTATTAATGATGTCTGCTACCACGTCAACGTATGTGTATTCTGCAATGCGAGGTCAATGGAAACCCCGCCTTGGCTTATAATCAAATTGCAAGGCCGTGCCCAGGTTTTGTTTGGGGGGGGGGGGGGGAGGGGGGTCCATAAAAATTATTTAAAATTTTCACGTATTTTATTATTGAAAGTCCATTTTATCCAGTGTAAAGCCCTGGGGCATGGTCTTGATCAAATTACAATGCTTTGGTTATAGCAAATCAGTTGACATATGATGTTATGGAAATAATGCAGTGGCAAAACGTTAAGACAGTTTCATATGATCATGATGCGTTTGGTTTACCAAGTTATCTTATTACCGGGGTTAGAAATGTAAACAAAATATTTTAGTGTATGTAGAGTGTTATTCTAAAATTTTGATACAGCAGCACAAGAACGTGCCTAGGTTTTTGTTTCGGAGGGGGTCCAAAAATGTTTTTACGTATTTTATTAATGAAAGTATATTCTATTCAGTGTACAGCCCTTCTATTTCAGAGGGGGTCTGGAACCCTTGGACCACCCCCCTGAGCACGGCCTTGCAGCAACAGCATGCGTAGCACGAGATGAAAGGAAAAACATTTCCGGGAAGTTATATTAAACCGTTTAAATACATTTGCACAATGAACAGCAATTAATCTCTGTTGACAAACAATTTCTAAATTAATTCTTATTCATATTTAATTCCCGTACGTAAATGTACATTCCTTGAGGTTTATTTAGAAAAATGAAAAAATTGCAATGGAAAGGGCTATTAAAAAAATTGTTTTTTTTTTTACATTTTTAACCCCAGGAGTAAGTTTATACTAATCCCCATAGTATGTGCACTAATCCCTGTGTGTGTAAGCTTTCTTAAAATAAATAGAATAGAATGGCATTGACAAAAATATGGGAAGTAAGGAACCGAATGTTGTGCTGTTGGTTCACTTTCACAGTTACACATTGTTCAAATTGTAACTTGGAAAGGCATACGGTAATAAACAAACAAAAACAAAAACTTAGTGTTTTAATCTAAACTAGTTATAACTACTATAACTAGGATTCGTAAAACCCAAATAATCGTTAAATAATTATCTTTGTCTAAGAAACCTACTGGTGTTAGTATGAGCGCTTTCGGCAAGAACTGCCATCTCCAGAGGGAAACCCACAAGCACAGTTACACCTTATCAGCGATTTGAGACTTGCTCAACTCGAGGAGAAGATGCCAATGCGCATCTTTTTGCATCTTCTTCTACCTTATATACGGTAGTCTATCTATACGATTATAAAATGAAAGTTTTTCGGCTTCAGGAAGAATCGAAGTGTTTGATAGTTAAAACGAAAAGTGTTTAGGCCTTGAGACATGAAATAGGGAATTTTAAAGTTCACAATTAATTAACAACAAACAACGCTTGTTCTCTTTATAAACAGTTGATAAAAGGCTTGGCAGTGGCGTTATTCGTAAACAATGAAGACTATAACAAATCGCTTTTCAGTTTACAGATGTCTTCAATAACTATCCATGGTCTGAATGCTTTGTTATTGAGTAAGCTGTTCCTTATATCTGCAGCCCTATTATGGTGATTTGGGATTAACATAATACTGGGGTTTATTCCATTGTTTTAAGCAAATGAGTGCAAAATGCGCGGGAAATTCAAATTAATAAATTATTAGAATACAATGGTTGCATTGTTTTATAATAGAAGGAAATACTAATAAACATTAAAATGTAGGTAGAATTTTGAAATATATTAAGAGTTTTAACTAATGTGTCTACATATAAGGGGGAGAAAATTAAAAACTCACAAAAAATGTTGTTGTTGTTTCTAACGCCTGCTTTCAGCATTCTTGCTTTAAGCAACCCTGTCAGCCTGGCAGGGGGAGTGAGTCTGTTTGTTAACTTGAGGCACCCTAAGGGCAGACTCTTTCACCTCGGGGAAAGGGGAGTTGACTGACAGGGTGGACCTCCTGATTATAGTGGATTCCGAACCACTTGGGAAACATGGTAAAGTCACACGATTAAATCGGAGGTGACCAGGGCTCGACTTATACTGCCAAAGCGCGTTATCATGTCCCACCAGGTTCCCCTGCCAACGCTGTGCACACTACCAAGTTGCCGCAGTTTGAAACATGCTCTGCTCTAATGGAATCAACATGGTAAGGCCGTTGGCAAAAAATGTAGCCGAGGATTAATTTATCAATTTGAATTTCCCGCGCATTTCACGCATTTGTTTAAAGCAATGGAATAAACCCCAGTATCATGTTAATCCCAAATCGCCATAACAGGGCTGCTGCACCATCTGCCTACCGTTTTTTTTTTTTTTTTTTTACAATATTAAAAACCCTGAATTTGGAATTTGATCGCAGATACAGTAATACAATAGTATGACCGTAACAACTTGATATTAGGCTATTGTACCTTACTGAATTTTTGCTTCCTAATACTTAGTAACTTACACCATTGAATATAATAACACAGTAGTGTATAATATAATAACACAATAGTGTTATACTATGTATTCAATACTTAATTTATCGGCTATCCATACCGATGGCCATGAACGGATACAGGGGGTGGGGACAGGGGGTAGATGCCCCCCAAATTTAGTAAATCTATTGTATTTTAATTTATTACGCTCTGATTTAATTGATACTACATATATTTTTCTTATTTTCACCCACAACTACTCCCTCCAAAAAAATGGGCTGGATCCGTCCCTGCCGAAGGCTTGGTTTCATGTGGATTATTGTGTAGTGGTGTAGTGTCGACGTTGTGTTATGCTGATGGTATCTTAGCGACGGTCGCGGGCATTGATTTCCCTATTCGTGACCGGCACATCTCGTTCTTTAGTTAGACATCAGACATGGCAGGAGCAAGCTATAACCGAACCCATAAACTACAAGGCCAATGATGGATCCACGGGGGGGGGGGGGGGGGGGGGTCAGAGCCAGTATTTTTTTAAAAAATAAAACTCAACTTTTCGAACAAAAAAAATTACCTTTTAAACTTACAAACAAACAAAATGTGACCCCCCCCCTAAATTTTCCGCTGAATCCGCCCTTGTACAAAGTATTCAAATAATAATGAAAAATGCTCACAGGCTACACACAGTATGTACTGTACGTAATAAAATATTTTGAGCTCTTGGTTGGACACTTTGGTCTGTCCAATTTCAGTTGGATGTACCGACACAAACGATCCGACAGACAACAGACATTGTTTTTTTTTCGTTATGTATCTTCTACTGTTATTAGAATTATTCATGTAACAATGGATGGAAGGTGTAAAACAATCTTGTTAATCAGGTCTTTGTAGTTAAACCAAGAAGAAAGATACATAAAAAAGGCAAAAATGTCACTCCTGTACTTGTTTCTTCGTCATAAAAGAACAAAATTTAAATAAAAAACAGAGGGCTATAGGTAGATCCTGAACAGGAACATTGTACGCCTCGTTAAGTGCATCATGCTGTTACTCTAGCTGCTCTTCTTTACCTACAGGAACATCGGTATCTGTCATTTTGATAATGCTTGAATTCATGGAAAATAGGTAATTGAGTTACAAACTTTAGCCTTAATTATCTCGAATATTTATTTTTGTCACTTACACCCCTTGGCCTCTAGGTGCTTCAATTTCCACCAACCCGCTTTTAAACCCCCTGATACTGCATAGGTAAATTGAGGTTTGAGGAATATCTTCGTCTATTGTGAATTCCATGAATTTTGCAAATGTTTTATTTTATTTTTTGTTATGCATCTGAAGCAACACGTAATCTATGCTTGTTTTAAGGAGACATGCTACGTAGAATATAAGCACCCCAAAATTTGTTGTTTTGTTTACTTTTTATTTTTTATTTAATTAAGAAAGCAAGTTATTAAAGAATTGGCTCATGTAAGTTTTAGAAGACTACTTCATGTATAATCTAATCCAACCTAAAACACTCCGTGTAAAAAATACCAAGTTCCTTTGGCCCATCAAAATTGTGATATCCAGATGGGCCAAGTTCCTTTTTTCTGCCTATGTATGTTGTGATATCATGATGGGCCAAGTTCTTGTAATTTTTCTCTTTGAATATTTTCTCTGAAAGATTAATTTAAATTTTTTTTTCAGAACTTGGGTGCTTCCCTTGCAAAACTCTTCGTAGTTTTCTATCGTTTATTAGAGGTATACCTACGTAACGACACTGTGGCCGCAGTTGCAAATTTGTCATTTAGCCATATCTTATGCGTCATCATTGGCCAATTACAGCAAGTGTCAGTGTCAAGGTACATAAGCATGAAGAAGCACCAAGTTCTGAAAAAAAATTTAAATTAATCTTTTAGAGAAAATATTCAAAGAGAAAAATTACAAGAACTTGGCCCATCCTGATATCACAACATACATAGGCAGAAAAAAGGAACTTGGCCCATCTGGATATCACAACTTTGATGGGCCAAAGGAAGACGTCTTCTACAAATTAATTGAGCCAAATTTTTAATAACGTGTTAGTTAAGGAAATAAAAAAATGAGAAGTATTTAATTTTGGGGTGCCAATTTTCTACGGAGCATATCCTCTTAAAGCTACCTTCTTTAAGTGAACGCCAAGCTATACTCCAACTAAAAATCCATTGTCAAAGTTATCCATATATTAGTATATTGAATGATAATGTAAAACGTGTAGGGAATAGTGATGGCTCAATTTATCCAGCTTGCGGATGAATTTGTTATACTTGTATTACAGCAAAGGAAAACTGAACAGATGTGTTTATGTGAAGTGCAGAGTATGGTGAATGTGACTATGTGAGTGAGGGGGCTTTGTGCATATACGTTTGTATCTCCTCTTCTATCGTGCCATAAACTACGTGGAATTTCATTTCCCTGGAGAATAAACAGCAGAAAGGAACCCAGAAAATCAGCATCAGCAATATTTTTTCCACAAAGTCCCTTTTATTTATGGCAGGGCGGATATGTTGAAGCTCCTGTGGTTGCTGACAATCGCTGTTTTGAATTGGAAAACGAATGTGGCAACGTTTGTTCTGCTGCAGGCCTGTTCATATTGGACAGCTCTTTCAGTTGTACAAAGTTTTTTCGGCGAGTTCTTGGACAATACATTTTATTGTGTTCGCAGCTTCATTTCTCGATTTTGATGAGATTTCTTTGCAGGGCTTAGAACGTTCGAATTTCCCTCACCTTGTAACCCTTTTTTGGCCCTTCTGCAGCCTGATCGAGGCGATTATAATACCGGTATTTATTTAATCCCCTGGTATTAAAAATGTAAACAAGATAATTTTATAATGGAAAGTGCTATTCTAAATTTGTTTGTTTACATTTATAATCCTAGGGTATTTATTTAACCCCGGTATTATAATCGCCTCGATCAGGCTGCAGCACCGCATGAGTTAAGACTAAAAATAAAGAAATGATGACTTTTTGTTGTATTACTAAGCCAAACTAGCGGAGTTAGGGCTGTAAAGCCCTCTATTACACTCAACTAGGAAGGCCCGAGAGCATTGGAATTCATTATCCAATTTATTTACCCATTATTAATTAATCTAGTAAATTAGATTACTTTTAGTATAGGAAAAATAAAAAGTTGCAACTTACCAAATTTTCCTGTTTTTAAAGAACACCCCTCCCCCCTCTGCAACCTTAAAAGGGTCTCATAGTTTTATTCACTGTCATAGTGGCACGGAGTGTGAGGATACGGAGGTACTCACGTGGGAGAAATTTTTTTAAAATGTAAAATAAGTTTTCTTTTTAGTAATTTCCAGCTTATGTAGCCTATGAATGATTGCGATGTATAAAATCAAATATATTTAATTTAATAATTGTTTTTGGAGCTCTCCGTGGCCCACCTGGGAACCATTCTTGGGTAGCGGCCCTTAGCTAAGGAAGCGCTCGTGTAGATACTTGATAAATTATGAGACTGCTGACTGGGAGGGAGGTCGGGAGAAAAAATGTACAGTATACGTAAAATGTTATATGGTTTTAGCATTATCAACCAATTTAATTAAAATGTAATATAATAATCGTTAATAGCTTGTGACACCGCTCGAAGGGCTGAAAAATTATAAAATTTAAAGTGGAAAATAGCAGTGTTGTAAGCTCCCTTAGTCAATCCGGGGAAGTGGAGGGAAAATATAGCCTATATGCACTCATCCTTCCTCATCCTCGGTTGCTCTATGCAATTTTAATGGGGTTATAAAAATAATATAATAAATAAATAAGGACTTTATTGTTTCTATTACTAAGACAACCTAGCGGAGTTAGGGCTATCAAGCCCTCTCTTACACTCAACTAGGATGACCCGGGACCGCCTGCTTTACATGCCCTCCGAAGCATGGCTGGAAAATGTAGCCAGTATGGGACTCGAACCAACAACCTTTCGGGTGAAAGTCAGAGTCCGTACCACTTCGCTACATGTCCTATAATTATTAAGTTTTGTACATGGAACTGGAGAGCCGCAACTTTACACTGAAAGACCGCTGGTTGCTGACCCCTGGGTTGGTTTATATAAGAGACAATCTAATGAAAGCATACCTATACATAATTTGACCATCAAGGTGGAGATTTCCAAATATTTTGTAAAGAAACCAGCCTGATTATGCAAATACAAATACAAAAATTAGAGTCCCTGACCAGCCAGAGCCGGATCGACCGTGTTACAATAGCAAATTATTAATTACAAGTAAAAATATAAAATATAATAAATTTTAATAGCTACCCAAGAAGGTTTTGTACGAAAAAAAGGAGGAGGCACTTAAACTGTCCAGCTTCGTTTTTGCCTTTTTTTGGCTTCTGTCTAAAATAATTTATGCCTCGTTTCACAACTGCAAAGCCTTACGAAAAATTCATAAAAAATACAAGATTTTGTAATACATTTGCATTTTGACACCTGAATTATTATTGCTATAGGGAAATACGATAATGTCCGTTAACAAGATTTTATGGAATATTCAGTTGTAAATCAGACTGGTAAATAGTTTAATTTTTGAATATCCCTAGTAAGTATATACAGTGCATATAAAACAAATAAATAAATAATGACTTTTTGTTCTATTAAAAAGCCAACCTAGCGGAGTTAGGGCTATAAAGCCCTCTCTTACACTCAACTAGGAAGACCCGGGACCGCCTGCTTTACATGCCCTCCGAAGCATATATGCAAGTAGAAAAATTTAAATCAACAACTTGAGCTAAACTGAATCTGTCAGTAGTTGGGTAGAAATGTGCCTTTTATGGTACGATTGAAAATTTTAATACTGTTGAGTTGCTAAGTTGTTTCTGGAAGAGTGTTATGCCTCCTTTTCAATTTGACTGCTTGTTTCTCGGATATTGTTTTATGTTTTATATTGTAAATGATGTCTTTTTTGGGCTTTGTCTGTTGGCAACACAATGTCATTTTAAGCTTATTTTATACGTGAAAATAGGTTTATAAATATGTGAAGTTATAGAAGAATAATTATTAACTTTTTACTTCTTAGTTCTCACATGGCCATATCGTACCATTAATATAAAAATATATTGTTTGGACCCCGCCACACTGGCCTCCCAGGCTTTGGGTGCATGTAATATTCCTAGTGTTTTCAAACTTCGCAATTTCTTTTTTAATTTTGTTATGTTTAAATTATGCTGTACTTTTTGGAAAATATCTTTTCTTTCTTTCACTTTTTGAAATAATAAACTAAACCATAACAGAAACTGAACAGAGCTAAGCAAGTTTTTTTATGTTTTGCGAATTTAGCGTTCGTATAATTTTATTATATTGCCCTTTAAACTTGTAAATTAAAAATTAAAAAAGTTGAATCATTTGATGTTGGTTGGTTAGCGACGAAAATGGAATCAGTTCTATGCTTTTTTGCGGCATTATCTGTCACGGTATTCTACCTAATCCGCACTATGTTCTCGCAACCAGGGGCGACGAGATTACTCGTGATTAATAACCAATTTCGCAACTACAATACCATATTGTGTCTGTCCGCTATGTACACTCGCATCCATTATGAGGCTGTGTATATGAAACACCAACGCGGTGCTTGTTGACATAGCGCCTGCTGCATTGACTGAATTATATAGACAAAGCAAAGCGCTTGTGGACTTGTCACACAAAGTTCTATACAGAGAATCTTATCCCAGGGCATTTTAGTGAATTCCGGGATTGCGGGGTTTGATAACATCTATCCCGGGGTCAGGAAACGGGATTGGGATATGGGTGATGACTGTGTAGAACGCATCATTAAAGCCCTGAGGATCCACGCCATATATGAGTATGGAATGTTTCTGTTGTTCTATACATGTATTTTTTATTTTTATTTTTTTATTTTTTTTATTATTAATTTAAGGGCGCGAGGCCACGCTTGTGGCATATGCGCCAAGACTCTAAGTTCTCTTAGTAGTTATATCGCTTTTAGAAGCTCTGTGTGGTGGAGAAAGGCTGAAAGTGAAGCGACATTACTAACGTCGTCTCTCAGGATTAGAGAGAGAGTTGATTGTATGTTGTACATTGCACGGGCTGTTTGATAGTTGGGTCAATCTGCAAGTATGTGTTCAACAGTAAGTGGGCAAGCACACTGGTTACATTGGGGTGGTAGGTCTTTGCTCATTAGGTACGAATGAGTTAGATGCGTATGTCCTATGCACAATCTCGCGAGCGAGACTTCAAGGCGGCGCGACCTCTGGGATGATGTTTCCCACTCGCCTATTTTAGGCTTTATGATGTGAAGTTTTTTATAGGTAGTTAGGTGCGATTCTGTCCATTGGCTCTGCCATCTGCTTAATATGTGTCTAGTGGTAAGATTTATTCTGTCTGCGGTTGGGAGGACTGGTAGCGGGGGGAGAGGGGGGGGGGGGTTGCTATAGCTGCGGCTTCCTTGGCAGCTTTGTCTGCACAGTCATTGAGCATGACTCCTGAATGGGATGGCAACCATATAACAATAATCATGCCGATTAAGTGGGCCAATTCTGTAATTTGGTGAGCCAGTTCCCCCCTTCTTACATACGAAGAGATAGCTTGAACGGCACTGAGACTGTCTGTGTAGATAACCGGGGTTGCTGACACTGGGAACAGTAAAAGGCATTGTAAGATGGCATATAGCTCTGCAGTAAAAACTGAGTTAGCAGGATGGAAGTGGAAAAGGGATTTTTCTTTGCTAGCTGAAACAAAGGCCGCACCAACCTCTTCTCTGTCAGATTTTGAGCCGTCTGTGTAAATCTATACATGTAAAAAGAGAATCACTGATCGATATAAAATGACAGAATTTATTTTTAATTTCTTCAGCATTACAAAATATTTATTTCGCGCGTAATATCCGGTTGTATATTTAAAACACAGCATATAATTGAGGGTAGTGCGGTAAAATGACCGCTTCAGGTGCCGATGCTCAATGATCGTGCTGTGGATGCTCCAGCAGAAAAACAAACTTTTCATTTACATTAAACGTATACAGTATGTACGTACATAGGCGGCTATTCCATCTGTCAATAATCCGTCATTTGTGCATTAGAAATTGATGAGATGTTTGTTTTAAGGAGACTATTATGTAGATACTTAACTTATCAATTATAAATTAAGTTATAATATGGTAGAGACTTATTATTGATGCCTCTACCATATTATTGTATACCTTAAACTATATAATAGTCTCCTTAAAACAAACATCTCATCAATTTTGAAGGCACAAATGAAGTAGTATTGACAGATGGAATAGACGCCATACCGCAATTGTATTATTTACTATTCTACAATACCGCACAATTGAAGAAATAGAAATATAATGCTAAACTGCCCAATGAATGCGGTATTACTATCTTAGCCATAATATAGTGAATGTGTCTAAAAAAAGATAAAGATTATTTTCTGAAAGATAATATTTTAAACACCCCTAATCTCCCCTCTCCATGAAAAAAGGCTTGATTTACATATGTATTTATATAATTTAGGATGTCAAGTAATTGGGGCGAAGGGGCGCCATTTCTAGTCTTGCCTCCATTAAAAGAACTGGTCCGAGTAATTCTATAGTAAATAATTTTCCTATGGTTAAATTTCGGATTCCTCGACATCCCACTGAATCACTGAATCGATCGATGGGATTCCACATTCTAGAACTGACAGACAAAAATATTGGAACACAGTAATAATGGCAGTGTACGTATTGTATATAATGTATTGGAACGTGAATTTTCCATAATTTCATCGAAAAGTAATTTTTGGCACAATCTTGGTTTGGGAAAGCAACTTGATCGGATTTCTTACTCTATTCAACACCTTAAACATACCTGAAGGTAGAAAGCAACAATAGAAAGGTTCCGCAGTCAGTTTTTATTTTTTCACCCCCAGAAGCAAACTACCAAGGGGCAGGCGACCCATTGCAATTTGTTAACATTAATAAAGACTGCAATATACTGTATGTGAATTTAAAAGAAATCGTTTGAGCCGTTTTAGAGAAATAATTTTTTTGCCGTTTTTATACAGTTTTTTGAGAGTGAAACCCACAAAATTGAGTTAGCCCAAAATAAAATAAAATCGTTATTATTTTTCTGGGCCTATTAGGTACAGTACATGCAAAATTTCTCCAGATCCATCGAGTAGTTTACCCGCAAATCGGTGAACAGACAGACAGACATTTCGTAAAACCACTTTTTTCGTTCCTGGGACCTCAAAACGTGTAAATCCGTTGAAATCTCGTAATCGAAAATTTTGACCATCACAAAGCTTTCCTTACACTACGTATAAATTGGAACACGGCCCTGAGCATATTGCAGAAAAAAATGGTTATACTATTGTTGCTGTAATAAGGATGTGACTGGTCACATCTTACAAAGGTTGTGCTCTGCTTTACCCACTTTAATCAGTATTGGAAAAGGCTGCGGGCTGTGATGAAAACGCGACAACCATGGGAAAACCATAGAGATTTTCATTTAGTACGTGAATTTGCTGACGGGGAGGTCATGAAGAAGCAATCTCGAGTTAGAGAATTCCCCACATATTTCACCCCTCATAAAAATTCTCCCCCAGTAGATTGAGGGTGGGAGTGTGATAAACTGCGAATTCTTCCCACCATATAGGCCACGAAGTCATCATCTGATGACCTATTCTTGGCCTTCAGCTTATATCGGTTACAGTATCATCTTCATGTCATTGGCAGCGGGCCTCAATGCTAATGAAACAGGAAACTGTAGGCTATAAATTTTTTTATCCTTTTTCCAAAAAATAGCCTCGTTGAACGGTGGTGGTGTTGTGCAATATGGCAAGATATCTAATCTTTTAGCCTAAATATAAGAACGTTCTTTACGTACAGCCCTCCTAGTAAAAAATAAAATAAAACAACATAGCAAAGTGTTACTTAATACTTGACTTAGTCATTTTATTTCATTTTTTTACTATGTCGAAGAATTAAAAATTGAATGCGGAAATATTACTGAAATACTGCCCTCCTAATGTTATATTCTTTTTTAAAATAATGTTTTGCCCCTGCCTCTCTCTACCCATGCCTTGTATCTATTATGAAGTTAATTCAGCTAAAGTTTTCTATTTTAAATTTCATTTGACACGATTTATGTGTCGTAGGTCTAATCAGCAAAATCACTGCTAAAATCACTCAAATATATAGCTGTAGGTTTTAAACTGGATTTTTAATAATTGGTAGGATATACAATAGTATCAAAATCAAATCAAATACATATTTATTCCAATTTTTGAAACAAGTATACATAAAATGATAAATTGTATCAAATTAAAATTTAATTTAAATAAGCTAAAATAAATTAAAGTTCTATTACATTTAAGACTTTACGAGGTATTAACCAGCCCAACTGTGTTTCCACGTGCAGTGTTTCAATTTAAATCAGATTTTTAGTATGCCAATACAAGACAAAACTCTCGTTTAGGCGGCGATTCCACCGGCGAATTTACTTCATTTGTGAATTTGTCATTGACGTTTGTTTTGTTTTAAGTAGACTAATATGTAGATACTTAACTTATCTATTATTAATTAAGTTATAACATGGTAGAAACTTATTAATGATGTCTGCTACCATATTATAACTTAATTTATAATAGATAAGTTAAGTATCTACATAATTGTCTCCTTAAAACAAAACAAGCAAAAAATCTCAAATCACAAATGAAGTAAAATCGCCGGTGGAATTGCCGCCTATGAACAATTTTACTCAGTACGCTACGGTTTACTCCATTTGAAGGTCTAACTACATTCTCAAAACCATCATTCGCTTCATTGCTGTAATCAATTGAGTTATCTACACCATTATTCGGTTAGCTTTGACAATTTTTTTTGTAATAACCCGTTATTGATTGCCCCCGCCGTGGCCGAGTTTCTTTCTGTTGGAATTTGTGTACTACTATGCTTTAACACGATAGATATGGTAAGTCTCATTAGCAGGAACGACGGATCCAGCCCATTTGGGGGGGGGGGGGTAGTTGTGTGTCAAAATAGGAAACATAGATAGAACATAGATAGGATCGATTAAATCAAAGCGTAATAAATTAACTTACAATAGATTTACTAAATTGGGGGGGGGGGCAGCTGAGTTTTTTTTAGCTGAGTAATATTTTACCCGTGACAATTTGACTAGTAATAATTTTCTTATTTGTTGAAGCTTATTGTATGGGATTTTCCATTTACTGTATCATACACCATTCATTATCATTGTTTTTCTTTCTGAGAGCGCTCGTCGACAGAAAAATTTAGTTCCGATTCACTTATAAAAACTGGGCTTGGCGGGATTCGAACCCACGATCTACGCCTAACCGGGGCGTCGTCTTAACCGCTGGAACACAAGCCCTGGTGGGCTTGGCGGGATGTGGACTCGTATCTGTACTTGGTTAAGTCATGCTTCCACCTGTTACACTGCGCCAATGGTAAGCTTGTCGCATGCTTGTCCACTAACGCTTGTAGCCGGTGTAGGTTGACATCGAGGACGTATACCAGTTTGCCAATGGCTCAAAATAAATACGGAAGCGATATAAATAAGTTCCGAAATCCATGGGGTCGTTGGCATTGGACAAGGGACCAATAAACCATTATAATTAGGGCTAGGTTCATAAAACGTCCTTCAGGACATGTCATCACCGAGACAAAAGGTCGAAAACGGTCGTGTTTTTGGTTTTTAGTATTTTATGTAGTATTGACTAATTTATTTGATAAAATGTAGGTTATTCAAAATATCGCAAAGTTAAAAACGATATTTACTAACAGTTTTCCTAATTACTTAGGTGGGGTTTCCACCGACCTCTCATTGCAGAATGCACATACGTTGACGTGGTAGCAGATATCATTAATAAAGGCGGGGTTTCCACCGACCTCTCATCGCAGAATACAAATGACATTGACGGAAATTTTTATTTTACTCTATGCCATAGTTAAATTAGATCAATGATCATAGAGTAAAATCACAAACAAACTAAATTTGAAAAAGTAGCGTCTTGGGATATGTTAAGTAAAAACATTTTAATAGATTTCTATAAAAAGAAAAATTCAAATTTCCGTCAACGTATGTGCATTCTCTAATGAGAGGTCGGTGGAAACCCCGCTTTAATGCCAATAAAGAATAAAGGAAATTTCAGGACATGTAGAGTAGTGGTGCAGACTCGGACGTTCACCCGAAAGGTTGTTGGTTCTAGTCCCAAACTTGCTGCATTTTCTGGCCATGCTTCGGAGGGCATGTAAAGGAGGCAGTCCCGGGTCTATCCAGTTGAGTGTAGGAGAGGACTTTATAGCCCTAACTCCGCTTAGTTGACTTAGTCATAGAACAAAAAATCAATATTTATTTATTTAATAAACTTTTTATCCATTGGCAACGACTGAATCACTACTTTGCGGGAGTACCATCATTCATCTGTACCATCCTCTGTATGAAATTACTTTCACGTGTAGCCATGGCCTGATACGAAAATAAAACTCTATTTGATAATAAATATTAAACTGAATTTTCGAAGAGAAATAAATAATAAAATTGTTGCAGAAAACAAAGTACCTAAGCAATGAATAAAATTTTCCTATAATCGGTTTATCTCTGAAGAAAGGTGGATTTTTTCGCAAGTCTAGCACTGGAGGAAGGCGCCTTCACTGAGTGGGGAACGCTTCTTCCTCAGGGACCACCTCCCCCCCCCCCCCTCCTCACAACGCCCTTAACTCACTTCCAGGGGGGCAGGATAAAAGTATAAATGGTGACGGGAGAGGTTTGATTATTTGTTTTCAACTTTTCCTATTGATTCGTTTCCATTCAGGTTTTCGGAAGTTTTAGAGTTTTAGTCTTAGCCCTAGTTTGTGGTTGAGGCTGAGCAAAGATTTTTCCTTGGGTTTTTTTTCCAGGTGTGCCTCATGACTTCGCCTTATTGATTTTTCGGACATTAGTATTGTTGCTTCCCAATTTATACGTAGTATAAGGAAAGCTTTGTGATGGTCGAAATTGTCGATTCCGAGATTTCAACGGATTTACACGTTTTGAGGTCCCAGGAACCTAAAAAAGTGGTTTTTACGAAATGTCTGTCTGTTCATCGATTTCCGGGCAAACTACTCGGCCGATTTTTGATGAAATTTTGCATATAGGTTCAAAAAAATCATACCTCGAGGCTGTTTTTTTTTTTGGCTAACTCAATTTGGGGGGGCTTTAATCTCAAAAAACTCCAAAAAAACGTTTAAAAAAATTACTTCTCAAAAACGGCTACAACGATTTCTTTTAAATTCACATATATTGTAGTCGTTATTAATGTTAACAAAATGCGGGTGGTCGCTTGCCCCTTGATAGTTTGCTTCTGGGAGTAAAAAAAATAAAAATAACTCAATTTTAATGAAAAATGACTAAAAAATAATTTTTCTGCGGAACCTTTCTATCGATGATTTCTACCTTCAGGTATTTTTTAGGTGTTCAATAGGATAACAAAAACTTTGAAGGGGTTTTTAATATTTATTGGGGTGAACCCACCCCCCCTCGAGGGATCTGAAATTTAACCATTGGGAAATTATTTCCTATGAAATCACGCATGTCAATATCTACTAATTTATAAATTGGAAAGCATGTGAAAGATCCGTTACGATGGATTCCCATGTATATGCTATCCTATTTATCAATTAGTATATATGTAGGTACTGTAATAAATAGTTCTGTGACGGACTGGGCCGGTGGGTAGACGGGCATTTGCCCGGTGGGCCGGACCAAAAATGGTTGCTTGGGGCCGGACGTCCACAGGGAAAAAATTGTAACATATTTCAAAATAAAATAATATTTGTGTTAATAACAAGTATTTCAACAACATTTTGAATTTCAAATGTAAGCGCGCGTCCGCCTTTTTGACCTGAGGAAGGGGCCGCGGTATCCGAAAATGCCAGGGCCGTTTTTCAGACCCAATCCGCCACTGAAATAGTTCCATGGTTAAATACAGCTACCTTTTGATTTTCCCTATCCTAAAGCACTGGATTGATTGATGATCGTGTTGTCTAGATTGGGCCGACCAATAATACCTATATAATGCTACGCAATAATAATGATATGGGATGCAATGCATTGGGGCTCGAATTATCCATAATATCGTGAATATAAATATTTTTTAAACCAAAATCATGCATGGGAAAGCAGCCTGTTCGGGTAGACTGACAGACCCACCGTTAAGTATTTTGTAACAGCCACTTCCTGGTACCTTAAAAAGTGTAAATACGTTGAAATATCGAAATCGAACCTTTTGACCATCACAAAGCATCCCTGGCCTGGACAGTTCAGTCACATTCTGTATTTTCAGACATTCCAAGCCCTTCCAAAACAATGGCTCAGCGGCGTAAGTAACGGACCCATTTCTTTTACTCGACCCGGTTGGACGCTGTCGTCGAGCTAGGCCATTGTTCCGTCGAGTTGTTCAACTCGTTGCTCGAGGATTGTCCTCGGTCTGCCGATGGGGGACACAATCTTGAGCAATATAATTATGGAATGTGGAACTGCACACCCAAGTCGGTGCAGGCAACAAGTAACTTCATTATTGGGCATTGCTGTCGGTGTGAAACCGTAGACTTGGTGACTTCGGTAATGACAGGGGAGAGAGGGAGGGGGATGGGGGGGGGGGGCTGTGTGCCCTCATGCATATTTCATCTGTGTACACACAATCTCTTCCCTCTTGGGCACCTCTGCTACGCAATTCGGTCGTTCTCGGGGCTAATTGGTCAGACTGGGAGTTTTGTGCTCTGCGCTCCGTTGCATCGAACATTTCTCTCTGTTTTTATTAATGAAATTAAAGAAAAACATTTTCTAATTGATTGCGTTTTGGGCATAAGTTTAACTCTTCTGCAGTTAATGCAGTACCTACGTATTTACATCGTATATACGATACGACATTTTTATGTTAATTGACTTTTGACAAGTTTACCAACAAACTCAGGCTCACGAGACAAAATGGCAAAAGAGGTTTATTATATTAGCTTTCATTCAACTTATTAAAAACACACAACATTTTACCAAAACGACAATACTGTAACGTTAACTTGCCTTAAAGTTTATGCTCACAAATAACAAATAAAATAAATACGAAATCAATTATAGGTCTTTTAAAAAGTCTTTCATTTGAGGAACAGTATATGACACTATGTTCCCCAAGTGGTTCGTAATCTACTATAATCAGGAATTCCGCCCTGTCAGTCAACTTCCCTTCTCCATGAGGTTAAAGAGTCGACCCCTACGGTGCCTCAAGTTAATAAACAGACCCACTCCCCCCGCCAGGCTGTCAGGATTGCTTAAAAGCAGTAATACTGAAAGCTGACTTTGGAACACAAGCAAACAAAACCATTGGCCATTTAGCCTAAAACCCATGCATGAAGCAATGTAAAAACAGTGGCTTTGATATAATATAGCTGCCTAAAATCGACGAGAATTTTAGGCTTGTTTTCTCCATAACCCAAATCCAATTGAGAATATAATTAATTGGTGTTAGATTGCTGGAAACGTGTTCTTTTCATTGGACAACATGTTATTAGAAGCGAAACGAAGAAACCAAAAAAATGATATTTTCTATTTGAAAACAGGAATCTTGGATGAAAAGTACATAGAGGGAAGCGTGACCTGAGTTTTGATATGTTGGGTGCGTGACGTCGTTATTTCAGTTGAGGGCGAGGGATTAAGGTCGCCGTGTCCCGGTCAATAGGGTGGGGTTATTTCAAATAAATTAGTTGCCCTAAGTTATTACATTTTGTTGCAATTTGTCAAAGTTGTTAACAATAACTGACCATATTGTATAGCCTGAACGGTTGGAATTGGTCTGGAGCTTTTGTTATCATTTTAGTTTTATTTATTTATTTATTTTTAAAGGATAATTGCATTCAAACAATTGAATGAATGTATATTCGATTGACCACTTTAGTCACCTCAATGAGTAAGTTAATACTTGTGCTGAGTTACGACGCGTCTCCGTTCGCATGGCATATAGAGACTCGCACAAGTACAACCACGCTACCACCTTGCCATCGAAGTCGATGTACTGTAGTATGTAGGGTGTTTTTCCCAAATTTTTTGGTCATGGAATTTTCATCCGGAACGGTTTGGTTTTTTGGTACAAAAAAATCCAAGAAATTCGTGTAAATCTAATTGAAAAAGACGGACTTGATCAGAATATTGTGATCGTGCTTGAACCTGGAACGGGTGGAACGACCTGAACTTTTTAACGGGCCTGAAATATCCATATTATATACAGTATAACTTATCGTAGTTGGAGAAATAAGAAATGGGTGAAGAGCGGAAATGGTCTTAAATACTGCTCCTGTTTTTTTTCATGCATGAAATTTTAGGTTTAAACACATTATTGTTATTTCACGTCTTGTAGTACGGTGTCGTTAGACCTGTCAGAACTCGGGTTATGGAGTATTTCAAACTAATATTAGGTGCTTTTAGATTGCTTACATATTAAAAAAAAAAATCTAAATTAATCTAAATATACTAATACTAATAATTAGTGCTACATTAAATTTTTAACACCGGGGTTGACATTAAACCGCCAACATATTCCTAAACAGTACAACTATGTTTTTTTTTTTTTTAATAAGATGCAAAAGGGTGATGTGTCAAAAAATAATAATTTTTGGGTTGGCGGTATCACTGAAGTCGTCGCATTGGCTGATGCAAAAAATTTAATAAAAAGGTGATTCCTATATTGTTAAAGAATACCTATTAATTTAAATATTACATCCCATAATGTAGTTTTAACATTTAGAGTTTAAAATTTTTTTGTATCTCTATATTTACAGTTTCAAGTGACAAATGAGGAGCAAACTTTCTAAACGTCACAAATCCATGAAAATTAAAAATTGATTTTATCATCGATTTTCCATCTTGATGATGAGTTGAATCAGGATTGCTAATCAAACTAAAAACAAAAAAAATTTAACCCAGTCTTCTGAAGGGTTAAAATCCTATATTCCCGTTATAATAAAACCACAATAATTATGTTTTTCGTGTTTCCCGAACATTTTACGAAAATGGATTAGTGCCGTTTTAAAAGTTTGCTCCTCAAATCGCCTTTTTCATACATGCTGCTCAATTATCACACTGCAGAATAACAATACAAATTGTATACAGCGCATGCCTAGGGCTTTTATAAAAACTATGACCCACTTTTTTCATGGATTGCCATGTTTTCAGTTCCATTTTGTTGTGTTGATATTATGAAAGCAGAGGGTTGCTTCTTGTTTCAATTTCTATGTAAAGTACCTATCTTTCTCTGATGCTTTTTCCCACTCAAAGAGAGATTCTCTATTCACGAACTTCAGTGGAAAAACATGAATGTGGCAAATTGGAGTTGGATGCTTGAGTAAATGTTTTGAATCAACAAAATCGAAAACAGCGATAGTGATAATACTGAAAGAAGCAATTCAATGCTCCCTTTCATGTGAAAATTTTGACATTTTTATCTTAAACTGAATTTTTTATTTAGTTAGTTAAGGCTACAATGGTACAATTGTTCAGATATCCAATCGGCTGTGATAATAAATAAAAGATGTGCCTTACAGTAACTTTATAGTTTAGAGAAAACGGGTTTGAAGTTTCGGCCCAGGAATTTAGTTGAATACTCATTCCATGAAATTTTCTTGATTCCATTTTTTAAGTCAAAATGTAAAAACAACTAGAAATCGGAAGTGTGACAGCACTTACGATAAAATACTTGCCTCTTACACACTTTACAGTTGGTAACATAATGTCGTATGTGACAAATTGGTATACAATACAAGAACAGTGTGACAAATGCAAAAGTTTGTAGCTTTTGACGTTTAACTTCCATATGGAATATTTCAGCGATTTTATTCCTCCATATTTGGATAGCTGGTGGTGCCCAAATTTTATTTTTTAGTCAAAATGTAATGAAAGAAGGCGGCACTTTACATACGATATCATTTTTGCCCCCAAAACACATTAGACTGGGTAATAAAAAGTCGTAAGTGACAATTTGGTAGCCAAGAGCAATGCGAAATCGTATCTACATCTATAACGTATAAACATTACAACCCACAGTTTGTAGATACGTTTTCACATTTGACTTCCATATAAAAATGTTCAGCGATTTCATTCCTCATTATTTGGATAGCCGGTGGTGTCATGAATTCAAACATACCATTAAAACCTATGATTCCTTGTACCCCTAAATTTAAGTTGCATCTTTTTTTATTACCCCGGCAGCAATAATTCAAAAGTGTTTTGATTTCAATTCTATACAGTGGGCCTATTATGCTGTTCGGTATTAACTTACTCCTGGGGTTACAAATGTAAACAAACCAATTTTGAATAGCACTTTCCATTGTAAAATTATATTGTTTACATTTTTAATACCAAGGTATTATATTAACCCCGGTATTAAAATCGCCATGCTTGTACAGCACTTTGTTTCGGGAATTTTTCCCGTGATGATCAATGGTAGAATTCAAAATCTAACATGGATTTAAATATGTATTGTAAAATCGTGCATTATACATAAGTGTAATAAAATTATTGAGTAGGCCCCCACATCACCCATATGGCACTGTTCTATGCACATAATAGCCATGGTACATTCAATACAATATGTATACATACAATATTTGTGAAATTGGAAAACGATAATGCCTAAGTTTCCAGTTTCCACTTCATTAAGTAGGGCTCGGAAAAGAGAGTAGCAAAGTTTCAACTTCTAATTACGCTACCTGACCCTCTAAAGTTCGTGAACACTTTCCTGTCTTAAACATATTTTTTCCGATGTACACTGCTTTCCAAATTTTCCTTTTACATTGTATTTTAAAAACTTTTCTTTTTACGTACCAAATTCTCTAAACTTTTCTAAGAGACACGTACAGGCCTAATTGTCAGTGTCAGCCGTCTCAACGGGAAAATTTATGCCGCTGAGCAGTAGACCTTTGAAATTAACGAAAACTGGTAAGGTTGGGTGGTGTAGTTATACTATTCTTCTACTTCTGTCTCTTCTATCGAATATTGGCGATCATCATGGCAATTTGCACCTTGCTCTGAAAAGGGAAGTCGTGCTCTTGCCAAACCACTGTCTCAGGTTTTTCAACTGTTTTCTTCTGCCGGGAGCCCTCTCTCCTTCTGTCTTTCCTTGGATTATTAGATGCAAAAGATGATACTTTTTGTTCCTCATCACAAAGTATGTTAGTTTCCGTTTCTTAACCGTCAGAAACAACTCTGCTGCTGTATCCATTCGCCTCACTACCTCAGCATTAGGGACACGATCTCTCCTGGATATACCCACATTTTAAATGGACTGATTTTGTTCTCCATAGCTTGTTTTAAAGTCCATCCCACCGTGCCATGCACAGCGATTAGGAACACATAACTTTTCCCCATTCGCAATCTATGGTCCAACCGCAATTTCCGACACCGAAGTACTTTCTCGATTTTGATGAAGACATTTTGAGCTTGCTCAATGCGGCTGTGAATTTCCTGACCCACCCCCCACTCACTATTTTCAATGCATCCGAGATACCGGTATTGTTTACTTTGTTCTACAGGCGCACCATCCAGAACAATATTCAGATTTACGAGTATCTCTTCCGTCAAAATACTATACAATACTACTAAGTACTAGGCTACATATGCAGGCTATAACATATTCTATTATGTCCCGTGGTTTTTACTCTATAAGCTATTTTATTTTCCAGATAGTATGGAGTCACATCAAGGGTGTGCTTTGTTTATGGTGTCCTTTTCGCTCTCAGCTTTTTATATGGGTAAGTTAAATAATTTTGAAAGCTTTCTATTTTATACAGTATGGTAGGTTTATATGCCTGTGTTATTGTGCAATACATTACAAACTAGTGCTAACTGCATTCGTTCAGTATATTTTCCAGTTATTGTGTATGTTATATAACATATTTTTTAAATAAATAAATATTGACTTTTTTTGTTCTATTACTAAGCCAACCTAGCGGAGTTTGGGCTATAAAGCCCTCTCTTACACTCAACTAGGAAGGCCCGGGACCGCCTGCTTTACATGCCCTCCGAAGCATGGCCAGAAGATGTAGGAAGTTTTTTTTATTGTATATTCCTCTGGTTATACGGTAATTTCATGATTTACTGGCAATTAATTATGGGCTACCAGATCTTTGAGTACTCAAATTATTGTCACAAATTAATGAAAGTATAGGTAGCACTGCAGAAGCCGTCTTCTTTTTTTTGCCGGACGATTTCTTAGCGTTCCTTCTCCCTCTTTTGTTCCCTCCAGCGCAGTGTCTCCAGCGTAGTCTTTACATGTCTCATTATATGCCCAATCCAGAGAGTGACGTTGCAGTCAATACTTTTTAACCTTTTGGCTTGATGACTTCCTTGTATTAGTTCTATATGTATACGCTAGGTAATTCAGCAAAGAGCTTCTGGGGATTTGCAACAGTGTATGTTATTTTCGTTTTTACAATATACAAGACAGTAGTTCTACAACATAGCTTGCATAGTACTTGGTACCAAACGAAAATGAAGGCGGGCGCCATAAAAATGCCAGATTTACCAGCAGATTTTTACCGAAATGGAGCATGAAAATATCCAACCAAATAATATTTTGGCTGCACAGTCTTCGATTCAGACTGGTATATTGGTATATATTTTATTTTAATTGATGCATAACAACAATAGGATCTGTAATACTGATGTCATTCTCATCATTACCTACTACTAGTATATGCCTTTTAGTTTACTTATTCTGGGGGTTAAAATATAAACAAAACAATTTTGAATAGCACTTTCCATTCTAAAATTATTTTGTTTACACTTTTAATCCCAGGTTACGATTGAGATTTAGTAAACCCGCAGCAGTTAAAAGGCAATGATTACTCTGAGCATTCTCTTGGAGAGAAATTGTTCTCCGATTTGAACGAATACCCGCCCACACAAAAACATCCATTATTTTCCTTCGAAGCAAGCTGTCAAATAATTTTGAATAAGTAAGGGGCAGATTTCAAAATAATATTTTGGAAACAGGGAATGACTGTGTATTTAATACGATATTATTTTATTTCTCATTCCGCAACAGCAAAGATATGTCATCTACAACTTGAATATACCAAATTTTTAATAACTTGCTTAGTTGTCAGGAAATGTAGAGTAGTGGTGCGGACTCTGACTTTCACCCGAAAGGTTGTTGGTTACTTGCTACACTTTCTGGCCATGCTTCGGAGGGCATGTAAAGCAGGTGGTCTCGGGCCTTTTTAGTTGAGTGTAAGCCCTAACTCCGCTGGGTTGGCTTAGTAATAGAACCAAAAGCCCTTATTTAAAATGCTTCTTCTTGAGTTGCAGTCTAAGGATTGGTTTGCAGCGAATGTTGTATTTTTCTCCTCCACTCTTGTCTGTTTTGTGCGGTCCTTTTCAGTTCTTTGTAGGTGTCGCACCCTAGGTCCTTGATGACATCTTCTAGGTACTCCTTCCTCTGTCGTCCTCTTGAGTTGGTGCCTTCAACCATACCCTCAATTATGTTCTTGAGGAGCCCTTTGTGTCTCAGAATTTGCCCCATCCATTTGCCTCTTCTTGTTGGAATGGTGGCCATAATAGTTCTTTTTTCGTTTATTCTATGGAGCACTTCTTCGTTGGTTATGTGGTCTCTCCATGGGATTTTCATGATTCTTCTGTAGCACCACAACTCAAAGGCTTCCAGTTTTTTTTGTCATGTTCGTAAATGCACCATGTTTCACTTCCGTACAAGAGCACACTCCACACTAGAGTTTTGAGAAGTCTTTTCCTTATTTCCAAGTCGATGTCATATTCGAATATCTTGACTTTATGACATATCTATGACTTTATGACACCATGTTTCACTTCCGTACAAGAGCACACTCTACACTAGAGTTTTGAGAAATCTTTTCCTTATTTCCAAGTCGATGTTGTTAGATTCGAATATTTTTTACTTTATTTATCCAACGCCCGAACGTGGTAGTTCAACCATTCGTCGCCGAGCTTCCCAATAGCGGTTCACCAAGTCATCGTTCGGGTAGGTGAGAGCCGTGCAGTCCCTCAGGTGGTCTTCGTCCATTCTTCCACCGATTCGAATATCTTTGACTTTACATATGTTTAAAAGCTAGTCTGGCTAAGTGTATTCGACTGGATATTTCCTGGGATGACTTTCCTTCTTGTGTTATTTTGCTGCCTAGGTATGGATAGCATTTTACGCTATTTATTGCAGCACCATCGATAGTTACGTTTGCTTGAGCCCCGCCTTGGTGATCGCCATAATTTTTGTTTTGCTTACGTTTAACTTCATGTTATAACTACGGCCTTCATTGTAGTCAGTGCTTCGCTGAGTTCTTCTTCACTATCAGCAGTTAATGCTACATCGTCAGCAAAACGGATCATATCTACTTTTTCTCCTTGTATCCTTATACCTCTGGTATTTAGGAGTGCTTCGCTCATTTCTTCTAGAGCAAACTGTTCTGAAAGTTAAAATACTTACTTAAAGTAAATTAAATAAAAATTAATAATAGTAATAATCGGATTTTGGGGTACCAATTTTATACCAGTCCAACCTGAAACTACAGTTCCAGTGTCGAAAACATACTTTACTATTTTTTTTATTAGGAAAAGTCAAGTAATCTCATTACGTTGGCGTCATGCTATGGGGTGCTCACAAAAAAATACATTAATCTCACCAACACCGCACAGCACAGTGGTAAATGTGGAGCGAGTGTAACGTATGGAGCTGCCCCCCCCCCCCCTCCTACACTTCTACTATTCTATACATTACACATATACAATACACTTTGTCGAGGTTTCCTTAAGTAATAACATTTCAGGTGAGAAAATGTAAATTTCATGCAAAAACTTTTATTTTTAATACATTTTGCATCTCACTACTTTCATATCTTTGCGACAGTGTCGTGGAACGAGAAGTTTATTAATTTCTTCGAATATACATAACCATTCCTTGTTTACAAGACATTCTGAAATCTGTCCCTTAATCAGCCTGCCACTAACTCCGTAGTTGTAACTCTGTTGTAGCTTTTAATTTTTTCCCCATTAACTCATCAAGTTATTAAAAATTTGGCGAACTTAAGTTGTAGAAGGCTACTTGGTGCATCATGTAATCGGGTATTTTTACCTTTCTGCTTAGTAGTTTTTGTCCAAAAATTCCACTAGTAGTTTACGCGAAATTTTAGTCCCCACAGGTCTACTAAGGTGCCAAAAAATTTAATATTTCCTATCATATGTTGCATGAAGTAGTCTTCTACAACTTACATGAGCCAAATCTTTAATAACTTGCTTTGTTAATTAAATAAAAAATAAAAAGTCAATAAAGACAACAGATTTTGGTGTGCTTATTTTCTACGTAGCATGTCCTCTTAATAAAGCTGTTGTTCCTTCTCGACCTTACACAAATCGTTAAATTATAGGCTCCGGCGTAGTATTATGGACCTGAATTTGCTGCATTTTACATTTACATTGTAGTATTATATGGTATATATAACACTGACATTAAATTAACTTTGGTTGGAGAGGTCCAGCGGTTAAGGCGACGCCCCGGTTAGGCGTAGATCGTGGGTTCGAATCCCGCCAAGCCCAGTATTTTCCATATCCTCTAATTTCGGTTGCATTTTGGTTAGTTTTACTGGGCCGCTTCGGCTGAAAACATTTATTGTAGGTATAAGCTTAACACCACTGCCAAAAAATTAATCTACCGCTTTTAAAAAAAATAAAAATCCTCCATTAACGCTGGATGAAAAGGGCTGCAATGAATAGTTAGACTATACAATAGGTTCTACTTATAATCTTAAATTTCTTGATTAAAAGATGAAATATTGTGACTTAATAAATTTTGACTGCTACCTTAATTAACTTGATGAATGGGTAATTGAAATCCATGGAGCTGAATGCTAAATTCTGTTATAAGATGTCGGTAGATACAGTACATGCATATACAGTAGCTATAGTATTTGCACATATACAGTACGTTAGGTTCCTTGTTGCGTGCTTGTACTTGTACGAGTGTACACTATGCGATCGGACACCTGTCGTAACTCAACACAAATATTAAGTTACTTAGTGAGGCGACTGAAGAGGTTACATATTATATTCATTAAGTTGTTTGCATGCGATTATTATTATTTTTTTATAAAGAATCATGAATGTAAAAAATAATGGATTGTGGAAGTGTTATTAGTTGCAGTATTCACACGTTATTTGATGTGAATTATCTAATTGCGCTGGCAATTCACGGCCGATTTTTTTTTTTTTTTTTAATCCATGTGGAAATGTGACTGTGAAAAGGTTTTTTGGTATTTTCATGTAACTTAATAGAATGCATTTTAAGATGTAATACGTCCTGTGCAAACATTAGCAGAATTACATAAGAATTATATAAGTTTTATGAGCTATTTAATTAAATCTGAATCGTATTCCTAGGTAATTACAAAGGCTGATGTGAATCCGGGATGTTAGGCCGTGGTCATTATGAAAGCGTACTTCTAAACATTTCGTCAACATCTGCGGTCGACATCTCCAGTGGAACTCCGTAGACTTCTAAGATTGTGAGGCACAGCAGCAACTCAGCTGACCACGGCCTAATATCCGGGATTCTATTGCTTCGTCGTGTATTCCTGGGGTTCTAAGAAAAGTATTCTGTGTAGTTTGGTTCACGCAGGACCTTATTTTCGGCACAAAACCGCCCAGCTGATCAATATAATTATGTGGAATGGTAATACATATGGCAATAATGGCGGCAAGAGTAGAAACATAAAATGACAGTGTCGCACTCAATTCGAGTTCCGTTCTCATTTGTTAATTTCGTTAATTGTGAAAATAGGCCAAAAGGCCCAGATTTTGCCCCATGTGAAATTAAAGACAATTTTCTTTCTTTTTTTCTATTTTTTCTTTATTTTATAAAATACGAGTGAATAATTTAGGTACAGTGTCTGTGTTGACCAGCCCTTATACTGTTCTCTTCTTCGGATTCAATCCCTATCTAGAAGGTTATGAAATCACAAACCACGTTTCAGGGCAACAAAAGTTACTGCATGATATGCTAAGCTGTGTGAAAGGGGGCCTGAGGGGGTCGTATATAATACAAAACTTAATGGAGTGCCGGAGGCTCCCCTCTTTGTTATACCTTTATCATTATTCACTGAATTGTTCCAAAACTATTCCGCGATATTTAGCGGAAAATTAGGTCTGGATTTTATGCGTAAACAATACAGTATTACCACAATTGTTTATATTTAGATGAGCTTAACATGTTTTATTTGTTAATTCATTAACACCCGATTTCACTAAATACGCGTATTACTTAGCTAAAATTTTACCATTTGTCATAACAGCAGGGCACGTAATGAGATTTGTATATGTGCGTGTAACGTTGTCTTACTAATAATTCGTTTAAAAGTCCGTAAATCCCAGGCAACGAAGCAAGCTCTCTACTTTCTAACTACCTGCACTACGAAGCGGGTGCCATTTCAACGAGTTTCCACGTCTTTAAATGAAAATTTCTGCAGTAGAATCCGGGATAATAGGACGTGGTCGTTCTGAAAGCGTACTTCCAAACGTTTCGTCAACATCTGTGGTCGACATCTTCAGTGGAACCGCGTAGCCTTCTAAGATTGTATCTCGGAGGCTCAGCAGCAACGACCACGGCCTATCATCCCGGATTCTACGGCTTCATCACGTAACTCCGGCAGTGAAAGCTTTTGTAATTATACATTTCTACTACTTTCTGTTACCGAATACCATCGTTTAATCATTGCAGTCAATTCTTCCTCAAATTTGTATTTTACATCCAGCTCTACTTGACAAGCAGGGAGTGCCCAACTTTATCTGAAAAGTAGTTCATCTGACTCTGAATGAAATTAATTTTGTCTGTTTTTGTTAGTACGTTTTGAAGTACTCGCTTAGGGAAAAAAAAGTATTTCAAAAGAACTGACTAAAATGATTAAATGGTGTAGCCTCGTAATAGAAAGTATCCATTTCTCAACTTATCCGAAATTTATGTACAATATCTATTCTTGCTGTTTATCTCCAGGTGCTTGTCAAGTACGTTTTTCTTTAAAAGTTTTAAAAGTTAAAAAAAAAATAATATTGACTTTTTGTTCTACGAATTAGGCGGCCATTCCACCGGCGAATTTACTTGAACAATTGACTTTGTCATTGACGTTTGTTTTGTTTTAAGGAGACTATTCTGTAGATACTTAACTTATCTATTATAAATTAAGGTATAATATGGTAGAGACTTATTAATGATGTCTGCTACCATCATAACTTAATTTATAATAGATAAGTTAAGTATCTACATAATAGTCTCCTTAAAACAAAACAAACGTCAATGACAAAGTCAATTTTTCAAGTAAATTCGCCCGTGGAATGGCCGCCTTACTATACCAACTACACTCAGGAAGGCCCGGGACCGCCTGCTCTACTTGCCCTCCGAAGCATGGCCTGAAAATGTAGCAAGTATGGGAGATTATCGGACTAATTATTCGAATGCGCACGTATCAAAATATAATCCTTAATCCCCTCGATGAAATAAAAATAGGCATAAGAAAAATTGAAAAGTGTAATACCTAAATTCATATTCAAATCGTGTACTTCAACGTGTGTAATCATCCCAAATATTTCTTAGATGGAATAAATATTGGGTCGAATAAATATTAGAGTGTGTAATCAAGGCCAATACTGAATCATTTTTCTTTTTTTTTCAAAATTTATCTCAATATAATTTCTGATAATTAAAAAAATCGAGTTACGTTGCCATGGTTACTAAAACTGACAAAAAGAAGAGCTAATTAAATTCGGAATGAACTCTTGATCTTCCGTCTTAAAATACATTTTCACTCCCTAATTTTCTAAAGATTTTATAGGGTAGCAAATGCGCCAGAATATGATAAGGACCTACGGTATATTTTTTACGCAGTAGCCTATAGCATATAAAAATATTATATAACCTAGATATACAATAATATTAAAAATAGCAATAGTTAAATGCATAGGCGAAAATAAATATGATAATCCGTTATTGGATTTCGAAACAATAGCGTCATTAATTCGCCCATATGGAAAATAAAGATAATTTTCTTTCTTTCTTTCATCGTAAATGAAGATTTCATAAAACACAAAAGAACCGGTGCGAGTGAACCGGTACATGCTTTCTTATTTATCAATTATTATAGGTACAGAGACATAACTCAGTACAATATAAAGAAGGAAGGTGAGAAACGTTTCACCTGCATATGAAGACGCCACCCAACTTGTTATGTACAATGTTAAGTAGCATTTGCTTTTGGCAATTAAAATTCAAGTTCATATACTTCATTAAAATTTATTATTTATTATAATGTAGTTTTTAGCATTGAGTCATTGACCATTGAAGACGATTTGACTCTTGAGTCTTGGAAGATTTGTGAAAGTCCCTAGGGGATTTACAACTTATGGATGATCCCCGGATATTTGTCCCATCCATTTTCCCTTTACACTGCCATTACCATAATTCCTTTCGAGACCTGAATATTTTATCAAGTTTAGCGAAAAGAAGAGGATCTGCTGGTCTTTTCGAAAATGTTTTGCCTTTTAAAATTGAAAAAGTTGTGAAAATTGTCCCTAACTCGTGGAAAAATATACAAAAGACAATCAAAGACCTGTGCTGAGTGTTTTTTCATCATTGAGGATTTGTCTCATGCACTACAATATTTTCCCAATGTCCCAACTTGTGAAAGTGTACTGGCCACTCAGACATTAAAAGAAATAATAATAATTCAAAGGCTTTTAAAGATTTAGCTATATTTAGCTCACATGCATTTAACGCACAAGTAACAAACTTAAATACAAATTCGTTTCATTCGGAATCATTCTGTAAAAGCTATTTCATGTGATACTTGGTTGAGCACGCTTGTTGATCGATAGAAAGGTTTCGCAGAAAAATTATTTATTAGTCATTTTTCATTAAAATTTAGTTACTTTTATTTTTTTACCCCCAGAAGCAAACTATCAAGGGGCAAGCGACCCCCCGCATTTTGTTAACATTAACAACAACTCCAATATATGTGAATTTAAATGAAATCGTTGGAGCCGTTTTTGGGAAATAATTTTTTTACACGTTTTTTTGGTGTTTTTCGAGAATAAAACCCCCTCAAATTGAGTTAGCCCAAAATAAACAAAATAATCTCGAGGTATGATTTTTGTGAACCTACATGTCAAATTTCATCCAAATCGACCGAGTAGTTCACAGACATTTCGTAAAAAACACTTTTTTGGTTTCCTGGGACCTCAAAACATGTAAATCCGTTGAAATCTCGGATTCGAAAATTTCGACCGTCACAAAGCTTTCCTTATACTACGTATAAATTGGAAAGCAATGATCCTTATAATTGCATGGCTGGTACTTGATTAAGTCATGCTTTCACCTGTTACGCTGCGCCAATAGTAAGCTTGTCACAGCTTGTCCATTAGCGCTTGTAACCGGTGTAGGTTGATATTGAGGACATATACTAGCTTTGCCAACGGCCTTACCTTGTTGATTCCATGAGAGCAGAGCGTGTTTCAAACTGCGGCAACTTGGTAGTGTGCATAGAGTTGGCAGGGGAACATGGTGGGACATGATATCGCGCTGAGACTAAACCAGAGAGTCTACGAGCGTGTCGAGTCCTGGTCACCTCCGATTTAATCGTGTGGCTTTACCATGTTGCCCAAGTGGTTCGGAATCTACTATAATCAGGAGGTCGACCCTGTCAGCCACCTCCCCTTTCCCCCGAGGTGACAGAGTCTGCCCTTAGGTTGCCTCAAGTTGACAAACAGACTCACTCCCCCCGCCAGGCTGACAGGGTTGCTTAAAGCAGAAATGCTGAAAGCAGGCGTTGGAAACAACAACAACAGCTTGCCAATGACCCAAAACAATAAAAATGTACTTCAGGACATAATTATTATTGTATTATTGCATGTAATTGGAGATATTCTTGATATTTGCAATACACAGTATGTTTTTTTTTTTTAAGTTTAATCGGGTACATACAATTTAATCAATGTATCCGATTAACCTCTTCAATCGCCTCATTGAGTAACCTAATAGGTACTTGTGTCGAGTTACGTCACGTCCCCGATCGCAAAGTGCCTAGAGACTCGCAGAAGTACCTAACAAGCACCCTACTACCTTGCCACCGAATTAGTGGTAGTAGATTGTAGTACTCGTAGATACTAAAGTAGGTATAATATTTCTTGGCGCATATACAACAAACGTGGCCTCGCGCCCTTAAATAAAAATAAAGGAAAACTATTTCTTGGGTTCAGCACAATCGACCCTTTTGAATTTCTTTGAGCTTCAAGAAGAGAAAATAAATTGATAACATCTACTTTATTTCATCATTTGAATAGGCGAGGCCTCAATGCAGCTTCCCATTTCTTCCAGGCGACCAATCCATTAGGTACTTGATGGAATTGATGGATGTATATTTGATTCAATTTATGTCCCCCTTACTTTCCTATCAAATATTCCATCAGCTTTCAATGTTACAGTCAAGACAATGATCTACTATTACTTGGTACAAGTACTAAATGTGACAGACCGGATCTCTTGAATTGCATTTTACGGACAGGACGCATTATTATTATTGCGTTCCTGTTTACTACATACAATATTACTATAATGAAAGCTTTGCGATTATCGAGATTTTAACGGAGTTACATGTTTGAGGTCCCAGGAAGCAAAAAATGTGTTTTTAATGAAATTGGTCTGTTTTGAATTGCAGTCAAATTATATGATAGAATTTGATGAAATTCGGCACATATGCTAACAAACGCATTTTCCATGGGAATAATCTCTTTTTTTTTTTTTTGAAAACCTGTTTTTGGTGGTTTTTCCCCCTCAAAAACTCTCAAAATAGGACTATTTTTCTAAAGAACGGAAAGGCTACTGCAACGATTTCTTTAATATCCGCATGGTCCTTTTGAATGTAATTATACAGTAAAGCCCACTAAACCCCTTGATAGATTGGTTCAGGGAGTAAAAATAAAACGGCTAAATTTTCATTAAAAACACTAAAAAATAATTTTTTTGGGGAATTTTTCAGTCGATTTTCGTATTTTGAGCTATGTTATAGGTACTAAATAGAGTAATGGAACGTGGAACGTTTTGGTTTTGGTTACATTAAAAAAAATACTTCCGTTGTGCAGAGGCGCCAAATATGACATTCATTGATGCATAAAAAATAGCAATGGGAAAATTTCGATATTATTGTTATTTTTTCTTTAAAAAAAACAATAAAAAAAAAACAATTTCGAACCCTACACACTGCAACACCTTCTCGGAAATGACGAAAGGGTCCTGTCTCTCTTCATTGTGTACCTCAAGTAACCCCCCCCCCCTCTTCAAAGATCTGGGGTGGGGAAGCCCAGAAGGGTAAAGAGCCTCTTCATTTTAAAAAAAAGCTTGGACTTGACTCAGCCTCCACATGTTTTAACACATTTCTAGTTTGGCTAGAAACCATCAAGAGATTATAAGCCCACTGAAAATAAAATAATACAGAAGACTTTATTATCACGTACTTAATAAAATTTGAAGAGTTTCTACAAATTCATGCATATAACTCTCAGCGTTTAGTCGCGACCAATTTTAAATACTGGCGCCAAACCGTAGGCCAGCGAATAATCGCAAAAGATAATCAAAGGATGGATAAGGGCTAAAGATAGAGAGGGATGCGGCAGAGAATAAGTAAACATAGTGGCTGGCATCGATCAGCGTATCATTAGTGAAATCTATCAAACTTGAAATTGTCTTTGCCTCCCCAGCGACTTGATTTGCTAACTTCCTCCCGGTGGTTAAACTTAAGCAGCCACTATAAGTTATAAAATGAGATTAATCCACGCCCCATCTCTCCACCTGGATATTGTATTATCACGCAACATTAAAATTGAGATCTAAAAAGTTCTTTTATCTTTAAAGATAAATATAAATTAATTAATTATTATAATGTACCAGTTTCGTATTACGTAGTTGGGACTATTCTTTACCCACCGGCGCGGGACTCTTGTAGACAGTGATGTAGCCAGAATTTTTTTTGGGGGGTCCAGTTTGCCCGCTTACTATAGGTTTTTGAATGGGGTGGTGTTTCATTTGGTGCAACCCCCCCATACCCCATTGTTTTTTAAAAGTTAGACCAGGAATAGTTTGTCGGCAAAAAATTTGATTTTGCAGACGATAACTTTATTAATAAAACTGGAAAAAGAGGGACCGGGGTCTCCCCGCCGATTTTTTTTAGATAAATATCTAAAAAAAAATTCTATATTTTGGGGGGGGGGGGGGGTCCGGACGCCGCTGATTAGAGGCTCTAGAATCTGGCATCTCTGCTATATAACCAAATCATCGTAAACGCGCTCTCTTGGCCTCCATTTGTCGCAACCCGCCAGTTGGGGTGGAGTCAGTTAGCGTTTTAATGACAGGATTCACTGTTCGTTACTCCGGTTGATAATCAGTGATAAGACTTTGTGTGCGATTGGATTTGCTTAAACCTTCGCTTAAACAAGCTGCAAGAGAGAGCATAGTAATTGAGAGTGCAGTCAGTGTACCGCAATTGCTATGTTGAGTGCCAATTTAAAATCTGTCAAAGAAATACCCGATGTTGCTGGTAACTACCTCTTACCTCAACTTAACCTCACTGTGCTCAAAAGTCATGAAATTTTCATCTCAAATCAGTGGGTTTGGGTTATTCGACGTAACATAGTTTAAACTCTAATTTGAGCCAGCTCTCATGTCATAAAGGTGTTCATTATGAGAAAACATTTCTTGATCTGACAGGTCAGCGAAAGTTTCTTAACTTTGAACGATATTGCTTTCGTCGGTTGAGAAGGACAAAAGCATTCCTGGCAAGCCTTGGCCACTTCGCAGAATTTCATTTCAGGATGGACCCCTCTCCTTTTACGTTTAGATTTTAACGTCCCTTTATGTTAGCAAGGTTATTTACAAGTACCAATTTCAAAAGTGAGGTGTTTATATTTAATTTCAAGGTCCGAAGTCCCAAATTTATCGACTTTGATGGCAAGGTGATTGTGGTACCGTGCTAGTCTCTACACGACGTGCTATCCGAGACGTGTCGTAACTCAGTACAGGTACTAACATACTCCTACAGAGGCGACTGAAGATGTCAATCGGATACATTCAATAAATCGTTTGTATGCGATTAACCTTTAAAAAAAAATCGCTTTCGGCTCTTGCCAATCAGGTTTAGGAAGATTTCATGAAAGCACCGACCCCTCTTCGCGGGGCGACGGTTCCTCTCTCCCTTTTAAGCGATAAAACATTGCACTATTAAAGTACACTAATATATATTTCTCACAATCACCGACCCTGCTTTAGCCGCTTTAGAACGCTATGTAGACGACTGTGAATAATCAAGTCATGTCGAGAAGACATGTAACGTAGTGGTATTTCTGGCTATGCTTCGGAAGGCATGTAAAGCAGGCGGTCCCGGGTCATCCTAGTTGAGTGCAAGAGAGGGCTTTATAGCCCTAACTCCGCTAGGTTGGCTTAGTAATAGAAACAATAAAAATTCCTTATTTATTTATAATAATTCTACAGTAAAAAAATCTATTCTGTCCTTTTCCCTAAAAATATCCTAGTGAATGGGACAAGAGTTAAAAACAAACTAAGTAAAATATTACTCAGTAAATCAGGATATACAGAATAAATATAGTCTAATTATAAACTCAAAAGAATCGGGTTTATTTCTGTAGCCAATTAAAACACCTTATAATAGGGTGTATGAAATAGGCTTCTACCAATTGAGTGGACAAAATCTTTATAACTTAAAGTATTAACTGACAAAAAACCAATCTAATTCGGTGTGATCCTGGGGTGCCCAATGCCAACAGTAAGCTTTCTCTTAACTTAATAATATACGGTGAATGTCCAGCTTTAAGATGTCAACCGCACAATCGCTCCCCTCTAACAACAGGGGATAACAATGGAATTGAACGCTAACCTATAAATCCGTTTTATGGCCATGTCAAGAAAACTCGAGTTATAAAAAGAATAAAACCCGAGAAAATGCGAAATTTCTACAGGCTCAGCTGGGAGTTTGTTTAGAGTACATTACACCTCATCGCCCTTATTGGAGGTGTGGGGCCCTATAACATCCCTCGCTGAGGACGAATCATATGGACTGTTCGTCAAAATTTACAGTCTGTCAACTTTAAAATATATTGTAATAGTTTTAATCGTTTAATAGTACCCCTATTACTAATTTTAATATAGGGTATTATTAGCACTTCTCTTCACAATTTTCCTTTCCCAGTAACCCCGGAAAAATCATGAATTGATAATAATTGTTTTATTATTAATTTATCAAAACAGTAATATTATAATTGTAAGCCATACGTCACGCCCTTTAAATTTCAACCCCTTGTGGTTTTTATGGGAGGCCCACTTCAATTATAAATTGTACTGTAAATTTTTCCTTGTGATAATGTTAGGGATGTAATGTTATTTTTTTCATTAATTCTTTCTTTAGTAATCTACTCAAAATCAATACTTATAGTCTAGGATTCTTCAAGTATAAATCATTCTTAGCAGTAAATTCTAAAAATTATCTCGTTTTTAAATAAATTGGTTTCCCCATGATTTATCATCGGAAACTGAAATAACTCGACCGAGACTTCCTGTAATTTTCTCATTGCAAATGTTAGCGACAGTTTACGTAATCGGTATTATATTTTAAATACGGTATATTACATAAGCCATAGGCCTATACTAATCAATCATTTATACGAACAAGTAAATAAGGCCAAAGCACCAAACGGTACGTTGTTTGGCTGCTGTTTTCACGACATCCGTTTTGGAAATTTTATGTGCTATGTAAATATAGTATGTAAGCTTATGGATGTTTAAAAACCAGGCATCCCCTGGGGGAAAGTATTGAAAATGCAGGTGCGAAGAAGTATTTTTTTTAGACATTTTACAGGCCCCATTGAGGGGGAAAGGGACACCCGAGTGCCCCTACCAGGTTTGCAGCTTGCTTTTTGTTTTCAGCCGTGTTATGTGCTATACTTTAGGTACCGTAATAAAATTACAGTTACGCTACAACAATTTGTAGCTGTTAAACTTTAAAAATGTTCTCGATCGAAAGTCGCACGAGCTTTTTTTTGGTTTTTCGTTTTGTGTGAATATACTAAAAACATAGCATAACAAATTTAATTAAAAATGTTAATCGCATACAATTTAATGAATGTATCCGATTAACCTCTTCAATCGCTTCACTAAGTAATCTAATAGACACTTGCGTCGAGTTACGACACGTCTCCAATCGCAAGATGTGTAGAGACTCGCACAAGTACAAGCACGCTACTACCTTGCCACCGAAGTCTAGGCATTGTTTTTAATAAAAGTTTAAATTCTTATCGAGACGGACGCCGACCCCATTTGGGTGCCTCCCCCGCCCCCTACCGACGGCCCTGGTACTAGTGGTACTGAGTAATGTTATGTAGGTTGGTTACTCGTTATAAGTTGCGAAGATCGACTTTCAATGCTCTTGAGCATTGAAAGTGATGTTTTATTGAATATCATTGATTTCATTCACAATGAAGACAAACATTTCTGTGAAGACGATACTGTTAAAGCTTATAGGATTTACAAATAACTGCGAGTAAAGAAGTTTTGTGATGGTTTACGGGGTGCGATTTCATTTGCGAAACTTTCTGCGGTTGAAATACACGTATATTAAGTTTTAACTGTCTTGTGCTCTCTATAGGCATTATGTTGCCAATATTGGAATCAAATCTCCTGTTGGAAATTTGTTTGCTCGTTAAAAAGAAATTTTCTTTCTGCACATAATCTTTAAGGCGGCTGTTCCACTTGTCAATATTCCGTCATTTATGCATCAATAATAAGTCTCTACCATATTATAACTTAATTTATTATAGATAAGTTAAGTATCTACATAATAGTCTCATTAAAACAAAGATCTCGCCAATAATTGACGCACAAATGACGAATTATTGACGTATGGAATAGCCGCCTAAAAGGCAACCGGAGTGTGAATATGGAGAAATACGATATGTATGTAAATATTATTACTAGTTGTGAGTTGTTTACGTGTAATTTCTAAATAGCCTAACTGCCTATTGGTAGATTTCAATTTATGATAATTAGGTAACAAACATTAATATACACAGTTATAAATACTATATAAGTAACTATACATTAATGTCATTGAAGCCATTTATTTCTGTAGGATAATTTTTTGCTCTATAATTTATAAGTAGAACATAGGAACAAGAAGCATTTGGTCTAAAAAATTTATAACAAAAATATTTTTTTTTGTATCTTATTTGAAATTCTGTATATAACTCCGCTAGGTTGGCTTAGTAATAGAACAAAAAAGTCAATATTTATTTATTATTTATTCTTTTGAAGTATTGTTGTTATAGCCAGTATTATAGCTTAATAAATTGTGTTATGCTTGTACTGAATTGACCTGTTATATAGGCTAAATTTATGATCTAGTGCAATTCTAACAAGGTAATTCAAATAGCATGTACTGCAAAGCTAGGGGGAAAGGCAATATCCAGGCAAAAGAGAAAATAATTATTTAAGCTTGCAAGAACAATTTAATTTTCTCCGGAGAAAACTCTTTTGATACGGTGCATGGTAGGAAAATCATACGAAAGCCAAGAGTAAAGGCATTGCTTAAGCCTACTCATATTAATCTAATTACATTATTAAGGCAAAGATATCATAATATTTTGTAACGAATAAATCTAGTCTTCTTCACGAAATTAATTATTTCTTTGTTTTGTAGCCGTAAAAATATGAATGGTCAGATGAAAAATGTATTTTAAAAAAAAAAGTAGCTTTCTCAAAACGCAGACGATTTACACTGAATTATTGTACTACTAAGGCGAATTTACTTCCTTTGTGATTTGAGATTTTTGGTTTGTTTTGTTTTAAGAAGACTATTATGTATATATTTAACTTTATATTATAAATTAATTTATAATATGGTAGCAGACATCATTAATAAGTCTTTACCACATTATAACTTAATTTATAATATAGGTTAAGTATCTCTATAATAGTCTCCTTAAAACAAAACAAACAAAAAAATCTCCAATCACAAATGAAGTAAAATCGCCGGTGGAATATCCGCCTATTGGTAAAGTCAATATTTATAAAGGTATTTATCGTATGTATATATACACATATATATATTTATAATTTTTTTGAGTAATAACGTTTCTGGTGAGAAAATTTAAATTTACTGTGGAATCTTGTATTATTTTTCATCTGACCATTTTCTTACCTTTGCGGCTGCAGAACGGGGAATTAATTAATTTCGTCACAAACACCGTCTTTATTTGTTTACTTAACATTTGGAAATCGCAGTGATTTAAAAATATATATATTGAAAAAGATTTTAGTCGAAATTCCCCTCTCAATGATTAAGGAGTTTTGTGTGATTCTGCCACAATCTTATTAATAATTTAATTATACATTGATTTATCGTCAATTTGAACAGCGTTAATTTCCAGTAATAACAATAATACTAAAATAGTATTGTATTTTCAACTTACACAGTATGTATTGTACAGCCTATAGATTGTCAAAGCCATCGATGATATCACAAACTTAAGACTAAACCTTTGAATGGCATACGTACACGCGTTCCACGCATGCTCTTATAATATTTTGGATTTGCATGTACTGAACATGTAAATCTCAATACTCGCCTCATCCCCCGACCACCCCAAATAAACAAATTTCTGATTGCAATCATCCGGCTACTGTACTTCTGTTTGAACTGTTGGTTGCTAATACTGGTTGACTGCAAATACTGCACTATGTAACGGAATTATTAGGCCAGATGCTGTATATGACTACAAACAGTAGGCCTACGCTTCTGCCAATTCATTTTGAATTTGCAGCAGTTGTAGGCCCGTGTTGATTGGAAAAAATTAACTTTTAAGAGCCCGCCAAAAATTATTTTTGGATCCTGCTTCGTCTTCCCAATGGCTGGTCTTAGGCGCATATTCCACCTACGTCAATAGTGCATAGTAATTGTGGTATTGACGTGGTAGCAGACATTTTTAGACTGTATTAAATGTCTGCTACCACGTCAATACCACATTTACTATGCACTATTGACGTAGGTAGAATAGATAGAATAGGCTTGGCTGGTGGCCTCAGAAATTAAAAAAATATATATTTATTTATTGCCGGGAAACAAATGTCTCATATAGAAATCTATAGAAATCTATATTGTCCCAACCCGACATGCCAGAAAGTTGGAATTTGAAGTAATTGCGCACTTGTGTAAGCTAATTTGCCATTCAGTGCGAATCCCGGTGTGTCTGTGTGCTTTTAATTAATGCAAAGTTTAATCTAAGACGTTCTCTGCACTTCTTGTTAGGTATTCACCCTTCCTCGCTGATAATTTCTGAGTCAGGACCAGCAAGTCAAACTCCCCATGAGGCATGAGGAACCGAGAAATTTGATTTGTGCTGGTGGTTGGCAGCGAACAGCCTAATATCGTATACCTATACCAGGTGCGCTAGTGAAACAATATTTGTATTGTATAATCATGAATAATTATCAACGGTTTTGGTTCACAAGTGATCCATTTGCAGAATCTCATTTCCAGCAGCATACGATACATCTCAGTTTCGGCGATGCGCAGTTTGCCGCTGTTCTCGACCTTCTGCAGTACGAGTAATTTTACATACATTTGCATACAATTTTACATACATACAAATAGCAATGAAGAAAATAGCTTGTAAGATATTCCTGTGGATATTTTGAGAGAACTTTAAAATTACTATCAAAATAATGGGAGTGGAACTACGGTCATAGGATAAGATGCAGTTGTGTTACATACTTAAATACAAAATACAATACAGAGCTTTTATGCTGATTTTCCAACCAAGATAGGAAAACACTAGCCGTGTGCAAACAAAGTGCGACAGTGATTTTATGTGTCTACGATCAGTTAATACTTAGGCGCTTATTCCACCAATAGTGATATTAAATGTAGTATTGACGTGGTAGCAGACATTTTTAGACTGTCTTTAATGTCTGCTACCACGTCAATACTACATTTACTATCACTATTGACGTTGGTGGAATAAGCGCCTTACTTCGCGTGTCCAGGGAGACACACGCAAATTGATAAATAATATGACGGTTTCGCATACATAACTGCTTACATAACAAAACCCATTATTTATTAATTTATCTTATGACCAAATGCGGCAGTTTTACTCAAATCAATCAAAAAGCTGTATATTTTTACAAGTTTTTATTTACAATTATAGGGGTGACTTACCGCAGGACTAGTCCGTGTGCGGTTTAGGCTTTTATAGAAATAACTCAACAACTACAAATAACTGTATGGAAACCAAAGTTTCTCTTTAATATTTCTTCTTATTGATGTCATAAAACAATACTGCAGGCCTACCATGTCGATTAATGAATAACTTACCTCGGGAATTATTTTAACCATTTAACTGGCGTTAAAATTGCCCTCTGCCAGCAGACGAAATTCATTTTGTTTTGCCATGTTGGATACCACAAGTTATACATTGTATTAAGTTAAGGCCAAACCGGAGGGGGTCACGTGACTTTTCCTGGAAATGTCTTTGCAGAGGGTTCGTAATATATGTTTTAAACCGCATTGGTATAGTAAAAATCGATAGAAGGGTATAGTATGCGCGTAGACATGCTTACACTATTGACTAAACCAAAAATTACAATTACATTAGGTTTAAAATTTGTGCATGAAGCAATTAAAAACATACCTTTTAGAACATTTTTACGTGCCCCACAGGGAAGAAAAACCTCCAACTTTTGTAATGAAATGCTCTTTAGTCAGAAGCTCAACACTTAATTTGACAGTAAAGCGCCATAAATAGGTAAAACTGCAATTATTTGAAATAATACAAGTCAAATACGGAACAGGTACGAGACGCGGGGCTTTGTTTATAAAATGGCTATTCAACGATTCCGTGGCTGGAGACCGTTATCAATATGGCTGCTAGTGTAGCCTGCACAAGATAAGTACGCAATTCGGTGGGGAAATAGCCTGCACAAGCTAACTATTAAACTACAGAGTTTTTGACCGGGTCCAGGTATCCGCTTTGCTATGCTGCAATGTGTAAGACTGATATTTTTTGCGTTGGTACTTATCTCTGATAGTTGGCTTATGGTTAACGGGTGCCTCGTAAGGCATATTATGACTCCCGCCGCTCCAGTTCTATTATATTTCTATGTATTCAACGGTCAAGGCCACAACCCTCCGGTTTGGTATGCGTATGCAGTGATTAATCTCCGTTGAGAAATCAGTCTAATATTAATTTATTCTACTTTAACTACCTTAAGTAAAGTTACATTCTTTGGGGGTTTATTTAGGATAATTTAATCTTTCCCCGGATATAAGATATTCTTACAACGCCCTGGCTGGCCTGCTGCTATATATTTAAAACCGTCCCACTGGTTGTTTGCTTACAATGCATCTCAAGTAAAGTTTAGTTAAACTTAGCTGCTGTACCTTTTGTATTAAGTTTAGGCGCCCATTCCATCTACCGGCTAGGGCTATTTACAAAAACGGTGACGTGGTAGCAGACATTCAAGACTTAGGTGTCCTTTCCACCGACCTCGCATTGCAGAATTGACGGAAATGTTTATTTTCCTCTATGCCATAGTTAAAATTGATCAATGATCATACAGTAAAATCACGAACAAACAAACTAAAATTAAAAAAATGGCGTCATGGGATATGTTAAGTACAAACATTTTAATAGATTTCTATAAAAAGAAAAATTGTAATTTCCGTCAATGTCATTTGCATTCTGCAATGCGAGGTCGGTGGAAACGTCACCTAAGTCTTGAATGTCTGCTACCACGTCACCGTTTTTGGAAATAGCCCTAGCCGGTCAATGGAATGGGCGCCTAAGGATAATTTAATCTTTCCTGGATATAAGATATTCTTACAACGCCCTGGCTGGCCTGCTGCTATATATTTAAAACCTTCCCATTGGTTGTTTGCTTACAATGCATCTCAAGTAAAGTTTAGTTAAACTTAGCTGCTGTACCTTTTGTATTAAGTTTACGAAACTTTGTGAACTCACTCAACTATCCCATCGACTTGAAAGCTTTATGTAGGAAGCTCGCAGTGTATTAATCCACGTTAATGGGTGAGTGGAAAGGTATTAAGTTAACTGGAACGAAGCAGCTGAAAATGGTCAATAATAGTCAGTTAAAACCGTCTTCGCCGTCAAAAGGTAGAGAATCAGTGGCGGCTCGTGGTGTATCAAAATGGTGGGGCAACGAATTGTAATAAAGTAATAGCAAATAACTTACCACTACTTGAATATCAAATAGATTCTTCGGCATTTCGATGTGGCAGACAAGTCTATCACTCGCTGTTTACATTTTTGTAATATTTGTTTACATTACCCTGCCTGGCCGTTGGGCAGAACCTGACTTCCCTAGTCAAAAATTCTTCTTTGAAAAATTTTATAATAATCATCAGTCATGACAAAATAGTGAAACTCTTCTCAAAAATAACTCTTATAATTATGATTTTAAAAAAATACCAATATTCAACGATATTATTAATACGAAACATTTAAAGTCATTTTTGGGGCGCTGCCCCGCTGCCCATGTATAAATGCATATGGCATGAATTGCATTGCAAGGTCCATAAGAGAAAAGTTGTGTACACCTTTTCAATGGTGCGAACGATCTTCTTAACTTTTGCCTGACTCGGTTGCCATGGCGACCCGGGGCTAAATTGAAAATTGCCCCAAGTTGCCCAGAGCACGCACATAGCATAGCCGAATTGTAGCAGTTGCATTTTTCTTCAGAATAGTATATTATTATTTTATTATTATTATTATTATTATTATTATTATTAAAAGGAAATTGCTTTGTTTGCCTGTAAAATTATGGGAGGGCTGTAGCCCCAGTGCCCTTATGGACGAGCCGCCACTGTAGAGAATGTCCAGACCCTAAAGGAAGAGAAGGATGCCATTAGTACCATCTTTTTTTCTATTTTCTATGAAAAGTGGACTCAAAATTGGGTTATCTGGTTATCCTAAGTGACGTCTCTCAAGCATTGTCATTCAATTTATGTGCTCTTTGTTTTTCCCATTCCTTACTATTTCACCCCTGGGTGGAGATAGGTTTTATGATACAAAAATCTCTTTGTGCATTTCTTATTACACTCCCGTAGCGCTGGTATTCCCTTGCGTTTTGCTACTTTTATCCATTAAGTTTTCTTGTTTTTTTTTTGCTTTCCTTTTTATACGTTAGCATAAGCGTTGACGGTACCACAGGTATGTGAGTACCCCATTGTACTTTAAACTAATTTACTGCAGAAAAAATACAGTGTAAATGAAATTTTGTTATGCCAGCAATAACTGTATTAAGGCGCACACTAATTAATAAAATGCTAAGTAAAGTAAATTATGAACCATGAACAAGTAAAGTAGTTTTGAAACCCAATATTATAATCTAGGTCCCAGGTAATAAACAAATACGGTATGGAATATCTATAAAATGTTAAAATACGGTATCTCGTTGGTTGTTTCTCATTTTCCCTTTCTAATTTACCGCTGGAAATTCAACAGGGCAGCATAAACCCGGCTATACTGCAGACGTGTTTTTATGGACAACAGATTTTAATTAGAATTTTCTGTGTCATTGAAAGTCACGCTTTTCCTAATTAATATTTTATGGAAAAGTTATGATGTTTGTTGAAATGAAGAATATAGTTTTACGCAGCTACGGTCTGAATATGAGTTCACCTTGGCTGTTCGAATGAATACTATTCATTAACTTATAATTGAATTGTGGTGAAAATGGTTATCAGAGGTTCAAGCAAGTGGTGGATCCAGTTGGAGGGGGGAGGGCGCCCCTTTCGGACTAAATAAATAAAAGTGAGTGAATGCTTTTTGCTTTTAAAAAACCCTGCCTACTACTACTACTTTACTGTATTTTGCACCGGTGGTTTCCTCCTTCCCCCTTGTCGAAGTTTGCAACTTTATTGGGTAGCCTGCGGGAACCAAATGTAGCCCTATTAATTAGAAAATACACGAATTATCATTATTAAATTAACACTCGTCTTCTTCTTCTCCTCCTTCTTCTTTCTTCTTGATGAGCTTTGGCTTTCTCGACAACACTCCTGTAGTCATCTCGGTTTTGAACAACGCTCCACCATCTGCGGACTCCCAACTCGCGTAGGCCAGTTTTCAACTCATCCTTCCAGCGTTTTCAAGTACGTCCCACCAGTCGTCTTCCTGTCATGCTTGCTTTGTACATCTTTTTCGGCATGCGCTCGTCTGACTTTCTTACGACGTATCCCCAGCCTTCTTTTGCGTTGCGCTTTTATGAACCGGACTATGTCTTCTCCGTTGAGTACTGCGTCTATTTCGGCGTTGTTAACACTCGTGGAAACTTATAACTAAACTAACTAACTGACTAAACGCACTTCGGGGTTGGTTAAAGCGAGTTAAAGTGGCGCTGCTATCGATAGTTGAATGTAATGTCGATTTAGCACATTAAACCACCCAGAGGTCCGCTCACAATGTGTGGTAACATGGATAATAACAATAATAAACGTCTTGTATTTTAAGACTTAACACTATTGGTATTTTACTGACTTACCCAAGTCCGAAAATCAATACATTTTCCACAGTAGTGCATAGTCAACATTAGAAAAGCAAAAGTTAACTTAACTTAAATAATTCTAAACTTAATGATACTGTATACAGATTTACAGACACATGAAGACCCAAACACATAAATTGGTTAACACTTATAACTGTTAACTTCAGCATTGTGAACACCCTTATAATAAAATAAGTATGGAGAATCTCATGTTAATCGAGAAAGTTAAAGCGCAAAACCGTATACCCGTATATAACTGACAGATAATCAGCGTCAATCTTCCCAACAGTTACGAAGGCGCGGGTTGGTAGGCCTATAGAGAATCAAGTTCCAAATGGATATTTAATGCATCAGCTACAAAGTTAAAAAGTGATGAAATGAAGAAAACTGAAAAGTATAATCAACTTAAAGAGTAATTTACACGAAACTTCTTCTTCATCCAGATGAGGATTTAAGTCTTAAGGGGATAACTTGACAAACTTTTAAGTCCCTCTATTGTATATTTTCTAAGAAAAAGGTGAGCATTGAACTGAAAATTGTCAGTTATAATCCTATTACCATTGCTGTGCATTGTGCATTTACTGTTTGTTGGGTACTGTTGTATCATAATAACGTATTCATATGCAGGTGCGTCATTTAAGGTCCCCCAATTGAGCCCCCTCTCCCTGGCATTAGAAAAAAATTGAAATTGACCCTACCGAGAAAATCATTACAACCGTGTTTAAAATTTTAATTATTACAATAGTATAGTATTTAACTGTGGGGTGCCAATTTTCTACGTATCATAACCTCTTAATTAATATTCTTGGTAGTATAGGAATCGCATTAGACTTTTTAGTAAATTTTTTGTAGCTGTCAATTCCGACGATACCACCAACTCAAAAATTGTTTTTTTTTGTGATAAATCGCCTTTTGCATTGATGCTCCTCAATTCTCAATCTCAATTCCTTATAATTTTCAAAGGCAAAGGTGTGTAAACAAGTTAGTGAAATTTATGAATAGTAGCCGGGTTCTATGGTTATAAAGGAGAGGGTTACACATCGTACTATATTGTAGTTCTGGTCATACACAGTATTCACGGATTTTCCTCTAAAATGGCGTTATGGTTCAACGGTTTTGAACGTTATGAATAGTAACCCCGACGGAAGAAACTTCCTGGAATATCGCCAGATGTTGAAAATTTAAGCCATTTGTGTCAACTCCCCTTGTAGATCCTTTCAAAATGCTTTACAGAAGTAACTGCCACGACAGATTCATCCAATTTAGCCAGGTGGAAAGGGACCGAAAGTCCGTAGAATACATTAGGCTGAATTCACCAAATGAAAGAGCTAATATTGGAAATTGTGATTATAAAACTTATATATTTTGCGAATTTTAAAATTTTTGTCAGTTTCGTGACACTTGCAATTATAAAAAACACGAAGACCCTATCACTAATTTGGAGGTTACGAGATACAATTATTTTCACCCTAACAACCCCACGAAAAAATGCGATGTTTTGGGTAAATGTGTCTTAGGCTCGGACACGTTGAGTAAGTATTGAATGAGACAGCTTCAGGGACACTTTTAACTGCAGTTGTCACATCCCTAACTAATATGAGTGGTAAAGAAGCAAACCAGGCAAAGTCCATTGCCGTTGATTGCTCAGGAGTGCCAAAAAGCTCTTGCTAATTGGCCCGTGATTGCTTCTAAAACTGTGTGCTAGTTTGACGATGGGCTATGCCAGAATTAGCGATGATTTTAACCAGACGAATCATTCTGTGCCAAAACTGAATTTCAGAAATTTGTGGACTTTGCTCGGTTGGCTTCTAAACCACTCATTTACTTCTATTATCCCTCTTGAAATGTGTTGCCACCTTATAAAATTGTTGATGAAATTGCCTCTCAACTTTGTATTGGTTACATGAACCAACTGAAGTCCGAACAGTAAACCCTCTGTGCCCTCTTGACGTCTCATTTGACCGATATATATAACATTTGCCACTTTCTTAGCTTACATAACATACATGCAGAAGTTTCATATCCCGCCCGCTTCGTTTTTCTGTTGCAGACCTAACCCGAACCCAATTCTTACTGGAGGGATACTACTACACCACATAGCTCCCATGGGCTGCAGAGCCTTTGCGAGATTTACAGGAACCCTTTATATACTTATATTGTACGAGTATTATATTGATTTCGGTACAAGGGGAGTCTTTTTTTTTTAAATATTAATCGCATACAAACCATTTAATGAATGTATCCGATTGACCTCTTCAGTCGCCTCTGTAGGTTAGTACCCTTGTTGAGTTACGACACGTCTCCGATAGCATTGCGTGTAAAGACTCACACAAGTGCAAGCAGCCAAGCACGTTACCACCTGGCCATCGAACTGATCGAAGTCGATTTAATTGGGCACTACGCAGCGTCTCGTGTGTACTTCAGCCTCTTGTATTACTGGGTCTCCCATGGAGTATTTCTACTACACGTATTATTATTATTATTGTTAATCCTGAGAGTAGATTATAATATAATTTTCTCTGTTAAAGTACGCTCAAATAAGTCCTTACTAATTTGTTTACATCGCCATGGTTCGGGTATTGCAGCCATAGTGAAGAAACTTATCGACTCACACAATTACCAAGTCCCATCGGACCAGTAAATGTGACAAGTCTGATAGGCAGGCGCGGATCTGGAATGAGACAAAGGAGGGGGCTAAGATTAAATTTCGATTTTTTGTTTTTAATAGGGCTGAAATATTGGGGTTTTATGCAGTTTCAGAGCAATAAGGGTTCTATATTATAGGTAATTAATACAATCGAGCGGAAGGGGGGCCCGGGAGAAAATTAGTGAGAAATAGGACTGAAATAGTGGGGTTTTACGCCTTTTGAGGACCTCCCCCTCCCCCCCCCCCCCCGTAGATCCGCGCCTGCTGATAGGTTACTGGCAATATCTATAGTGTACACGGTCATTGACGCCATCGAACATACTGTACTTGTAGAAGTAATGTACAGTGTTTTCAATATACTGCTCCGCTATGATAGGAAACCCCGAAGGGAAAGGGGTGTTATTACTAGGTAATAGGTATTAAGATATAAGAAGTCAACATTGTTCCGTCGGCACTATCCAAACGTGAGGAATCGTTTCACATGAGTGGCCGCTCTGTTCCAAAAAGATTCACGCATCACTGGAGAAACCTTCCTGTCTCTGTTTTCACGTATGTCCCTCGAATCTTTCACTCTTCACCGGTCTCGTCCGTCAAGTACCAAATCAGGACAAAGGCATAAAAGACATGTTTATTTGGGGAGAGCCCCTCAACCCTTCGCCTGGGAATTTCACCTTTCCGCGCATAAAAGAGGAGTGATAGATAAATCATTGATGTTCCGTTCCTTAGGGTGCTGGAGGAGGCTGGAGAGAGCCTTGACGAGATGCCGTAAGCATAAGCTAAAGACTATTTATTAACGCTATGAATTGTGATGAGGAAATTCTAACAGGTCATTAGCATTCCTTTTGTTGTCATGTTACCAAACTAACTTCATTTCATTGTTACCGGTTTTAAGCAAAGCCGTGCAGAGTTTTGTTTAGAACATTACATTGATTTTTTTATAGTTCCATATATGAATAGGCTTATAATTACGTCTACCTTCGAGTATGTAGGCTTGCTTGTGTTATCGAAAACCTATTTTAAGATTAAACTAATTTATATTTTATGTACCTAGGTTAGGTTTTACAAAAAGGCATCAAGGGTGTTTAAAGTGGAGCGGACGAACAAGGCTTCATCCACTTTGACGACAAAAAAAATATAAGCCGGCGGTTCGACATTTTTGAGGTTTTTGCCTCAGTCGTGGGGCAAAGACCCGCGTTTGCAGATGTTTATGAGAAGGGCTTGAGCATCAGTCCTTGTGAAATTTTTGTCATTCGTTTTGGCTGATCCTAGGGGAAAAGATCTTAGCTAGTTGTTGAGTAAGATTAGTAGTGGCTAACAGATTAATAGAATTTTTTCAGCAGCCCTATTTTGGCTATAAGGGATTAACATAACACCGTTATTTTTAAATGCCACATTAGTAAGTTGTCACTTGACGGTATTAAAATAAACCCCTAGTTGTTAGCTATTGATATATTTGTTTTTAACAAGAGTGCGAAATGCGCGGGAAATTAAAATTAAAACATTATTAGAATACAAGAGAATAGTTGCATTGTTTTTTAACTGAAGGAAATACTAATAAACATTAAAATGTACCGATAGAATTTTGAAGTATAATAAGAATTTTAATCAATGTGTCGGCATCTAAGTGAGAAAAAATTGAATACTCACATAAAATATAGCTGAGGATTGATTTATCAATTTGAATTTCCCGCGCATTTTGCACTCATTTGTTTAAAACAATTGAATAAAATATATACAGTAAATATTATATTAATCCTAAGTCGATATAATAGGGCTGCAGTTAGGCGGCAATTCCACCGGCGAATTTACTTCATTTCTGATTTGAGATTTTTTGTTTGTTTTGTTTAAGATGACTTTTGTGTAGATGCTTAACTTATCTATTATAAATTAAGCTATAATATGGTAGCAGACATCATTAATAACATTATAACTTCATTAATAATAGATAAGTTAAGTATCTACATATTAGTCTCCTTAAAACAAAACAAACAAAAAATCACAAATGAAGTAAATTCACCGGTGGAATGGCCGCCTTAGACCTGCTAAAGTTGATAAACAGCACGTTTACTTCGTGGAAGTCGTCACAACTCACATAATGTAAAATAGGCACTAAAAACTGAAAACGTTAAAAAGCAAACATGCTTTCCAGAATATCCCACGCTTGTTCTCGCTTTCCTGGATATACTCGACATAAAACAGGTGTCCGCTATGCATGTATTTTCTTTTCGGTGAGCAAATGGGTTTTGATGAGAGTGAAACTGACTCAGTTTCATCAGTGCTCTTTGGAGATTAGAATTTTGGAGCCTGTGAGTCAATACTACTTGTAGCACTAGTATAGGCCTGTAACTGTGTAATCTTTTTTCCTGCTCCAATTAAGAGTGTACAGCTCGTAGTAAATTGGCAGCCCGAAATTTAATACTCTTTATTTTTTATTTAATTAACTAAGCATGTTATTAATGATTTGGCTCTTTAAAATTGTATAAGACTACTTCATGCATTATATAATAAGATATTTTTAATTTTAGAAATTGTAGTTTATACATAAACATGATAATATTTTATAAACAATAACTTTTCACGTATTTTCACGATTTTATAAAAAAAAAACTGCGGTTTCGAAAACTAAAAACACCTTATTATATGATGCATGAAGTAGTCTTCTACAACTTAAATGAGCCAAATCTATAATAACTTGCTTAGTTAATTAAATAAAAAGTAATAAATTTCGGGCTGCCAATTTCCTACGGGCTGTACACTCTTAACGCCCAGTAAAGTGATAATTTAATTACGAATACACTTGAAAGAGTCCCGCGCCTAAGTAGAATAAAATAGTTTTGCTGTAATTTTCGTCTTCTGTACATCTGATAATATGGGTACTTATTTAAAGGGGAAAAGTCAGCAGGGGCTATAGAAAAAGAAATAAAAAGGAAATACATAAATATAAATTGTATTTGAGGCTGCGGCTATTTTCTTTTTATGTGTCGATTTTTTTATGTCGATTTAAGTTCTCCCTGATGGTTTTTCCTACTTTGCAGCAGTTCCTATGTACATTATTATTAGCCGTCTTACCATGTGCAATAGACTCGACCCCGTATTTAATTAAGTGAAGTTATGCTACAATGTCACCGGTAGGCCGTGTCTGAGCTTGTCCATTATCATTTGTAGTCGGTGTTGGTTTACAACAGCCAAAACTTCATACGGAACAATACCACTATTACGGACTCGGACTTTCACCCAAAAGGTTGTTGGTTCATTTTCTGGCCATGCTTCGGAGGGCATGTAAAGCAGGCGGCCCCGGGTCTTCCCAGTTGAGTGTAAGAGCGGGCTTTATAGCCCTACCTCCGCTAGGTTGCCTTAGTAATAGAACAAAAAAGTCCTTATTTATTTACCACTAGTGTCCGTTATATGGTTGGGTCCAAATTGCCATGATGGTCGCCAATCTTCGATAGAAGAATTAAAAGAACAAGACCGTTGGTGTCGTTGGCAGGGCAAAGTTTAATGAGCCACTGCAAGTAGGCATACACACATAAAAAATGCCCTTCAAATAACAATATTATAAATATAATATTAATCTAACGAGATGATAATAATACACAGTAGACAGTAGATAAATTAATCGATTTCGATGACAAGATGGTAGCGTGCTTGTACTTATGCGAGTCTCTACATGCCATGCGAATGGAGACGTGTCGTAACTCAACGCGGGTACTAACCTACAGAGGCGACTGAAGAGGTCAATCGGATATACATTCATTAAATTGTTTGTATGCGATTTTTTATTTAAAAAAAAAAGTTATATGCATACATTTTCTGTTCGTTTGAAGGAAAATTTATTTGTTTTATTTAAAATTATCCAACTACAAAATGTGGATTGGAGATTTTTTATTAAACTAAGGTAAAAACTGTATTGTCGCATAGGTACAATAAATGCAGTGTCAGCATTTGCATGAAATCGTTAAAATCTCCGTGTAAATTGGAGAGTAAGACAAGCCCATCAACTTTTTATGGTAATGACTGAAAGAACTTGTAAAATGAATAGAAAAACGAGCCTCTTGATTGGTGGAACGTTTTAATCTTTATTAATATCTTTAATAATGCAATTTCCCTAATTACGTTGTTCCCGAGAGTTTCAACATCGTTTAACTATGACGTTTTAATGAGGTCATTTGCTGAGTGCCACGGGTATGGCAGACGTGCAATGTAATTAACACATTAGTATTTTTTTCCGTCATTTCCGCGCCTTTCATAACTGTGGGCTGTGGCCAATCGGTGTCAGTGACGGCCACATGCTATGTATCAAAATGTAGGGGAACACTTTTTCTATCTGATTATAGATTTCGTAAATTACTATTGTTATGGTCTATTGGTCTATTTGACCTGGCAGGCTATACCAAAACAAAAAGACTTATGTTTAATACACATACAATATTAATATACACATGCCCTAATATCATCCTGCAACCGCGCGCGCTTTATCTCTCTCTTTCTTTCTCTCTCTCTCTCTCTCTCTTTCTATCTCTCGTCTTATTCTTCTTTTTTTTCTTCTTCTGAACCTTCTTCTTAGGAGTTGCCTCGGAATTGCCCTCAAAGTCGCCGTTACAAGTCTTTTATCACTTCAGGTAGCCTACCCATCAGTAGTCTAAAATTGTATATTTAAAAAAAAATCAATAATCTACAGTATTCCTATGGGTCTACTATACCGTTTAGTATTAACTTACTCCTGCAGCCTGATCGAGGCGATTATAATACCGGGGTTAAATAAATACCCTAGGATTATGACTGTAAACAAACAAATTTTGAATAGCACTTTCCATTATAAAATTATCTTGTTTACATTTTTATTACCAGGGGATTAAATAAATACCGGCATTATAATCGCCTCGATTGGGCTGCTGGGGTTAAAAATGTAAACAAAACCATATTTTGAATAGCACTTTCCATTGTAAAATTATCATGTTTACATTTCTAACCCCAGGTTAAGATTAAAAATAATCTCCATAGTAGGCCGGCTGTAAACCGTACGGAATTTGCCGATTTTTAATCTGTCCTAATCTATCCTACTTTATTAAGGCCCTTTTATAAAGCGAAAGTCCTATACCGCCGAGTCCACAGACACCGGAGACTTTACAAAAGCTTATACAAATTAATATAAAAACCGGATGTTGGATTCAGCGAGATAAAAAATGTCATGATTTTAGCTTTTGAGCACTCAGTGTGGCATCATTTTATTTTGAATTCATCTTTGGGAATTTGTGGCGATACCGCATACTTAATAGAATTATCAAAAATGAAAATGACGTGCGGTTACGACTTATGAATTTGCAGGTAATATTGTGACTCCACTCTCTGTGAGGCTGCAATGCTCTCAAATCCGACTGCGGTTTGTTGTAAATTAATTATTCAAGCTGAATGATTGTGGTTGGCAGCCTTTCTAGAGCATTTCTGACCTTTTAGACATTCCTGACCTTTTGCAGAAGGCATCCAGAGGGGGCCTTATCTTGCCGGAGATGGGGGTTGGGCGCTTCGCTTCTCGCATAGGATTGCAACAAATCGCATCACTGCTTGTCATGTTACAGGTGGACACTTGTAAATTAATACATGGATAATGTATGGTTGTGCTACTCGTATATGTTCTTCTGTAGTTGCAATCTAGCGATTGATTTGCAGCAAATATTTCCACCTCCTTCTCCACTCCTCCCTGTCTTGGGCCGTTCTCTTGAGTTCCAAGTAGGTTCCGCATCTCATATATATATATATATATGTAATTGTGCATATACGTAAATTAAGAAATTTACTTCCACATGCTCTATCTATGGCCTACCATTTACTATTAATCACGACATGTAGAGTAGTGGTACGGACTCTGACTTTTTTTTTTATTTTTTTTTTGTTATTATTATTTGCTATTTACTTAATGTTTTTGTCAGGATGTCTGAAGTCTTGCAAGACCAATTGATCTGTCTGCAAGTTCTTCACTATATGTACTTGTACCTTTTTGAGACGTCTGCAGGCCATGTCTAGTATTCTGTTATTTTTAATTTAAATTAAAAATTTATTCGATTTTACTATGGAGCCATGACTTTACTTGTTGTTTTATTTCCCTGTATTTTTCAGATCTTTTATTGTATTTGGTATGTCATTGAAAATGTGAGGCATCATGTATTTTAATGTCTGTCTTCCACCCGAAAGGTTGTTGGTTCTATAGTCCCACACTGGCTACATTTTCTGGCCATGCCTCGGAGGGCATGTGAAGCAGGCGGTCCCGGGTCTTACTAGTTGAGTGTAAGAGAGGGCTTTATAGCCCTAACTCCGCCAGGTTGGCCTAGTAATAGAACAAAAAAGCCCTTATTCATTTAGGCCTACTATTAATTACTGTCTATAGTTTGTTAGCCTCGGCTGCAGTTGTCTTATGTATATAATTTTTTTCTCTGATCCTGTTATAATTTGCAAATGTTCGATGAGTAATAGTCAGAGCATGACGTAGAGTAGTGGTACAGATTGCATTTACTGAAATTAGAGGATAAATAAAAACTGGACTTGTCAGATTCGAACCCACGATCTACGCCTAACCGGGGCGTCGTCTTAACAGCTCGACCACAAGCCCGCACAAGAACAGTTAATGAATATCCTCTACTTATATGCTCGTATTTTGACATGATTCGTAATGTTAGACAGATTAGCACAGCTACACAACTATCTAACCGAACACGTCTGTGAGCTCACTTAATGCCATAATGGCAATCCTTTACACATTATTGCAGTATGATATGGAGTATATAACACTGACTTTTTAAATTAACTTTTGGTTGAAGAGGCAACCTCCACGTTATAACTGAAATTAGAGGATAAATAAAAACTTGTGGTCGAGCGGTTAAGACGACGCCCCGGTTAGGCGTAGATCGTGGGTTCGAATCCCGCCGAGTCCAGTTTTTATTTATCCTCTAATTTCAGTTATAACGTGGAGGTTGCCTCTTTAACCAAAAGTTAATTTAAAAAGTCAGTGTTATATACTCCAATGGGTACAGACTGCACGTTCACCCGAAAGGTTGTTGGTTCGAGTCTCACACTTGCTACAGTTTCTCGCCTTGTTTCGGAGGGCATGTAAAGCAGGCAGTCCCGGGTCTTCCTACTTGAGTGTAAGAGGGGGCTTCATAGCCCTAAATCCGCTAGGTTGGCTTAGTAATGGAACAAAAAGGTCGGTATTTATTTATTTATTTAGTACCTTTACGTACTGAAGGTGTAGTTGGATAATGAAACAAATTTGTTTATTCCAATACTTGATTAAACATACATAAGTAAAATAGACGAAACTGTTCGTTACCTTCATTTCCTGGTCGCACTGTGTGCATTGATGATATCAAAATTTAAAACAATGCACAATGATTTCCCTTGCTTTAACTGCCTGTTCTCATCGCACAACTTGTCATAGCCAGAAACTGTCGAATCCAACTCGAAAGGATAATTCCCATTGATATAATTAGTATATAATGTCGGCTTTGTTACAGTGATTGGATACCTACCCTGGTGTAATTTTCTGAGTGCTCGCGGAAGACTTTCGGAATTTTCATGCCATTTTGAAAATTTGTTTGTAATTATTCATAATTCATAATTATGATGCGGTAGTAGTTCGAGCTTTACATGCTATAAAATATTAACTATACGTTAATATTTAATAGACTAGTGGTAGTATGTGGGTGCAAAATTAGGAGATGGAAATATTTACAGCATATACTAGTACGGTATTAATAAATAAATATTGACTTTTTTGTTCTATTACCAAACCAACCTAGCGAGGTAAGGGCTATAAAGCCTTCTCCTACAACAACTAGGAAGACCCCCGGGACCACCTGCTTTACATGCCCTCCGAAGCATGGCCAGAAAATGTAGAAAATGTTTTTTCGGGGGGGGGGGGGGGTTCCGGAAATTTCATTGCATATTACATAGTGGTTTTTATTTTTCCTCTCAAAATCCGATTCTATCCAGTATCAACCCATTTCATTTCGGGGGGGGGGGGGGGGGGGGGTTGAACCCCCATGAACCCCCCCCCCCCTCTTGGCCACGGCCTTGTCTGTACCACTACTCTACATGTCAATAATCAATGTACATTTACTGCATCGTTAGTTCCTGGAAACGGCTCTGCCATCTTCATTTCACTTAAGTTATTAGAGAGTTACATATTATGTTATTATAAATTGAAGTTTGAGGTAAGGCGCCCATTCCATTGACCGGCTAGGGCTATTTCCAACAACGATGACGTGGTAGCAGACATTCAAGACTTAGGTAGCGTTTCCACCGACCTCGCATTGCAGATTGCAAATGACATTGACGGAAATGTTTTTTTTTTTTTAATAGAAATCTATTAAAATGTCTGTAATTAACATATCCCATGAAGCCATTTTTTAATTTTAGTTTGTTTGTTTGTGATTTTACTGTATGATCATTGATCAATTTTAACTATGGCATAGAGGAAAATAAACATTTCCGTCAATTCTGCAATGCGAGGTCAGTGGAAACGCCACCTAAGTCTCGAATGTCTGCTACCACGTCACCGTTGTTGGAAATAGCCCTAGCCGGTCAATGGAATGGGCACCTAAGTGACGTAGCCTTGAAGCCTTCAGCAATTTATAAAAGAAGCTAAACTAATTTTTTGAACATTATCTGCTGGGTCAGAAACTGATGTGGCATGTCTAAAAGGAGCCTAGAAGGCGTTATCTCTTTATCTTTACACTGTTGGTGAAATACGGACTGACAGGCTCAGCCCAAATCCAATCCAATCATGTCACAATCGATCTATTGACGTTTGCTTTGGTCTTGACCAATGCGATAGCGTCATCTCACGTTAAGTAGGGTAATATTACCTCACGAATTCAACAAGTTTCCGTAGTGTAGTGGTTATCACGTGCGCCTCACACGCGCAAGGCCCCCGGTTCGATCCCGGGCGGAAACAATTTTTTTTTTCAGTTGCCTACTATTTTAATGGAAGGTCAGTACTGCTCTATAGCTATTGGTGGCTATGGGATCGTATTTCATGAAGGTACCAGTGTGACATACACATACAGGGTAGTATATCTGTATTCATGTTTTTTTTTTTAGTAATTAGGGAATTACCATCACAATCTGTACAGGGGGGGGGGGGCATCAGAGTAACCGCTTTTACGTAAACACGTAGACACTTTATAATACGCACTTTAAAATTTTACGACAGTCATGATACGACAGGACATGTAGAGCTGTGGTACGGATTCAGACCTTCACCCGAAAGGCTGTTGGTTCGAGTCCCACACTTGCTGCATTTTCCGTCCCTGGCTTTCCCAGTTGGGTGTAAAAGAGGGCTCTTAGTTGTTGACTTAATAAAAAATCATTATTTATTAATCGACTTTGATGGCAAGGTTGTAGAGGCTTGTAGTTGTGCGATCGGAGACGTGTCGGAACACAGCACAAGTATTAATTTACTCATTGCGGTGACTGAAGAGGTCAATTGGATGCATTCATTAAATTGTTTGTATGCTATTAACCTTTTTAAATGCAGACAAATTATAACTTTAATAATACACTTATTCTTAGTCCCCTCTCCCGCTATATTTTCATTTTTCTTTACTAACAAATACGATGAGAATATACGCAATTATACGGTACAGTTGGGTGTAAGAGAGGGCCATAGGCCCTAATCTCCATGTAGCCTATTTATATTTAATTTTTTTCTTTCAATAAAATCTTTATTATTATTATTGAGAGTATTATTATTATAAAAGGAGGAATCAAGAAGAACTGGACGGAGGGGGACTAGAACCGGAGACGAACTAAACTGTCTGTTCTGATGACTTAAGCATAGATATTATAGTGAGTTCGTGTCCCGCTTTATCCAGGCACCCTTCATTACCTATATTGGACATAATACCCTGGCGAATGGCTCCTGAGGACTGAAGAGGTGTCCTCTTCAATGACTGGATTATACATTGTATATATAAAAATGTAATTTACACTGTATGCCATAATAATGCTATATACGAATATATTATATACTGTACATTGTATACCTACATTAAAAATTGAAAAGAAAACAACGATGAGAATTATACTGTACAACATATGCATTTTATAGAGTTGTCATCACAAGTTCAGGTTGTAGAAAATAAATTGGGGGATACATTTTTTCTAGCTTTGAAAGTAGGTTTTCCCCCCTCCCAAACCTCCCCCCCCCCCTCTAGATTAAATAAATAAAATAAATAAATAAATGTATTTCGTTTCTTCAATATTACATATACAGTGATATAATGAAGTAGGGGTGGCCCAAAGGATTTCTCCCGTATTGTAGCTCTCGTGTCTTTATTTTTTTATCATTTTATTGTTTCCTTTTTTCAGTTGACTGTACGATTGGTTGCTTCAAATGTGTATCTCTGAACGGAAACAACCCAGCGTGTGACGATCCTTTCCACAATAACTACACTGTCGACATTTACCAGTCGACATGCATGGGAGGAAGAAAAAACAGGAACGGCCTATTCCCGGCTACGGCCTGCATTAAAATGTCTGGATACTACGTTGGTGAGTATCTTAATCGTCATAAAAAAAGGAGCATTCCCAAACATATCTTAATATCTTAAAGCCTGAGGCGTGGGGGAAATTTAAACAAAATGGGGACACCCACACCTACAACACGAGGCAGTACCAGCACCACGCACAGCCAAGTGCTAGCAACTGGATCCTATACTAAAAGGTTTCTCCTACGTTAGAAAACTCCGGATTGAACTGAGAGCGGCGAGAAACGCTACTAACTTCCCTAAATTGCTTAGAGACCATCTCTTAGAGAAAACTTTCTACACTGTCACTGAGGCACTAGTACAATGACAATGACAGAACTACCTGCCTGACGATATTTTGACGATTTTACTTCCATAGGCGTTCAGAACCATGGTAGGGGAGTCCAAATCATTTACTATGGACTGCAGTATCTAGAGAACATGTTGTGTATGTAATTAATTTCCCTTGCGATTCTGTCTTTATGGAGCACTTGTGAGCAATTCGCTAGAAATCCATTATGGTGGTCGTTGCGTTCAAAACCATGGTTGGGGAGTCCAAATAATTTGCAATGGCCGGCAGTATCTAGAGAACATGTTGTTATGTAATTAATTTGCCTTGCAATTCTGTCTGTATGAAGCACTTGTGAGCAATTCTGTATAAATCCATTATGGTGGTCGTTGGCATTCACAACCATGGTTGAGGAGTCCAAATAATTTGCAATGGCCTGCTGTATCTAGAGAACATGTGGTGTATGTAATTAATTTGTCTTGCAATTCTGTCTTTATGAAGCACTTGTGAGCAATTCTGTAAAAATCCATTATGGTGGTCGTTGACGTTCACAACCATGGTTGGGGAGTCCAAATAATTTGCAATGGCCTGCAGTATCTAGAGAACATGTTGTGTATGTAATTAATTTCCCTTGCGATTATGTATTTATTGAGCACTTGTGAGCAATTCGCTGGAAATCCATTATGGTGGTCGTTGCGTTCAAAACCATGGTTGGGGAGTCCAAATAATTTGCAATGGCCTGCAGTATCTAGAGAACATGTTATTATGTAATTAATTTGCCTTGCAATTCTGTCTTTATGAAGCACTTGTGAGCAATTCTGTAAAAATCCATTATGGTGGTCGTTGACGTTCACAACCATGGTTGGGGAGTCCAAATAATTTGCAATGGCCTGCAGTATCTAGAGAACATGTTGTGTATGTAATTAATTTCCCTTGCGATTCTGTATTTATTGAGCACTTGTGAGCAATTCGCTAGAAATCCATTATGGTGGTCGTTGCGTTCAAAACCATGGTTGGGGAGTCCAAATAATTTGCAATGGCCTGCAGTATCTAGAGAACATGTTATTATGTAATTAATTTGCCTTGCAATTCTGTCTTTATGAAGCACTTGTGAGCAATTCTGTAGAAATCCATTATGGTGGTCGTTGGCATTCAAAACCATGGTTGCGGAGTCCAAATAATTTGATATGGCCTGCAGTATCTAGAGAACATGTTGTGTATGTAATTAATTTGCCTTGCAATTCTGTCTTTATGAAGCACTTGTGAGCAATTCGGTAGAAATCCATTATGGTGGTCGTTGGCGTTCAAAACCATGGTCAAAGAGGCGTGAACAGCCGTCATCTGCAACCGTTAACTCCACAACTTTGATGGATTCGATGCTCCACTTCCCGTCTTCCACTCCTTTGCCTTCCCCCCACTAAATTGCGATTAATGTGTTTGGATTTAGCGGGATGCCACCCACCATCCCACCGTCTCATCATTTATCATTATAATCATCATATACTACCAAACTTATTTTCGACTACTTACCCTCTTTGTTATCGTCTTACTTTTATCGACACCCGTCTATCTAGTCGAAAAAGGAAACGAGGATTGTTTATAGGTGATTGGTTGCGCCCTAAAAAAATACATTCTTCTTCGCTCAGAAGCTGAGGTAAATGATCTAGTAAAAATCTGAGCTTGGCGGGATTTGAACGCACGATATATGCCTTGCTGGGGCATAGACTTAAAGCAAGACATAGATCGTGGGTTCGAATCCCGCTTTTGATTTTTCTAGATCCTCTACTTTTGGTTATAACGAGCAGGTTGCCTCTTCGACTTAGTTAATTTAGTATTGTATACTACTAGCATATAATGCTACAATATATATTCTTCGTAAAGGTTTGAAATTTTGTGTGCATTTTGGCGATTGAAGTCACGATTTTGTCTGATTAGCATTGTCGAGGTATTGTCATTTCCTTTTTATGTAACTAAGTTTTGAGAATATAGTCTTAAGAATACCTTAAGAATAATTCTCACCCAAAACGTATCTAAATTGTCAGTAGCCACATAGTAATATTGTGCTTCCCTTTTAACTACAATAATGTTGCCTATTTTTTTTAAATTTTAGGAAACTGTTTATAGTAATGAGAAAAGTATGGACATGGAATGTTTTGATCCTGTGCAACACTGTAAAAATATTCTTTGCGCAATTTTTGTTATGCCTTGCATCCAATGGAAGAAGGTAACACAAAATGGTGCAAGAAATATTTGTATAGTGTTGCACAGGATCAAAACATTCCATGTCCATACTTTTCTCATTTTGCGTGGACTATATCTATTGATCTTTCCTTCGTTAATTAATTATAACCCGGTATCTGTCTTCAGTCAAATGACTATTTTACCCAAGAAAGGATTTTCTACGAAATGTCTCTCTGTGCATCGATTTGTGGACTCGGTGAATTTCGATGAAATTCGGTTATTAGGTTCATTAAAATCATACCTCAGAACAATTTTTTCGATTTGGGGCTAACGCAATTTTACCGTAGTTAAAGATAAAGTCTTATACCCTGCAAAAAAAACTTGCTAAAAGAATTTTTTCTCACAAACGGCTTCAATTCTTTTTAAATTCACGGATATTGTAGTCGTTGTCAATGTTAACAAAATTCCTTAGGTTGATGTCTCCTTGATCGTTTGGTTCTGAGGCAAATACCTAAATATAAAAACCAAATTATCAAGGAAAATAACTGGAAAATAATTTTTCAGTGGAACCTTTCTATCCGTGCTTTCTAACTTCAGGTATCTTTTAGATGCTGATCATAAAATAAAACCGGAAAGGTTTATTTCCCAAATAAGGTTTTGGTTTTGAATAAAAAATGTTTTTGTAGAAATTATGGATAATCCGTGTCCCAATGCATTACATACCATGGCATTTTAATTGTGTAGCATTATATTCGCCTGCCCATCATAAACTATACAATTGTCCCCTCGATCAATCCATTGTTTTAGAATAGGGAAAATCGAGGCAGCCTAAATTTAAATAATTAATTATTTACCTCAAAACTACGGTAGGTACTCATAATTAAATCTATTACAGCGCCATAATAATTTGATAAATAGCAAAGCATTTAAAGATTCACTCGTATAGCGGTTCATTTAATACTTTTTGTGATGTCATTTTAATGAAAAGCTTTTATTCTACATGAATAATTGAAAATGTTGAAATTGAAATGATTGATTGATTTTACAAACGACGGAAGCTGGGTTGGGAACCCAGGTGTGGATGTGGTTATGTGTAATTCACATTCTGTTAAAATAGTGCCATCAATCAATTGAGTATTCCTAACGTGACCGGCATTCGTCCCGTTTTGGCCGGGACAGTCCCGTTTCAAGCTGTATGTGTGGTGTCCACAAAGAGTAGCTTGGGACGCTAAATGGTCCCGGTTTCCCGAAAATGTCCCGATTTCTGAAACTACAGATAAATACAAAATGTTTTTTCTACCCTTGTTAGTCAGACGTCTATACTATAGGCTGATGCGGCTTATATAGTATATATAAAGGAAGTTTCAATAATTAGATTTATCTTTTTGAAAAAAAAAAAGAAAAAAAAATGTCCCGGTTTGTAAATTATAAATGATCACTTTAAGTATTCCTGAGTACCTATCGTATGCTTGTTAAAGTGCGATAGTTAACTGCATATTCCATGTAATATCGGAAACTTTTTCTAGAAAATACAGACTACTCTTGTACCATATTAAAAGACGGAATATAAAATTAAAAATTAGGTCGACCGTGGGCAGGGTATGAAATACCGTGAAACTTTTTTTAATGTGTTGATAATTAAATGGAATATTGAAGGGGGATTTCAAAAACAGCAAAGTATGGCAACAACTTCGTTTTTTCCTTGAAATACTTTCAGTTTTCTCATCAGGTCTACATTAAATAATTCGTACTCATATTTTCGAAATTTACATGTTTTTATTAATGCAGATTACCTACTGAATTTCTTCAATTCGTTGTTAGCCTGCTGCCGCTGAGTAATTAATCATTATTGTATCTTTATTTCAAGCGTTTTTTTTTAATTCTTAATATTCTTAGTATATAAAGTGTTCATTTTTTTTTTAAATTAATTTGTTAGCTATAAATTTACTAGCAATGACAAATTCTTGCTATAGTCTGAATTTCATAACTTTGACCATCCCGGGTCTCTTTTTCTAACCCATAGGTAGCATAGGAACTCTTTCTCTGGCTTACAGTTATTACGTTTGTGTGCGTTAACTTATAATTTGGGTGACTATTTAAAAATGCAAACATTTTCTAATATTTATTTCGTTTTTGTGTGTGGGTGTAATTATTAATTGTCATGTGTCTACCATCGATACCATGGTCAATTTGATTACTTTTGGAGACGAAAACCAGGTAGTTTTCTCTATGGTACGCTTATGGTTTGTGTCATCTTAAAAAAGGCTGAGAGATCTATGTAGGTACAATGTTACAATAAGAGAAAGATGGTCTACGATTATAAAATTCAGTGTAATATCCTTTGTTTTGCTTGTTCAAGCATGATGCCAATCCCTAGCAAAAGGTGATAATAAAATTGTAGTATTATATGGTATATATTGATATTGACGTTAAATTAACTTTGGTTGATGGGGTAACGTACTCGTTATAACCGAAATAAAAGGATATAGAAAAACTGGACTTGGCGATATTCGAACCCACGATCTACACCTATCCGGGGCGTCGTCTTATCCACTGCACCTGTACGACATGCCCTTCTAATTTCGGTTTGGCGCGGTTTCCACCGACCTCTAAGTGCAAAATACACATACGGTAACGTGGTAGCAGACACTCAATACTTAGGCGGGGTTTCCTACTACCTCTCATTGCAGAATGCACATGACATTGACGGAAATTTGAATTTTTCTTTTTATAGAAATCTATTAAAATGTTTGTACTTAACATATCCCATGACGCCATTTTTTAATTTTAGTTTGTTTGTTTGTGATTTTACTCTATGATCATTGATCAATTTTAACTATGGCATAGAGTAAAACAAAAATTTCCGTCAATGTCATTTGCATTCTGTAATGAGAGGACGGTGGAAACTCCGCCTTTATTAATGATATCTGCTACCACGTCACCGTATGTGTATTTTGCACCTAGAGGTCGGTGGAAACCTCGCCTTATGAAATTCAGTTGAATATCCGTTGTTTTTCCTGATCTAAAAGCATGACGCCAATCTCTAGCAAAAAATGATATAATTTACGCGCCATACGTATTATATAAAGGTATTATTTCATTTAAACGTCGGTTACAGTTTCAAACTTTCAATACAAACCTATACTTCCTGAACTTTCCATCTATACAGCATACAATGTGTACCCTTTTCTGGAAACTGGTTTCAATGAAATCTCGTGTTAACTGTTAACTTCATACCGAAAATGTAAAATATTCCAGCATGTTGCTGGGTGAGGCTGTGGTTTTAACTTGTTTGAGAGCGTTGTGTGACTGTGCTGAGCAATGAGGCGGTTTTGGTGAAGCCGCAGGTGCATTAAATTACGGCACTTTCGTAAGCCAGTGCTGAGCTGACATCATATCTTTATTATATAATCTCTACATTCAATGTTATCAATTAGTTTTCCATGGTATCTTGGAAAATTTACCAACTTGTACATCGTTGGCCGTCTGAAACGAGAAAAATAAATAAAATAATGACTGTCGCATTAAGCACAGGACCGTAGACAGCGCTGAGAGAGTCAGTGGGCCACGGTGCAACAAATCAACGTCACGGTATTTCTTTCATTTGTGCCGTATTATTATTATTATAAAAAAAAACAGTATAAATAAATAATAATAAAAATTATTATGTTAAAATAAGAAAAAATAATATGATAATATCTTGTTTTAGCAGCACTGTATAAGTCCTCTGTCCCAATCAAGCTTTAGCTTGGGGATGAGGTATGGTATCATTATGTCTATTGTATTTTGTTAATATAAGGAGGGTTGAGCTGTCATAGGTCGATCTGGGGACCCTTTGAACAGCATAATTATTGGGATCACTTCCCAATCATTCAAACTATGCCCTTAGCCAATTAATTAGCTGTTGAAAAACAGCAGCTTAACTTTGTTAGCGAAGACAACCATGTCCTTCAATGGCAAAGCAATCAGATCGACTTGGTCGATGTAGGCAGCCCCGTAAGTGCCGTAAGTGGTAATGCCATATGTAGTAAGTTATATCAGCAATGGCAACAATATATTTAAAGCAACGCTAGGCGGGCCCCAGACTCGTACCGGAAATTGAGATTCCTCGGAAATGTCCAGAAATTTCCAAAAATGTTGGAAATGTTAAGTATGATTACCATGAATTGACAAATAGGGCCAGTTTTCTATAGATTACATGATTTCTTAATAAATTAAGAGTCCTTAATGCCTGATAACTGTCAATTGTCATGAGGTTGTTAAAAATAGTTCTCAGAAGAATATAGCTTCACAAAGCTGATGCTACCCTAGATTTAGAATACGGTACAGTCTAAACATACTCGTACATATTTCTAACAATACTACAATTTATAATCTAGCTTTGACGGGCTCAGTCAATCATGCCGTCATGTAGCTGCAAAATACGTGTAAGGCGGGGTTTCCACCGACCTCTCATTGCAGAATGCAAAGACATTGACGTGGTAGCAGACATTCAAGACTTAGGCGGGTATTCCACCTCTCATTGCAGAATACAAATGACATTGGCGGATATTTGAATTTTTCTTTTCATAGAAATCTATTAAAATCTTTGTACTTAACATATCCCATGACGCCATTTTTTAATTTTAGTTTGTTTGTTTGGGATTTTACTCTATGATCATTGATCAATTTTAACTATGGCATAGAGTCAAACAAAAATTTCCGTCAATGTCATTTGCATTCTGCAATGAGAGGTCGGTGGAATACCCGCCTAAGTCTTGAATATCTGCTACCACGCCAATGTCTTTGCTTTCTGCAATGAGAGGTCGGTGGAAACCCCGCCTACCACACGTACGAGTTTGCCAATAGCCAAAAATTAATACGAAAACAATATTAATAATGGCATTGGGCAAGGGCAAAATACTATAAATGTTGTTTCCAACACCTGCTTTCAGCATTTCTGCTTTAAGCAACCCTGTCAGCCTGGCGGGGAGTGAGTCTGTTTGTTAACTTGAGGCACCCTAACGGCAGACTCCTTCACCTCGGGGGAAAGGAGAGTTGTCTGACAGGGTGGGTCTCCCGATTATAGTGGATTTCGGACCACTTGGGGAACAAGATAAAGTCACACGATTAAATCGGAGGTGACCAGGACTCGCCACGCACTTATACTGACTGGTACTGAGACAGTGGTTTGGCAAGAGCACTACTTCCCTTTTCGGAGCAGCAGTCCCAAAGGTACAAATTGCCCTGATGAATCTTCGATAGAACAGGCATTCAAAGAAGAAGAAGTTGATAACAGCCAAAGATGAATTTGGTAGAACCGCAAGCTCTTTGTTGACAAGTCGTGGCACGTCGCGTCGTCGCGTCGCGGGGGGAACTGAACATGGATTCTTCCAATTAAAGGCCACTTGACTGTTGAAAGCTCTCAGCATTTGGAACCTTTGAAGCTTCTCAAGAAGAACTTAAGGGCGCCATGCTCTGCTTGGAACAGCTGATGAAGCAGTATAGCGTCAGACTTCCAACTCTGCCAAACGTTGGGAATTTCCCCGTTTTTCTATAAACTTGTGATGAAAAATAGCCTATATGTTATGTAATAACCTATTTTCTAAAATAATAATTAAATAATTAATCTCTCTCTCTCTCTCTCTCTCTCTCTCTCTCTCTCTCTTCTTCTTCTTCTTCTTCTTCTTCTTCTCGCCCAGTATTCCCTGAACAAGGAGCATATATTCACCTACATAGGTCATGCCCGTACCCAGGATTTTTTTTAGGAGGGGCCAAGACCAAATTTTTTTTATATAAATGATACATCCGTAGTAACTCACCTGTGAGGCTGTCAATACAATGACCATCCAACCAAATTTTTTTTTTTTGGGGGGGGGGGGGGCCTGACCTAGGTATGCAATACATAATACCAATGTATTTATTGTAATTTATCGGATGTATTTCGATCACACCAACCATTCATTATTCATTGTTCTCCTGTCATGCAGGATTATTTTTCTGGGGGGAGGGGGGTTAGAAATTTCATTGGATATTACAAAGTGGTTGTTATTTTTCCACTCAAAATCCGATTCTATCTAGTACTGAGCCATTTCATTTCGGGGGGGGGGTTGAACCCCCCCCCCCCTTGGCCACGGCCTTGCCTATAGTACATTAATTGCATAACTAGGAAGGAAACCTCAATGAAAACGAAATTTAGATATTGTCAGTCAAAATCCCCCCTGAACCGGCAGCGGTTTCACACTTTATGGTTAGCAGCATCAGCATTATTGATTTTAAATTGTAATTAGTTCAACATATCCGGTGGACATTTACATTTAATTTACGTACGGTACAATATACGTACTGTAAATACATTGTGTATTATATTGTATATTGTAAACTTAGTACTCTTTGCGTTATTATTTTAACTGTTTACGTTATTATTGAAATTAAAGCGAAAATATTGACGTTTCCATCAGCTTATAAATAATCAGTGCTCATGTCCGCGATATTTTAATTAGTTTACAGAAATAATAGGAACAAGCCATAACTTCCACTTCGCGGGGCCTTGCTTTGCTCCTGCTGGTGGCAAAAGCTCGCGATTCCCTTATGCGAATTTCTTTGTGATATAGGCTAATAAGCCTCGATAGGCCTATGCTATTCTTTAATTTCAATCGTTTAAATCCAATTTTTAACAGTAAAAAGTATTTTTGAGCTTGCATTTTGGTAATCCTTCATTAAAAATCATTGGAAATAGATTCTGAACACTTATCTAGGCTCTCATGCTCTCAAGCTTTATGAATAGATTTTTGTAAGAAAATTTATGAATTGTACTGTATACCCATGCCTTAAAACAACCCTTATTTTACTGATTTAACGCTCTGACAATATCTAATTTGAAACTCCAGGTTATTGTATAAAGTCTGCCTCCGCTAACTTTTTGCCACAGTTGACATAAAAAAGTAAATAGACGAAAACCCGTGCACGAGCCTTAAAAAGAGCTCACAAAAATTGCAAAGAAAACTCTTGAAGTGCTAACAAGGCATTATATTTATGATCTCTCCCCTGTTAAGCGTGAGACCCTCGGAAAACTTGATGCAAAGTCCATTGAATCTTTTTCCTGCATAAATTTGAATCTTCCCGGAAAAAGCTCCATCTATAACCCACTCTACGCTTTGGAATATTCAAATTCGTGACTAGCTGACTTTTTGTGGGTCAAGAAGGCATCTACACACGTTCATGTAGCACGTATTTAGTTTCTGTAGTTCACAAATTTACAATTTGTCTATAACCCACTCTACGCTTTGAAATATTCAAATTCGTGACTAGCTGACTTTTTGTGGGTCAAGAGGGCATCTACACACGTTCATGTAGCACGTATTTAGTTTCTGTTGTTCACAAATTTACACTTTTTCTTGTACTATATATCTACTTACACTTTTTTTTAGTTTTGTTTAGACTTTCACCCGAAAGGTTGTTGGTTCGAGTCCTACACTTCCTACATTTTCTGGCCATGCTTCGGAGGACATGTAAAGCAGGCGGTCCCGGGCTTTCCTAGTTGAGTGTAAGAGAGGGCTTTACAGCCCTAACTCCGCTAGCTTGGCTTAGTAATAGAACAAAAAAAGTCTATATTTATTTTTATTTTGGAGTGCATTACTATTTGATTCATGATTGGTCTGCCTTTAATTCTGACGAATTATGCTTGTAGATAATGTGGAAGCAATAGAACTCGACTGGTACAATATAAGTTTAATAAAAATTAATAATGTCACATTTACAATGTCTAGATGTACCTACTACAATATATCTCTTAAAAAATCTTATGGTATCCGATTATTTGAATATCCGAATGGGTTTTGTTCCAGATTGAATCAGATAATTAGAGTTCTACTGTATCTGTATAACGCCACTAAATAGGTTATGTACATGTTTTAATAAAATTCTGGAATCCTTTAGAATTTCTAACAAATAGAAGTAAGTCGTTGAAAAATAGCAAAACTACACTGTGGATGTTAATGAAATTAGGCATGTAGGTTAACAGAATTATTTCATAAGAAATCTGTTGATGCTTTCTAACTTCAGGTATGTTTTAGTTGTTAAAATAGAGTAACAAACCCGAATAGGTTGCTTTCCCTAGCAAAGTGTTTGTTTTAATGGCCATGCATTGGGATTGGTCATAATGGCATTGCATTGCCTGCCGTCCAGTATTACTCACAGAATCGTTTCTAACGGGGAGAGGGGGGCACGGCCCTAAATCCTTTTGAAATTGAGTTGAAAACGAAATAACCAACCGAAATTGTCAAATTTTTTAGCGCCCATTTTCTACGGCCGTCTGTATGGCCTGTATTACACTTACTAATATAAAATATTTAACAATTTTTACAAATCCTGTATTACCCAATAAATAAATAAATAACGACTTTATTTTTACCTGGGCGAACCATAAGAATTGGAAGTCATCGATGGGCTAACCCTATGGCCGACCAATATCCTAGACAACGCCCATGTAGTGCGTGTAGTCATGTAAAAGAACCGGTCCGAGTTTACTCGAACATGCTTTCCAATTTATCGATTAGTAGAGAGAGAAAATGATTAATTTCATGCTAAATAATTTTCTTATGGTTAAATTTCGGATATCACGGGGGGGGGGGGGTCCGACGTAAATTCTAGATAGGTCAGACCAAAACATTACCACACAGCAATAATGGCAGGGCACGCAATGCATTTGAGCCCGAATTTTCTTTCATTTTTTTTCAAAAAAAAACATTTTTGCACAAAACCTAATAGTTTTTTGGGAAAGCCAACTGTCCGGTTTCGTTACTCAATTTAACACCCAAAATATGCCTGAAGTTAGAAATCATCGATAGAAAGGTTTCGCAGAAAAATGATTTTTTAGTAATTTTTCATGAAAATTGAGTTATTTTTATTTTTTTACCCCCAGAAGCAAACTATCAAGGGGCAAGCGACCCCCGGATTTTATCAACATTAATAACGACTACAATATATGTGAATTTAAAAGAAATCGTTGGAGCCGTTTTTGAGAAATAATTTTTTTAGACTTTTTTTTTGGAGTTTTTTGAAAATAAAACCCCCCCAAATTGAGTTAGCCCAAAATATAAAAAAATGGTCCCGAGGTATGATTTTTGTGAGCCTACATGCCAAATTTCATCAAAATCGACAGAGTAGTTTGCCCGGAAATCGACGAACAGACAGACAGAGCTACAGACAGACAGACATTTCGTAAAAACCACTTTTTGGGGTTCCTGGTACCTCAAAACGTGTAAATCCTTTGAAATCTCGGAATCGAAAATTTCGACCATCACAAAGCTTTCCTTATACTACGTTTAAATTGGAAAGCAAAAATCGCCAATACTACAGTAATTTATTTATACTATTTACATACATGCAGAATGACTATTTACTCTTAACGAGCGCTTTGTAGAAAAGTACCGTAAAGAAAAACGTTTACTGCTTACTGTTTATAAGATGCCTTGTGATTGCGGAACCGACAGAGAAACAGGGGCTTCTCCTTTTTTCCTCTAAACCTTTCAGCTAATTGCTTTTCTACAGCCATGTAACCAAAATGACTTTCTTTTCAACCAATGTTTTTCATTTCCTCTGAGCTAAATATACTGTACGTAGTGTAATGTTGATATATAATATTTTATAACAAAAACATGAATTTTTAATGCAATTTTGTTTACGTTATGTTGAAATGTTATAGGCTATTCTTGTATTCTGGGAGGCTTAGTTACGATCCTGTGAAATAATAATAGTAACTTAGTAAACCCCCTTCGATGGCAAAGCGGTAGCGTGCTTGTACTTTTGCTAGTTTCTACACGCCATGCGATCGGAGACGTGTCGTAACTCAACATGGGTACTAACCTACAGAGGCGACTAAAGAGATCAATCGGGTTAATTTATTTAAAAAAGAAAATAAAATATTAATTTTTAGGCGCGGGACGCTTTTGAGTATTTGCGCCGGTCGGTGTGTGTGTGCGGAGGTTTTGACTTATTTATAGAAAGAACTACCTGCGCATTTTTATTATTTTTTTAATGTATTTTAGGTGCTCCAATAATCACTCATAGCGGTACTTCATTTATGCCAAGTTAATTACCCATCTGAACTCTGCTATGCTGAGTATGTGTGTAATAGTACCTTAAATGCGCTCATGCCTCATTTACAAGCCAGCGAATACAAATTTTCAATCTTAATGCTCTAAAGCTGGGGTTCTCAAATGGTGAGCCATATCAAAAAATAACTTGAAAATAATGTCAAACTTCGAGTTTCTATCAAGTGAATTTTTGACTAAATAAACGTTTTTTATATAAATTGTATCATTTTACTTTTTTCTTCATTACATAAATCACCTTCTTATATAAACACATGCTTTCAACACCCCCCCCCCCACACTTATTCGATTATGTGGGGAGCCTAACTTATGTTGAAAAAAATTTAAGGAGCCACCGAATATTTTTTTTAGAACCCCTGCTCTAAACCTATAATAATGCCGTTGATGCGGCGGCTGTAATGCGTTACTCGCAGAGTTTCACACCATAAATTGCTGCTCCTGGTAGTTTATTGTAGTGCAGACTATTTTGTTGTCGGTTAATGACCGAGACATTTCATGGTTTTCATTTGGATGAGGACGCGGGCGCTCCCTCAGGGCGCAACACAATCTTCGCCCTCTTCCTTCTCAACGTCTTTCGTCTTCCGACGCTATTTATTCCGTTCCGGGATCCGAGCTCAACTTTCTAATAGGCTCTTCATCTAATGTGTCTACCTTCTCCTTTCGTAAATTACAGCTTTTCATCTAATATTGTGAGCTTAGTTAGCTTTCTATGTTAGGTCCTCATGATGGGCTACTAAGGCGGGGTTTCCACATGCGTCAATCGTCAATGAGAAATATGAAATTGAAGGTTTAGCAGACATTAAAGACATACAAAAAATTCTGCTACCACGTCAAAACTATATTTCTTATTGACGATTGACGTATATGGAAACCCCGCCTTACGATTCTATCAATGCGGTATAGAATGCTGTACATATATATGCTATGATTGCTATGATGGAGATTTTACTAATTGTAAACTAATTGTATTTTACTCTCAGAAAGTTGTGTAGGCTGGTGATATTTACAATGATCGGTACCAGTGAACCTGCACATGTTTTCCTATTTCTCTCGTCCATGTGCAAAAGGGGACAAGTCACTTTCTGTAAAAAAAAATGAGGCTGTAATGTTTTCCGTTAGATGGAATGTTCAAGAACAACTTGTAAAGAGGCGACAGATTTATCAATTAGAATTATAATGTCAAATAGTATATAGTTTTGTGGTGAATAATTGTCCTAGGGGTCGGCTGCCCATCCTAAAGTACTGGGTTGATGGATGGGAAGGTTGCATAGTCTAGAACGGCCATATGGGCAGACCAATTTAAACCAGACAATGGTAGTGGCATGGTATGCAATTCATTGGGGAATCCACAATTTCTTTTTAAAAAAAATCTCAAAACCAAAACCATACCTGGAAAAGAAACCTTTTCGGTTTTGTTACTCTATTTACTAACTAAAATATAGGCTACATAAAGTTCAAAAGCGTCGATAAAAAGGCTTTTCAGCCAAAATATATTTTTATTGTCATTTTTCATTATATTCTTATATATTTTACCTCCAGAATCAAACTATCTAGGGTGAAGCGACCCAGTGGTGTTTGTTTACATTTAATAAGGACTGAATAAATGTGAATTGAAAAAAAAAACGTTGAAGCCGTTTTTGAGAAAACATTTTTTAGCAATTTGTTTGGCGCTGTAGGTGAGTAAATAATTCCCAAACTTGAGTTAGCCCAAAATAGAAATAATGGCGAGATATGATTGATTTTTGTGTACCTACATGGTGAACTTTCTGAAAATACATCGAGTTACCACCTTTTGGGATCCTGGGACTTCAAAACGTGTAATTGCGTTGAAATAGAAAATTCGACCTTCACAAATGTTATCCTTATACTGACGCATAAGTCGAAAATTCTGATTGTTACAGGAAACGGAACACGCCTTACGGTGAGGGATTGTGCCTTAGACAGTGGGACTGCTACTACTGACACCGAAATCATCCGAATGTCACACTGTGGACTTTTCCAATTTGACGGAAAGTAAGTATTACACCGCACGTAGTCTTGCAGCCCTGTTATGGCCATTTCTTATTAACATAATACCGGGGTTTATGCAATTCCTTTAAACAAATGAGTTTTTTTCCCAAATTTCCCAAATCCCCGTAATAGGGCTGCAGGGCAGCAGGGGCTCTTTAAAAGTTACACAATTTAGTCCTATTTTATTATTTAAAATTCTAAAATTAGGTACGAACAATTCAATAAATATAATTGCGAATACCATCTTCAATCATCAGTCTCCACTGCACAGGTATAATGCTTGTACGTGACTCAACGTGCCCAAAGCGAATTGAAAACTCCCGACTAAATGCAGATGGTGGAAAAAAAGTTATGAATACCTAAGCTTACATTTCGTAATTTAATCCAGAAGCAATTTTTGCGAATCTCGGTGGGAAGTCGCTCGAGGGATCCTCCTACCGTTTTCCCGGAAAAAACGTAAACATGCGTTGCTGTGGGTGTTATCATAACGGGGCAAATATTAAAATAATTAGTAAAATAAATAAATAGTTCGTTCATTTTTAATTAACATTGTAATAGCCTACAGGATAACATTGTGGGCTAAATTCGATTTCGTCAACAAATTTATTCCATTTTCTTGAATTTAAAATTTACGGAGATAGCGTCAACCCTCACCACCTCCACCAAAATTACTTCATTTCCGTTCCACTTTAGAATTCCCTGCTCATTTTCATGTAATCTCCCTTCTTTAGTTTAAAATCGCAACAAATGAAGTGTGGTTGAAAGCACTGACTGAATATGCCACCTTTACCGTGTGATTAAGGTAACTTCTCCACACTTTCATACGGTATGAATATTTGGCGCCATTTTGAAGGTGTGAACCTTAACCTTGCATTTTTCACGCCTTCAAAAACTGTTGTGGTCAGAGGATTACTTAATATGAATCAACATCTGGAGGAGGATGTCTTCTTCCTCTGCCCTCATTAATGCATAGAAATATATTAACTGGAACGGCGGGAGCTATAATATCACTTACGGGACACCCTTAAACCATAAGGCAACTATCGGAGATAAGTACCAACATAAAATATATCGAAGTCATATACACTGCAGCATAGCAGAACGCGGATACCTGGACCAAGGGGCGACGCCAGTGAGGAGCAGGGGGCCACTGCCCCCCCCCCCCCTAGAGCCTGCTACTGCTCTATTACTACATGCTAAGCTATAGTCATAGTCATTCTTTTACAAAATGACCTTTTAAGGGGGTGGGGACCTACCTCCTGCCCCCCCCCCCCCCTAGCTGAAATCCTGCCGTCACCCTTGACCTGGAGTGGACCTGGTCAAAGCTCTTTACCTAGCTTGTGCAGGCTATTTTTAAGTATCACATTATTTTCACTTTGACTGGACGCCATCTTGAAACCGTTGATTTGTCATAAAAAGTGGTGATTACCATTATATCGTAGATACCAATACGTGCTTTCGGACAGATTTTATTTTATTCCTCTGCAACCGATAATAAAGTTCTGAGAGAGTCTGATTTGATCTCTAATGACGTATGCATTCTTTCATATTGTTCTTTCTTAATTCCAGGCAAATCAACGGCTGCCTGCAGAGCTGCAATGACGCCGATGGGTGCAATGCAGCTTCAGTGGTGCGATTACGACATTACCCTTTACTTTTGGTCGCTGCGTGCCAGTTTCTATTCAATGCTCTCTATCCCAGCTAGCCTAATTGGCTGTAGTACTTCATAACTAAGTGCACTGTTATATTGACTTATTCTATATCGAAAATTTGCTAAACTAAAAGGACCTACGTGTACCTTAGTGTTTCATCTACTATTAAAGGAAAGAATGCCTTCGTTTAACAATAGGTTTCATTTAGATAATATTGTGTATTTGTATGTGCATTATTATATATAACTTACTGTATATTTGATCTAATTTATGATGTGGCGAACTAATTAATGAATGGTTGCAATTTTAAAATTTAAAAGATAAAGCCGTCGAAGAGGGTGGTTCCAATTTGGACTATCTTGTGTTTAAACCTAAATTAATCTGGATGTGTTGGTGTAACATAGGCTACCTACAGCAACGAAATTGGGTTTTTATATTAATATTGTCGGATGGAAGCTTCTTAGTACGGTACATAAAAAGAAGCAGAAGTTCCTGAACTAGCCTACTATTAATTCGCAGAGAGCATGAAAGCTAACTTATTAAGACCTGACTCGGGAAATCCGGAAGCAGTTGTAATACTGTAGTCTCGTGCTTTGAAATAGGGTTAAATGTGCCAATAGACCAATTCTCCCCAAATATCAATGTCTATCGGTGGTTGGATTAGGATTAAAAATAAATAGTACGCGGCCTAAAGAACTAGTCACTGTGCCCGTAAATAGTATTTCAAACTCGGCTTTGCAGCCTATATTCATGACATGTAAAAAGTAAAAACGCATGCACGGTATGCAATGATTGCGCCGTGAGATATTGTATGATGCACCTCCAGGCAACTCATTTGGCTTTAACTGATTCAAAAATACATGAAAGTCTGCACTGGGAAATGAATGATGAATGAGGAGACTCACTTCAGCTACCGTCATCGTCTCTTCACCCCCCCCCCCCCCCACTTCCCCTTCCCGGAGAGGCGCCCGCCACAACATGCCTTTGTCCCCTTCACTCCAATGTTACGTGCTGTTTATCTCTTATTCTGTCTTGATAATAATCTTTCCATTTCTAATAATTATTTGCTTTATTTGCGTTGCTTCCACTTACTTTTCACGCTCTCAAAAGAAACAAACTTTACTAGAGAATTATGGTTAAGTTTAATTCAAGCCTGTACTTTAATTTAATAAATTTAAGTAGGTATGGTACGGCAGGCTATGCGATGTACCCAGTGTTGGCCCCAAACCCAAACTAAGCTAACTAACTAACTAACTCCTACCAAACTGGGCAAAAGCTTGGACGAGCCAAACCAAAAACACGTTTTTCCAAGCTGTTTGGTGGATTTACCGTACTTTTTACGAAAAAAAAATTAAGTTTGTTAGTGCCTGCTGCACTCTCAATATCTATGATGCGTCTAAATATAGTATATTATACATATATGAACATAATGTACGCATACTATAGGGATACCCCCATGCCATTTACATAGGCGAACAATGTGAAAAATTGCATATCCTACATCGTATATATGCGGCACAATACTACATTCTGTGTCTCGTGTACTGTAGGCTACATTGTACAATAGTGGTAAAAATGATAACTGATTTAACGGCCGTACCCATGCAGGATACTTAAGAGGGGGGGGGGGGAGTTCATTCAATAGTACAATACTCTTATGTAATGTAGTTAAAATTATGGCCAATTTTTCAACGATGCCAGCAAACTGCGAGTGTTGGAAAGGAAAATACTAAGGAGAATCTATAGACCCCTGTACGAAAACAGAGAGTGGCGTAGAAGATACAACTTCGAGATAGACGCAATACTCAATCGAGAAGACATAGTACGTCTTATAAAAGCGCAACGTCTGAGATGGCTGGGCCACGTCATAAGAATGTCAGAATGCCGAACAAAATGTTCAAACCAAGCATGACGGGAAGATGACTGCAGGAAAGTCCACGAAACTGCGCTGGAAGGATGAGTTTGAAACTGACCTTCACGAGTTGGGAGTCCGTAGATGGTGGAGCGTTGTACAAAACCGAGATGACTGGCGAGTGGCGGAGAGTTGTTGAGCAGTCATAAGCTCATCGAGGGCTGCAGAGGAGATTTTTTCTCCAACGAAGATTCGTAATTATCTGAATAATATGTCGTTGCTAAACATTAATTTTGAATCTGAATATTAAATTTTTTTGAAAACTTCATAAAATGACCGTAAAATTGAAATAGGCTTATAATATTGCCGCAATTATTTTTCAGGGGTAGTAGCCTATACGGTATTAGTATACCTACCTTTATTAATACAGCCTCGTTCCAGTGGATAAATTTATGGACATTTTCAGGCCCCAACTGGAAATTCTTCAAAGAGTAGGCCCGAAACAGTTTACCGAATTTCAACATTAGTAAAGTGAAGTAATAGGTTCGTAATAATTAAGCACTCGATACTAACATTTCCATGATCACTGTATTGTACTCACAATCCTACTCCTCTCATAACAGTCCTCTCAACAGTCTCTTCAACTTTCTCCTCAACACTCTCCTCCCGTACCACGCAGGGTACCAACTTATTATATCCATTCAGCACTAACCAACTTTGAGTTCATGCACACTACATGCCACACCCATACTATACCACAAAAGGTTAAATTTTACAGAATAAGACGAACTGAAATTACCCCAAATAGGATAGTCCGGGGCTTTACGCATTTTGAAAACAAAGACCGTTCGATTTTACATCCGAAGACTTCGGTATTCATAAAAAAACAAAACAGGGGTCCCAGAAATCTCCCCTGGGGAACATTTTTAATACATCGGGGCAAAATACCGATAGTGGTCTTTTTGATACACAACGTTGCGTTGGGCGCAAGGGCTACTCGCGGCTCAGAACTAACATCTGCTGCTGTGCATCTTATTGGTCCGCAATGTTAGCAAGAGCATTGCCGTGAGCCTTAAACGTAGTAGGCTACAATGTATAAAATAGGCTAAGTAGGTACCTACTGTAATTAGAATTTTTCTGGGTTTTAACAATAAATTTTGCAGTAGGCATACCTACCTACTTTTTTTTCAATTTTCTCATTTCTTATAACATGTTTCCTATTTCAGGCTCATTACAGAAAGGCCATTTAGGCGGTTGTTTGTTTTCATTTCCGCCTGACAGTGGCATTGCTCATGTCTTAGGGGAGGCAGTTTCCCCCTCCCTGTGGGTTGTGGACGCCTTTGAACAGTAGGCTACCTAGGAGATTACTTCTTGATTTCTCCTCCGTTTTCTTACCTCGCTGGATTAGAATGACCTACTTACAGTGATTGGTGCCTGATACTTGATACAATAGGACAGGTAGGCTTGCTGGGAGGCATAAACCTAACTGGGGAGGCTGCATAATACCAGCAATATAATACCAGTCAGCGACTTCATTCCACATTCATTCAGGTGGCCTCATTTAAATACCGGTAGATAATTTTAGTTAAAACTTCACATGTTTCAACAAGCGAACATTCTGCCAGTACCGGCGGTCAGTTCTGCACTCATAATCATACGGTTCGGATGCTTATTATCAAGTTCTCAATAATTAGTTAATTTAATACTTACATATCCTAAATTAAATGTCCTAACTTCTCGCGTCTTGTTCGGTGTGCTACAAATACAGCGTCTCCGGGCCCGGATCTTCATTCTAACTTCTTCGCCGCCACCGAACAAGGTAAGTACACTCTACCACCCTACCACGCCTAGTCGCGTCTAAATTTATATTTTTTATTAACTATTTTCACTTTTCATATATGTTAGAAGAACTTAGAAATATTTTTTAACGGTGTAAGTAGTAAGTACGGTATTTTAAAAAAACGCGCCTGTAACAGTGTCTGTCTGCTGCCACGAAATTACGGAAACCATATTGTTGTTTATATTTACAATTCGTTTTCACTTTTGAGAATTTTCAATTTTGATTTTTGATCAGAATCCGAGAATGGATCCTGTCAAAGTAGCTTCATTGGATATTTGTGAAAAGATTAAAAGTAAATCTAAGTCTACAGAACTTTATAATGATATCCTCGAATATATACAGCGCATTGAACAATTTGCTGAAAACGTTCGTTTTCCACTAGGTGAGATAGTTTAATGCCGTGCCGAGCTTATAGCATGCCTAGCCTTGATTTTCTGACGTAGACTATGTCGACCGATTCAGAAATAATAACAAGATAATCGTCCCTTACATTTTGAGTACCCAGTCGTCGAATTTGGCCGGAAAAGTGAAAAGTTAGGTGCTTGAGTATAAGGGGGCGTGCGGCCTTGCCATTTAAAGGACAATAAGTCAGGGGAAGTAAATCTAAAACTAATCATAGCTATGATTTTTAGACATGATATTATGATAGGTAAGCTATTAAATGTGTAAGCTTAATGCTTAATTCGTTTTTGAAAGCTAGCAACGCTCGTTCACCAAGTAACATAAGAATTAAGCAGCACATCCTGTGCAATGCCCGTAAATGGTATTATTAATTTCCAGGCTTGACTTGGTTTGGAGTGAATAGAAGTCTCTCAAGCAAAGATTTGGAAGGGCGCATTGTCGTATTGGATTTCTTTACCTATTGTTGCATGAACTGTATCCATGTCATTTCACAATTGAAACGTTTCGAAGAGCGTTACGACAAAAACACTGTTGTAGTGGTAAGTTATATGTCCCCCATAACCTGGTGGAAACCTTGGGGTCCATTAATAACCTACCATTTAGGCCCTAAATTGCAAATAATAAATAAGTGAATGGTAGTGTGCTACAGCAAATTGTCGTACCGGTAATCAAAATTGTAATCTTCGACATTCTTGCATAATTCAAAATAACCTTTTAAGCTGGTATATTATCATGTTCCATTAACGCCAGTTTCTAACTTTCGAAGTACTATGGTGATTATTTTTAATATTATATTAACCTGGGATTAAAATATAAACAAAATAATTTTAATATGGAAAGTGCTGCTCAAAATTGTTTTTACATTTTTAACACCAGGAATAGGTTAATACTAAACGGAATATTAAGCCCGCTAGAAGCAGAAGAATGAAAAAAAAACTTACACCAAGTTTTGAAGTTGTTCAAGCTTGGAATGTATGCTAATAAAATCTATTTACAAATTAATCTAAAGTACGGAGCAATCAGTGTCATTCAAAATAGCCGAGGAACTGTCAAATCGGAACTTATCATTTATTTTACCTTATATTTCTTTTGAACCAGCTCCTTAACAATAGCCACATAAATTACGGGATATTGACCTGGAGAGGGACCTCCGTTGGAAATATGGACATTATACTCAAGCTGTTGACTAAAACTGGGACCTAGCGACCGTTGCCGCTCTCACTTCATAACATTAAAAATCATGACAGCCCCAAGTTTTTACATATATAGATGCATTTTACATAATATACATTATACATAGGGCTGGGGTGACACCTACTACACTGGGGAGACCTTGTAAGGCCAGCATCACGCACACTGAAGTGTGAGCGACTGAATCATATACTGCAAGGATTCGGAAACACTGTCACTGAGGCACTAGCGCAATGACAATGGCAGAAATACCTGCTTTTGACGATATTTTAACGATTTTACTTTATACTCTCTTGTTGACTACTTGATTGTATAATTTAGCACAAATACTGTATATATTTATTATTTAGGCTATTTATTACAATATTAACGTCATTTTGTGATTTAGTCTTTTTCCTTTTCCAGATTGGTGTTCATAGTCCTAAATTTGAAAATGAGAAAGACGATTTAAACTTGAAGAGTGCAATAGCCAAACTTGGAATAAACCATCCAGTTGTAAATGACCCTGAAACTATTCTTTGGGACAAGCTGAACATTTCATGTTGGCCAACTCTTTTGGTTCTTGGTACGGTTTGCCTTCATTTTAGGTTATTTTCTTGTCAAACATGACCCATCCAATGTAAAAGTTATTATGAAGGCTTTTATAAGAAATTCATAAAGATATTTTGAGCATCAGAATATGAGACAGCCCCAGGAGGACTTAAAAATTTCCGGAGCTTAGCACCGTAACCCAAGTAATGAACGACTTTCCTTGAAAAAAAAAGAAAAAAAAAACAATGTGGCACTCTCCTCTGATTGGGGGTCAATTCCCAAAAATAGTGGCCATGATTATAAACTAATGGAGAGAGACACATGAATCACTTTATACTTTATTTCATTCATTTTACGACGAAATAGCAGTTGGCTTTGTTGATTATTTTAATTATAATGATGTAGACTTTTAAATTAATAACTGTTATTGGACTATTAGCCTATCATTTGTGTGTAGTATAATGCTCTACCCAAGCCAAACAATCAGAGCAAGGATTCTCCATAAGTCCATAATCGTGGGCGCTACAATCGGGAATTGAATCACATCAGGTAATTCTATAATATGTTATATTTTAATTTAAATACCTTTCAGGTCCAAACCAACAACCTTTGTTCACTTTAGTGGGTGAAGGTCATGAGAAGGAGCTTGAGCTGTTTGTAGACGTTGCAATCCAGTATTATTCGCCTAGACCCAGATCACCCCTTCCATTTAGTCTGACAGTGGATGCCGTTCAGGACAGACTCTTGTGTTATCCCAATCAATTGGATGTGACCGAAGAAGGGACCATGGCAGTTACATACCAACACAAAGTTCTTCTTATTTCCAAATCAGGAACTGTTGAGGTAGGTATTTTTATTATTTCGCTAAAATGTAACATCTAATCGCAAAGTTGTTTGCCAAAATTTATTAAATGGTCCGATACATCTGTCATTGTTTCAGCAGCGACGAACTCATTGGCTTTACAGAGTACGAATGTCTAGAGCCTACTAACCTATAGTTTAACCATCTGATGGACTATTGCAAGTTTTTCTCTCTTAAACATTGAAATTGGAAAGCTGGCGATGGGAAAACTATTCTGCTTCGCTGTTGTTGGTGGGTGTTCATGGGTTTGATGAGTGTTCTTTGTGTTTCAATTCTTGCTTAGTTATTATTTGAAAACAGCAAAATCATGTCCAACAGTAAACGATCTAGGCTGCGTAAATTTTTAAAATTCACAAACTGCCCGATACCACCGTTCTCCACTTAATAGGTTATACATTAAACCAGTTATTGGGGATTGGCAAACCGCATATCGCCTGAATCGAGCAGAAGAGACTGTTCTTGCTAGATTGCCTTACCCATGGACATTTGATTCTGGTGGCCAGCCTCCTACATGTGGCATGTGCGAAGTGCTTCAAACAGTGGAACATATAATTACCGAAACCCCTAAACAGCGGGCAGACTTTCGTTACCTAAACCACACACCCTTCCAAGCTTAATTGGGGACTAGTTTGGGCCGGTCACGGCTACGTTAAGCTTTCTTATCAAGACTGGAGTCATGCCACACCTGTAGATAAACACAAGAGAACCATTCTAAACCAAAACTACCAACAGTAACCAAATAAGTCAACACCTCCGCACACACACACACACACCGGCCGGCACAAATACTCGAAAGAGTCCCGCGCCTAAAAATTAAATTAAAAAAATAAAGCAGAGCTGTACAAGTCACAGAAACTTACAGTTACAGTATAATATGTAGCTGTTATTATTAATACTAATTTTGTTTCAGCAAGTTATAGGTGCGAACGACGTGGGATTCTCGGATGGAGCTTTTGACGTGGCTCGTTTCAATAATCCTCAGGGCATCGTCTTTCATGGAAAGAACACAATCTTTGTTGCTGACTCTGGGAACCATGCCGTCCGTGTCATTGACCTTGAAAATAAGGTGGTGGCGACCCTTATCGGAAATGGAAGGCAAGGGAGTGATTTGATCGGAGGGAAGCAGGGAGGACTTCAAGAAATCTGCTCACCTTGGGGCCTTAGTATTTGCAAAGTGGCGAGTTGTGCCGCGGTTGGCGGTGCTGCTGCCTTTCCTTTTTCTCGACCACCATCTTCTGCTGGCCCCCCGTTGCCCCCTCCTCCACCCCCGTCCATCAATCCTCCGAATTCTGTGGCTGGTGGAAAATCTAAAATTACGTCGGACATACTTGCTATAAGTATGAGTGGAAGTCATCAAATATGGGCTTACTTTTTTGACGATATAGTTTGGTGGAAAGGAACGTAAGTAAATTGTTGCTTTGTTTTACTGTTAGGTAGTGAGTGATCGCGTCAATTTGATTTATGGTTTCTTGTAATATTTCAATATCCACACTAAACTCATGTTGAGTAGTGGTACAGACTCAGACATTCCCCCGAGAGGTTGTTGTTTCGAGTCTCACACTTGCGACATTTTCTGGACATGCTTCAGAGGGCATGTAAAGCAGGCGGTCCCGGTCTTTCCTAGTTGGGTGTAAGAGAGGGTTTTATAGCCGTTGGCTTTTAACCGAGGGAGTAGCGCAACTTTCGCATCTCATGCAGCTCTTTGTCTTTATTTAGTGGCCAGATGCCGCCTAAACCAGTTGAAAAATATATAAATAATGATCAAGCAGTGCAACTACAAACAAAACAAAATAGCAACTGCTGCTGGCTTTGTAATTATCTTCCGCCTGTAAATTAGGTGACTTATTGCTACTTGAAAAAGTACTTCCATTATCTCGTTTTACACTTTGTTGCAGAACGTATAGAAAGGGAACCTGCAGTGCAATAGCTGGAACGGGCTTAGAAGAAAATCGAAATAACACATATCCTATGTCAGCCAGCTTTGCCCAACCTTCAGGCATCTGCTATAGTGAAGATTTGAATTGCATATTCATCGCGGACAGCGAAAGCTCTTCAGTCAGGAAATTATGTCTTGCTACTGGTCAGGTTTCTCCAGTGGTCGGAGGGCACATAGCCCCTGACGTAAGTATCCTGATGGAGATTATTTACAGAAAGTAGGGGATCAAGAAAGCTTCAGACAATGCGGGACTTCCATGCCTTTCCTCATGGAGGCAACTTTTTATACAGTTGCCAATCGCCCATATACTGTATTTCTGTATGCAGGGTGTCCCAGTTTCGGTGGATATGGCGTTTTGGTATGTTTAGGCTGATGGTGATAAAAATCTAAGAAGTGCGTATAAACCTAGTCTACACACTGTACCTGTATCTTACAGGGCTATTGTTATTATACCTAAACCTGAAAGGTCCATTCTTGAACTTAAAATGGCAAATCCAATTTTTTTTTTTTTAATTATTTCTTTGACGAAGCAGTAGAATTCGGGATGATAGGCCGTTGTCGTTATGAATGCGTACTTCCAAACGTTTGGACAACATCTGCGGTCGTCATAGTAGATCTTGACTTAGTGCAAAAAACAGAGAATGTGGTGGTACACACGAATGATTTGAACGTTTTCCCTTCGACGCGCCAGCGGCACACCAGCGACCTAGAAATCTTCTGAAGTGCGTTCAGAAATAGATTTCTTTGCACCTCCCATTTACCAGTCCATTTGCTCCCATGACAAATTTATCATTGGATCACTGGCGTTCGAATCTTCCATGTGTACCGGGCCTTAATTGCTGGTCAGAGTAGTTCAATACAAAACTAATAGTCCTGTCTTGTGCAAACAATAACACTTTTATTGTAGCTTGTAGGTCGTCTTACATAATATAAAATCCATTCTACCCACTAAATGCGATCATTATATTTTTTTCAGAATCTTTTCAGCTTCGGGGATGTAGACGGAATCAGAACGGAAGCTAAGCTTCAACACCCGTTAGATGTTAGCTGGGACAGCATGAAGAGAATATTGTATGTCGTCGATACATACAATCATAAGTTGAAGGCGATTGATGTTTCAAAGAGGCAGTGCTTTCAAGTTGAACTGCCAAGTAACTTGAACGAACCCGGTGGAGTTTGCTGTCATAACAACTACGTGTACATTGCTGACACCAATAACCACAGCCTTCTTTGCTGGAGTTCAAAAGATTTGTTGCTAACGAAGGTAATGATGATTAGTTACACTCTTTCCCATACTTATTATATTGCAGTATTATATGTATATATAATATAAATATATATATAATATATATATAAAACTGGCTTTAAATTAACTTTGGTTGAAGAGGTTGTACCTCTTCGGTATGACCGAAATTGGGGATGTAAAAAAAAAACTGGACTCGGCGGGGTTCGGACAGACCTGTGCTAACCTGTCTAGCAGTACGAATCATGTCAATAAGAGCATATAAGTTGGGGATTTAGATGGACTGCATTTTTGGGGCCTTGTGGTCCAGCGGTTAAGACGACGCCCCGGTTAGGCGAAGATCGTGGTTTCGAATCCCGCTTAGTCCAGTTTTTTCTATATCCTCTAATTTCGGTTCCCATACTTGTTTAGTCGAGCTAACGCCTGTGACAATGTCAATGGTACCTCAGCATGTCTGAGGTTGCCCATTGGCAATTGTTGTCGGTGTGGGTTGACATCGAGGAGTGAACCAGTTTGCCAATGACTAGAAATTCATTCGGAACCAATACCGTCTGAAAACCGATAGTGTCGTTGGCTGGGCCAGGTTCAATTGGCTACACTACATGCACGCCCCTAAAAAGTCCTTTAATAATAATAATAATACTTGTTGGTCTACCCCTACCGTATATGGTTTAATAATAAAATTGAATAGCCTATAAATGGGAGGGTTAATATTATTAAAAAGTTAGGTATCCTTATTGAAATTTAAATACCTGACCTGTTACGATATGTTACTTTTGGTTTCTAAGCTAATATAATATTCTATACTCCAGATTGAGGTGAAAATGGAAACAAAGGCTTCGTCGAAGAAATCCTTAAGCCGACAGCAGTGGGAAGGACAGACATGTGTGCGATCTGACGACAATGATATACTTTTAATGGTCGATTTCCCCACAAAGGTATCTGGAAGATGGCGATTCGTTGAAGGGCCAGAAGAAAACATCACCAAACGAAAGGGAGGGATAGTGGACGGCGTGATGGAAATTCATCTGTCAGCCAAAGCCGAATGCGAGTTGTCGTTCGATGTGGATTTGGCTGAGTGTCGCGAGAATGCATGCCACATTACTTACCATAGGCTGCGATTAACTGTGTTAGTATCTGACCACGCTGAAAGGGGGGCAAGAGTTAAAATTCAGCCTGTACTGGGCTCTTGAAACTTGAACGAGACCGCGAACGGAGCCTTCATCACTAGCGTTAACCTGTTAATTTCGGTGGTAGGGGGTGCTCGCTTCTTCTTCTCGAGTTGCAATCTATGGATTGCTTTGCAGCGTATTCTCCTCCACTCTTGTCTGTTTGGTGCTCGCTATTACCGGCAACTGAGGCAGTGCCTCACCGAATTGTCAAAATATACAGATTAAAGAAGTTTGTGTTTTGCATTAATTGAACAAGTAAGAGTAAGAGGAAAAACAATTGCCGAACTCGAAGGTGTTAGCATCCGAACGGGTCCAGTACAAGAAATGGGTCCGGGGAGACCCCCCCCCCCCCCCCACGCTGCGCACGCGGCACTAAGAGGGAAGAGATGTTTAGCATTAAAAAATAAAATAAAATGTAGGCCTACTAATATATGGGAATTCTAGAAGAAAAGCTTCGAAAAATGTTAGCTGTAGTGCTCTAATGACGTGAATACAATTTTCATAATTTTATTTAATACACCTGTATATTTCAGCTTGCTGTATCTCCTTTTTAAATAAATAAATAAATATCGACTTTCGTTGTTCTATTTATAAGCTAACCTAGCGGAGTTAGGGCTACAAGCCCTCTCTTACACTCAACTAGGAAAGCCCGGGACCGCCTGCTTTACATGCCCTCCGAAGCAAGGCCAGAAAATTTAGCAACTGTGGGACTCGAACTAACAACCTTTCGGGTGAAAGTTGGAGTCCGTTCCACTACTCTGTCTTAGCCCATAGAAAAGCCTGCGCTTTTACTGTGGTAGAGTAGCTTTTATAACATAGCAAAATGAAAACTGTTGGAAGCACGTTGGAAGTACGCTTTCAGAACGACCAGGGCCTAACATCCAAGATTCTACTGCTTCGTCACGTAACTCCGGCCGCGAGCTTTTGTAATTAGATTGCTGTAAAGCAGAAGGGGAAGATGGCTTTGCCCGATTTGAACTGCTCTACAGTACTTTTTTTTTTTAAAGATTAATCGCATACAAACATTTTAATGAATGTATCCGATTGACCTCATCAGCCGCCTCTGTAGGTTAGTACCAGTGTATCAATCTCCGATTGCATTGCGTGTAAAGACTCGCACAAGTGCAAGCACGTTACCACCTGGTCATCAAAGTCGATTTAATAATATAGCCTAATGATAATGGTGAATACGTTATACTGGAGACGGCCGATGCCACTAACTACCGTAAAAACGGGTTTTAAGGACGTACGGGTGAATCGGGGCAAAATTTCCGTTAGATTCTATCACAAAATGCGAACTTGTTATTCGTTTCGCTTCTATAAAAATTGAACTTCGCCCCGATCTACCTATTTTTACGGTATTCAATTTTGGAACTGAATCTTCTATCAAGGAACATTAAATCTTATATCGTAACGCCCACCTTTGGGTTTGGATTTTGGAATCGGCAGCAACTCCTAGGACCTTGAGTATTATATATTAATAGACGTGAACGCAGGTCGCGTATTACTTGTTTCGTTTCACCTCAGCTGCGGCACTAACCCCTCATGGTTCCCTATAATTAGGCCCGGGAACACATGACTGCTCTGTCGCGACGGTCACATGCATTAAGTTTGTCTATTAACCAGAATAACTAGAAGTACAGTACTCGAAATTAAACGAAATTAGCAACATTGGCATCATCAAAAGAATCTGGCTGAATTAGCACAATACAATTTTGCATTACTTTTTTTTTAGTTACTAGCATACTATAACGGTTTACGAAAGCATTCGTCCTGCATTGTCAGTTGGAAGACTTGAGAATTATCGGTGAATGGTATGAAAAACACAGAATTCATGCAATCTTTGGCTCTTGTAATAGTAAGGTCATGTAAAATAAAAAATGCAATAAGAAAAAATCAGTCAGAATTGGAATTACTTAGATTGCAATATGTGGGGAGGGGAGAGACCTTGTTTTTTTAATACTCGTCTCCACCCTCACCCTCTCCCTCAACGGAGTCCATGCCGACTTCCTCGTAATCCTTCTCCAGAGCAGCCAGATCTTCACGAGCTTCGGAGAATTCACCTTCCTCCATACCCTCACCGACGTACCAGTGAACGAAAGCACGCTTGGCGTACATAAGATCGAACTTGTGATCCAGGCGAGCCCAAGCCTCAGCAATGGCAGTTGTGTTGGACAACATGCAAACAGCACGCTGAACCTTAGCCAAATCGCCACCGGGCACAACGGTCGGGGGTTGGTAGTTGATACCAACCTTGAAACCAGTGGGACACCAGTCAACGAACTGGATGGTACGCTTGGTCTTGATCGTAGCAATGGCAGCGTTGACGTCCTTGGGTACAACGTCACCACGGTACAACATGCAGCAGGCCATGTACTTGCCGTGACGGGGATCGCATTTAACCATCTGGTTAGCGGGTTCGAAACAAGCATTGGTGATTTCAGCAACCGACAGCTGTTCATGGTACGCCTTCTCAGCGGAGATGACAGGGGCGTAGGTGACCAGTGGGAAGTGGATACGGGGGTAGGGCACCAAGTTGGTCTGGAACTCCGTAAGATCTACATTGAGGGCACCGTCGAAGCGCAGGGAGGCGGTAATGGAGGAAACAATTTGACCGATGAGACGATTCAAGTTGGTGTAGGTAGGTCGCTCAATATCGAGATTACGGCGGCAGATATCGTAAATAGCTTCGTTGTCGACCATGAAGGCGCAGTCGGAGTGCTCAAGGGTAGTGTGCGTGGTCAGGATAGAGTTGTATGGTTCAACTACAGCGGTCGAGACTTGAGGAGCAGGGTAGATGGCGAATTCAAGCTTGGATTTCTTTCCGTAATCAACTGACAGACGCTCCATGAGAAGAGAGGTGAAACCGGAGCCAGTGCCTCCACCAAAAGAGTGGAAGATGAGGAAACCTTGAAGTCCAGTGCATTGGTCAGCGAGCTTACGGATGCGGTCGAGTACCAAGTCTACGATTTCCTTTCCAATTGTGTAGTGTCCACGGGCATAGTTGTTGGCAGCGTCTTCCTTACCAGTGATGAGTTGCTCAGGGTGGAAAAGCTGACGGTATGTTCCGGTACGAACCTCATCTGCAAATACAACACAAATAGATTAGTAACCTTGATAAACATGAAATATATTACAGGTATTAATATTTCTTTTGTCAGTAGTTTTGTGGGTATTATCAGTATATAATCAACAACACGGACCAAAACTAATCTCATCATATAACAGGTAACATATTTATAAGTTAAATTCATCTTTGGGTTCGTTGTATAATATAGGGAGTCTAGTGGTAGGTAAGTAAAACTCTGCATGGAGTATAATATACTGGCTAATTCTGCAAAATGTTGTAGGTCCAAAATTTTTATTTACAGGTACCATCGCGACCAAACTATGCGAATACGTCTTGTAGCAAACGGTCGCTTATCATCAGTCAATTGGAAGGAAGCTGATTTCAGGTAAAAAAAAAAAAAGCACAGTAAATAACATAAAAGTTAGTTTTTTTTTGTTCCTGAAAAGTAAGGTTTTTTTCACATGCGACATTTTGCAGTATCAGCGACGAATATTGGTTTATTATTTTAAATACTTAGCTGGTGTAAATGTCATCAGTTGGGACTTAGGATAAATAGCGTGCGCCGAAATCGAGACAAAATGTAAAAAGTCCTGCCAATATAATTTTTTTTAACTCGAATACTTCTCATAGCAACATGAATTGGCTAAACACCATCCATTTCCTGTATATGGAACATGAGAATAACTTACCGACTACTGTAGGCTCCAAGTCCACAAAAACGGCTCTAGGAACATGCTTTCCAGCACCAGTTTCACTGAAGAATGTGTTGAAGCTGTCGTCTCCACCACCTACGGTCTTATCTGACGGCATCTGGCCATCGGGCTGAATTCCGTGCTCAAGGCAGTAAAGTTCCCAGCAGGCATTGCCGATCTGGACTCCAGCCTGTCCAACGTGGATAGAGATGCACTCCCTCTGAAAAATAAAATAAAATGTATGTATAACTGGTGTCATTTTTTTTTTAAATTCGTTTGTCTAGCCCCCAGTGCCTATAAAATTTAGAGGTATACGGCTTAAGCATGTTTAACAAATTGGGCAATTTAAACACGACTGTCATTCGTAGTTCATCGTCGGATGTCTCGACTCTTCCCGACAAATTGCAAACAATATGTGCGACGGAGAAAGTAGTGTCATTGACCCGTTGGAATCGACCTCTTTCGCATAGGTAAATGCTCGCACCCAACCAATGAATATAATGGGATTTGACGTCATTTCTCTTTGAAAGTGGTTAATGCTAGCGCACCCGTTTAAAATATAAATGGCCCCACATCACGGATCACTTCACAGAGACCTGAGTTGAGAAGACTGCATCAAGTAGAAGTCATCTAGTATTTTCAACATGCTAATTCATTTAGCACCTTAGTCATAATGAATCATGTTCGTGCATCATCAAATTGTAATAATTGTAGCATATAACACATGAGGCCGGAAGAATTTTAACAAAGAAATAAATATAGACTGCTATATGTAACATTATAAAACAATGGCTTTCCTTTTAAAATGTTTAAAGAAATGAATCAGTCTCGTGGCAGACAAAATGGCGGCTTTCCGGTGTGCGGCTTTCAATGAGCCACACCCTGGGAATTTTATTTTCGAATTCACTAAAATGTGCAATATTTTATGTTTCAAACAGTGACTAGCAGTGCGCTAGGTATGAATCTAACTTAATTTCAGGAATACTCTTTTGGTATAACAAGGAAAATTTGAGTCAATCATTCTCCGGCAATTCGGCCCAATGCAACTAATTTATCGTAAAATTGTAGCTTTGCGAAACTAATAGATTATTAATACACCAAATAGTTATTAATTAACAAATTTACTCACCATTTTGACAAAAGTTGAGAAATATTAAAATTACTTAGGAAAAATTTTCGGCAGCTTTAGAAGCAGTTCAGGCGCTTCGACAAACTGACAGTGGCGGTTTTTTAGTGTGCACTCATATTTATAACCTCTGATGCGTCCCACAATTCTGCTTTCTGATTGGCTGCCAAAGGTCTAGTGAAAAACACCATATGTCCATTTTTCATTTCATTGGCATAGAAGTCATAGAACAGTGGCAACCTTTCGAGGGGGGACTTTCGTGGGGGAAAAAATAGTTTTTCTTGACTAGCCACCGTGGGACAAGACCCCGCGCCGTCAGTAGGGCATAGATTCTAATATTTATTTCAACAGATGATGCATACCCGTTGATAATTTCCTATTTATCAATCAATATATTGGCACCGAGTGAGATTGATAGATAGGCTAATTATTGTAGGTACCTAATTCCCCGGTAAACATTTTTCAGAGGTTAAATTTCTGTCCCTATGCCAGAGCACTGAATTGATAGATGGGACGATTGCATAATGCATAGCAGTTGGCATATGACCAAAACAATATCTACTTACTATATAGGTACACAGTTACAATGGCAGGGTATGCATTTGGGGCATGCATTATCCATCACCCCCCCCCCCCCCGATAATTTAGTAAGTCTGTTGTAAGTCATGTTACAGGTATATAGTCGCTATTTAGTCTCTATGGTCAGGACATCTATAATAAAGAATAATATAAGAAGTGCGGGGGATTCTATATTAATTATGTAGGTCTACAATATAGCCAATGGTAGATCCACATACCTCATTTTTTTTACCGTTAGGAATTTATTTATTTAATTTTATAGCCTAATAATATTGTAATATTTGTGTAAAAATATTGTGTGGGTTAATTGTATGAGTGGGCCGAAAGGCCCAAAATTCGCCCACATGGAAAATAAAGACAATTTTCTTTCTTTCTTTCTTTCTTATTGCCTCAATTATGTGATAGGCAGACATGCTTAGTGTATGCTCTATGCCGACGTTCAGGTCCGTATTGTCAGTTTTAAGGACAGCTAGGCAGGACAGCGACAGATTCTTGTATTCTTCCAAGTTGCATTGAGCCATTGACTATATAGCCTACATTTATAACTCAGGTTAGGCCAAAATAAAATGATCATTTCCAAACCTACTGTATGAGATGCTCTAAGGCTGATGGAGTGCGAGTGCGTTCGAATATGCCTACGTTACAATAAAGCCCCAAAGACTGTAAGTAGGCTACCTGTAGCCTGATCATGGCGATTATAATACCGGTATTTATTTAATACCCTGGTATTAAACATGTAAACAAGATAATTTTCTAATGGAAAGTGCTATTCAAAATTTGTTTGTTTACATTTTTAATACCAGGGGATTACATAAATACCCGTATTATAATCGCCATGATCAGGCTGCTGTTAAGGTTTTATTAAGCTAGGCATACTCCAGGCTCTAGAATGTCGTAGGTTAATAAAAAATAAATATTCATTCATAAATGCTGCAATGGGTGAAATCAATGAACCTATTTACATGGTTATGTCTACATAGTCTATATAATAAATAATAAGATCTAACTGTCAACACCACTAACACCAGGGCCCAGGGGACCAGCTGCAGACACCATGAATTAGAAATTAGAATAGGTACGTGGTAAGGTTGATAGATGGTTTTGTTACAACACCTTTCTGACGTGTATTTCAGCGACAGGGTGGGGTAGCTAGAGCGAGCGCCAAGCCGCCAAAATGCACGTGCAACTTTTCATCAGTTTCACGAAATGCACTAAATTTTGATTTCTACCGACCTGTCTATCATTCGTCCAAGGGTAGCCCCCGAAACATGTAAGGAGGAGGGGTTGGGGGCAGTTCCATGCTATGCCGGTACCCACCAATATTCAGATATGTAGAAATTGACTGTATGCCTGAATATATCTCAAAGCGTGTGGACCCCAACCACCCCAAAACGACAGATACTGTAAATAGCCAACAGGCAGCAGGTATCTGATCAAGAAGTCTCGGAATTGAACATGCGTGCCGGTACCTACAGTTTGTCAATCATCCGGACGTTAGTTTTCTTTGAGTTCGTCCAGCACAATTCTAAAATTGCAGAAAGTTTTTTTTGTTTTTGTTTGTAGAAACACGCGATTGTGATCGATAACCATTCCGGCATCGGCGCATCGCGTCTTTACTGGCATGACGCAGCGATGAGTCACGCTATCCAGACTACCGCATAGCGTAGGCTATTCCTCTGGGTGAATCACCTTTCTACAATTCTACCCCCCCCCCCTCTACCTGACTGAGGGAACGTTTTTACATTACCGTCAATTTGGCACCCTTAGCATACATTTTACATCCTCGAGTAGATCGCCCCAACGTTAATAATAACGTGGATAGGTAGCATACAGAATAAAGTACCTATCCTAATCGACTATGTCTATGGTGTACAGTAATGAGTCGGGCCGCTGCCGGTTGAAATTCGGAAACATGACGAAGCACATTCATATAGCCTACCTGCAGCCTAATCATAGCGATTATAATAGGGCCTACCGGTATTTATTTAATCCCCTGGTATTAAAATGTAAACAAGATAATTTTATAATGGAAAGTGCTATTCAAAATTTGTTTGTTTACATTTTTAATACCAGGGGATTACATAGGCCTAAATACCGGTATTATAATCGCCATGATCAGGCTGCTGGTCTAGGTTATATTGTACAATAGCTGTGGCCACATTTATACTAATGCATAATTCTTGGATAACTGCAGGTAGTGGCGGAGTATGCATGAAAATATACGCAGCATGACATTAAAATATGAGATGATGAGAAATCATTCAATTAAAACATAAATAAATAAAATCATGAGACAAACATAGGCTACGTAGGCACCCTGCCTTTCATTATTAGTCATAATAGAATATAGAAGTGCTAAAAGTAACCCTCTTAGCTATAGGTAGCCTATTACAGAAAAGCACTGCAGCTGCACTAGACAATACGATACAATTAATTTATATTTCCATTACAAGTTAAGTTAAAATAATTATAATATGCTGCAGAGCTCAGCCCGTGAGCAGCTTAAGTTTGAAAAAAAAACGTCTAATCTAACATTCCATAAGTAAGTCAATAAGTAAGTTGTTTAGTGTTTAGTCTTTGTTTATCGGTGTTGACTCGTTGAGATTTGTTTTTAGATATTTTCGAAATACGCTCAATAATTGTTGAATAACTTTTGCATATTTGGGAGTCCTACGTAGTTGTTCTGTCTTTGTATGTACTGTATGTCAGTCTCGTGAGGTACCGGTACGCACTGCATGTATATAGAAGGACTTATGGAGATTTCCACATGGAAAAAATTAGGCAAGCTAAATAATAACACGGGAATAATAGGCAGGCTATATTTGAAAGGGTCACATAGTCGGGTACTGTAGCCAGTAGCCACTATCAGTATAGACACGCTAAATGCATTTTCGCAAATTGTTACAAAATATTAACTACACTTTTGTATACAATCAGGCAGAAAGTGAGTTAAGCCAGATGACTATATAGGGTCTAGCGCTACAGTTGAGTGGAAGGAGAGATGTGACCTCATCTTGAGGCTCCGTATATGGAGAGGCGACCCACTCACGACAAGACGACCCACGACGTTACCGAATGAGTCCTTCCTCAACGCCTATGCTTCCAGAGGTATAGTAGGAGGCCAAATTGGCTCTGGCGAGTTGACGTACGAGACCAGCAGCTGCCATTCATTTTTGTATAATCTTGAAAACTATCATATAGAGTTAGGTATACCCATACATATCGACATCGGATTGGACCCAGGGGGGGCGGGGGCAAGTGCAAAAGTTCGATTAAATCGATTAGTTTACGCGGGTTTATTTGAATTTATTTTTTGGAATATGTAAACTTTGAAATCTTATTCACTATATCTTGTTTGCGTGTGTCCTGGTGTCAGAAGGGTTGGCTCGAGCCCGGGTATCAATCCACGGGTCAATCCTTTCCAGGGACGTAGAAGAAGAAGAATTATAACACAATAGTTTTATATAATTATATAGGTCCTAGATGATCCTAGCCTAGATCCTACAACCTACATACAGTATACTCTGAATATCCTCTTTAATACATACCGCAGCTATTGATGTAAAGTAGCCCATGACTTAAACAGATAGGCCTGTAGGAGCCCAAGCAAACCCACAGCTCAACATTGATTACCTCACATACCGATTAGATAATAGGCTAATCTGATAAAAATGTACTTTACAAAAGTAAATAAAAATCGACTGTACGCTTAATCCGGAGTTAATAAAGCCGTCTAACAATTCAAACAGGGACACGGATTCAGACTTATAGTGCAGTTCAATTAAAGGCTACATTAGCTGCAATAACTTGACTTAACCATTGCTTCGGTGTGCGGAGTTGCCGGAGTACCTACTAAAATAGTTTCAAAACTTCAGAAAGAAACTGTATATGGACAGTAAATAAAAGTCATGGGTGGTCTGACTCTGAACACCTATAGGCAGGCGCGGATCTACGGGGGGGGGGGGGGCTATGGGGGCTATAGCCCCCCATTAGGTTCCTCAAAATGCGTAAAACCCCACTATTTCAGTCCTATTTTTCACAAATTTTCTTGTTTGAATTGAAACTTGAGTCAGTAACGTTTTGATTACAGGAATACCTGCGACACGGCTTCCTTAATAACTTAGCCCATAGAGGCAGAGATTTCAAAACATTTTGTAAATAAAGAACGAAAGTAAATTTGACGAAATTAATTAATTCTTCCTATAAATGCATTAAAAATAATATAAGCTTTTGCGGTAAAATTACACATTTTCAATATTAATGTTAGGTTAAAAAAAAGGTAATATGTACATTAAACAGATTTGATAGAATAGAATATTAGTAAATAACCTGATTTTTGAGATTAAAAAAAAATTAGGGTATCATATGATAACTTTTATATGCAACTGTGGTGTCATAACCGCTTAGAAAATATTTAAAATTATTAAAAACAGTTTGCAAAGCAACGATTATTTTTGACAAAATTAATTATGTGACTCTTCGTTGCACAGTCAAAGAAAAATTGATAAAAAAACAATTGATAAAAAGTAAAAGCATTTTCAAAACTACAATAGTATTCACCTGACTGAATTGATACGGTACTATTGTACAAAAAAACACTATTATAAAGCAATTTATCGTGTCTTTTTTCAAGTGATAATATTCCAGACAAGAAAATGCAAATTAACTGCCTAAGGATTTATTTTTTATGAATTTTTCACCTGACAATTTTCATTTTATTGCGGCTGCAGAACTAGGAATTGTAATTAATTTCGTCGAAAAGACCGGGTCGTCATTTTTTTACAAAATAATATGAAATAACTGAAGTTAGAGGATAAATAAAAACTGGACTTGGCGGGATTCGAACGCACGATCTACGCCTAACCGGGGCGTCGTCTTAACCCCTCGACCACAACCCCGCACAAGAACACTAAATGAATTTCCTCTACTTATATGCACGTATTTTGACATGATTCGTAATGTTCGACAGGTTAACACAGCTACACAACTATTCTACCGAACAAGTCTGTGAGCTTACTTAATGCCATAAAGGCAATATTGTACAAATTATTGCAGTATTATATGGAGTATATAACACTGACTTTTAAATTAACTTTTGGTTGAAGAGGCAACCTCCACGTTATAATTGAAATTAGAGGATAAATAAAAACTAGACTTGGCGGGATAACGTTATAAAGTTATAACGTGGAGGTGGCCTCTTCAACCAAATTTAAAAGTCAGTGTTATATACTCCATATAATACTGCAATAATGTGTATATTATCTGCCCTTAGGTTTGCTGGGCTGATGATTATGTTGGTTCCAGTCCCACACTTGCTACAATTTCTGGCCATGCCTCTGAGGGCATGTTCTTACTTCTTGAAGCAGGCGTCCAGGTTCAAGTGATCTCGATGGCCCGAATGAGGCCCCCTGAGGGCATGTAAAGCAGGCGATTCCGGGCTTTCCTAGTTGAGTGTAAGAGAGGGCTTAACAGCCATAACTCCGCTAGGTTAGCTTGGTGATAGAACAAAAGCCAATATTTATTTATTATTAGGATATTACAGGTATTTTTTCCGCATATACAATATCTACTGTACGTCCACAGTTGGGCCCGCACAGGCTATATAACCTGCTTGGACATGGAGAGTGGTGGTACAGACTCCAACATTCACCCGTAAGGTTGTTGGTTCAAGTCCCACACTTGCTACATTTTCTGGCCATGCTTCAAAGGGCATGTAAAGCAGGTGGTGCCGGGCCTTCCTATTTCAGTGTAAGAGAGGGCTTTATAGCCCTAACTGGCTTAGTAATAGGACAAAGTCAATATATATGTACATGTACAGTATAACCTTTGACGCATTGAAACACTACCGCCGAGACGTGTATTTTGTGAGGGTTTCAATTTTTCAAATTTAATTCCTCCTGATATAAAATGTTTTACGACCTCTAACTATAACACAGGACTAGAAGAACAAGGAGTATATGGGAATAATCTTGGGCCACTTACATTCAAATAAAAGGCAATGATACAGCAACATCTGTCAAGGGAAAGAACTCATACTAAGCGCAAATCCTTTCTTATGACATGGGTTCGGGCCGAAAGTCGGAGCATGAGCAGGCAAATAGAGGATTTTTAGATGTGGTGCTGCCGGAAAATGCTAAATATCACGATATCATGGACATCGGTAAGGAAATGCTACAGTGAATGAGGGAAGAAAAAAGCCTAGAGGCACTTATTGCCATGCGGTGAGCCTCAAGTTAACAAACAAATAATTAAATAATAAACTAAGAAGAAAATAAATAACTCACATATTGTACCTGATACTTTTTTTCAAAATAATTAAAAAAGGTAATTTTCGAAGAATTTTCCAAAATACGCATAGTGGGGGTGTCATGAGGAGCATGCAACTTGGACCAATTGTTGAAAGTGATTTAAGCACAGCCATTTTACTCTGCATCTAAATTTAGAGGAAGATTTCTCCCATTTACTATTTTTTTTTTATAAAAAGATTATTCGCATACAAACAAATTCAATGAATGTATCCAAATAACCTCTTCAGTCGCCTCTGTACCTGAGTTGAGTTACGACAGGTCGCCGATCGCATGAGAGAATAGAATAGAATAGAAAATTTTTTTATTACATCACACAGCCGTAGCCCTTATGTGTATAAATACGTCCTTGTCATAGCTCTACTTTTCTATGAAATTTGATTTTGTTGTTCAGGCTTGAGATTCTAAACATAGTACTAGCATTGCGTTGGTTGATGGCTATTTTTTCTCATTAAATATTACATAAAAATTAATAAACGGCACCACATTCTTACTGTATAATTTTGCATCGGAATAAAATAAAATGTACAAAAACCAATAAACTACTGGACCTGATCATTGTAGCATGATTCAACCTTGGAAGTCTGCGGGAAGAATTACTCCAGCAGCCTTGGCCAGGCCGATTTGTTCCTCTGAAACATAATAAACATAAAGTGGATTAATTAATTAGGTGAGCTCAAAGAGAAGAATTAGATTTTCCTTTTAACAACCAATTATAATTTAACGTATACCAGATGCACATATCGGACAGTATAGTTTTTAAATAATAAAGGTATTTTTTTGCCCATCAGCCCTACTAATAAGGTTTTTTCAGGATTCAAGGCCGCGGTGACAAGGAAAATGAGAAAATGCCCACTGAAAAGCTTGGACGAGTTCAGGGAAGTAAGTTGGGATGCATAAACATTACCCCCCCCCCCCCCCCTCCACATGCCTAACGTATGCATTCGCATGAAACTTTTTGTTTTTTTGGACGCCGTCTATCCCACCTTTGTGGGGCATGGGCAAAGATTGATTGATTGATTTCTATTCGAAAAGGGATGAAGGTACTTTTAAGGGTTGCTGTAGTTAGCATAATCGACCATGAAATTGTCTGCATTGTAATGCGTTTTTTGTGTCTCTTAACACATTCTATGAAAAATAACCTAAGTGTCCCTCAACTTTCCACAACAAAAACCACCATATAAGGATTTTATATAAACTTGGCCATGCGGGTTCTATATCATACCCTACAGTCTGTCAGTAATAATAATAATGAGGTTTGAGTTTGAATTTACCACCAATGGTAAAAAAGTATATACAGTGTTGCTCATAATAATAGGGACACAGTGAATTTTCCTAAAATCTCCAAAATGGCAAGAGTTTTGGCCTTGATTGTTAGCAGTAAATAACATGGCAAGAAGTTTGATATGTTGTGTAAATTTCATCCCAATTGCCCAAGAACGTGAGAATCTAATGAAGATTTTCAAAAATGCGTCGGTCATAATAATAGGGACATTACCTTTACTTCTTTAATAAAATGCAGATAAATTAACAAATTACAATTTAATCATCAATACTTGGTAGATTGTCCCCTGTTATGAAGAACAGCATTGCATCTTGAATACATTGTAGTGACCAAATTCTGGCAAACAGACACAGGGATGTTGTACCACGCTTTTTGAACTTCTTGCCAAAGGTGGTCTTTGTTCTTGATTGTATCTTTAGCAATACTCTCCTTAAGTTCATTCCGTAAGTTTTCTATCGGATTCGAGTCCGGTGATTGTGCTGGCCACTCCATAACAGATATTTTTTTCCCCGCGAACCAGTTCTTCACCAACTTCGATGAATGTTTTGGGTCGGTATCTTGTTGGAATTGCCACAGCAGTGGCATGTTTTCTTCTGCATAAGGAAGCATTTCATTTTCTAATATGTCCCGATAGATTTCCTTAGTCATAATGTCCCTGATGAGGTGAATAGGACCAACTCCGTTGAACGAGAAACAACCCCATACCATTATGTTTCCTCCACCGAACTTAACAGTCTTCCTGGTGTACTTAGGATTGAATGCGGCGTTAGTTGGCCGTCTCACGAACTGCTGGCCATCAGACCCAAAGAGATTTATCTTGGTTTCATCGCTCCATAGGACGTTCCTCCAATCGACCCGATGGCGGTGTGTATGAGCAAACCTCAAGCGATCCTTTATGTTCTTTTTGGACAACAATGGCACCTTCCTGGGAATCCTGGATGGCAGTCCAGCTTCAAAAAGACGTCGTCGAATTGTACCGGGGCTGATTGACGCACCAACACGTTCCTTTAGCGTTCTTGAGGAGGCGAATGGGTCGCGCTTGGATTCGCGGACAAGGAAACGGTCAAAATTTTCGGATGTCTTCCCAGGCCGACCTCTTTTTGCGACTGCAGTTTGTTCCTTTAACGCGTTGGCCACCATTGTTATTGATCGAACGACTAAATCAGCAATTTTTCTGATGCTAAACCCTTTCTTCCGCAAGCCGCAGATAATTCTTCTATCATCATCAGAGCAATGTTTCATACGGCCCATTTTCTCAAAATATCTTGAGATTTTAAGTGGCAAGAGGCCTTGGGCAGATTTTTAAATTTTCTTTGTTTTTGGCTTAAATAAAAACAAAAACTACACTCGCGTCCTTATTATTATGACCAGCGAAAATTTAAAAAAATTCTTGAACGCTTTAAGTTCTTGATCCTTTTTAACCAAACTCACACAAAATATTCAGATAACCAGGCCGTCAACTACTGCTGACTATAATTGTGGTATCTCATTGGGTTTAAAAACAAATTTAAAAATTCGAAGTGTCCCTATTATTATGAGCAACACTGTATGTCGTGTCCTGTCTATTGTGCTCTGCTATTATAGTAGTATGCGTTACACAGAATAAGACGTATTTTAAATGTCCCGAGCATTTAGGGGTAAAGCTAAGTTAAAGCTAAAGTAGAGGATTTGGCATTTACTGGACTTGTCGGGGCTTGCGGTCCAGCGGTTAAGACGACGCCCCGGTTAGGCGTAGATCGTGGGTTCGAATCCCGCCAAGCCCAGTTTTTTCGATATCCTCTAATTTCGGTTGTAAAGCTAATTAATTTAACAGTCAAGAATAGTGCTACTCAGTCTGTCCTTGATAAGTGAAGGAGGTAGGTAGCGGAAGTGCCACCCCTGGCTAGAGGATGTTGACAAACAGGGTATTCATATCCAACAGGGTGCCAATGAGACAAAAAGAGTTGGTTCACGGGGACCGCCGACCTGACAAACAAAATCAGGATATGTAGCAAACTAGCAAATGACTCCTTAGCCGTTATAAAATAGATTACACAAATAATCAAATTTTGCAAATCTATGAATTAATGCAGAACAAATACCTCTGTTCATTCGCTTCTTCTCATCAGCTAGCTTTGCTTCGCGGGCGGGCCTAAGCTTCTCATCTTCAACACGTCGGGCATTTTCAACCTTGGAAAGCGATGCTTGCCTGGCCGATCCGTATGCTACTCCAAGGAGCAGAAACGACCACCGCGCAAACTAGAAGGAAGTAAATTTTATAATTAAAAAAAAAATCGGCACTACCCAACTCAGGTGTCTAGTGTCTCACGTAACCTAAGAGGATTAAGACAACTTCATTTGGATTTGGGTACTGCAATACATTCCAAAATGTCGGCTAATACTTAAAAATGACAAATTATAAATGAATTTACTTTAATTAAAGGAGAAACTGCAACAGGAGCAGGACCAGCCATGTTTTCAAATAGCAGAAGAGACCTAGACCATGGAAGTTTCGCAGAATAAGGGAGCGTTCAGAAAACTGGAAACTTCAAAAGTTCAAACTTCCGTCACCAATGACGGTAGAATTTGTTAAGAAGGGATATTATTCTTTATATTCTATTTTGTAATTACTGCAAAGGCTTTCATGGCCGGAGTCGACTGAAGAATCACTAGAATCCGGCCGTGGTCGAAATGAAAGTGAACTTCCAAACGTTTCGTCAACATCTGCGGTCAACATCATATTAGTCTCAGTAGCAGAGGGGTGCGCTTGCAAAATTGGCTTTAAGTGTAAGGCCTGTGCATGCTCAGTCTACACTAAAACTAATTAAAATTGATATCGAAAAATGCAAAAGTTCCAAATTCATAGTGTCCTATATAGGTACTGTAGCTTATCTTTTTAATGCGCTAGGCTACGTTATGCACTCAGGTCTTCTTATCTCTCACATTTAAAATTGCTGTCAGAGTGCTGTCATTTCTGAATTATACTAATAATGAAACCATTTTTATCCTCAATATGGCCAAAAATTAATTAAATTTCTGCATTAAGAAAATAACCCTCGTCATCGTACTTCGTATTGTGGACTGTGGTGGAATAGTAGTATCTCCTGATTATTGTTGGAGTTGTATGTAAAAGAGATGGGACATTCCGGCTATTGAAAACTTAATATATTTATTTTGGTAGAAGTTAAATTTTTGATGCGTCCAACCATTAATACACAACATTGCAGGAAATGAAAAACAAATGGCGGAGTATTCCACCCTAGTCTATATACGCATCCCCTTAAACCATTGCCTGCCTGAAATGAGCGAAGTTTTAATTTCATTTGATTACAGAAAAATCCAGATAAGAATTTTACCATAGGGTATGCTGCATTATGCATCATGATGCTGCCCAAGAATCTTATGCCATTCTATAAAAAAAAAACTACAACAACAACAACTACAGTTCTATTACAAATTTCGTTATTGTTTTGTTGGTGAAACTGCTAGAGTCCGTTCACAAATCACGAGTCGCTCGTTTACGTTTACGATATACGATAAAAGTTTAGTTTGGTTTTGGTAGTTTTCAAGATGGCGTTGTTAGTGTCTGTTGTTTCTTTTATATTTTCTCTATTTTTTACTCCGTTATTAATGTTTCTTCTGGGTATGATATTTCTCGCTTCCATTAACAAGTCACTTGGAGTTCGAAGACTATACGTCACCATTCTTTTGAAGATATTTGAGGTAAGTGTAACCGTAATGATTATGGTTGGCATAAATATGATGCATTAAGGTTCGTTAACAATTTTGTGCCTACCCGGGTGGGAGACCTCTTCATCGGATGAAATCGGTCAGCTTCTTTTGTGTCAATGTAGTATGAGATTATTAACAATAGTTTCGTCTAAAATATAATGATTTGGATGGCTGACTTTCTGAAATAGACCTAGGAATGAAAGTTTTGGATCGTAAGTCATGGGCGACACAGCCTATAGGTGATCGATATGATAAATCTGGTTCTTCGCTAACCAGGATTTATTGATTTATTTTAGCAAGAAAAATATCCGTTGCTTTGACAGATGAATGTGTTGCGGTAAACTTACCATAGCCTACCTTGTACAATTAACGCGAATTAAATTTTCAATGAAGGCCAAAGGGTGACTAGCTTAATTGAACCTTCAATGAGCCATTACATCCATGATTGAACATTTTAAATGGCAGCCCCTAAATGTTATATTTTCCTTAAAATGGTAGTTGTCAACTCAGAGTTTAAAACACTGCACCTGACAGGCGTTTTCAAATTGTATTGTACCTGAATCTGAAATCAATCAATTAATATTAGTCTCAGTAGCAGAAGTTAGTAGCAGAGCGGTGCGCTTGCAAAATTGGCTTTAAGGCTCAGTCTACACTAAAAACTAATTAAAATGTATATCGAACAAATTCAAACAAAATTTAAGTTACTTGAAAAAAATTCTCAAACGAAGAGGCTAGTCGAATTGACGAATTGTCTACGTGTAGTCTATACAGTCAAAAAAATTGCAACTCTCCCCCTAATCCAACATTCCAATCCTGGCTACGCCAATGGGTGTACAGTCCGCGATTTATACAGTTAACATCAACAACTGATAGGTTACAGTATCTTCTATTTAATTACACTTTTAAATTGTACTACCTCTCGGGGATTAAATAGATATGACAAGTACATTTTTTTCAGCATTTGTCATGTTGAAATGCTTGAAAGAACCTATACCGTACATAATAACATATGCATGGATGCTCCAATACCTACCTTGATTTTATCTGTTCCACTTCTACACTATCTCCATGCCGACAAAGCTAATCCCTCGAGTCCAATTCAGGACTGTTGTTTCCTATTGTAATTTTTAGTAGCCTACACAAGAATATCTGTTATTTTTTAATTTATGGAGCTTACCGTAGATTATATCAATACTTAATAGCTTATAGCGTTGCTGTGTGTAACCAAAAGTAGTTATATACGAGTTTTTAATGCAGTTCAAATTTCGATTTTGACTAGTCTAAATCATATGCTGTAGAGAAAGCATCAATTTATTTTAAAGATTAATCGCAAAAACTTTAATGAATGCATCCAAATAACCTTTTGAGTCGCCTCACTAAGTAACTTAATACTTAATAACTTAATAAAACTTAATACGTCGAGTTACGACAGATCTCCGATCGCATGGTGTGTAGAGACTTGTACTCGAAGAAACTTGGTGTTTTCAGTGGAGACCCGAAGTAGAATTGCCACAGGTGCAAAGTTAAGGAAAATGTGATTTCAATCAAGACATAACTATCATCCATACAAATTCCTATTAAATGTAGGCGTAGACTAAATGTTAGCAAATCGGTTTTTAGGTAAAATAAAATTACTTTTAATGAATTTTAGGCCTAGTTTATTTACATAATATTTCCAAAGTTTGGAGCCCTTCGCGACAGGTGAGGCCGCACCTCATGTACCTGCCTCGGGCCGCCACTGAGTGTTTTGTGGCTTTTAATTCCTGGTCAGACAGTAATATGATATACCGGCGATATCGATGGCTATATCTTGTATTTTATATTATGAATATTGAATGAAAACTATGCTTGGGGTCAGTGCGATGTATCTTTGTATATTAGTGTTATCACCGACCACTCATTGGCTTTGTGATGGTCAGTCAGCAGTGGCGTGTTCCCTTATGTATTGTTGGCAGAAAATATCGGTAATCGTGGCCACATTGGCTGCTACTGTTCTTGGTGTGCGATGGACTCTCAAAAGAGGGGTAGGCTCACACATTATTATTATGACTATAGTTAGAGTTATATGTATAGGAGACATTCACTTCCCGCCAAACATACCAGTAGCCTATATATTTTTGAAATTCTGCTTGCATGTAACGCTTCCAATGACCAGCCATTGAAAAAACCTACCAATAAACCTCAGGAGTGATTTTTTTTGGTGGGCTCGAATGTCCCATCTCTGCTAAATAGAACTTTTTTTTCTTCAATAATGCAGCAATAATGCTTATTCATATTGCAAGAAACAGGGGGGGCCGGGGGTCTCCCCCGGAGGAAAAAATTGAAAATATAATGGAAAAATAGTGGGGTTTTACGCATTTTAACAGCAGTGAAATATTGACATTTTAAGCATTCGCTCCACCGGTAGGGCCGCCCCGTAACGATAGGGTTTCGAAGGGGGGGGGGGGAACGTCATACATACAGCTTAAAATTAATGACCTTAGTGTCCTTTGCGAAGGAGCCAGAGGGTTCAGGAGACCTGAAAGGGGGGGGGGGGAGAGTAAACAGACCTGAAATAGTTTGAATTTACGCATTTTGATAGCAGTACTTTAGAGATTTTACAGGCAATTAATACAATTGCGAACAAGGGGGGCCCGGGGGTCTCCCACGTGTGAAAATTTTAGAAAATATGCCTGAAATAGTGGAGTTTTACGCATTTGGAGGGCTGTAACAATTAGATTTTAGACGCAAAGAATATAACTGATTTCCAAAGGGGAGGGGGGCAATTGGCCGCAGTGCCGGTCACTGCGTCCGTCTCTGAGGCCCGGGGGTCTCCTTTGGGTGAAATTTCTTTAAAATGTGGCTTGTAATAGTGGGATTGTACGCATTTTGATAGTAGTAACGTTTAGATTTCACTGGCGATGATAATAGCTGGATAGGGGGGAGGGGCCCGGGGGTCTCTCCCGGGTGAATTTTTTTGAAAAATATCCCTGAAATATTGGGGTTTTACGCGTTTTGAGAGCAGTAACAGTTAGATATTAAAGGCGAAGAATATACTCTAAACAATGGTGGCCCGGAGAATTTCTTCGAGATAATTGGCTAGATTTTACAGACGAAGATTTTTTTAAGACTTGAGTTATTATTATTTTTTCATAAATACATCTAACATAGTGACATAGTGACCTATAAAATAATTGGGACTTTATTCGCTTAATGGATGGGACAGTACGTATAAATTTTATAGTTACTTAGGATGCTAGGGGGGCAGGGACAGGACTGGGGGCTTGGAGGGCTAGGCCAGACCTGGGAGGCTGGGGGGGGGGGGGGTTGGCCAGAGCTGGCAGGACCCCCCATTTTCCGCCCATGATATAGTAGTATGTGTATAGTTGGATGAGAGTTGTACCATTGTAACCATAGAGTTATTTGTTTCATTCAAATCAAGGCCGTGCTCAGGTTTTGATTTGGGGGGGGGGGGGGTCCGGACCCCATGGTCTACCCCCCTGGGCACGGCATTGATTCAAATAAAACATATTTATTACTTACTTTTACTTTTACCGCGCCTTATCATCATGGAGGGTCTGTGGCACAACTGCAGCATATTTATTTTCCATTACTATTAAATAAGAAACATAACTGTTTCAATGTTTCGGGATAATGTTCAACACGCTGCGGGCGGGAAAATGCTCCATCCTTTTCGGACTAGGCAGTGTCCAATGGACACTAATATCTCCAATGAATTAGATTTCAAAATGTTGTAATTATTTTTGCTCTCCAATTTATACGTAGTGATGGTCGAAATTTTCGATTCCGAGATTTCAACAGATTTACACGTTTTGAGGTCCCAGGAACCCAAAAAAGTTTTATACGAAAGGTCTGTCTGTTGCTCTGTCTGTCTGTCTGTCTGTATGTCTGTCTCTTCATCGATTTCCGGGCAAACTACTCGGCCGATTTTGATGAAATTATGCATATAGGTTCAAAAAACTCATACCTCGGAAAAAGTTTTTTCTATTTTGGGCCAACTCAATTTAGGGGGGTTTTATTTTCAAAACTAAAAAAATACGTATAAAAAAATATTTATCAAAAATGGCTCCAACGATTTCTTTTAAATTCACATATATTGTAGTCGTTATTAATATTCACAAAATGCGTGGGGTCGCTTACCCCTTGATTGTTTGCTTCTGGGGGTAAAAAAATAAAAATAACTAAATTTTAATGAAAAATGACTAAAAAAGAATTTTTCTGCGAAACATTTCTATCGATGATTTCTACCTTCAGGTATGTTTTAGGTGTTCAATAGGATAACTAAAACGTACAGGTTGCATTCCCAAAAAAATATTTGCTTCTGTGCAAAAAATTATTTTTTGAATTATAGAAAATTCACGCTCCAAAACATTACGTGCCATGTGCCATTGTTACTACTGTTACAATGTATTGGTCTGTTCGTTCCAGAATATGCAATTAAGTATTAAGGGGTTTTTAATAAATTGAGGTGGACCCCCCCCCCCCTCGAGGGATCTGAAATTTAACCATAGGGAAATTATTTACTATGAAATTACACATGTCTATATCTACTAATTTATAAATTGGAAAGCATGTTCGAGTGAACTCGGACCGGTTCTTTGTCCTTATTGTCCCATAGACCATAAGATCAAAGACAATTCATGAGGAAAACAAATGCTTGCTCTGAAATACGGCTTACGCGCGTTCATTTTTTAATTAATAATTGACTTACAAACTTTAGCCTCAATTCTCTCGAATGTTTATTTTTGTCACTTGCACCCCTTGACCTCAAGGCGTACAATTTATCCCAGTTTTAAATCAGTAGGCAAATAATTCTCTGATTGAACAGGCACATAGAACATGGTTATTTAGATAAGTAACTGGGAGGCAGAGTGCCATAGAGTGGGCTTGAAGAATTTAGTAACTGCTAATAAAACTGCTATGAAAATGTTTTAAGAGAATAGACGGTCTGGAGAATATGGAGAATCCTACTGGGAGGACACGTAGGTCATTGTGTCCGGAATTAGACGGAAAACAGCTGTTGAGTGACGAGTAGCCAATTACTGAGTCGCACTGAGTCAAGTACTGAAGCCTGCGCTCTTGGAACTGCAGGCCTAACATGACGTATAAAGAATAACTATCTAACCCATTTTAATACCGGTGTTACCATTGCTCTCTCCCAGCAAACGAAATTCATTTTGTTCTTTGATACCACTGAAAGTAAGTTATACCTATGTTACGCATATGCTACACTTAATTGCCATATGCAAAACACTCCGTAATATTAATCTATTCTACTTTAACGTAACTTAAAAGTAAAGTTACTTCATTGGGGTTTATTGCTTTCCAATTTATACGTAGTATAAGGAAAGCTTTGTGATTTAGAATATCGGCAGCGGAAAAACGTGACTGTCGGGCATGTTGCTAAGAAAGAGGATCATCCATTAGTCCATACGCCTAAACTTCCTAAATTTCGACCTGTTCTTGAGTTGATTGAATTGTCTTATCACTAAATTGGCAATAGATATCATCTAACAATGTGAAATGTGTTATTATCTTAAATACGATGTCAATGGGTTGTGTAATTTTTAAGTAGCCTATGCACTACAGTGTTTTAATATTTTACACATAGATGCCCATTTTGTAATTTCCACTCCACAATTGTTACTACTCGTAAGCTTACTGTATAGTTAAGTAGCTTGCTAAGTACTAGAAATGATTTCGTTTTTATGCATGGGCCTACAATTGAGGTGTCTAGACAAAATGGAGGGAATTTGACGTTTTTGATTTGAGCTAATCGACTGACTATCCCTGGGGAGCCATGACTCACCGTTTCAGAACCCCTGCACTAGGGATCCAACGATACTACTGATATAATACTAGTATCGATAATTATCTTTCGATACCACTGGTATTGATACCCGATACTTTTCATTCAATACTTGCAGGTATCGATACCTATTTGCTGGTATTGAATCAAATAATACCTACCACACAACTAAACTTTTTCCCGCTATTTTTTTTTAATTTTTAATTTTCAAATTAGTCACCAACCTGCTGTGTGAGTGTTCTTTCGTAAGCTAAGTATAGAGGTTGGTCTAGGTTAATTTTGCGCATTATTTTAATATTGAATTTAAGTTATTTTTAGTCATATGCGTCTAACATTATACTAGTAGTTAATAGTTATTTTAGAATATTTATTTATTTACAGAAGTTACCAGAATTTTTCAAAGGCCCCTTGATACCCTGGGTCCATGGATGCAACCCTGCGAGCTGGCATTCCATTCGATACCAATACCTCATGGTATCGATACTTTTCTTTCAATACAATACCAGTATCAATACCTACCATTCAATACCGGTATCGTTACAAGAATCGATACATTTGTAAAAATTTGGATCCCTACCCTGCACTAGGATAATTGCATCCAAATTTGAAAAAATGTCACTCACACCTATAGACTCCTATAAGCCTCATTTTATTTATTGACTGATTTCATCTTACCCGCACGCTAGGATTTAATTGAAACTAGATTCATTCCACTACTACTAGGCTATTTGTATAGTGATGAGGCGCTTGTGACTTGCTTTTATGGCAAGGGCCCCACTAGAACCGGTCTGTGTTACATCGCGTCTTATTGCGTCAAACCTGGATGATGTCAATAGTAAACGGTAGACCTATGGACTGTGTACCCGGATAATTCGCATGATTAGCTTCTGTGTCAGCTTCTTATCTGTTTTGAAAAATTTGAAATTCTCGCAATTAAGTATTGCAACCATTAAGTGTTAAGTATTTTAATTTAATGTGGCACTACAACGCATTGTCTTATTAATGGCTGTGACTGACACTGCCAGAGATTTGTGATTCAAACAAAATAATAATAACTACCCCCCCCCCCCCTCCCTAACTGGTTACTCCACCAGCAGCCTGATCGAGGCGATTATAATACCGGGGTTAAATAAATACCCTAGGATTATAACTGTAAACCAACAAATTTTGAATAGCACTTTCCATTATAAAATTATCTTGTTTACATTTTTATTACTAGGGGATTAAATAAATACCGTTATTATAATCACCTCGATCAGGCTGCTGCTAGGGATTATATTAATACAAAATAATAATAATAATAATAATAATAATAATAATAATGTCTTTATTGAAACAATAATAATGTAGATACAGCGAGATTAGTGCCTATGGCCCTCTCTTACACCTAACTGTACATATCAACGATAGTTTAATTGAAAAATATAATTTTGTAAACTACATTCATACCGACTATCAGTCATACCTTCCATTCAAGATAACAGTCACACTAATTCACATTCGCTACCATCTACGTTCACACACACACATTTGCTCACACATTCAAACGCAGCCTTGCCTTCATCAACCGGTGACAGTGGTTCGCTGACTAAGGAGAAACTTATAATATTTGTTTTTGAATACGTTGAGGGGAGATACTCTTTTCATACTTAATTTTAATATTTAGAAACCATGATCAAGTCTATATGGCTTGTATACTCCCTAAGAAAGACGACCATTTCAAACATTTTTCTGAAAAGTAGGAAAATTTCACATTGTTCATTTGTTCTTGCGAAATAGCTGGGAAGTGGTTATATATATATTTATTTATGTATATACGGCAGTATTGTTGTGTAGCAGTGTTCATCAGCTAAAATATGGTACCGAATTTCCCTTCATGTTTCCTGAGTTGAAAAAAACGTTCGCACTAATTTCCCTCGGTCCATTTGTTTCGGTAAAACCTTAAAAAACAGCGAACAAGACAGAACATTTGGCGGTTTTTCTGAGATGACTAACAAGATGCGAGGTGGCAAAGTCGGGTTTCAAAAACAGCACATCGAAATAAACAAACAACCAAATTTCAAAGCTACTGGAAATCTTTCCAGGTAACCCCCCCCCCCCCATTTCATACTAAATGACTGTATTAAGAACAAAATAAATAATTTATTGACTCACTCATACCTGGTCTAATGAGCACCTACCTACCGCCCCAATGCAACCAATGTGCTTGCCTACTTACTGTAAAACACATACTCACAGAATGCCCGATCTACCAGACAACAATGCACGATGTAAAATCCACACTCCCATTAATCCTGGGAGACGAAACTAACAATTTCATCTCACTTTCAGCCTTTCTCCAGCACACTAATGTTGGGGGTCACATTTCTAGGCTGCTGGCTGCTATAATTGACTATAAAATGTGCATACTATAAGATCCCGGGAACCAACATCGACTTCGATGGCCAGGTGGTAGCGTGCTTGTACTTGTGCGAGTCTCTACACGCCATGCGATCGGAGACGTGTCGTAACTCGACACAAGTACCTATTACGTAACTTAGTGAGGCGACTGAAGAGGTCAATCGGATACATTCATTGAATTGTTTGTATGCGATTAACCTTTTAAAAAAAAGAGCCTAGTATGGGTGGAGCACCTAACCTTCCCAGGGACAAGGGCTGCTGAAGTAAATGTGCTTTTAGATTAAATTTTATACAATACATGTATTAGACACTCACCGATTTACATTATGCACACTCGAGCACTTGATGATGAACAAAGAACGACAAGGTCTGCAAGGTCTGTCGGGTCTCACGTCTAAGAGCCCCGAAAACGAAAAACGCAACTGGTGGCAGCGTAGGGATGGTCAGTTGGATAATTTAACATTAAACTCTTAAAACTAGTATGAAGCCCTCTTGTTTCACATTAATTGCCATAATTTAGTCTTTGGCACATATGCGATAAACGTGACCTGGCGCCTTAAAAAAAAAAAAAATGGAATGTTTCAGTATGGGAAGCAACACATCGACATTGCAGAGCAATGGAAGGAAGGCAGCAGGGAAGACGAAGAGGATGAGGATGCGGGGGGAGGGCAGGCCAACAACAACAAACCGGCAGCACTCGTCAAGAACAACAGTATGGTCATATCGAGGGGGACCATCCTCCTGCCGGACCCTGAGATGAACAGTATTGGCAATAACAATCTTAAACTTCCAACTGCCAATCACGTCGCCGGCGTAAGTTCAACGCTTTCTTTTAAGAGTGTACAGCCCGTAGGAAATTGGCAGTCCGAAATTTAATACTTTTTATTTTTTATTTAATTAACTAAGTATGTTACTAAAGATTTGGCTCATCAAAGTTATAGAAGACTACTTCATGCATCATATATTAAGGTATTTATAGTTTTTAAATAAAATCGATTATACATGAAAATTTATTGTTTATAAAATATTTGCATGTTTCTGAAAAAAACTACAATTTCGAAAATTAAAAATATCTTATTATATGATGCATGAAGTAGTCTTCTACAACTTTGATGAGCCAAATCTTTAATAACATGTTTGGTTTATTAAATAAAAATTAAAAAGTATTAAAGTTCGGGCTGCCAAATTCCTCATGAAACAAAGCATTCCTTTCTACTGGGTTCATTTTGCTTTTGTACTTCGCAGTATTTGGTAATTTTACTGGAATAAACACGTGGCTGAACTATTAAAAAAACTAAATAGTGGCCTCTTTGTAGTCAGGTGCCTTAGCTCTGTGTGTCCTCCAGAGGTAACTCTCCAGGCTTGCCACTCACTTGTAATGAGCCATATAAACTACGGCATATTGGCCTGGGGAGGGACCTCCGTAGGGAACATGGACGCTGTACTCAGGCTTCAAAAGAGGCGAGTGCGATACATGCTAAAACTGGGACCCCGTGACAGTTGTCGCTCTCACTTCAAATCATTAAAAATCATGACAGCCCCAAGTTTGTACATATTTAGCTGCATCTTACATATCTTAAAGCCTGAGGTGTGGGGGGCATTTAAACAAAACGGGGACACTCACACCTACAACACGAGGCAACGGGGAGACCTTGTAAGGCCAGCGCCACGCACAGCCAAGTGTGAGCGACTGGATCCTATGCTACAAGGTTTCGCCTACCTTAGAAAACTCCCGATTGAACTGAGAGCGGCGAGAAATGCTTCTAACTTCCCTAAATTGCTTAGAAGCCATCTCTTAGAGAAAGCTTTTTATACTGTCACTGAGGCACTATGACAATGACGGAACTACTGACGATACTCTGACGATTTTATATTATACTTTACATGTATTGTATAATTAAAGGAAATATATATTATATTGTATTGTATTGTACAGTGAAAAACTAATAAAAAATGCATTCGTTATACTGTAGATCTATATTTTAAACATTCAGGGTTTTTAGCGGTATTAAAAAAAAAAAAAAAAAAAAAAAAAAAAAAACCAAGAAGAATAAAAGTAAATTTATTCATTTACATTACAATATATGTGGTGATTTATGAATCGTTTGTGGTTGAATTTCATATGTTAATTTAAGCGTGAGACCGCGTGGCTTTAAATTAGCTTGTTTTTGTTAGCTTTGGATCACGATTTATCATAATAGAGTATGCATTATAATGTGACCCGCATTGTATTGCAGCTTATTACGTTGCTTATTTGAATTTGCATTCTGGCCATGGGATATGAACTATCTTGGGAAGTGAGCGTAATGTTACCTTGGTTATAGCTTCTCTGTTTCTACTCCATCAATTTCAATTTGGCCCATTCTATTGTGTTGAAAATTTGTAGTCATGACTACGAATTTTGAATTTGCACCTTGTGCAATTATGTCTGATCTGTCATTCATTCTGTCTGTGATTTTTCTATGGAGAAGAAAATACAAAGTTTCGTCAAAATGAAAGTTATTTGGACCATTTCCATTTTAATCAATGTTATTAATAAAACAAAAAACCATTCATAATAAAATTATTATCTTAATGAAAAGAAAGAAAAACCTTTTCCATTTGCATGTGATTATTTATAAAATGCTTTGCATAGGTAACCATGTTAAAAATAACAGATAGTGAAATGATCACTAATGACGTGGACATTTCAGTTTTGTTTCAAATTTATTGCAAGATTTTGAAAAGGTGATGCATGAAAATGAGTATTGTATGTGATTTTGTCAACCAATCACGGTTCCATCCACCACTATTTGTCTATTGCCACCTATCTTTTGATAACTGTTGTCCATAGTTAGCGTATGGGTTCACTCAATCTATTCTAGTATCCTTTGTATAATGCAGGTAATGGCTTCATTTCGTAATTGTCTATGAGGTTCATTTGTGACGTCATTTTGTAGATGGCAGCACCAGTTGCACTGATATCAAAGCGTTGATTTTTCCATAAGCCTCAATACTATTTTATAAATTATTTTATTTATGTATTATTTTAAAGTGATATTTTTATATAAATCATGGAGAATATATATGTTAAATTATATGCAGCTAAATAAGGTCCAGACATAGTAAAAATTTTATAAAAAATATTGAAAGAATTAATTAGATGCTAAGAGCTTAGCTTTCACATGCAAACGGGGGCCATTTTGAATAATATGGATATCGGTTTGTCGTCAGCGAACCTAGTGACCAAAACTGTCCCTATAGAACCTCATTGTGCTTTGACTTTTTAGTTATTTGGCCTCCGAAGTCAATGAAATTGGTTATCTATTGCAGGCACAATACTCTGAATTGAAAAAGAAAGAAGAACAGGAAGACATGACAGAAAGGCGGGAATTTGAACTTTCCGACTGCCTCGCTTACATCCGGACGGGAGTCGAAGCCATCATAGAGGACCAGGTGACGTCACGTTTCGAAGCAGAGGAATTGCGGTCGTGGAACCTGCTGACGCGCACCAACCACCACTACGAATTCATCAGCTGGCGGCTGACAGTTATCTGGGCGTTTGGTTTTCTTATGCGATATGCCTTTCTTCTTCCATTGAGAATAGTCATCTGCTTTTTTGGGGTAAATATCACACAAAAGTAAGCTAAGAAAGGAATGGATTCATCAAATACTTTGGCTAAAACTTGTAACATGTAAGAAAGAGGTACAGGGCACCTTTTTAATTTTGTAGAAAGACTCTATAGGCAGGTGAATCAGAGCGTGTTATCGCTTAAAGTAGCTCGCCGATATGCAACGCTAGGCATCATAGTTACAAATATATCGGTCTAAACCTACGTACATTAGATAGAGTGCATATACACGTTGTCAATAGAGCTTCTTAGTACAGGAAGACGTGTAGACTTCGACGGCGACGTATTGGTGCAGTGATCTGCGTACCACCCCGACAGGGTGGAAACTCGGGTTCCATACCGTTTCCGTCCATTTTTCCATGTCTTCCTTTCTCCTTTCCGTTGTAATAGTTCTAATATGTGTCTGTTAATAAAAAAGGGACGTTAAGGAACTATGTTTACATAGCGAACGACTTAACTTAAAGCGTTAGTTTTAGTTGGCGAGAGGAAAATACCATCTCAAATCTTTAGCCAGTTCAAGGAAGATGAAAACTTGCCAGTGTTTTTGTTGGCATATTGTTTTCACTCTCAGTTTAAGTTAGTAAAGATCGTATGTCTCCAAAATCGATTCGTTGCCAACTATGGTTTAAAAGTGGCCCTACCTATGTTATTTATAATGCAAAGCCTTACCATGTCGAATGCATCAGAGCAGAGCATGTTTCATACTGCGGCAAACTTGGTAGTGTGCACAGCGTTGGCATGGGAACACGGTGGGACATGATACAATGAGACTATACCAGTCAGTCTACGTGCGTGTCGAGTCCTGGTCATCTCCGATTTAATCGTGTGACTTTACCATGTTCCCCAAGTGGTTCGGAATCCACTATAATCAGGAGGTCCACTCTGTCAGTCAACTCCTCTTCCCCCGAGGTGAAAGAGTCTGCCCTTAGGGTGCCTCAAGGTAACAAACAGACTCACTCCCCCCGCCAGGGCGACAGGGTTGCTTAAAGCAGAAATGCTGAAAGCAGGCGTTGGAAACAACAACAACGTTTTAATACCATTATTATTATTAATACGCCAAACTTACTATTTTTGAAATGTGCAATAATGATCAATCTAGCTGGCATTCTTGGTGGTAACTATGGGGATCATCGGACTTATTCCATGGCGAAGATTAAGAAGATGGCTGGCAGGTCAGGCCATGATGATTTCTTTCCGCATAATGCTCCGCTCCCTCTCAGTGGTCATTGACTTCCACCGCCGCGAATTCAAACCACAGTCTGCTAGTATCTGCGTTGCAAACCATACTACTACTGTTGATGTTGCGATTCTCGGTACCGAGAATGTATTTGCTTTGGTTAGTAGGGCTAGCTGTTAATTGTTTTTTTGTTGTTGTGATTTTCAGCTTTGGGACGACAAATCGCGCTGGGCACTGATTTATTATTCGACTCCTCGTGTACCTGTATATATACTGTATGCCTGCCTTTTGTACTTGCTTGTCTGTCCATGTGATGTTCACTGTGTTTATGCTTTGCCCGTATATATATATTGCAGACTCTGTGGTTGACGCTATGTACCGCCATTGTTGGATATGTCCCTGACGGCCCGTTTAAGAGATGGCTGAATAAATGGGTGTCCATTATGTGCTTTGGGATTTTGTCAAGCGCACTTTCCTGTGACTTAAAGTATCACAACATTGAAAATCGTCCAAAGAATGGGATTTGTGTGGCAAACCATACATCGCCTATTGATGTTCTCGTTCTTGCGTGCGATCACACGTACTCCTTGGTGGGTATCTTGTCTTTTCGCGTCGTAGAAATTGAAAAGGGCGTAGCGTGCATTTTTTCATAACTTTTTTATTTATGTGCCGTAATATGCGCCTTGTTACTTCCTTTTGATTTTCTACGGCAATTCCTATATTTTTTTATTAGTTTAACAATTTTTAGTTTACTAATGTCCGTGCCACGACGAAGAACGCTTGGGTTAAAAATTAGGTTTAACGACGTGTTACTTGAATTAGTATGTTCCTTGTAGCGGATTAGTGGCTCAAGAATGAGTCAATCAATAGCTCTGATACCAAAAGTGCATGTACAGTCGTGTATCTAATCGTACCGTCAAATCTGAATTTACATAATTCATGTTATTTGGCGTTGCTGTGATAAGTACAATCAATATCATTGCCCGAACTCCACTTCTAAACACTTACATAACTTCATTTAAAAAATCAATTGGCAGTTTTGATTAAAAAATTCGCATTAAGAGTGGACGTCCATAGGGAATTAGTACACCAAAATTCGTTGTTTTTACAGATTTCTTATTTTTTATTTAATTAACAACGCAAGATATTAAGGATTGGGCTTATTTAAGTTATATGAGACTACTTCATGCATCATATAGTAGGGTATTTTTAATTTTTGGTACCGTAGCTTTTTGAAAAAAATAATGGGGGGCTGAAATTTCATGTAAAATAGATACAATGAAAAAACTACAAAACCAAAAATTAATTAAACCCTATTATATGATGCATAAAGTAGTCTTCTATAACTTAAATGAACCAATATTTTAATAAATAGCTTAGTTAATTAAATAAGAAATAAGAAGTATTAAATTTTGGGCTGCCACTTTCCTACGGGATGTACACTCTTAATAAATAACGAATTGTGGTTAGAGCAAAACAGCAACAATAACCATTTCTTTGGTCCGAAATCAGCTAATGCTCATTAGAAGTTGGGCGCTGACTTAAACTTGTTAATAATATTGTTCTTCTAGATTGGTCAGAGACATGGCGGTTTCTTGGGGATATTACAACGCGCCCTAGCGCGAGCCTCCCCGCACATCTGGTTTGAGCGGTCTGAAACCAAAGACCGACATGCAGTTGCCAAACGATTGAAGCAACACGTTTCCGATCCCAATAACCCGCCAATTCTAATTTTCCCTGAAGGCACTTGCATCAACAATACTTCCGTCATGCAATTTAAGAAAGGAAGTTTTGAGGTTGGGTCCACCGTCTATCCAGTAGCAATTAAGGTAATTAACAATTAATAGGGCTTGAAACAAAATTTTTACCCTATGAGACCAGTTGGGCAGGAAGACCATTCTAACCGTTCTAACCCGCAACAATAACAAGCAGAATGCAAGTGACTGAACCGTCAAGTGCGCAGAACGTTTTGCACCTGTAATTATTATTATTTGAAATTCGAGCAAAATGGAAATTCTGATCATAATTTAATTTATTATTAAAAATTACCATTCGCATGGTGTATTAAGAATCAAAAGAAGGTCCACTACATTTCTTATTAGGACTGTTAGGCATTCACAAATAAGTGAGTATATTTTATGAAATGCCTTGAATAACCATACAGGAACAAGATACTGAAATAATACTAATAATAACAAGACACTGAAAAAAAAGGTCTTCGATGGCATAGTGGTAGCTTGTTCGTACTTGTGCGATCATGTAAATCATGCGATCGGTGACCTGTCGTAACTCAACTCAACTCAACTCAAGGTATTGCCTACAGAGGTGACTGAAGAGGTTATTCGGATACATTCATTGAATTGTTTGTATGCGAAAAAAAACACGATAGACGTTGAAAACGGAGCTTCATAAAACGTTTGTGCTTTCCGCAATATGGAGCACAATTCTTCGGCTCCGTTTTCAGCCTATTGCAAGATTTTGAAAAAGTGTTTGTGTCTATGCTCGAAATTAGAGGATCTAGAAAAATCTGGACTTAGCGAGATTCGAACTAACGATCTATGCCTTGCCGGCGCATCGTCTTAGCGGTTAAGTGGTTGCCACTTGAACCCCCATCCACGACGATTTGTCGTATGTATGCCACCTATCTTTTGGACATTATTGGCCATAGTTAACTTAAGGGCTCCCGTAATCTATTCAATTGTCTTTTTATGAGACATAGCAGTGGCATAATGTTTGTTGGCAGGAAATTATCGCCCACCGTGTACGATGATGAGGTACGAAACTAATTTGTGAGCGATTTATGTTGCAGTATGATCCTCGATTCGGGGATGCTTTTTGGAACAGCAGTAAATATTCCATGTTGCAATACCTGTATTGCATGATGACAAGTTGGGCCATCGTCTGCGACGTGTGGTATCTGCCGCCGATGTACCAGCAAGAGGGAGAGAGTTCGATAGACTTCGCAAACCGCGTGAAACATGCCATCGCTGAACAAGGAGGTTTAGTCGACCTTGTATGGTGAGATATTTACTTTTTTAAATAATAAGGCAGAGATTCAAAATATTTTAAAATAAATGATGACGCTATCATTATCACGAAATTAGTAATTCCTCGTTCCGCAGCAGCAAATGGTCAGATGAAAAATATATAAAAAATGCAAACTTTCTCAAAAAGCAGATATTTGCCCGACTGATTTACTTCTATATATATATATATATATATAACTTCTACTCTATAAAATCGGTGTATAATCTTAAATACACTTCAGTGTGCTTTGCTAAAGCAATGGTATTTCAGATGATGAAATGTACGTGTAATGCGAGAGCTTGAATTTTTTTTTAATTTTTCATCCAACCTTTTTCTCATATCTTCTCTGCTAAGAAAGAAAGAATTAATGATTTTCGTCAAAACGGCAGTCACTTTCTGTTAACAAATTATTTTGTAATATCTCCCTGAAGAGATTGAACTTAGTTATTTGCGCCCTTTCTATGGCATTTTAATTTTTTCGAATGCCACTTTCACAACAAGTTTCTGATTAGGAGCATTGGCAAACTGAGAGGAAAAAGTACATGAAATTCATGCGAGAGCAGGAAAAATTTTTGAAATATAAATTTGTTTCAAAAAACCTCATGAAACCACCAAAATATAATAAAATAAAATAAAATCATATTTTGGTGATATAATTTTGTTAATATTGCTCTTCTTGTGCGAACTCTTAGCCTCTCCGATAACTTGTACCTGAAACGAGCAAACTGCAATATAAAACTACCCCAAGACCAACTTACAGCGATTGAATTGTAGCACTAATAATTTAAACTTGATTTTATATTTCAGGGATGGCCAATTGAAGCGCTCTGAAGTGAAGAAGGAATGGAAAGAAAAGCAGCAAGAAGAGTTCAGTAAACGTCTTAAAGTGGAATAAGATTTTAACTCGGACTAATTTTGTTGATTAGTTAATGATTGTTTTATGGTGAGTGCTAGGCGTTTCTTATTGGTTTGCCAAAGATTTTTTGGATATGCTGTAAATAAGGGAATTTTTAGTGGAGACATTTTTGTGTGTGGTGTAATTGGTGATAACTTGTTTCATATTGCCCCCTAGGTAAATGATTCTTCTACGAATCTGATATTCTTCTAAGCATAGCTAGTGCTCCATTTTGACGTTGTAAAAACGCTGTGACTCATAGATTGTAGACTTTCATTGAACCATTATTTGTACTTATCAGTAACGGAAGCCACCTAGAGTAATAGTAGAGTTGCCCTTTGTGGTATGGCATTTAAAAAAAAATGTTACTTGGCAGTTATATAGGGTATTCACTGCGTTTCGATTTCCCTAAGGGAAAGTAGGAATAGAACTCCAGTTTTTCTACGCAGAAAAATAATTGCCATGGAAACGTATATCTCTACGTTTCCGACTTTACCCGACCTAACCTAACTTATTTCCAAAGTTTCTTTGCCTTCGGCTATTAACTTATGAACATCTGCTGTAGTCTACCTTTTGCCATATGTTTCCTTTTGTTGTTTTCTTGTTAATTTTTGTCGCAGAGCTAATTTTTTTAAAAATTAAATAAAAATAAAAACCAAAATTCAAATGCAAAACAACAACAAATATGGCCGTTTGCCGTTTTCGATTCCCCAAGCTCAGTTTATCCAACCAAGTAGTAGGGGGAAGTGGGCAATGTTTTGAAATTCATTTCTTTACCGTAGAAAAACTGGAGTTCTATTCCTACTTTTTCTTAGGGAAATCGAAACGCAGTGAATAACCCTATACAGCTGTGTGAAAATTTTTAATAGATTTTTATACTGATTAGCTATCAGAGGCTTGGGAAATGCCACGAATTTCGACGAAGCTATTGTTGTGACGTTTGGCTCAACTCAGCGCAGTTCAAGGCGGCTATGCCACCGGCGAATTTGCCTCACTAAAATTCTCTTGTGCTTTGAGATTTTTTGTTTGTTTTATTTAAGGAGACAATTATGTAGATACTTAACTTATCTATTATAAATTAAGTTGTAATATTATTAATGATGTCTCCTACAATATTATAATTTAACTTATAATAGATAATTTAAGTATCTGCATAATAGTTTCCTTAAAATAAAACAAACAAAAAATCTCAAAACACAAGTGAATTTTAATGAAGCAAATTTGCCGGTGGAATGGGCGCCTGACTATAACATTAAATTAATAGTTGTGATCCTACTCAGTAGAGGTAGGGTAATGTTTCCCTCAGCGTTGAGCCATAGCCTCCCTGTTGATAAACAAGTATCATGAGCCCCTATGCTGATATCTTGTAAAAAATGAACAATCGCCACTTCAGAACGAATAAAAAGCGTAAAAACTCAAATATCTTTTGATATTGGCACACAATGTATCTTTCTAATTGCGTTCACACTTCACTTTACTGTGTTTTCTTCCAATGCAAAAAGAATTACTCTTGTTCTATCTGCGACCTATATTTCACACTTTTACAAAGTTTATAACCTTCTTAAACTTTGATATTCGTTCTTCCCATGAAATATCTGTAAATTATAACTAATTCGGTGAAATCTGCCATAACTATGTACGTGCCAATTGAGGACTCAGAAGCACTTAGTTGATCTTACTTTTGAAATATTAACTCCCCTGGCTCTAAAGGCCAAGATTTCAAATTATTTAGTAAACGAAGAATTGGTGAGTCAATTTAGCGAAACTAATTAATTCTTTTTTTCCAAAACCGCAAAAACCAGTTGAAAAATTCACAAAAAATAAAATTTATATTTTCTCACGTGAAATATTATTACTTCATAGAACCCTGGTTATGTGCATTACAGGACTCACATCTGTACTTGGTTAAGTCATGCTTTCGCCTGTTGCATTGCATGTCTCAGCTTGTCCATTATCGCTTGTAGCCGGTGTGGGTTGACATCGAAAAGGTATATCAGTTTGCCAATGGTCAAAAATTCATACGGAAACATTACAAATAATGTCCGAACTCCATGGGGTCGTTGGCATTGGACAAGGGACCTATAGGCCACTATAAGTAGGCCTGGGTCCATAAAAAGTCATTCAAAAAATTACATTACTTGTGCATTACAGAGATTTTATAGAATATTATAGTAGTAAATCAGTCGGGTAAATAGACTCATTTTTGAGGAAACTTGCATTTTTTTTAATGAATTTTTCATGTGATCATTTGCATATCTTTGCGGCTGTGGATTGAGGAATTAGGCCTAACTGATTTAACCAAAACTTGTTTACAAAATATTTCGAAATCTCTCCCTTTACATTAATTAGCGATACAGCTATGAATAAGGCACGTGTGTATTTTCAACCGTTGAATTCTGAGTTTGATAAGCACGGGTAGGCATATACTTCAAGTTGTCCCAAAGGGTACATAGGTTTGGAGCAGGGTCAGCAGAATCAGCATTCCTCGATAATATTTCTCATCCGATTGACCGATTCTTCCTCAGTCCTGACCGGGAACTCAATGGTTCAGGTTAACGAAAAAATCAAGCTACACCCTTTTATACTCATGAGATTGAAAGTATTGATGTGTCAGAATTAGCAAAGCAAAAATTATAAAAAATGTGCAAACGACTATATAAATGGGCTGCGTCAAGTGGAATCGTTATGAAAAATATTTTGACATAGACAGAGTTTTAGTTTGCTTGTTATTCCTTCAGATTCTTGTGTATATAAATACGAACCTATGTAGATATTGTCTACTGTCTAAACCTCTAAAGACCGGTTTTGCTAGCCGATGTTTCTATCGCGTTTTCCGTTGGTAGGCTACTTCTCATGGGCAAATGAACTTGTGAGGTTATTACAACTGTAGATTAGATTTTTATAATACTATAAATCACAGACAGTAAACAATTTCTCGCATAGCAATTTTCTGTGTATGCAGAATGCTTTAATTTATTAGAACAAATTCTCTCCATTGCAAACATACTATAGCAATGGTCAGTTATACATTTTCTGTCGATATGGCGGAGCCTGTACTTGTCGTGCAGAAATTGGTTAGGCCCGGTACACACTTACGATTCGACACGCGCGAGTTGCCGACTTTTTTTCATTGTAGCCATAGGCCTTGGTGAATGATTGGTGCAAAACCACAATCTACTTTAGGTGGCTATTCCGCCGACGTGGATCTTGAATGTGAATGTGTCATGACGTGGTAGCAGACATCATTAATAAGTCTCTGTGATGTCTGCTACCACGTCATGACACATTCACATTCAAAATCCACGTCGGTGGAATAGCCGGCTTAGCAGATTTCCATGAGCTGGTGTGTCAGCTTCAGGCGGCTATTCCACCGACCATTTGCCTCACTTATGAAAGTGCTTGTGAACAGTGAATTTTGCCATTGACGTTTGTGTTGTTTTAAGTAGAGTATTATGTAGATAGTTAATTTATCTAAGTTATAATATTATTAATGATGTCTGCTACCATATTATAACTAAATTTATAATAGGTAAGTTAAGTATCTACATAATTGTCTCCTTAAAACAAAACAAACGTCAATAACAAAATTCACTGCTTCACAAGTGAGGCAAACGGTCGGTGGAATAGCCGCCTTACGCCAGTCTCATAAATCTTCCGAACTTGCCTCTGTGGTTACCCATTTTCTACATTAAAAAAAACGCGCGTAACTCGCGTGTGTCGAATCGCCCGTGTGTACCGGGCCTTATCGTCTACAGACACAGAGGATCGTCGCGTTGTATTCTAAATTCTTTGGCAATCTATACCGTCAATGCTGATGGTACCTTGCCAACGCTACGGGCGTGCTAATTCAGCTGATAATAGACTTAGGGCGGGTCCCGTCACCGCTTGAAAAGTGCCGTGCATTGTCAGATGGCGGTGCCGTCCAGAATTACGAGTCGAGACTTCAACCGACGGTGAGACCTGACGTTAAAAGTTGTGCATTCCTTCAGTGCTGTTTTTACTCACATATTCCCAAGCAACTACCTTTCATTTTTATTCGTCTATTTCTTTAATGTCTGGAAAACTCAAATGCATTACTGCCACATGTTATCGTTTGTATTTTTGTTTTATAATAATTAAATTATTTACCTATTGTGAATTTCATTGCTTTGTATTCCCCTCTTGTGACGGAGCTCAAAATTTTTAATGCGATGATTTGAGCGTTAAGTGGCATTGGCTAGTTGAAGGATCGACAATACCCTGATTTAGACAACCATTTTTAAGGTAATTCACGCCACAAGTATTTGTGAAGGAATTAAGAGGACATGCTACGTAGAAAATTAGCACCCCTAAATTTGTTGTTTTGATTGACTTTTGTTTTTTAATTAATTAACAAAGCAATTTATTGAAGATAAGAAATATTAAATTGTTGGTACCTTAGTTCTTTCATAAAAACCAGTGGGGACTCAAATTTCTTGTAATTTGAGATTTTTTGAAAAACTACAAAACTGAAAAGTAAAAATACCCGATTATATGATGCACGAAGTAGTCTTCTACAACTTGAATGAGCCAAATTTTTGATAACTTGCTGAGTTAATGAAATATACCTGAAAAGTATTTAATTTTGGGGTGTTAATTTTCTACGTAGCATATCCTCTTAACAATTAAAACGCAATAATATTTCAAGCTATTTCACAATTATGTTACCCATTTGATTCAATTTATGTGAGCATTCTCTGTACTAAGCTCAATCGGATGAAATGCCAAATTATAAAATAACATAGTAAGTAGGGAAATAACAGTAACTTGATTATTTATTTATTTTGTACAACGCCCCAACATCTATAGACTCCCAACTCGCACAGGTCAGTTTCCAATTTACTCAGCCTTCCAGCGTTTTCGAGGACGTCCGGCCAGTCGTCTTCCTGTCATGCTTGCGTTGTATATCTTTTTCGGCGTGCATCAACTCTTTTATTATGGGTGATCGTATCCCATGCAATATTTTATTACCATTTGTGTATTCCCTTTACCAGCTATATTCTAGCTCGCCGCCTCAGAGGCAAACGTGTGTACAGGCAGCTTTGTTTCCTACGCTCCCTCCACCCGCGCCGGGAAAAAATAATTGACATCAATTTTGTATGTACAATTTTACTTATTATAATTAAACTCACAAATTTTCGCATTGTTTACAATTCACCTATAGCAAGAGGATTTCCTTTTGTCAACTTATTCAATCAAGAGCAGATTGTTCTAATTGATATTGCCGAATCCATTTGGGTCATCCACGTTAAAAATACACTAATCTAGCATCACTCGGACTTTGTTCCACAGGGCAATAGGGGCATTTTAATCTGCAACAAAATTTAATATTTTTACATCACTTATCAAATGCTTTTTGTAATGGGGCATACTGGATCTAGGGAGCTAGGCGACCTAGGAAGAGATGGTCGGACCAGCTGTTCGAGGATCTGAGATCTTGCAACATCCATTTCAACGCATGGATGGAGTTGGCGGAGAATCGCGCGCTTTGGAGGGGCTTGGTGCGGCAATAATATAATGTAGAGCTAGGGATAGAAGGATTCTGATGATAATTTTTGTTAGGTTCCTTGTAAATTAACGTAAAATGACATTTAACGTTAAACGCAATATTTAATAATTTGTTCTAATTTTTAATGTGTATATTTTTTTCGGGCGCATTCGAAGGCTCCTGGCTAAACATGGCAAATTTGACGCCAGTTTTGGGGTTGTAATTGGCTTGTGAAGGTTCACCAGCACCGCCATATTATAAATAATAAATAAATAAATAAGGACTTTATTGTTTCTATTACTAAGCCAACCTAGCGGAGTTAGGGCTATAAAGCCCTCACTTTCACTCAACTAGGAAGGCCCGGGACCGCCTGCTTTACATGCCCTCCAAAGCATGGCCAGAAAATGTAACCAGTGTGGGGCTCAAACCAACAACCTTTCGGGTGAAAATCAGAGTCCGTACCACTACGCTACGTGTCCAGACATATTGACAACGGTAACCGTAAAGACACAAAACTTCATAGCGTACAATTTAAAGCCATCTATAAATGAGAATAAAATACATCTGAAATATGAATTGATCTATTATAATAGTTTTATTTAAAAAACAAACAAAAATTTAGTTTCAATGGGTAAGCCAGAAAAAAATCACTTGTACGCCCCATTATGCCGTACATGAATTTTTCATATTTGACTGGATGATTTTCACAATAAAAGTACATAAATTAAATGTAGGATTTTACAAGCGCGCCCCTCTTAAAGCTATTAGTTGCAAAAACACTATTGGGGAGTTTTCCCCGTTAATTTGGTGCAAATTTATTAACAGTTTACTATTTACACACCTTTTAAAACGATAAAAATTGGAAGTTAGAAGTTCCCTCAGTGACTTTAAAATGATCTACTTTAATCGTACTTACTTATTTCCACTTGTAAGTTTTGTCAAAGCATCTCGAGATATAACGTGTCCACACACCAGACGCATGGGAGGGTTACTATCGGAGCTTTGCTGTCGCAAAATAGGACACGCGAAAACTGAGTGATACCTGTTATCTTGTCCCAAGTCAATTTCAATCTGAAAATAATAAAAAAAACATTTTATTACTAGCCAGTACACCGGTATGTGTCCCAGACTTACTTCACTGAGGATACATTGAATTAGGACAGGCATAGACAGAACTTGAACCAATTGCAAGTGTAGGCTGCCGTATGTTATTATTTATTATTTATTTATTAATGTATTGTCACTGACTTATAATACGACTTAATAATTACATACATACTGAAATACCATAAAAAATGTGTCCAGCGTCAGATTAATAAAGTGAAAGATACTTACAGGAAGTTCATCTTTTCCAGTCCAAATGCCGGTAACTTGCCGCTGCAGCATGACTTGCTTGATGTTTAATAGTGCAGGAAGAGACATACATCCTGCATTTATACTGTAAAAGAATCAGCAACATTTTTGTGATTAGGTGACAGTTATAGGCTTCGTCAACTCAAAATGAGATGTTCAGTATTATGAGCAAAAATTAAACCTCCATGTGACAAAGAGATAGGTAATCAATAAATAAATATTTCTGTTAAATTATACAATACAAGTAATCAACAAGTAATTGACAAGAAAGTATTGAGTAAAATCGTCAAAAACAGGTAGTTCTGTCATTGTGCTAGTGCCTCAGTGACAGTGTAGAAAGCTTTCTCTAAGAGATGGTTTCAAGCAATTTAGGGAAGTTAGAAGCATTTCTCGCCGCTCTTAGTTCAATCGGGAGTTTTCTAAGGTAGGCGAAACCTTGTAGTATAGAATCCAGTCGCTCACACTCACTTGGCTGTGCGTGGCGCTGGCCTTACAAGGTCTCCCCGGTGCCTCGTGTTGTAGGTGTGAGTGTCCCCGTTTTGTTTAAACGTCCCCCACACCTCCGGCTTTAAGATATGTAAAATGCAAGTAGGTAGCTTCAGACCCCCCAAAGACCATACATAGAAAATGTTGACGGAAAGTTGGTCTTTTGACAGAAAATATTTAATTTCCAATATAGCCAACACTTTGTCCGATATATTGCCAACGGCCTTACCGTGTTGAATCCATCAGAGCAGAGCATGTTTCAAACTGCGGCAAACTTGGTAGTGTCCACAGCGTTGGCAGGGGAACATGGTGGGACATGATAACGCGCTGAGACTATAGCAGTCAGTCTACGTGCGTGGCGAGTTCTGGTCACCTCCGATTTAATCGTGTGACTTTACCTTTACCATGTTCCCCAAGTGGTTCGGAATCCACCATAATCAGGAGGTCCACCCTGTCAGTCAACTCCCCTTTCTCCGAGGTGAAAGAGTCTGCCCTTAGGGTGTCTCAAGTTAACAAACAGACTCACTCCCCCCCCCAGGCTGACAGGGTTGCTTAAAGCAGAAATGCTGAAAGCAGGCGTTGGAAACAACAACAATAACACTTTGTCCGATATTTCACGTGCGTATGTCCATCATCAATGTTATCATGTTATCTCCTGAAGGCGTTAGGATTTTAAGATATATATATTACGTGTATATCTTATAAATACAGTATATATTTTAATTATTATAACCATACCTAACAGACAGAGGGCTATCCACGCTTAATCCCAACAAGGCACAGGCGTCTTTTGTGAAAATCTCATAGATTTCTGCCCAAAGCGTAGGGTCTAATAAGTAGTGGTACGGAGAAGAGGCCAAACCATGCGGCAAGAAGACAAACATTCCCATTAAAATCTGAATGTCTGAAAATAATACAAAAAAATATAAGTGTCCCAAGGATAATATATAAGAATACATCGAGTGGTTCTATCGGCTAACTACGATATAGTCGATGGTTAAAAAAGGGAGATGGTAGTATACAAATCGACGCGGACGCGTCCGAGGCTGGTTTACCAAAAAAAACTATACAAAAACCAAAGAAGACGCACTTTCAATTTTTCATACATCACCGTTGCGAAATATTATAATTGTCAATACATTTAAAACAAAGCTGAAGAAATGGGCTGTACGTCATATACTAAACTAACAATGCAGTTCAGCAGCTTTGAAACAGTATGAAGATTATCCCAATTTCCATTGGATTGAAATTTCAATTCATAAACAAATAGCTGCATAGTAGGTAAGTCTTTTGGCATGAGGAAGAATTCATCATGAGACCTATCTGAGTAAAACACAGGCATGGGTGAAGGGAATCCTTTCTCCCCATTTTACCCTTAACTTTTGTATCATCCCCTTTGTCCTAAAGACGGACCAAAACGAAACTGGGGTTTCCAACATGTTGCGCCTCTCTACAGACATATCGTCAACATTGTATCGTAGTGCCAATTGGTTGCTAGTTGTTTGAATTTCTTAACCTACTTTGGCTTACGCCAATTATGCTTTATTTTTCAGCTGTCTCCCTAACTGCGGTCACTTAGGGGTCTCTGACGAACCCTGACGTGAGCAAATACTCGAAGATAAGTTTAAAAATCTATGTAGTCTTAGTATTTACATGCAGAAAAGACAACCCTGATTGCTTTTGCTTATCTTTCCAAGTGACAAAATCCAGACATACCTGTCTCATGCCTTCTTACAAACTGATGGAAATGAGTGCGCGCGTATTTGACAGCCTCAGCTTGATTTTCAAAGCCACCGTGCAGAAGTCCAATAAAATGTAATCTATGTAGTTTGAACTCAAGAGTAGAATTGTGTGCATCTAACGATTCTCTTCTAGCTTGAGCCCATTCCAGAGCAGGACCTAACTCATGCTGTCTGAGACTGTCCAATATCCGATTGAGCTCTGTGAAAGGTTCCGTACATCCAGGTTCTGTTTGTATGCCAGCCTCCTTCGCTAACTCCACAGCTATTTCTAGCATTCCTTGCCGGTAGAAGTGCTGGCAGATTACTTGATTCAACATCTCTATTTTCTCTGGCCCTCCAAATACATCGTCTCGGCTAGTTGTAGCACAGTCCGCAACAAAATTCTATAACCAATGTTTAAACGTTTTGAAACAAGTGATGACTATTCATTTTTTAAATTCCCTAGCATTTTTTCTTGTTTTTTATTTGAAGTTTTTGGCTTTAGCCTATAGTCAAAACTCAATACAGCGAACATCTGTTGTTGTTTATTGTTATATTTATAGTTGTTTATTATTATTATTTATAGTTATTTATTAGGCCATCTTTAGCAAAACCCGAATTTCAAATGTAGTTTTAATTATCACTAATTTAGAATATTGAAGAAACAGCCCAGCTGTTACATTAAGCTACCTGCTGCCATGTACTAACTAATTAGTAGTTCTACGTACCCTATCAATTGCTTTTCCAACTTTAGAGACTGTACTATGCAAGTCTCGATGATCTGCCGCCAGTCTCTGAACTGTCTCCTTCACTTTATTTACTGTTTGTTTCATGATCAAAATTTGACCAGCCGTCAACTCATGATTGTCAGGACCTACAAGTAAACAATACAATAAGCTTTTTTATGCACTCCCATAGACAAAGGGCTAGATTAAAAGGGTATATAAGTAGGTATACGTACTTTCGTCTAATTCCTTCTTCAATGCTTCAATGTGCTTTGAAAGGTCAAATAATATTCTATCCGAATGTTCATTTATTCCTGAAAATTTATTAATTACTTTGTCTATTTCCCTTTCAACTGCGTTACAAGCCTCCATTTTTAATTTTTAAATTTTGTTGAATGACGTCACTAGTTGGTACAGAAAGCCAACATTATAAAAAATGATCAGCTGGTCATGAACTCTAGCGCGAATTTTTAAAACTACAAGCAGGAAGTCCTTATTTTGGTGGGAAAATGGTCTCTTAATGTAGTACAGTACAGTATATTTACGCCACTGCCAAAAATGTGAGACAAATCAGCTGTTTGGTTTTACCAAACCAAAACTCTTAACTTATAGTATCGAAATATTGAATCTAGAATCATCCAGCTTGAGCGTAATCGGATTTCCCTTTCTTTACGATGTTCCCTTTACAAGAAATAAAGAAGAAAAAAAAAATTCCAAAGCCCCCTTTCATACGGCTTAATGGAGGGTAACTTCTTGCCATTTATTAAGGCGCCCATTCCACATACGTACAACGTCAATGAAAATTATGAAATTGAAGGTGGTAGCAGACATTAAAGACATACTAAAAATTCTGCTACCACCTTCAATTTCATAATTTTCATTGACGTTGTACGTATGTGGAATGGGCACCTAACCAAAGATTCAAATTTATCGACCATTATCAAAACATTGCCACTTTGATATCCAATGTTTTCTTATTATTATTATTTTTTTACGATTAGGTTAGGTATTATTTTCATTCGTCCTATGATAGACCTCCATAGCCTAAACAGTGAATTTTAGGTACAGGCTACATTGCACTAGCCCAGATTAGGCACGATTATACGGCAGGATAGGATGGGGCATAGTTATGAAATTATGATACTGTACTGTACCTATATACCTAGGTAATAGTGTTTATTTACGAAATTGCCTAATTATGTTTTTGCAGGAAATTGGGTTGTAATAACAGAACGTTTTATGTAGCCTATACACTACAGTTTTGAGATTTTAAGATGATTTAATTTTCAGATTCATAGTGTGAGGACTTATTACTGGCCTAATTTATACATTCTACCTACATCTTTCTCAAATATCGGATATCTGCAGTTTTACAGGCAAATAATTCTGATGCTCACATTAGCCCTAAAAATTACATACAACAGTATTCGCATGTAATATTAACTAAAATAACATTAAGAACTCAGTAAAGCTGATGAGTAATAGATTAACTCTGATGTTAGGCCCGGTCCATTATTGTAGCCATAGGGCTAGCAGAAGATTTCTAGTATTTTTCTTGACGATTTCGCCTGCTGGCCTGAAGGCGGGGTTTCCACATGCGTCAATAATCGTCAATGAAAATTATGAAATTGAAGGTTTAGCAGACATTAAAGACATACTAAAAATTCTGCTACCACGTCAAAACCATATTTTTCGTTGACGATTGACGCATGTGGAAACCCCGCTGAAGCCGACCGCACAAAATTACACACGCCCCCAACACGCGTCAACGTCACAAAACATTCGGAAGTGCGTTCAGAAAATTAACTTTTCTTTCCACCAACCTATTACCAGCCCATTTGTCCCCATTACAAATTTCTCAGCGTCTCCCGCCGCGTGCAATTTTCGTATGTACTGGGTCTTAGGCATGGACGGATACGGGGGGCGGGGGGAGGGCAGGGGGTAGCTGCCCCCCAAATTTGGGAAATCTATTTTAAGTCAATTTGAATGCGCTCTGATTTAATCGATACTACATATATGTTTTTCCTATTTTGACGCACAACTAAACCCCCCCCCCCCCCAACGGACTGGATCCGTCCCTGGTCTTATGGTACCTTAAGGGCAGTTGTTTTGGTCACATATCCTATTATTCTCTACCTACCGGCTACCGCATATATACTGTATTAAAAGTCAAAGACAGGTCGGGATCATAAAATTTTTAGATTAACAAAAATTTAATTAAAACAATACAATCCTTTTAATGTTGGTGTACGGTAACTTCAACTTAACATGCGTTTTTATGCACGTATATCGCGCATGAATGTAAACCTTTTCCTCGTTTGTATTTAAAATGCAATGCAAATAACAATAATTAACTAATCAAAATGCATTGTCAGACTAATTTAGCGATAGATTTTTCATCCTATAGAATGATCTAATATTGCTCATGCCTCATATCTTTCCTTCTTATCATAAGTCTAGGTAGGAAAAGCATGCAGGTTTTGTAAGGAAAGATAATTAGGTGGCTAAGCAGTAGTCGACAGTTTACAACATACAATATTACAATATTGGTTTTGGCTACCGTGGGCTTGTTTCCTATTATATATACAATTGTGGAAATTTCACATCGCAAGGTAGGGCTACAATGCTTTCTATTCCCGATCACACTACCATAAAAACACGCGTACGGGACCAGTTTCTGGATTTCCTGCACGATTCAAATGAGCATTGTACTGTACGCCTTCGATAGTTCAATGTACTGTAAATCGAAATTAGGCACTTATGCTTTAGGTACTGTAGGGTTACTTACTACGGCTTATTGCAAATTTAATATTGTATTGTCACTGAAATTAGAGGAAATGGAAAAAACTGGGCTTGGCGGGATTCGAACCCACGATCTACGCCTAACCGGGGCGTCGTCTTAACCGCTGGACCACAAGTCATGTTGTCATGTTGTCATGTAGAAGACCTTCTTTAATGACCGCTTGTCTATATCTGTTTGCCCGGAGTAAATACTAAAAAGCAGGCTGTCAAGTTTGATGCAATTTAAACTATAGGTTTTAACTTGTGTTTTGCAATGCTTACCATGCCTAGGTCTATTTAAAATCTATGAGAATGATCTAATATCCTGTATGAAAATGTGACAAATATTGGTTATGATGTTAATATAGTCAAACTATACAGGACCCTTGAGTCTTTACGCCTGTGATGTTCTTGGGTTAATTTAAGTTTCGGTCCTGACTCCTGGTGCCCAGTTAAACACTTATATAATAACCTGCCACTACTTAAGCCAAACATTGTATCAATAAGTGAGAATGAGGAAGGAAGGGTCCCATCATCATTTGAAAAGTCTCGGTAAGGAGTGCTATGATTGATGGTGATGGTAGGACCGGGTCAACTTATGGGAAAATGTTGCCTTCAGGTGCGTACCTCCAACATTTGACTTTCTTTAATTTTTTATTAATTTTCTACGAATACCATTATTTATATTGTGGATAACCATTTTGCACATTGAATTATAAGGAGTTTCCAATTTTGACTGATGTGATTTATTCGTGCAACTGAAGTTCGAAAAAAAACGTATAGGCCTATGTGCAGTTGAAGAAAAACTTACTTCCTCAATAGCGTAATTAAAAACTGCTTATAATTCAATGTACCGGTTCATACCGCGTATATATATAATAGTACTATATGTCTAGTATAGTATTATAGTACAGCTTCGATGTGTGGTATGACGCTTCTGATTACTTTCGTGGAGAAGTACCCAATAAGAAATTAAAAAGTGCCAAATTTTGAAGAGACTCACAATATTTCCGCTGACAAAATTTTCCATTCTGTCGTCAACACCTTCACTTGTGTCTGATTGATATTCTTTGAATAAACAGAGCGTAATTAGAAATGTTGTGAACAATGCAATGCATATATACTAAGGAAATAGTCTACAACAATTTACGTTTCGAGACACATTTTTCTTGCAATGATAGCCACCATAAAGGGCTATTAAAATTTCATGATACAATAGGGATCGTCCCTCACGGGTAGCGGGTTAGGCTACACGACTGCTGCCACTCGATTGTAACAATGACTTAAACCTAGTAACTAAATTACTACCATAACTAACCTAATTTATACAGAAAATGGTGGGCATTTACACAATGGTAACTCATGAACTGCCGGTAACATTACAATATATGATCAGACTTTGCTTCAACCAATTTTTAACTGGCATATACACCGGTACAATTCGCTATTTTATATGCTTATATAAGTTATTCACAGATGTTTGGACATTATAGCATTTCTACAAAAATTCTTTAACTGCGTGGTTCCATAACGTTGACAACACTAGGTCAAATTATTGGCAAGTCTAACTTTAACTGATAACTTACAGTCAGCGTTTCAGCATACTATATGCTAAATTTACTATAGGTACCGGTATAGACCTACCATATATGCACACACACACACACGTAGGCTACCTACTCTAAATATCACTCAGCATCACTCAGCAACTCAAGTTCAACTTAGAGCAAGAAGAGGGTCATGCAAATCCTTCACAATTTCTTTTTTCCTTATCGTAATTTTTCTCAGTTTGTCTTCTTGACCCTTCCTTAAAATTACTAATTTTCGTTTGTGCGACGAAATTTTCTTCGCTGGACTTGGGGGAAATTCCTCTGACTGTCTGTCTAACAGTGACAGCTGCTCTATGATGTTCTTTGGCCGACTGGGGTCTGCCGGTGCGCTTCGAGTGACGTCTGTGCCATTTTTATTGACGTAAACAATAACAAACTCTGAGAAGGCGGCCTTTGCAGGTGTATTGATGTCGGCGAAATCTCTGAAATTAGCGAAGAAGTCACCTCCAGTATATTTCTGTGGCCGAGGATTGCTCACGGAGGGCCTGCCGTGGCCGTTGTTGTAGTAGTCGTTCACGGAATTTCGGTCTTCGTCGTTGTAATATGTACCTGGAAGATAATTCCACATTGTCATTTTTTGTATCATAAACTAAATAATAGCGTTTAATTGGTACTCACGCAACGATGATTCGAACCCACGATCAACGCACATCCGGGGCATCGTCTTCACCACTGGACCACAAGCCTGACAAGTATACAGTGCCTTCTAAATCCTCCACTTATAATAAGATAGTAATTTTAGTTTTTTTCTACAGTCTTTCATCTGCAATTGAAAAACGCGGCTTCTGGGCATGTTTCTGACCACCACCACAAGTAGGCCTATTGGAATACTAGAGAATGGTTGCATTGTTTTATAATTAAAGGAAATACCAATAAACATTAAAATAGTTGTCAGAACATGTAGAGACTCCGAATTTCACCCGAAAGGTTGTTGGTTCGAGTCCCACCCTTGCTACATTTTCTGGCCATGCTTCGGAGGGCATGTAAAGCAGGCAGTCTCGGGCTTTCCCAGTTGAATGTAATAGAGGGCTTTATAGCCCTAACTCAGCTAGGTTGGCTTAGTAATAGAACAAAAATAGTCAATATTTATTTATTTAACATTTCAAATAAAGCAGTGATCGAGAGAGGGGACCTTCTACCAGTCCTTATTGGGTTGTCTTGCTGGATATTAATGAGTTTCTATGGTATTTAAATTAAATTGTGAATATCTAAAAAATAAAATTCTGGTTCTAAATTTCTTGTTTGTTTCTTGCGTGCCTGTAGTAACGCTAGTAATTTATAGGCTAAGCATTACATGCTTTTACGTCATTGTATCACTAACCCACTCATCTCAAGCATGCGTAGTAACACTAGTAATTTATAGGCTAAGCATTACATGCTTTTATGTCATTGTGTCACTAACCCACTCATCTCAAGCATGCTTAACTGGAACTTAGGTAGGTACCGTATAGGCTACTTTTTAGTAGGAATGGATATGATACTAATTTCCTGTATTAGTAATATTTTGTTTATCATATATTACAGTTTACTTACCTCCCCTAATAACTCCAAAATTTCCTGAACCTAGAAGACCGTTCGTCGTTGAAGCTTCTTCTTCAGTGTCAATGGGCACCTGGAAGGTGCTTTCGCGGTAAGTTTTGTAGGGGTTGAAATCTCGCAGAAGCTGCGGGGACCTGGATGGCTTGTACACTGGGGGCTCTTGCTGCTGCAACAAGAATTTATTAAAGCCCACACTAAACCTACCATAAATCAATTTAAAGACTTCATTGTTGTAATCAATATTTGCCTACGGAATACCTACGAAGGACATACCAATGAACTAGTACGAGTGAACCCGTACATTTATCAATTAGTATAGGTACTGAAATAGATAAGGAGTATTTTCTTATTATATAATTTTCCAAGGTTTAAAATTAAGTAGTCTTGAGTTTTCGGGCAGACCAATATAATATAACACAGTGATAATAATGGCAGGGTATACCATGTATTTTATTTTAATTTAACTAAAAAATAGTTATTCCTTAAAAAAATCAAAACCTTCATTGGAAAAGCAACCGGTTTGGGCTTGTTGTACTAGTTAGCACTTACAACGCGCCTGAAGTTAGAAACCTTCGATCCAAAGGGTAAGTTACTCAGAGAGAGAAAATAGATTTTTAGCCATATTTCGTGAACATATAATATTCACCCTTTTATTTTTTAAGCCCCCGTACAGACTCGTTTCCGTACTTGGTTAAGTTATGCTTTCACCTGTTTCATTGCGTCAATGGTAAGCTTGTCTCAGCCAAAAATTCATACGGAAACAATACAAATAATGTCCGAAATCCATGGGGTCGTTGGCGTTGGCCGTATGGGCCACTAAAAGTAGGCCTCGGTCCATAAAAAGTCCTTCAAATGAAACAAAACCCCCGGCACAAAACTATCAAGGGGAATGTGACCCAGTGGGGTTTGTTTGCATTAATAAGAAAAGTAAAAAGTAAAGTAATGGAAATGTATTTCAAACATTTTTCCTTCGTAATTCATTAATAAACATATGGGGCCCGTTAGGCTAGGCCCGTGATGGGCCCCTAAACAGTTTGCAATACAAATAATATTTAAATACACTAGTTACAATATAATAATTTATGTTTGAAACATGTAAAAATCAAAGAAAAAAAATATTATTAGTAAGAAGCAGAAAGAAAAAATAATAGTAATAATAATAATGGTAGGTTAGTAAAATATATGTAATTAGATAGCTTAAATTAAATTAACAGCTTTAGCAAAAACTGAGGCTGTCATTCGGCTAATTGGGTGAAAATGATTTTTTTATGGTACGATCGAAAAGTTTAATATTGTTTAGTTGTTTAATTGTTTCTGTAAGACTGTTGTATGAGGAGATGGATCTATATATGTGTGATGTTTGAAATAGGGATGTTTTTGGGTGAATTGTAAATTGTGAATTGTAAATTAATGTGAATTTTAAAGAAATCGTCGGAGCCATTTTTTTGGAAAATACTTTTCTTCGTCGTGGTATAAAAATGAAGTTATCCAGAAAATGAAAAAAAAAAAAAAAAATAACAATATTTTTGTACACTTGCCAAATTACATCACATTCTATCGAGTATCGAGGTACAGGACATTTCGTATAAAAAAACTGTATTGAATTCTTGGGCATATAGACGCGTTAATACGTTGAAATCTCGAAATTATTAACGTTCTTTATACTAACGTATAAATAGGAAAACAAGAATATTGAACATAGTGAACTGGCTAGACCGCTTTCTTCCTAGCAATATTGGGCGTTGAATGAAATAGGAAAAATTGGGAGAACAAAATATTAACCCACCTGATGAAACAACTGAGGAGGTCTTGAATGCCCCAAGGAGAAAACGGGGGCGAACGAAGGGAAGAAATGCTGGCTATGACCTTGGTTGTCCGTGTTGGGGGCATCAAGTCCATATTCGTAGCGTGCGACCACTTCACTGGGCCTGGCCTCCTGTCGCTTCACTGTCGGACCTGTTTCCTCATCAGGCTCCAGGTACATGTCACTGTCGTCATCTTCGCCTTCGTCTTCACTGGCAGCTGCTACCTGATCTTGGTCTGCATTTCTCCGGCGTCTGGGAGCTTGCAAATCTTCTTCAGATGGTGGTGGATCCTGCAATTACGGTCACGTTACTTGAGCCAGTAGCCTATGGTAATTATGCCAAATGACTGGGGTGAAAATAGTAGTTGAAAAGTTCGGTTAACAAAGGAAAATAATCATCAATTTTAAATTTCCTTAGGTTGAAGAGGCTTTCCTCGTTATACCCGAAATAAGAGAATCAAGAAAAATATGGACATGGTGGGGTTCGAACGCGCGATCTATGCCTTGCCGAGCCATGCAGGCCTATGGGCTGAGGGACGCCAATTCGTCTGTTGACCTAGTCGAATATTTTGTATAAAGCCGGGCTTGAGAATAAATACCTATTGTATTTTACTGGAACAATACGCAAGAGGAAAGTGTCAAGAACGCGACCAGACATGCCCGGAAACGATGGGAACAGCTTCTAGCAAAAACCACCCCCATCAACTTGTGCCGGGCCATCGCTGTGGCCCGAATGGCCACAGGATACGATTACCTCCAGAGCCACCTCTACAGATTAGGTGTCACTGATTCATCCGAATAAAAAAGAAAATCCTTGTTGTGGTGTAATGAATGGCGTGTTATTTAGGCATGTGGTAGCTCACTTACCTGACAGCATTTTGTAGGCATACTACTAACCTGCTTAATATTAAAGTCAGATGCAGGAGGTGGGCTCCTCGTTACCACTTGAGTCAAGTCGGGATGACTAAGACCAGCCGGAGTGTCCCCTGAAAAAGGAAAACGAACGACTTTTATAGGAGTTCCTTCCAGCGCTGACCTATTAATTCCCAAGGCAGCTACAGAGCAAGCCCGTAGCCAGGATTTTTTTCGGGGGTGGCTGCGGCAACTGTGATCCTATCCAGTGTAAAAACAATTTCTTGAGAATTCAATTGTATCTAGTGTATTCTTTTGAAGTAATGGTGTTAATGAGTATACATTATAGCATAGGCACACCAAACGTCAATTTATAAGCGGAATTAGCTTTGGTGCGAACATTGGCATAAAATATTTTGCGGATATGCGGACTAAATCGTAAGGTTATCATTACGACGGTTTAGATGGCACAGAAAAAATATTGCATTTTAACCCAGAGGGGGGCCCGGGGGTCCCCCCGGGGAAAAAAATCCACATATAAGTGCTAAACAGTGGGGTTTCACAGCAGCAAAGCTTACAAAGGAATCCATATTCATATTGCTACAAACAGAAGAAAAGTTTTTCTTTTCGGGGGGGGGGGGCTGCAGCCAAATAAGCCCCCTCCCCCTTGCCTACGGCCTTGCTACAGAGTGTACATAATGTTACTGTATATTTGCAGTAATTGTAGAATTTTGCTTTGTGATTGTCGAAATGATAGATTTCGAGATTTCAACAGAAATAGGTATTAGTTTTGAGGTTCCAGGAAACAAAAAAAAGTTTTTTTTTTTTTTTTAACAAAATGTTAGGGGACCAAATTTTAAATTATTATTATTAAAATTGCCAGTGTTTTTGCTTTTTTATGGTCGCAATTATAGACTTCAAGATTTTAACACGGTCTCTATACGAAGACTAGATCGTAGGTAGCCTATATTTACAAATTATACAATAGGTTTAAAGGAGTGAGGGGGCATTTAAAAAAAAAAAAATTCAAAATGTTTCTGATTCGACCAATCAGATTACGCTTTGGATAGGCCTACTTCCCAAAAAAAAAAATAATAATAATAAATAAATCCCGTCGTGACTGCAAGGAGTACTCTGATAGTCTGATTGGCCAAAAGAAGACGTGTACATTGACTGAACCCCTGATTAGTTCGGCGGGGTTTCCACCGACCTCTCATTGCAGAATGCAAATGACATTGAATTTTTCTTTTTATAGAAATCCTATAAAATGTTTGTACTTAACATATCCCATGACGCAATTTTTTAATTTTAGTTTGTTTGTTTGTGATTTTACTCTATGATCATTGATCAATTTTAACTATGGCATAGAGTAAAACAAAAATTTCCGTCAATGTCATGTGCATTCTGCAATGCGAGGTCGGTGGAAACCTCGCCTAAATCTTGAATGTCTGCTACCACGTCAACGTAAGTGCATTCTGCAATGAGAGGTCGGTGGAAACTTCGCCTAAATGAAGCAGAAATGGAAAAAACCTTGGTGGGAGCTATCTTATCCTATCTTCCCTATATACGAGTATAACTCCTATAAAGACAGCTGACATCAATGATCAGTGACCACTCTGATTTCTTTAATATGGAACCGCCAAAGCAGGCAAGGCACATGATAGCTGGTACCAGCTGGACGAGGTGCAGATGGGATCCGTCCATCATCTTTCGCCTCGGTTTTCGCCTAATTGAGTGCATGGTCGTATTAAGATTTCACCGGGGATGGCTTCATTAGCTTTCGGACACGTCGCTCTACTTAAATTGGCACTCAACACTTCATGATTCTCAAGACATGGATGATAGGATGCTGCCCATCTGCACAGCCTCCCAATTCTTACTGAGGGAGGGCGAACACTGTCACTAACGGGAGCATTGTTGACCGCAGCTGTTGACGAAACGATTGGAAGTCCACTTTCACATCGACCATGGCTCATCAGTCCGGATTCTACTGGTTCTTCAGCATCACTCATGGCACATTTTTCCTGGTCACCATGGCGTCTGGTGGCAAAAATACCAAGGGCGGGCGTTGGCTATTGAGTACAGTAGTACACCTAGGTAGTTGGAAATAAAAATTACGTAGGCTCGATATCCGGTGGTCCATAGACCTAGTTATTCGGCATTCGTTCTCGAAGCTTTGGACAGTTTCGCCTTACCATAAATATGCTATTTTTATTATTATTAAGCAGGGGCTTAGACATTGGCGTAAATTGCATAAATACCTGGGGGGGGGGGTCTTAATTAGCCGGCTATTCCACTTTTCAATTTTTCTTCAATAATTGATGAGATTTTTTCTTTACTCTATGTCTTTGTTTGTCCATTTTAACTTCCGCATTTAAAAATTGATCAATAATCATAGAGTAAAATCACGCTTTGGAAACAATAACAAACTAAAATTAAACAATGGCGTCGTCTGGATATGTTAAATAATAATAATTAATTTCTTGATAACAAACGAATTATTTCATAATTTAAATCATAAAATTTCTTGTGGATTATAAAATTAAAAGAAAGACCCTCCCGCAAACTTACAAAATTGGAAAAAATTGAAAATGGTCAATTATTGAAGACAAGTGGAATGAGGTGTATAAAAATATAAATGCAACATTGATGACTTTCCGTCAATACCATTATCAAAATTGAAGAAAATTTGACAAGTGGAATAGCCGCCTTACGGAATGTTAGATTAGGCCTTTTTTTCACATTGAAGCAGCACACGGGCTGAGACCTGCAGAATAATTATCATTATAACATAGCTTTTCATGGACATATAAATTATAAATACGGTTTTTTCACATTTAGGTACAATATATTATAAATACCGTAGTTAACTTTGGTCTATCGACTAACTGACATGTTCTGTAATTTATACTGTTACCTATCCCCACCAATTAAGTGCTGATGGTACTTCCGGTTGCACCACCTACCTAAAGAGTGTGGGGCTGATTTGGAGATGTGCGCATAAGATTAAGCCAATCAACGGTCATTACTGCCCGGCATCACGACAAACCACACGACCAACTACTTTCTGCTTCCGTGTCCTATTTTCACCCAATGAGCCTGCATAGCTATTAACGCGAAAATTAGCCGAATAGAAAGAAAGTCCACTGGCGGCTGGCCACTGTTACTATCTGATGGGTACAACATGACCTCTTCGCTCTTGCGGGCCTGCTATGGCGGTTATTTTTAACCTTTACCTGGGATTAAATATGTAAGCAAGCTAATTTTAGAATGGAAAGTGCTATTCAAAATCTCCATCGCCATAAGCACAGTATAATCCAAACCCACCCCCAGGGTCGTGCTGGGTACTATAGAGGGCGCGGGAAAGAGCACCAAAGTCCAAAGGGGCGCCGCTTTGGTCCCCACTGCTAGTTTCATATTAGCGAAATATAATGTGTTTTTTAAGTTTTCCCCAAAGGGGCAGCAGACGATGGCTTTTCCCGCCAAAATTTTGTTGCAAGTTGTTGCTCATCATGGTGACGACAATGGATCCCTATCCTTCTTTTTCTTTTTTTCTCTCTTTCTCTCTTGTTCTGTCTCTATTTAATTTTAAGCATCTATCAATAATTAATACAATATTTGTTTTTAAGGTTAGCATGAAAAGAAGACTTTATAGTCTTATTGTTCGCTTTTTTTTTCAATAAAGTCGTTTTAAATTCAATTCAAGTTTTTCTGTTCTCCATCTTACGATTTAAATTTTTTTTTACGTCTGTCATATGAAGGGCACCATTATGGTTTTTGAGTAAGGACGCAAGGGGACGAGAGTCCCTCTAGCAGCCCTTTAGGCCAGCTCAACCCTACGGCAACTACCGGCCCGAGTGGAAATTAGAGTATAAGTAATCACTTTTTGTTCTATTACTACAACCTAGCGAAGTTAGGGCTTTAAATCCCTCTCTTATTACACTCAAGGGACCACGTGCTTTACATGCTGCCCTACAAAGCATACCCAGAAAATGTAGTTAGTGTACGACTCGTACCAACTACCTTTCGGGTGAAATTCAGAGTCCGTACCAGTACTCTACATGTCCTGAGTATTGAGGAAGCCTATACATCTCGCACGAGTCTCTTATGAAGTGAGTAAAGGAAATCATATGTAACTAGGCCTATCTGAGATATTAGCAGCAACCTGATTTTCTCACAATTATATCGTACATAGAGTTTATTGCTCCGCTTATGGCACAGCATAATTAGAGCAGAAGCGTCACATCTAATTGAAAGTTAACTCAAAATAATTGTTACTGCGGCGGGTAGTGCGGGCAATTATGCGAGTATACTCGAACAAGTAAAAGGTAGGATTATCTACGTAATATGGTATTCCTTGTAAGCTATCCATAATTTACCTGCAGCTCCAAGGCCTAGAGGCAAGGGGATTTGATGCATAACTAAACTGACTATTCTTTTTTGAAACTCAAAACGGGACATGGGTTTTTGCTTTCCAATTTATACGTAGTATAAGGAAAGCTTTGTGATGGTCAAAATTTTCGATTCCGAGATTTCAACGGATTTACACGTTTTGAGGTCCCAGGAACTCAAAAAAGTGTTTTTTACGAAATGTCTGTCTGTCTGTCTGTCGCTCTGTCTGTCGCTCTGTCTGACTGTTCATCGATTTCCGGGCAAACTACTCGGTCGATTTCGATGAAATTCGGCATGTAAGTTCACAAAAATCATACCTCGGTATAATTTTTTTTATTTTGGGCTAACTCAATTTGGGCGGGTTTTATTTTCAAAACACTCATAAAAAACGTCTAAAAAATTATTTCTCAAAAACGGCTCCAACGATTTCTTTTAAATTCACATATATTGTAGTTGTTATTAATATTGACAAAATGCGGGGGGTCGCTTGCCCCTTGATAGTTTGCTTCTGGGGGTAAAAAAATAAAAATAACTCAATTTTCATGAAAAATTACTGAAAAATAATTTTTCTGCGAAACCTTTCTATCGATGATTTCTACCTTCAGGCATGTTTTAGGTGTTAAATTGAGTAATGAAACCGGACAGGTTACTTGCCCAAAAAACTATTTGGTTTTGTGCAAAAAATGTATTTAAAATTCACGCTCAAATGCATGGCGTGCTCTGCCATTATTGCTGTGTGGTATTGTTTTGGTCTGACCTATATAGAGTTTACCTCACCACGACAATGGATCCATTTCCCCCCCTTAACCTTCTCCTCCCCTCCCTCTTCTTCTCTTGTTTCTTCTCAATTTAATTTTAAGCATCTATATATTAATACAATATGTTTGTTTTTAAGGTTAGCATGAAAAAAAGACTTTATAGTCTTATTGTTCGCCTTTTATTTTGTTTTTATTCAATAAAGTCGTTTTCAATTCAATTCAATTCAAGTTTTCCAACTACACTGTTATGATAGTGAATAGCCTACAACTACTAATGTTATAGTTTATGCAGATGCGCTACTTGTCCTTACACATATACAGGTACAACTGTTAAACTTCTCTCCACACGAGTTCCGTAACACTTATAATAACCCAGTGACAGTGACCGATAAACGTCGTTTGAAATAGCCCTAATGCAGAAGCTGAAATGACAGTAAGCCACTGTAGCCTATAAAACATTGCCATTTATAAAATACCGGTAAACAAATGACTGTGTGGGCAGCATTGACTGCATTCCAGATTTACGGCAAGATTCTACAAATGTTTGATAATGTTGAAAGCACTGGTGATGGACCAGCCCAACAGGTCCAAGTGTCATCATCGTCCCTTATTGCGTAGCAAACCGCCATGTAGGTGACATAACCTACTATACTTCCTCGAGAAAGTTGGCTTCCAAAGTATCTGATCGAATCAGTCGAGTGCAGCATGTACGTATTCATCAATGTAAGATTCCACCCACGGTGCCTTGCCGAGACTTAATTATCTACTGATCGACTGGCTTGTCTTGTTGTTTAATTAATGGTTAATTACCTGAGAATACACTAAAATGTACGTGCATGGGTTGAGTGTAAATCTTCTTCGTCATCATCTTCTTCTTCCGGCACCATTGACAGACAATGGCCTGCTCCACAACACATTTCCAGTCATTTCGGGTTTACACTACGCTCTCATATCTACGGACTTCCAAGTTGGTTTCTAATTTGTCCTTCGAGTGGTTCCCTGCAGTCGTATTCCCGTTATGCTTGCTTTGTACAATTTGTTCTGACATTCTTTTGTGTCCCAGCGTGTCCAAACTATTCAAACGGGTCCCAGCCGTCAAAACGGATTATGGCTTCTCCATTCTCTATTTTGGCGTTGTTTCTTGTTTTGTAGGTACGTCACTCTCCGTTTTCGTATGGAAATAGAATAAATAGCCTATGGCATGGGCATTAAAACTTCACAATATAAATAGGGAACTATTTAAGCAAAACCAATTACGTACGGCTGTTTTACAAATTTTCCAAAACTTCCCATTTAACAAAATCTGGTGACTAATTGCCTAATATCCTTTCATAAGTGAAACCATATTAGGCTGGGTGCAAATTTTATTTTAGGCTAAGGCTAATGCTCATTTGCTCACACACTATAATGACTATAAACGTAATAAGTTACATACTTTGTATTAAATTACAGTAGACCAACTGTAAGTTCATGATGCCCATTGTGCAATACAGCAATAGCATATACAGCGCAGTCTGTATACAAACATTAGTAGCAAGAAGTCTACATTAAGTATTTTTTAAATGAACATAAAACATCAAATTTACTAGATATAGGTTACTTTTTCCTCTGATTGCTCAATGTAATTGCTCATATCAGTTATGGGATACTGTCACGCCATGCACCACCAATGGCAATTATTAATTAATACAAATATTAGTGAAAATGCGTTTTTTGTACAAAGTTGATTTTCACTGGAAAAATCGATCGTACAGCCGTCAAAATATCCATAACGTTAGTAGAAATGCTCCTCTACATTTCAATACATGATTACATGAAATTTGGCCTTCATTTGAACACCGATTGGCCACAGTTCTTGTACTCCTTCCTCATGGACAACGTACCAATCGTTTTATGAACCTTTCAAATCAATTTGAATAATTGTGGCGAATGTGTGTTAGAAAGAGGTACAAGGCCGTAGCCAAGGGGGGTTCAAACCCCCCCCCCCCTCCCCGAAATGAAATGGCTTGATACTAGTAGATAGAATCGGATTTTGATGTGAAAAATAAGAAACACTATGAACACCCAATGAAATTTCCCTGCTCTGATCCGCTGGATTCAACTTGGTAAGGCGGCCGGCTGTGCAGGCTACACCAGCAGCCATATTGATAACGGTCTCCAGCCACGGGATGGATTTTTCCCATTCGAACTCCCTAAAGTAGGGTTGCCAATCGTACCTACTCTGAAACAGAGCACTGCACTTTATTCCAAATTGTATGTAGGCCTATATACGAGTATACTCCACAAACTGAAATTCACTTAGAGTATGCATAAATACTCTTTTTCTAGTACGTACATGAAAGAAACAAAAATATTTTTTTTCTTTCACCAAATGGAACAATTTTATTTAAGCAAATACAGCCCAGATTATGGGCTCCAGAAAGTGAACTGTTTGAATTTGAGTGTGAATTTCTTGTCAGCTTTTATTTGGTGTACCAACCGTTTACGGTACCAACTGTTTGTTTATGTGCTATTTTCGTACTCAGTGTTACATGTGAAGAGTTCTACAGTATCCCGAATAGGTACAAGGTACAATAATAAATAAATAATTAATTACTTTATTTTTTAGCTATCACCATAAGGTCTTCTTTCACACTCAACTAGGGTTCAACAAATAATACATGGTACAATACAATTTACACCCATGCGCTGATATTGCATTTAAAATTGCATCTGACTAGCCTATATTTCTGTCACACAATAAAGCATTTTATTATATTGTATTATTATTATTATATTGTACTACAGAGCTATCTGTTAATAATAATAGTAAAACTTTTATGGGATAACAAGGTGTACTGTAGTTTTATAGGTGCGGAAGCTGCACATTGCTCGTAAAGCGACCATCAAGAAAATGTGAATGTTTCGCGACAATATTATAATATAGCAAGTTACTGATGAATGCGATAAAATCTTTGCTTCTCATAAAATTAAATATACTTTCTGACCAGGAATTAAAAGCTATAAACACAGTTTTTATTACAAAATATACAGCCCATATAATACATATATGTTACTCGTACATACTGTACACTTCTAAAATCGCGGCTTGTAATTCCTGGTCATTCCTATACACTGCACTGATTATATTGATAAAATCTTAGCTTCTCATAAAATTTTATATACCGTAGGTACTTCCCAACCAGGAATTACATGAGACAAGCATCACAGTTTCTATTGCAAAACAACTTTGCCTGCATAAAGAATATGTTATATCGTCGCTGACAATGCAAAGCACAGTGACACTTTTTCGATATTTAGGTTATACATTGCGTTGATAAATTTTTAAAGTCGACCATATCGTCTTTTAAGCTAAACTTAACAAAAACAAATTACACAACAGAAAGCTTACAACATTACTTCGTAGCAAACAGCGCATTTAAATAGTTTTTCCTCTCTCCTGCAAAAGTAGAGTTGCTGTTGTTTCCAACGCCAGCTTTCAGCATTTCTGCTTAAAGCAACCCTGTCAGCCTGGCGGGGGAGTGAGTCTGTGAGTCTGTGCAAAAGTAGAGAAAAATCACTGAAGTGATTTTAGTCAGCGACGATATACTGAACATTTTTGAAATCGTAAAAAGCGGGAAAAGCCTTCCATAATGCGGTCAAACACAGACCACCACATCATAATCAAAATGAGAGGGATGGAGGGAGGAATATGTATGGCCTTCTGGTATAGTTAGTAGTTTGCTCGAACTTGTGCGAGCTTGTGCGAGCATGTCACCATATGGTCCTATTCTTACTCAACACAGCTGTTTTTCCTACAGGGGCGACTGAAGAGTTTATTCTGATACATTCTTCGAATTGGTTGTATGCAATAACACCATGGGATTAGCGACGTGGGTGCAGCGAGGAGGGGGGCGGGGTGCACTAGCAACCCCTTGAGACGTTTTAAACTTACACTAGATACACTAAGCGCCCTAAGGAGAGTGAAGACTACAAAGACATATGGTGCGAGTAAAAATTCATTAATGCGTTCTTGATTAAAATTGAAAACCTATTTTATTACCTGATATCCTGAGGTTTCGTATGCTTTGTGACTTCCAATTGCTTCCCATGTGAAGTTGTGGAACATCGAATTGAACACCTGTAACAATGAGAGAACAGTAAATACAGCTTCTATTGTACATCTAAATGAAATATATTATATTGTATTTTATCCTAGCTATACAAATTTCTATATATAGGGTCGCCTACTTGGTGCTGGGGCTGACATTTTTAATGTAAAATGCGGAAACAGTAAATTGATCATGCTGCATGCTATAAGTACCTATGGTAAATGTTTAAGGTAATTAGCTGATCATAAATATAATTGGTAATTACCAATGTGGATATGTAGTAAAAAATAAAAATTCTATTTGCAACCCTTACGGAGTAAGCTTAATCTGTGCCAGTGAGTAAAAAATAAATTGTGAAAAAAATGTTTTGTTGGAACTGCATCAATAACTTGTTAAGGGAGCAAGGATCTGAACCATGTGTACTCTGTTGGTAGTTGCCAACTGTCCCCCCTCTCTCCCCCATGCAACAAGTCAGCATAGTTAAATTAGAGAAGAAGTTCTATTTCGCTGAGAAGTAGCTTGGTTTTTAAATATGTTGATCGATGCTGTGCCCTGCTTGTCGAACCAAAAAATCATGCCGCTTTTGATAATAACAGACACCATAGTTCCCAAAACTGCAAAGAATCAAGTTTGTTAAATTGTTGGTTACGTGGACTCAATGACTCTGGGATCAATAACCACTTGAGATCTCGCGAATGATCTTTCTTGCAGCATCACCCTGCCTGATCCCGGCAGCCTGCCAGTGGCAATATCCTCCCACATCATTGTTATTCCCTCTTATCGAAGATTCATTCCTGCTTTTAGGCTAATGGGTGGATTAGATAATCTTTTGTTAAATTTATGGTAATAAGATATTAATATTCTGCATATAACACTATATACCCACCCACTAAGCTTACCCCAATTAAATATAATTATCCTAGAATCCAAAACTGTTGTTTTATTACTGGTTTTAATCAACGAGATCCATTATTGCTTCCTTTCCTTGAGACCTAAAAGGGTCCATTTTAAAGAGTTCGTTACCGAATTAACCAAAGTCGATTTTGACGTACCGTATTTCTTGTTAAGATAAGTTAGGGCACGCGAATTCTGAATATTTAGACCCGATCCGACGCTGATACTTACCATTTAAGTGACGCGTGACGCTTATCTTGTTACTATTTTTGTTGTTATTATTGCATCGGCCGTCGTAGTTAGCCAATGTGAGCCGATTCAATAATAATAATTAAAAATAATAACAAGGCTATAATTCCACTCGTCAATTTTTCTTCAATTTAGATAATGTCATTGACGGAAATATCATTTATATTTTTACACCTCATTCCACTTGTCTTCAATAATTGACCATTTTTGTTTTCAATTTTTTCCAATTTTGTAAATTTACCCGCCATCTTTCTTTTAATTTTATAATCTACAAGAAATTTTATGATTTAAATTATGAAATAATTCGTTTGTTCTCAAGAAATTTATTACAATTATTTATCATCTCCAGACGACGCTATTCTTTAATTTTAGTTTGTTATTGTTTGCAAAGCGTGATTTTATTCTATGATCATTTTTTTTAATTTTAACATGCGGAAGTTAAAATCGACAATGCCATAGAGTAAAACAATAATCTCATCAATTATTGACGGAATATTGACAATATTAGTGGAATAGCCGGCCAAGATAAGCGTCACTTAAATTATAAGTATGAGCCTATTTGAATATGGTTGGGGTTTTCTTTAGGCGCAGATTCCACCGACCGGCTAGGGCTAAATACAAAAACGGTGACGTGGTAGCAGACATTCAAGACTTAGGCGGTGTCTCCACCGACCTCGCATTGCAGCATGCTAATGACATTGGCGGAAAAGTTTGTTTTACTCTATGCCATTGTTAAAATTGATCAATGATCATAGAGTTAAATCACAAACAAACTAACTAAAATTAAAAAATGGCGTCATGGGATATGTTAATTACAAACATTTTAATAGATTTTAATAGAAAGAAAAACAAACATTTCCGTCAATGTAATTTGCATTCAGCAATGTGAGGTCGATGGAAACCCCGCTTAAGTCTTGAATGTCTGCTACCATCTCACCGTTTTTGTATTTAGCCCTAGCCGGTCGGTGGAATTGGCGCCTTAGTATGATGTCATGCCATGCTAGTGCCATTTTGGGGAAAACACACGTGACGTAGACCAGCAGTACACCATCGAAGACTGAGTGGGATCTTAATAATTCCAATAGGAGGTCAGAAATCACGGAAGAATTTCAGAACAATGGCTGATTAGTCAACGGCCCACAGGTGGAGTGGCAAATCTGGCCAGCCAGCTCTGTCGTCATCAATGAACAATGGACCAAGAAATGGGATTGTATTAACATAAGATGTTCACCAGGATAAGCGGAGTCTGGATTAAAGTTTTAAGCAAACGGATAAACGCATTTGCGAGGCTTACATGAGTCTAAGGCCCAGTACACACGATCGCAACGCGGCAGGTGCGTCGGGAAATTTGTCATTGGAGAAAAATGAGTTGGTGATTGATTGGTGCAAAAAAAGGTCCATTTCTAAGGGCAGAAAATTTCTAGGTCATTGGCGTGTCGAGGGGGAAACCGTGCGCCTGTGGTTGGCGACAAGCCAGCAACAGAGATCAGGCGCCCATTCCACCGTCTGGCTAGGGCTATTTACAAAAACGGTGACGTGGTAGCAGACATTCAAGACTTAGGTGGCGTTTCCACCGACCTCGTATTGCAGAATGCAAATGACATTGATGGAAATTAGAATTTTTCTTTTTATAGAAATCTATTAAAATGTTTGTACTTAACATATCCCATGACGCCATTTTTTAATTTTAGTTTGTTTGTTTGTGATTTTACTGTATGATCATTGATCAATTTTTACTATGGCATAGAGAAAAATAAACGTTTCCGTCAATTCTGCAATGCGAGGTCGATGGAAACTCCGCCTAAGTCTTGAATGTCTGCTACCACGTCACCGCTTTTGTAAATAGCCCTAGCCGGTCGGTGGAATGGGCACCTCAGCAAATTTCTCGGGGATTTTTTTTATTTTAAAGATTATTCACATACAAACAATTCAATGAATGTATCCGAATAACCTCTTCAGTTGCCTCTGTAGGTTATACCTGTGTTGAGTTACGACAGGTCACCGATCGCATGATGTGTAGAGACTCGCACAAGTAGGAACAATCTATCATTATGCCATTGAAGTCCTCAATTGCCGGCGTTTGAATTGTCCGTATGTACTGTGTCTTACTAAACCAATCAAACCGTGCTAAACGGTAGCTATGGCGACAGTTATTCACACTTTTTGATTGGTTGCAATACAGTACCTACAATATGTATCTGGATTCTTAAAAAGAACGCCGTGGCACGAGAACCCAATGAGAGTCTGAGCCTGAGGGTCCTCTCTCTTGAGCATTGCTCACTATTTGGCATGTTGTGGCCAGCAATCTGGATCTTTTAAGTAATTAAATGATGCCTTTCAAGGTTTACTCGCTAATGTAAAAAATTAAGAAAATTATACACGAATTATTATTATTAAAATACGAATTTCTGCTAATGCACAGCACTCTAAGCATTGCGCATTTCATTGTAATGATGAATAACTTATTTAACACATAAACCTATTGGAATAGGTCTAGTTACCCTTAAAATCCAACGTCGAAATCATCAAATCTGACGCATTAGGGATCATAAACAGACCCCTGTTTTTTTGGTCTTGTGTTTTCTCTTATATCTGTATATTATTGCACTTTTTTTAAGTTGCACTCTAGGGATTGGTTTGCAGCGAATGTTGTATTTTTCTCTTCCACTCTTGTCTGTTTTGTGCGTTCCTTTTCAGTTCTTTGTAGGGGTCGCACCCTAGGTCCTTCATGACATCCTCTATGTACTCCTTCCTCTGTCGTCCTCTTGAGTTGGTGCCTTCAACCTTACCCTCAATTATGTTCTTGAGGAGTGCTTCGTGTCTCAGAATATGCCCCACTATGGCACTATGCACAGTATTAATTGCGTGTACTCTTGTTTTATGGACTATTCGACTATACTTAACCAGTAGGTAGGTACTTAAAAACTGTAAACACTATCGTTGTGGACATGTATATCTGTTGATGGCACTAATAACATCTATTTATTTATTAATTTTTTAATTGATTATTAATACAATAAATAGTCATAATTATAATGTACATTGTAGTCTATACAAACAGAGAGTAAAATGAATATGGTCGCTTTTAAGTGTCATGATTTTTAAGTGACACATCTATTGTACATATTAAATGCCCAGTTCAACTGTTGTACTTTAACTTTCTCCAGGTAAGTCTGGCTGCTGGCTGGAGTAGTGGCGACTTTAACATACTAGTATCATATACAGCATGCATAATGGAGCGTTACGCACTGGCACCTGCCATATGAGCCGATAGCACAAAGGCGGTATACCGAGCAGGCCTTTAGTCTAGGATATGCTGCACTGAGGGTCTGGTATGGTCATATTAGTTGAATTGAATTGAAAACGACTTTATTGAAAAAGAAACAAAAGGGGAACAATAAGACTATAAAGTATTGTTTTCATGCTAACCCTAAGTTGTTATTACTTTCCAATTTACACGTAGTATAAGGAAAGCTTTGTGATGGTCGAAATTTTCGATTCCGTGATTTCAACGGATTTACATGTTTTGAGGTCCCAGGAAACCAAAAAAGTGGTTTTTACGAAATGTCTGTCTGTAGCTCTGTCTGTCTGTCTGTCTGTCTGTTCATCGATTTCCGGGCAAACTACTCGGTGGATTTGAATGAAATTTGGCATGTAGGTTCACAAAAATCATACCTTGGAATCTTTTTTTTGGCCTATCTCAATTTGGGGGGGTTTTATTCTCAAAAAACTAAAAAAAAAAACGTCTAAAAAAATTATTTCTCAAAAACGGCTCCAACGATTTCTTTTAAATTCACATATATTGTAGTCGTTATTAATGTTGATAAAATGCGGGGGGTCGCTTGCCCCTTGATAGTTTGATTCTGGGGGTGAAAAAATAAAAATAACTAAATTTTAATGAAAAATGACTAAAAAATTTTTTTCTGTGAAACCTTTCCATCGATGGTTTCTACCATCAGGCATGTCTTAGGTGCTAAATTGAGCAACGAAACCGGACAGATTGCTTTCCCAAAAAACTATTTGGTTGTGTGCATAAAAAATGTTTTTTTGAAAAAATTATAGAAAATTCACGGTCAAATGCATTGCGTGCCCTGCCATTATTGCTGTGTGGTAATTTGTTGGTCTGACCTGTCTAGAATTTACCTCACCTCCAGTGACGTCAGGTGGACAACCCCCCCCCCCCCCCCCCGAGATATCGGAAATTTAACTATAGAAAAATTATTTACCATGAAATTACTCATTTTCTCTAGCTACTACTTGATAAATTGGAAAGCATGTTCGAGTAAACTCGGATCGGTTCTTTTTAAATACTTTTTATGGGCCCAGGCCTACTTATAGTAGTCCAAAGGTCTCTTGTCCAATGTCGACGACCCCATGGATTTCGGATATTATTTATATTGTTTCCGTATGCATATTTGGCTATTGGCAAACTGGTATATACGTTCTCGATGTCAACCTACCTAACTCAATTACCAATCAAAAACTTTGGGATTTAACCCTAAGACAATTGTTTACCATGGAACTAGCCTACTTATATTGTCTATCTTTAATAATTTATAAATAGGAAAGCACGGGTTCACTCGTACCGGTTCTTTGCATTAATTCCCGTATGTAAATTTTTATTCATTCAGGTTTATTTACGATACTTTACGGATAAGCAGGCCTATTTCTTCAGCGTTGGTGCAACGGCTGCTGGTAGGTATTAAGATTGCCGGGCGCCGTGTCCCTGTGATTACCTACCTATAGAGAGGATTGACTTATTACATGTGAGGCACTTCTGCTTCCTGGTGCGTGAACCACGCCGTCTTGACGTTTCATTTAATACATCTTGCTCCAATGGAGCAGCCAAAGAGGTTATCTTGATTTTACAACTCGAAATCTCGTTGAATTTGTTATCAAGATAGAATACTCTTAATAATTGCGGCAATGTTTTTTCTATTCTCATAATAATACTGTACACGCTCTGGTTGATATACTTCCAAAAGCTTGCCGGAGAGAAATAAGGGTGGCTACCGCAATCGCGTGGGTAGTAAAGTTTCGGAAAATGAATAGAAAGGAAGCCCCCAGGTATTTTCCTATAGTGGATTCCTTCGGATTCAAGTTTCCGAACGTTTACCAACCTGTACAACAATCATAGCTATTTAACAAAGGGTTAGTTGAACTTAATTTGCCTGTTGTGCTAATAGTCATTAGAGGCATGGATCTCATGGTCATCGAACCATTTGGGCGGAGCCCATTGTCAGGGGAAGGGGGCGACGTTTCGGGAGTGGGTGCTACTCCCATCATCAGGCTTAGTCCTGATGGTTTTTGGTCGATTGACTCTTCGCTCTTGTATTCAATACTCTGAATTATTAAGTAAATCCGATCTCCTTGAGGATTCGAAGTACCGTTCTCCCGATTGAAATGCAAGCTCTCTAACCACTCGACCACGACCCTCGCCAGAGTATACTAGTTTGAAACTTCTACTTGGACTTCATTTTTTCCCTAAACAATGGCAACCATATCGTGTCTAATGTCATACTGGGCTGACATAGCTAGTTGATAAGGCAGCTTAGAATCCGGAACGATCGTTCTGAAGGCGTATATACTTTTATGTATTTGGGACACACGAGACCCAAAAGTGGATTGAAAACCTATATATGATTTAGGCAGACGTAAAATGTATGTCATTACTGTGGTGAATCATAAGAAGAATAAGCATAATAAAAGAATGTCTGAAGCACATGGTACCGTAGTACATCGTGAGTTATCGTAACTCGTAAGCATCAGATACTTCTATGAGTCACTTCTTCTTCTTTAGTTCTATATATAACTCTTCTAGCGAATTTAGGCTATCATCATGGCAATTTTGTTAATTGCTTTCCAATTTTTAAGTAGTATAAGGAAGGCTTTGTGATGGTCGAAATTACCGATTCCGAGATTTCAACGGAATTACACGTTTTGAGGTCCCAGGAACCCAAAAAAGTGTTTTTTACGAAATGTCTGTCTGTTCATCGATTTCCGGGCAAACTACTCGGGGGATTTATATAACATTTTGTATGTAGGTTTACAAAAATCATACCTCGGATTGATTTTTTTTATTTTAGGCTTACTCAATTTGGGGGGTTTTACTCTCAAAAAACTCCAAAAAAAGTCTAAAAACATATTTCTCAAAAACGGCTCCAACGATTTCTTTTAAATTCACATACTGTAGTTGTTATTAATGTTGATAAAATGCGGGGGGTCGCTTGCCCCTTGATAGTTTGCTTCTGGGGGTAAAAAAAAAAAAAAAAAAAAAATTTCATGAAAAATCAATGATTTCTACTTTCAGGTATGTTTTAGGTGTTAAATTGAGTAACGAAACCGGACAGGTTACTTTCCCAGAAAAGTATTTGGTTTTGTACAAAAAAATGTTTTTTTGAAAAATGATAGAAAATTCGCGCTCAAATGCATTGCGTGCCCTGGTTGCTGTGTGGTAATGTGTTGGTCTGACCTATCTAGAATTTACCTCACCTCCAGTGACGTCAGGTGGACAACCCCCCCCCCCTCCCCGAGATATCGGGAATGTAACCATAGTAACCATAGGAAAATTATTTACCATGAAATTACTCATTTTCTCTAGCTACTAATTTCGATAAATTGGAGGAAAGCATGTTCGAGTAAACTCTTTAAGACGCGCTGCTCCCTTTCTAATGTTAGGCACCATCATGGCACCGGATATTTAAGTAATGAACCACTGAAGGTCCCACTCCCACATCCAAATTCAAAACTATACAAGAGGTCAGCATTATACATTGGTATAAAACATTTCAATGCCCAACCTATGATATGCCGAAATTCTGCAAGTCTCTACATTATAAAATGGGAAATATGTAATTATGTTAAAGAGCGTAGTGTTGTTTTCGACATTTTATATTTTGTAAAGTTGATTTATGACAATACAGTAATATGGGCGAAAAAGTAACATTTAACATGAGCATAATTTTATTGTAGCCTAGCTAGCTAACTTTTACTTATATATTTCATTGTGTTAACTGATGTACGCCACACTCGGGCGTTTGCCCAGTGGCGTGATTTTTAGGGAATAGTTGAATAAAATGTAATGTAAATACACGATTCATTCCTTTGGACCCTGTGGACTCTGGAGACTGCTGCTCTGAAAAGGGAAGCCTTGCCTTGCAAAACCATAGCAGCAGGTTTTTCAGCCAGGACGTTCTTCTTCTGTATCCATTCGTCTCAGAACCTGGGGGATACATCCAGATTCGATTTCAATACTGTACTTGTACTAAATAAAATATTTTTTACTGCCGTTAATTATTATTCTAAGGCATACATAAATTATGCTTTCAACACCGTTGTTCTTGTACCTGAAGTCTAGGCTAAGAAGACTGCTGCCAAGACCTTGTAATCCGCGACATACTATAGTTATTACAAAACAACAATAATAAGATATGCAGCATCTCAGACCTTATAAAATAGATTGGCCGAGACTTTTATGCTGCACTTCTGTCCCGCCTTACTGCCCGTATTCCAATTAAATGGAATATAACCTAAAGCACGACTTTTCAAGGGCGACTTCCTGCCCGAAGAGAATCGAAACGGTGTGAAGGGACAGTCTTCCATATATTATACGGTTAAGATTTACCGAGTTATGAGGATGGCTGAAGGTTGGCTTTCCGTTAAGTTGTGATCGCAAGATCCAAGTACCATATTAGCTGCACGCAATATAAATGATTTCTGTATAATTATTTGTTACATATTAAAATGTAATTGCGCACTGCTTTTACAGCATGAACACTAAAAATAGATAGTGCCATACCATAAGCTTAGAATCGCCAAAAGCGGTGAAATGTAGTGGGGAATCAGGCCCTGTCCAATAAATAGGCAGACTGGGGCATTTGGGGGGGGGGGGTACCAGTCGAAATGAAAAAAATACCTTCTGTTGGCAAGCCTGTCTGCTGCATTGCATTTCTTCAGCATTTGCTGCAATTTTTTTTCTTATGTTGGAATCCTAAAAACTCGGTCACATTTCCTTTGCCAACCTCTGCCATTTCCTTTGATATTTACCCGCATTTTCTCCTACGTTTCACCGTTATCAAACTTCAGATTTACTCAGCTTATAGCTTGACGCCATTTATTATATTTTATATATTTCGCTGCAATATAGAGGCAATAACAAATAACATTCCATCACGTACGTATACACCATACTTACTCCATACAATCTATTCAATGCATACATACAATACATTCTTACTTCCAATATAGTTAAATAAATAAATAAATAGTGACTTTTTTGTTCTATTACTAAGCCAACCTAGCGGAGTTAGGGCTATAAAGCCCCCTCTTACACTCAACTAGGAAGGCCTAGGACCACCTGCTTTACATGCCCTCCGAAGCATGGCCAGAAAGTGTAGCTAGTGTGAGACTGGGACCAACAGCCTTTCGCGTGAAGTCAGAGTCCGTTCCACTACTCTACATGTCCATAGTTAGTGAGTTGCTTTAAATCAATTAATCTTGTATAAATTAAAAAATTTCCCCTAAAATGGGCCTAGCCCATAGGGCAAAACTGTTCTTTTTTACTGTGTATTGTATTCATTCATTCATTCGTTCATGCTGCGTGTAGTCAGTGTAGCAGTGCATCTTCACCAACCCTTTCCCTAGCAATAAAATATTATGCTACATCCCACTCTTGTCAGAAATGTCATGGATGCTCTACCTACAATGGGCTCGTATTAATTATATGTATACAGTATTTATCTTTAGTAAGCTGCCTGCATGGCCATGACCCAGCATTAGAAGCAATGAATACCTTGTTTATAGTGCCATGTCATTTTTATACGGCATCATTAATAATCCATGGCAAGAAAAAACTTTCACTTAGGACCCTTCAGAGTTCAGACTCGTTTTGTTAGAGGGCAGACTCTCGAACCCTCGAGGAAGATGTACGATAAGGTTAAAATTACAAAATATACATATATAAAGATGCATTTTACATAACTTAAAGCCTAAGGTGAGGGGGAAATTTAAACAAAATGGGGACACTCACACTTACAACACGAGGCGAAGGGGAGACCTCTCAGGATCCCTCGATAATTTAACCGAAATATTTACAATATTTATTTATTATTGATTTATTTATTTCCTACCTATTTAAAATAGGTACCGACTTATAACCATTTTCGATTCTCATAGAACTTCAATATTAATGAAAAACAATTTAATTTTGAAAACAGAATAAAAAGTACAATACCCAACTGCGCCTTGTTAAGAGGACATGCTACGTAGAAAATGAGCACCCCAAAATTTGTTGTTTTTATTGACTTTTTATTTTTTTATTTAATTAACAAAGCAAGTCATCAAAGATTTGGCTCATGGAAGTTGTAGAAGACTACTTCATGCATCATATAATAGGAAATATTAAATTTTAAGTGCCTTAGTTTTTCCATAAGTACCAGAACAGACAGGACTAAAATTTGGCGTATTCTGGGATTTTTGGAAGAACTAAAAAACTGAAAAGTAAAAATACCCGATTATATGATGCACGAATTAGTTTTCTACAACTTACATGAGCCAAATTTTTAATGACTTGCTGAGTTGATTAAATAAAAAATTAAAAGTTTTTAATTTTGGGGTGCCAATTTTCTACGTAGCATATCCTCTTAAAATAAGTTCCCTGTTTTGCATGGATTTAACAGCTGGGATACCGACTTACTGACGAATCTAGTCTAATTAGTTATCCTGATGTATTCTTTTAGCTACTAGTATATTATGGAACTCAGCGGGCCTACTACCTATCCCGTTTAGTACTAGGATTAAGAATGTAAACAAATCAATTTTGAATAGCACATTCCATTATAAAATAATCTTTGCCCAGATCAAGGGGAGTGGAGGCAACAATGCCACATGTTGCTACCAACCAGCCAGCCGGCTGTAGAATGGTTGGACACAGTTGGACACAGGCCACGGTGTGGGCCCATAGGACAGTGGACCTCCTGATTATAGTGGATTCCGAACCACTTGGGAAACACAGTGAAGTCACACGATTAGTTCGGAGGTGACCAAGACAAGTCCTACCATGTTTCCCTACCGGCACTGTGCACACGACCAAGTTATCTGCATCTTTGAACCTGCTCTGGTCCGCTGGATTCAACTTGGTATTGCGGCCGGCTCAGCTGGCTGTAACTTGAAGAAGAATTTCCGAGCACCCCAAAAACATTTGCTCCAATGCTGTATTAATCCATATTCTGAACTGAAGACGGGAATTTATGGTCCCTTAGACCCCCACCCATGGCCGTACCTAGAGGGGGGGGGCCGTACACTAGATAGAATGGAGTTTTAAACATATTGAGGTAAACTCACATCCGGATCCGCCCCCCCTGATATAAATTTCTGGCTCTGGCCTTGCTGCCCTACCATCTATAAAGAACCGGTCCGAGTTTACTCGAACATGCTTTCCAATTTATCAATTAGTAGATAGAGAAAATGAGTAATTTCATGGTAAATAATTTTCCTATGGTTGAATTTCGGGCATATCTCGGGGGGAGGGGGGTTGTCCACCTGACGTCACTGGAGGTGAGGTAAATTCTAGATATGTCAGACCAACACATTACCATACAGTAATAATGGCGCCGCACGCAATGCATTTGACCGTGAATTTTCTATCATTTTTTCAAAAAAACTTTTTTTCCACAAAACCAAATATTTTTTTGCGAAAACAACCTGTCCGGGTTCGTTACTCAATTTATCACCTACAATATGCCTGATGGTAGAAATCCTCGATCGAAAGGTTTCACAGAAAAATTATTTTTGAGTCATTTTTCATTAAAATTTAATTATTTTTATTTTTTTACCCCCAGAAGCAAACTATCAAGGGGCAAGCAAGCGACTCCCCGAATTTTATCAAAATTAATAACGACTACAATATATGTGAATTTAAAAGAAATCGTTGGAGCCATTTTTGAGAAATAATTTTTTTATACGTTTTTTTGGAGTTTTTTGAGTATAAAACTCCCCCAAATTGAGTTAGCCCAAAATAAAAATAAATGGTCTCGAGGTATGATGTTTGTGAACCTATATGCTAAATTTCATCGAAATCGACCGAGTAGTTTGCCTGGAAATCGATGAACAGACAGACAGACAGACAGACAGACAGAGCTACAGACAGACATATCGAAAAAAACACTTTTTTGGGCTCCTGGGACCTCAAAACGTGTAAATTCGTTGAAATCTCGGAATCGACAATTTCGACCATTACAAAGCTTTCCATTATACTACGTATAAATTGGATAGCAATAACAAGTCAATGGGCTGCGTCTTTTCTATACCGGTATAAGGCCCTTACTATACCTATTATGAAAGATACAACTATACAAATCTCTGTAATACGGAAATGAATCACATTATACTAATGCTTACAAAAGGTCGGCTGTACCACTCTGCCTATAATACGACATGAAAGATGTGCCTATGGTTCTCCTTCCCGGTCAGAGGTCTCATTCATAGCTAGAAACGACAAACGAGCCTATTAATCTCTCCATGATAGCCTTATGGATGATTTGCACTCTTTAGATGACTAAGGCAAATAGTTGCCAAACAGACTGAGGTTACCACTGTACCCAGGTACGTGCCAGTATTGTTATTGTTAGCCTCCAGTTGTCTAGTAGCTTGTTGAATTAAATTATTGTTGGTAGATACCTACGGTAGTTAATTAAAACCTAATGGAATTACGTTTAACTCAGACAAGTTTCTCCTTGTTTTTTCAGTCATTTTGATAAAATACGGTAAAATATTTAAGAAAAGCTCGTTGAATGGTGGTCCAATCAATTAATTGAATCGCCACAAAAATTTTGATCTGATTGTAACATACTGTAACTGAATATTGGATTGATGGATGAGGATCTCTTACGATATAGTGTATGTGGATAAGGCATATTTACGTATTCTCACACAATATAATTTGTTTAACAATCATATAGAAAGAAAGAAAGAAAAAATTGTCTTTATTTTCCGTATGGGCGAATTCTGGGCCTTTCACTCTTACATTGTAGTATTATATGGTATGTATAACATTATTAAATTAACTTTGGTTGAAGATATATATCCTCTAATTTCGGTTTCACTCTTACAATTAACCCATAATATACTATAGAAATATACTGTACTATACATAGTACTACAATATGAAAGTATCATATTCACAGGATATTAAAAACGAGGAAAGATGGGTATGTACATGTATTCATTTCGTATCGTAATGGACAATTTTGTAAAGGTATACTGTATGCATGTAAAGCAGGCGGTCCCGGGCCTTCCTAGTTGAATGTAAGAGAGGGCTTTATAGCCCTAACTCCGCTAGGTAGGCTTAGTAATAGAAATAATAAAAAGTCCATATTTATTTATGCATAGATTAATTTTAAGTTTATTCGAACGAAATACATAAGTTGCCTCTTACAATGGATATTTACTTCTTCAACAGAAATTAGAGGATTTAGAAAATCTGGACTTAGTGGGATTAGAACCCACGACCTATACCTATCCGGAGCATCTTCCAGCGGCTAAGACGATGCCCCGGAAAGGCGTAAATCGTGGGTTCGAATTCCACCAAGTTCAGATTTTTCAAAATCTTCTAACTTCTGTTGCAACGAGGAGCTTCCTTCTTTAACATAAGTTAATGCTAATAAAATGCTGCAATATACAGTATATAGGGTTAATTGTAATAGTGGGTCGGAAGGCCCGAAATTCGCCTATATGGAAAATAGAGACAATTTCCTTTCTTTCTTATATAGGACAGCAAAAATCTCTGTTCCCTGTAACGTTGGCAGCTTGTTGTTGCTCGCTTTTAAATTATTGATTGAAGTTGGTCTCAAACAAAGTGAGTGCCAGCTTAAATGTTTCAGTGCCGAGGCCACCGATTTACTATGCTAATTTGCACCTAGTCGAGCGATCAGTCAATGCCACTGGAGTTACGATTGTTTAGCCAGGTAATGCCTTGCGAAATTTTACACTTCAGTTTGTGATAGATACCACGTCTTGTTATCACTTTGCATGCCATGGGCATTGTTATCTCAAATCGAATTTAACTAAATATTTTTTTAATTTAATGGTAGGTTAAGATTCATGAATAGGGCCAATCGTACCCTTTTTTAGCTACTCAACAACTGCCTCACTTACTTCTTTCTACCTATTCTCAGGTAGGGTTAGTTGTTAGTGTGGGCCGAAAGGCCCAAAATTCGTCCATATATATTAAGGGCAAACCGCAGTCGCCAATATTCCATTTCTGTGCAAACTTTAATTTCTCATGAAATATGGAACGCAGAACAATAAAAAAATGCTGAATGGAAAGAAGAATTTTTTCTCCTAATTTTGATATATAGTATGTTGCAATCATCAATACTGATCGGCTATAGTTAGTGAACTTGATACGCAAAAAATAACGGTCACTCAGGAGTTCACTGTGGCGAATTGGGGTTAGGGGTTAGTTAAGGCCAAATACTATGCATCAAAATTAGGGGAAAAAATTCTTCTTTCCATTCAGCATTTTTTCATTGTTCTGCGTTCCATATTTCATGAGAAAATTGAAGTTTGAACAGAAAATGGAATATCGGCGACTCCGGGTTGCCCTTAAAAATAAAGACAATTTTCTTTCTTTATATGAATGAATGTGTATTAAATACAGAAAAAATTTAAACACAATAATTGTAAAGCCCCACAAGAAGACATATAACAATTTACCCTACCCTAAAACTAAATAAAAAAGAAAAAACTTTTTACATATTAATAACAGATCTCTCATTAACACATAACAGTCTAGTCTGCTATTTCAAATAAGGATTCCATCACCTCTTCTCGTCTCATAAGCCATTCCCGGACGAATTTGGAAAATTTATATTTATTGACAGAGACCCAGGACAAATATTTAGTACGTTCAATAATTTTGGTGCTACATACTGGTAGGATTTGGTAAAATTTGCTACTGTATGTATGCTCTAGGTACTACAAGGTGCTCATTCGTATCGTCTTTGTAATCTCAGAGAATAGCAATACCAAATTTTTCGGATTGCGTACAAATTGCTGTTGGGCAACAGTTTCAGCCCGAATCATTGTGTTTCCGCAAGTTATGGCCTATGGCTACAAATCATACCTACATATTAAGGCTGTGGCGTAATTTTATTAATGTACAATAATTGTACAAAATTATGTAGCTGCATTACAAATTAGGCTGCATTCAGTTTGTTAAGGAAACTGAAATTGTTTCAATTTTCAACGTTTTAGGCTATAAATTATCAACACGCACATAAAAATGCATCTTGCGTGGATATGCAACAATTTTATTGATTCTAAATTGGACAGAGGAACCACCCGAAGGTACGAGCTACATGCAACGGACCGGGGCAGATTATTTCATCACTTTGTACTTTGTAGATCATCATAATAATTGGTTTATTTTTAAATACTGTATATGGGCTATTCAAATTTATTACCAGTAACTGACAATGGGGGTAGGCTATAAAGATAGTAATTTAGCTTAATATTTTTGGTGTTCGTTGTGGGGACGATAGATTTAGAGAATGAATATGGGGCATTGAGTGGAAGCAGGGAATAAATGTTACAGTAAACATTACACTGTATTTTCTTTGAACACTTTCTTCACTTCACTTATTCGAGGCAGGCACCGCGGTATCCGAAAATGCCTGGTTCGATTTCCAGTCCCAGTTCACCACTGCCTGACAGTCCTGATGAATTTTCATCATCATTGTAACCCGAATGCTCGCATGAGCTTTGTGGCGTTTGAGTAAGTCTTGACATAGAGCCATGAGGCCTGGCAGCAGTGCCATGCGTTACGGTTACGGTACACATTACACAACTGTCAGGCGCATTAGCATGCGACACCCGTGCACCTTACGAAAAACCTCATAAAATTCGCGATAAACAAGTTGATGTACACAAAATAGTTAGACGCAACCGGTCATATCTTATTTTTTAATGTGATCTTAAGTGGTGACCTGCGACCGTGAGAAGGGTTTACGTCCGACCCCCTGCTGACCGGAGCTCTTAACAACGGCAAGTGAGATGTGCCATGGCCCGACCGTTGCATCTCAAGAATTATTACAACGACTCAACGAGGTTCGTACGCCTAGCTTGTTTGGCAGACGCTAAACCTACAGCAACTCAGCTGATCATACCGGCTTTGTAATGAAAGAGTTAACAAATCAGGCACGTGGTATCAGGCTGTAAATTATTATGGAATGTTACTAAATTTGCATCGTTTCTGTTGCTTCTAAGCACTTCAAGTATAAGTAGAAAATTGAGGTTTTAACAATTCAGCAACTGCAGCCGAAACATACAATCGCTGGGAGTGAAAGAGGACCTACCATATCGCTGTCCTCACCTAGGGATAAAAGCGAGGAAAAAGTAAAAAGTAGTAGTAGTGTACGTCATAGAGTCTACTGGTAAAACTGATATTTGCTCACATAATGTGACCGTGACTTTCTTTTCGCTCAAAGTGGTCTCTCAATGCACCAAACCCTTATTTTGAATCATTTATGTAGAACTGACCAACGACGTGGCGAAAGGGACCACTCCTTGGGAGACAATGCCAGGCGGAAAACCCTCGAAACGCCACACCTTGCTTCCAATTGCGAAATCATCAAATATAAGATTGACACCAAAAGAAAGTTATAAGTGTTTCGATTTGCATACAATTGAGATGAGGAATTATACGCCCAACATTCCGTGCAGGTGATTGATAACTGCCGCGGACTAAGATGTGTCGGTGGAACATTAACGAAGATCCCGGCCACAATAAATTAAGGGGTTAGATTGAATATTGAAATCGTCGAATCGAACATTGCTCTAGTTTGATGTAATACTGTTCATGTAAGCCTGATTAAGAAACATTATTTATCCTTGCTGATGGCGCTAATGGAGTTCTGAAGTGAAAATGTACTTAGGTGCACCAGATACTTTTCCTGCTGTAGCGTTAACAAGCTGTGGATATAGTGCTACGCGTAACGCCTGTTAACATTACAACATTTTTTGACCTGCCAACGCGTGTCAACGCAACAGGCTGTCGCAACAGCTGTCGCTGAGACCATCTATGGAAAATCCAACTGGCAATATTTCTATGGAATGCATAAACATAAGTTGAGAATTGGCAGTGATCCTGAGGATAGTGCAATGCACAACCCTTCGGGGTAATTATTATGGGGGGCAGTGAGGCAATTTCATTGTTATCAAAAAATTAAAATTCAGGGCATTAGTTTTAAAAATAATGCGCGTTTATTAACGGTTTTGAAATTAGAAATAATACAATACAGTAGGCTAATAATCAGGATTTTATTTCGGGGGGGGGGGGAGGGGGCTGCGATCCCATAATAGTAGGCATGTGCAGTGAAATGTCGCACGTCTGGAAAGTTCAATTCTATCTAGTGTAAAATAAAATAAAATTTGGCCCCGCCCTCCTCTGGTTACGGGCCTGAACTATTGAACTGTAGGCTACATCATACCTAAATTATTGCATGCCAGCACTACTGCAGTAGGCTATAATAGGTTAACTACGTGTAAGCACAAAAGTATTTACGCAATTTTAATAGGCAAATTGTCATTCAGTATGATCGATGATAATAATGTTTAGTATGTTACATTAAAATAACAGATGAAGGCAGAAATTCCGGATCTCTTACTAGCCTATATCTATACAGTCAACAATTGATAGGACGTTATTACGTAATCTTACCCTATGCGATTAATATAATTTATTGATCACTTATGTGATTAACCTACCGATTAGGAATTTTCGTTGGAAAACCTAAGGCTTCTATTCTACAGTATGTAGCCGCTGTAATATCCCAGCTGAAGTGTGTAATCAGTGATGAGTAAACATGTTTAAAAATGGTTCTGCATTGTACATGTATACTTTATACTAAAAAAGACAACAGCCTGAAGGTACATTATGTCAGTGGTAGTGCTTAATTATTCCTATAATTCTACCATTATCACAAAATTAAATGGCCGGCTCGGTTATACAGTATTAGATTTTGTAAGATTATTGAGTGATTCTCATGAAAATCATGCAATTTAGTGATTATTTTTTTAAGGTATAATTTGTCTAATAACCATCCTAAATTATAGATGGATTACGATACAATCAGGTATACACTGATAATAAAAACAATACGGTATGTAGAAATGTAATAATTGATTTAGTTTTTGTAAACGATTCCGGTTGGTACACGCGAGAACAAAACGAAACCATTCAAAGAAGTACGGTATTACAATGACACCTTTCATATTTCATGTTTTTTGTCATTTCGCCACCTTTTTAAAATTTTAAAATTTACACTCAACTAAGATGATCCGGGACTACCTGCTTTACATGCCCTCCGAAGCATGGCCAGAAAATGTAGCCAGTGTGGGACTCGAGCCAACAACCTTTTGGGTGAAAGTCGGAGTCTGTACTCTGTACCACTACTCTACAGGTCCTGACCATAATACGGGAATTATTGAATTTATCTTCTATATTTTGGCAATAATTCAATGATGAATAGCCCACTAATAAAGAAGATGTCAAATGAATAACGTTGCAGACAGTGCCGTAGGTGTCAGTGCTGTGGGCTAAATTTAATATGAATGGGCGCCGGTACCACAACTTGAATTACGACTTCACTAGTCGACTAGTCGTCATAAATAAAATACCACCGATGCCGCCTGAAGGCTATGTTGTAGCACAAACTGCTCATAATTTTAATTGTTACTTATTATTTACGTAGTCTACGTTGTTACACTTTGGGTTCCAGCCGGTTCACCTATTATATTTCACCCGACTTTGAGCACCTTATTTACCAGGTACCTACAGGTATGTTTTATCATCTGTTATTTCATCATTGCCCTAGTGCAGCGCATCCCAATCTATGACATGGGCCGCCAAGAGTTCACAGGAGCTCGAAATTTTTTGCTTTCCAATTTATACGTAGTTTAAGGAAAGCTTTGTGATGGTCAAAATTTTCGATTCCGAGATTTCAACGGATTTACACGTTTTGAGGTCCCAGGAACAAAAAAAAGTGGTTTTTACGAACTGTCTGTCTGTCGCTTTGTCGCTCTGTCTGTCTGTCTGTCTGTTCGCCGATTTCCGGGCAAACTACTCAGTCGATTTTGATGAAATTGTTCACTGTTCATTGTAGGTTCACAAAAATCATAACTCGAGATAATTTTTTTTATTTTGGGCTACCTCAATTTGGGGGGGTTTTATTTTCAAAACCCTCCAAAAAAACGTCTAAAAAAATTATTTATCCAAAACGGCTCCAACGATCAACGATTTCTTTTAAATTCACATATATTGTAGTCGTTATTAATGCTGACAAAATGCGGGGGGTCACTTGCCCCTTGATAGTTTGATTCTGGGGGTAAAAAAATAAAAATGACTAAATTTTAATGAAAAATGACTAAAAAATAATTTTTCCGTGAAACATTTCTATCGATGATTTCTACCTTCAGGTATGTTTTAGGTGTTCAATAGGATAACTAAAACGGACAGGTTGCATTCCCAAAAAAATATTTGCTTCTGTGCAAAAAATTATTTTTTGAATTATAGAAAATTAACGCTTATTGCTTTCCAATTTACACGTAGTATAAGGAAAGCTTTGTGACGGTCGAAATTTTTGCTTTCCAATTTATACGAAGTATAAGGAAAGCTTTGTGACGGTCGAAATTTTCGATTCCGAGATTTCAACGGATTTATATGTTTTAAGGTCCCAGGAACCCAAAAAAGTGGTTTTTACGAAATGTCTGTCTGTCTGTCTGTCTGTCTGTCTGTCTGTCTGTCTGTCTGTGCGTCGATTTTTGGGCAAACTACTCGGTCGATTTTGATGAAATTCGGCATGTAGGTTCACAAAAATTATACCTCGGGACCATTTGTTTTTATTTTGGGCTAACTCAATTTGGGGGGGTTTTATTTTAAAAAAACGTCTAAAAAAATTATTTCCCCAAAACGGCTCCAACGATTTCTTTTCAATTCACATATATTGTAGCTCTTATTAATGTTGATAAAATGCGGGGGGTCGCTTGCCCCTTGATAGTTTGCTTCAGGGGGTAAAAAAATAAAAATGACTAAATTTTAATGAAAAATGACTAAAAAATAATTTTTCTGTGAAACCTTTCCATCGATGATTTCTACCTTCAGGCATGTTTTAGGTGTTAAATTGAGTAACGAAGCCGGACAGATTGCTTTTCCAAAAAACTATTTGGTTTTGTGCAAAAAAAATGTTTTTGAAAAAATGATAGAAAATTCACGGTCAAATGCATTGCGTGCCCTGCCATTATTGCTGTGTGGTAATGTGTTGGTCTGACCTATCTAGAATTTACCTCGCCTCCAGTGACGTCAGGTGGACGACCCCCCCCCCCCCTCCTTGAGATGCCGGAAATTTAACTATAGGAAAATTATTTACCATGAAATTACTCATTTTCTCTAGCTACTACTTGATAAATTGGAAAGCATGTTCGAGTAAACTCGAACCGGTTCTTTTATTTGTTTTAACAATTTCCCACATATTATGAACGCTGCTTTTTATTGCTGTTATTAATTATGTAAAATATTCAATTGATGTAGAACCTGATTTACGGCTGCTTTGTTCACCCCAGAAATTAACAAAATTCCTGTGGAAAGTGAGCAATTCTATTCCTCACATTGACAATATTTTTACAAATAAATGTCGTTATACCTACTGCCTCACTGTGACCTACTGCCTACATTTTTTTTTTCAAAGCTTGGGTCGAGGGGGTCCAACCGTCTTAAACGACGCTTCTGAGCATTGCAGTCAATGGGAAGAGGCAGCGGAGCGGAGAAGTTATTAAGGAAAACACCGAAGAACTATACATGAAGTTATAAACCATTACTAACCACTAGTACCGGAAATAATGGACGAGAAAAACCCGGCCCTATTTTTCTGTTCTATTTAAAATATCCTATTTAATAGGCTTACCAACACATTTTCTTTGGATTATACGAGTACTTTAATTAATTATGTAAATTTAAAAAAAATTATCAAAATTATCCCGTTTGTATAAATATTATCCAACCGGGATAATTTAATCCAATGTAGGCCCATATAAAAATACTTACGGTACTAATAATATTGGAAAAGTAGAAATAATATGTAAACTCACTGTTAATACGTGTAGATAGGTAGGATATAATTGTATGGTTCAACTTTTTTTCTTTTTTTTTAATCAGATGCCATTCACATTTCACAAATTGCTGTACAACTCTGTTTACCGAAAAAAAGTGTACATAACAGACCAGAGCTTATTTTTAAAACCAGAGCTTCACTAAAGTTACAGTATACAGTAGACTATATATGAGGAGCTTGGTTACAAACATGGCCAACTCCATTTTTTCACAAAATGGGGTTTTGATCCGACCATGCAGAAAATTTTAGTGTCCATCTGCACATTATAAAATAAAGGGGCAAAAGTAGCCAGATTGCGCACATAAGTGCTGAGAAGTTAGCTATAAACTTAATCAAATCATCAACCCAAAATCCGCTCTCCTGAAAAATTCTACAATTTGGAATTGGCCATGTTTGTAAACAGCCTCCTCATATATACAGTACATGTATACATTCACATCTGCATAACTAGGTTATAGGGCCAAAAGGGCAGAGGGATAAGTAATATGATTATCAACATTATGAAAAGGGGCTGTTTCAACATCAAATAGCCCAAGTGTAAGTAACCTAATCAGTAGCATAAGATCTGCGATCTTTGATGACACGTCAGTCGTCTCGTCTCAGGTGACCTAACTGCAAAAACCGGTAGCGATTCTTCAAAGTCCTCGTCAATTGAGACATCTTTAAGATGTATAATAGTGTCCTTATAAATGGAGAAGCATCACCCACATGTCAACTCGTGCAACAACAGGCTAAAAGTCATCGTCACCGTTTTGCTTTCCATTGAAGGTGTTTTACTTTAGGACAGCGGTAAAGTGTTGAGCCGCATGATGAGTTTATATTTGTTAGCTAATACCCCAGAGGACAAAGACAAACAGCTTTTGTGAATGGGTATATTTTGTTTATATTGAATAGAGTGACAAGTGACTGGTATATTATTTTTACAACATCTTAAGTCGTCCTATAACCTGTCACATATACACATAATTCATACGCTTTTATGCGCCAGAGAAAATGATAGCACTCATATAACAAAACACGAGTTTCATAACTAGCAACGGATTGCATTGCAGTCCTATTATGGCGATTTGGGATTAACATAATACGGGGGTTTATTCAATTATTTTTAACAAAGTGTGCAAAATGCGCGGGAAATTGAAACTGCAAAATTAATCCACGGCTATAATTTTGGTGAGTTTTCAATTTTTTCTCCCTTAGATGCGGACACATTAATTTCATTTCTTATCATATTTCAAAATTCTACCTGTACATTTTAATGTTTATTAGTATTTCCTTCAATTATAAAACATTCCAACCACTCTCTTGTATTCCAATAATGTATTAATTTGAATTTCCCGCGAATTTGAACACCATCACGTGACAGCATACTAATGCGGTATTCTAAAATAAACCCCGGTATTATGTTAATCCCAAATCGCCTTAATAGGGCTGCAGAGGATATGTTAATCCCAAATCGCCATAATAGGGCTGCAGAAGATCATCATTTACATGAACCCACATCAAATTATAAAAGCAAGCCCGGATTTAATAGTTTCTTGAATGTAGTAAAGTTCAATACTGTATACAGGACTGGAATTTCAATATTTTTCAAGGGGAGGGAGGCAAGATGACAATTAGGTACAATTCTTTAAACAAGTTTGAAGTTTGTAACAATTTCCTCGCTACAGTCAGGGTCCTTTTTTTAATCGCAGAGGGGTAGTTGACTCCTCCCCCCCCCCTGGGACCCAAATGACGCCTCTGATTGTATGTAGCCTGGCAGTATACAGTGTGTTGAAATCTGATATATCTTAATTTCATTGGTTTCATTTACTAAAAACATCACCCTTACATAACACGAGCAACTTTGCGGAATCACTATTACCTACTTTTATTAGTACAAAGACTTGATCCGATTGAAAATATTGAAATACAGAGCAGCACGTTCTAAAGACAATCTCCGTCGCAGCACGGTCTGGCGCACACAAAGTTTGTTGCATTGCATTGAGCCATCCTCGGGAGGACTCCAGAGTGCAGACCCGCAGGTGGCCAGAGATACCATCATTGAAACAATGCTCTACCGCCAGATGAGCAAACTCGACCGCGCTTGTTGCGGAATTATTTTAATGGCGTTATAGTCCTAAAGTTAGTAGAGCACAAAAATTTAATGCTCCACTGGTTTTTATGCACCTTATCTGGAATAACCCAAGTATTTCAGATTTGGCTCAGACTGGGGCTTATGCAAATCTAACTTAGGCCTGGTACACACGAACGATTCTGCCAGTCGCGATTTACCGGCGTCTTTTCTGTTGTAGGGATAAGGCTTGGTACAAAACCACAGATACGCGGTCGTCTGACGTTCTCCTGTGACGTGTCCCAGCCATCTTATGCGTTGCGCTTTCATAAACGGCTTGCAATACTCCCCCAGTACTCCCTACCGTCATTTGCGATTTGCTCACCTCTCATGCTCATTCTATTAACTTTTCATGGCATCTGCTCCAAACTGAAGAGCTCCCCTTGAACCCGGGAAAGGAAGCGCCGAAGCACGATTGGCTCTTGACCAGCACATCGTGCTTCATGACAGAAGCTGTTGCCGTTGCAAAACTATTGTTGCAAGCGAAAGGTGGTCTTCAGATGTCGATGGCACCGCCCCTCAAGGTCATGTCGCTATTTACATGCATTCTCATCTTCAACTCATTGTAATAATCAGGGTCGTATAACCTACATGCTATTAATTGTTTAAATATACCATATATACATTACCTCAGACTACGGTTACTCCACTCAACTTGGGTTAAGTTAACAATTTTTATAATTTGCAGCCCCCCCCCCCTCATCGCTTAAAAGGTTAAAAGATCGCACCTCCCAAAGCATGCCGCCCAGTATTCCTAGTAAACAGAATGCTATTCATTGGTATAAATGGAGGTGCCTCAGAGAAACTTTCCAAGCGATGGTGGGACCGGGTGTTTGTTAAATCAAAAGTTTCTGTTAATGTCAGGTCGTCGCTTTACACGACTATTTAACAAGGAGTTAGTTGGACTTACATTGCCGCTGTGTTAATAGTCATTAGAGCCACCCTCATTGTTCGATGACTACGAGGTCCATGCCTCTAATGATTGTTAACATTGCAGACAATGTAAGTCCAACTGACCCTTTGTTAAATAGTGTTACACCATCGCCATTATTGTTTATCTACACGATTAGAAGAAAGGAAATAAATCAGTTAACTGCGTTTGAATATTAGTTTTCTGGGTGGCGTTTATGATATTCCATATTAAAATTAATTGATTTGGGACAGTAATTAGCCTATTATACTTTACGTCTGATGCAGACCAATTGTATCATCTATCGTATGAAGATGTGTAGTGTTATTATACAGTTATCAAAAAGCTCTCTTTTTACTAAAAACCTGCTATACACGCTGCCATGCCACCAAATTATGTCTACAACACACAATATTATAATGCAATGTTTCAGCTTGAGGAATAATAAATTAATAAATGCATACTGATGAATAAAACAGAACATGAAGTCATAAATCGTGCGTTGGAATTATGAAATCAAATCAAATGCCACCTGATATGTTTTTTGACCGTAGAAGCCCTACTAATATTCCAAGATTAGGGAAACTTACAGTGGATAGTTTAGTCCACGATACAATCAAAATGCCCCAAGACTTTGACCAGCCTCCAAAAACACTTAATCTATCACAATGATTTGATGTTTTCCAGTGTATCAATAATTTACGGTATAATTTTTAAGATTACGGAATATACAATGTACGATACAATCAAAATGCCTCGAGAAGCGCGACGACTTTGACGAGCCATCAAAAAAACACTTAAACTGCCATCATAATTATTTTTTATTCGGGGGATTATATATGATAAATGCTATGAAAAGATAATGTGTGTTATTAAATGCATTTGGACGTATTCTCATTTATTTCAATAAGCGGCACACGGGAGGTGGGCAGTAAAAAGCCTGGCAGTGCTATTATAAAAGATAAAATCGTGTTTAGCAGCTGGTTTGATGATAACAAGAACATGGGAGATGGAATCGATTAGTTGCAAAGTGACATCTTTTCATTTCAAAATCGTCACCTTGGAAGGGTATTGCACTTTCCGGTTATTCGGGGACATTTCGGATAGAAAGCAATCTAGTACCTAGGCCTATTTCACCCATACAGTATAACCTGTTTCTACCTAAAGCAGGGGTTCCCAAACTTTTTTGTCCGTGAACCACTAGATTATTTTATGATTTTCTGTGGACCCCCATGACTGAGATATGAAAATCGTTAAAGCCTAGGGACAAGATTGTGCCTAAATAAGTTACGTGCTAATATTTGATTAAATGTTTAGAGCTGGTATCAGCCGGATTTTGTATTTCAGTGCCAAGACATACTGTATTTTATTTCAAATTTCCAATAACCCAGCTGTTTTATTTCCTTATTTCTTACTTTGGCCCGTGGACCACCTGCTATAAGTCTGTGGACCACCGTTTGGGAACCCCTGATCTAAAATATCTAACTCTCTTATAATGGCCTTTTTTACTGTCTATCGATGGCTACATTTGTAGTAGGGCTACGCTTATGAACGGAAAAGACTAGCAGCCCTATTATGGCGATTTGGGATTGACATAATACCGGGGATTAATTTTTAACACCGCATTAGTATGGTGTCACGTGACAGTGTTAAAATGTGCGCGGGAATTTAAAATTAATAAATCATTGGAATACAAGAGAATGGTTTTATAATTGAAGGAAATACTAATAAACATTCAAATATACAAGTAGAAATAATGTGTCTACATCTAAGGGAGAAAAAATTGAGAACTGAACAAAATTGTAGCCGAGGATTAATTTATTATCAATATGAATTTTCCGCGCATTTTGCATTGAATAAACCCCGGTATTATTTTAATCCCAAATTGCCATAATACTGCGGTTATGTTGATGATAGTTTTAAATCAATGCAGAATCAAAATAAGTATTTGTGATGTGATTGTGTTGTCCTCCGTCCTCCACAGACCACAATCTACATAGTACTTGTTGTAAGTACTTATAGTTCTTTGCTCAATAGTCTTACCGGTGTACTCACGCTGTACTATGCTCTTGACTTTTAATTTATGTAGCTTTCTCCATCAGTCAAGGCTAAAAGCTGATTTTAGTCTAGTCTTTTTCTCCTGTGCTCATTATTACTATTGGGCTATAATTGCTGAACAACAGTGTCTCTTAGTGAGACTGCTGAGGCTATAAAAGTTCATCTAAACGGGCGTTTATGGACAATAATATACCCATGAACTGAATAAGATATTTACGAGTGAAGTATAGTGCTGTTTCCAGCGCCTGCTTTCAGCATTTCTGCTTTAAGCAACCCTGTCAGCCTGGCGGGGGGAGTGAGTCTGTTTATCAACATGAGGCACGCTAAGGGCAGACTCTTTCACCTCGGGGGAAAGGGGAGTTGACTGACAGGGTGGACCTCCTGATTATAGTGAATTCCGAACCACTTGGGAAACATGGTAAAGTCACACGATTAAATCGAAGGTGACCAGGACTCGACGCGCACGTAAACTGACTAGTATAGTCTCAGCGCGTTATCTTGTCCCACCATGTTCCCCTGCCAACGCTGTGCACACTACCAAGATGGCCGCAGTTTGAAACTGGTTCTGCTTTTATGGAATCAACATGGTAAGGCCGTTGGCCGAGTGAAGTATTGTATGCTCCAATCTATAGTAAATCTGTTGTATATCAATCTATTAGGTTAAAATTTAACCGATACTCAATAAGTTAATTTTATTTGACCCACAACTACCCCCACTCCCCATAATAAAATGGGCTGGATCCGTCCATGTGTTTCATGCATTAAGATTTTGTTAAGATTTTGGAAGCGAAAGGTCATGCAAAAAAATCTATGGAGCTGTCAGAGTTCAGAGACGCCAATGAATGGAGAATATGAACTAACACCGAATTAGAAGCACTATACCAGATGCTATTAAATTATTAGCGACATAAAAGCAGGGAGACTCAAATGACTGGGCCATGCCGAAAGAAGGTATGGAACTCGACTGTTTGACCAAGAAGGTGTTGAACAATGGTCCGGATGGCAGAAGATCCATGGGGAGACCGAGGAAGAGGGGGATTGACGACTTAAGTGACGACCTCCGGAAGCTTAACGTTCGCAACTATTTTGCAATGATTTTGGGACATTAACCAAGTACAGATACGAGTCTCAGTCTCCTACAATGTAAGTTACATTAATACTCCTATCATAATGTATTAAATGTATGGGAAAATTAATCTGGTCGACTCAGTTACTACACAAGATGAAGGATGGACCTTTCAACGTAGGCTGAATGAAAGATTGCTATCTCTAAATTGAATACTACCCAATTCACGTAGGCAGACTCCATTGTTTATCGATTCACGCAACACCTCATATAAATTTCGTAGACGAGAAGTCCACCTTTGGTCACTGAAACGCACGACTTGATTACCATTATAAATCGGGCTATTAAACTATCTCCATCTTTCTTTATGGTGTAGACAAATTTTTACGGACATATCAGACCTCACATGGGCACGTTACGTAACTGTTAGAGAAGGACTAGAAATGAAGAGTCCTCAAAAAGTCGAAAAGTTAATGATGCAATCGAAGACGATTTTGAAGCTGCCCATTTATTATATTATATCATTGTACCTATATAATAAATTTGAATAGCCTATCCACCATGACCTGACCTATTGAAATCATTTTTAGGTAGAAGCATAGGCTATAAATTAATGTCTACGTTTAAGATACTTCGGAGGGCATGTAAAGCAGGCGGTCCTGGGCCTTCCTAGTTGAGTGTAAGAGGTTGGCTTGGTAATAGAAACAATAAAAGTCCTTATTTATTTATTTATTTTATTTTAAGATAGAAATATACGTCGTAGTAGTTACAGTAAATGATACCTACCTAATTCATCGAACGGTATAGTGGAATAACGTATTGGGGGATGAAAAAATAATCCGCACGCATTTTTTTCAAGATTGTCCTCTTTCTAAGACGCGCAAACCCTCGGGTGGCCCTGTACATAACCCGCCCCCCCCTCCCCCCACTTGAAGTGGAATCCTGCATACGTGTCTGTTACCTTGATGGTAATAAGACCTCCATTCCAGTAATCCAGTATACAGTAAATGTGAATATGCCTTAGAGTGTATTTCATTTTACAGAATATTGCATTTTGTGACCATAATTGTACAAAACCTGCTTTGAATGCAGAGGCGTCATTTCAAATTTCTTCAGGGAGGCAAAATTACAATTAGGTACATTTTTAAACATGGTTGTAACGATTTCCTCGTTAGTCAGGGTCAATATCTTATTTTTTCTCAATCGCATGGGCTGGGGATATTTAAAAATTTAATTTAAAAACGGTAACATACTATTTATTTACTATTTACTTACTTACTACTACTACCCCCTCCCACTGGCATCCTTCATGACGTTTGAATGGTATACTGCATGCGGTAATACTTTAATTTCTTAATAATACCATAATGTCAGGACATGTAGACTAGTGGTAAGGACTCCGACTTTCACCCGAAAGGTTGTTGGTTCGAGTCCCATACTTGCTACATTTTCTGGCCATGCTTCAGAGGGCATGTAAAGAAGGCGGTCCCGGGCTTTCCTAGTTGAGTGTAAGAGAGGGCTTTATAGCCCTAACTCCGCTAGGTTGGCTTAGTAATAAAACAAAAAAGTCCTTATTTATTTATTTATTTTATTTATTTAATGTCTCGAACGCCTTTTTATGGACCTAGGCCCATAGGTCTATTGTCCAATGCCAACGACCCCATGGATTTTCGACATTATTTGTATTGTTTCCGTATGCATTTTTAGCCAATGGCAAACTGGTATACACCCTCGATGTCAACCTACACCGGCTACAAGCGACAATGGACAAGCTGAGACATGCTTACCATTAACGCAATGAAACAGGCGAAAGCATGACTTAACCAATACGGACAAGAGTCACATTAACTTCTTACTTTTTCATGTTTTGACCAAATTAGGCCACATACCCATTTCTACAGATTTACTTTGTTGGTCTGTACTGGGTTTTCACTTCCTCCAACAGCCTATGCTCAGTTAATAGTGGGATAAAACCGTCTGCCTTCATGGTTGAGCCGATTCTGAGCTTTCTTTGAACCGTCAGGAAGGAAGGTCGAACCATGATCTCGTGATAATGCGACACCTTGGTGTTCGTTTAGCATGTCCTTTCCAGGTAGACCTAAACTTGATGTCTTGTAACCATGAATCCGGAGGAGATGTGCATCCTGCATGGCATCTCCAACAAACTCGCAAGGTTACGTTTTCCGAACTTTAAAGGATTACTAGCTACGTATATTTTAGGGTTGCCAGTGGTTAGGTCCATGATATATTTTTGTGATAAACTTATAAAAATCATTTCTCAGTAATTGTCAGGCATTACTTTATCGGATTTTTTTATTATTTATTATAATATTATGATGTTGAAATAAGCTGATGTAGGCTAAAGCCTTTTGAACAGTCGAAAGTCACTTCACAAGTCTGTGAGTTTAATTTTATTGACAAGCACAGCCAAGTTCTCCAAGCTGATGGACTTGACTTGTAAGAGATCCGTGAAGACAGCCCCCTGGCACTCGCGTCCCTCCCTCCAGAGAGCACTAGGGGTATTCACTGTACAGTATTTCGATTTCCCTAGGGGAAAGTAGGAATAGAACTCGATTTTTTCTACGGTAGAAATATATTGCCATGAAAACGTATACGATAAGTTTCTGACTTTTCCCGACCTAACCTAACCTACTTCTAAAGTTTCTTTGCTTTCGCTTAACTTGTGAACATCTGCTGTGCTGTAGTCCACATCTTGCCATGTTTCCTTTTTTTTATTAATTAAATAAAAATAAAAACCAAATTCAAAACAACAACAAATATGGCCGTTTGGCGTTTTCGATTTCCAAAGCTCAGTTTACCCAACCAAAGTAGTTGGGGAAAGTGGGAATGTTTTGAAATACATTTTCTTATGGCATTATTTTTTTACCGTTCTGGCGTTCTATTCCCTTAGGGAAATCGAAACACAGTAAATACCCCTACTACACTTGCAGAGAAGTTGTTCTGATGTCTCCTCTTCTAGTCCACAGCAGCAAAATTCCCATCTCTGGCATCATACTGCGTATTGTGCAGGAATGATTTACAATTTCCCTCGAAACAACCATACCACTGATTTCTTTCTTGAAAGAAGAGCACTGGATTGGGAAATGTGAGTGCCTAATCTTCTACTTTTACATCCATGGTCACGAGAAATTGACCTACTTCTGCGAACTTCACCTAATATAATTGTAGTACCAGTCCCAGTTGTGTACGAAAACACACCGAGTACCCGGCTGGTACACACTCACCTGTTATGATCCTGACACATGACCCATAACTTAACTACTCCCATATGTCATTGATCTTTCATGCATTAATCCCACACCCAACCCTTTTCCTCTTATCTTAAGCGTAGGTCCGTTAAATTGGTTTGCTAGGTAGGCTTTTAGCCTTTTATTACACAATAATAATGGGTTACGTTATCTATTCAAATTCTATGAGAATGAAAACACGCACGCACTCACTTCTTTGGTAACAGCGATGTTAATTGCCGATATCAATGTTTAGAGTCTCAACCAGTTGAACTACTGTCACAACAAGACTACAATGTCAATCAAAACCATTTCCGGAAGTAAACAAGCAGTCGATCGCTTTAGTCGGGTAACCCATTGAAATATACCCATTGACTGGAATGGCGGTCGGCGGGAGTCATACTATCCCTTACGGGGCACCCGTTAACCATAAGATACAAGTACCAACGTAAAAAATATCGAATTCTTACATATTGCAGCATTCCAGAACGGATACCTGGACCCGGTCAAAACTCTGTACTTAGCTTGTGCAGGCTATTTACCCAGCGAAATTCCAAATTCTAGTGCAGGCTACACTAGCAGCCATATTGATAACGGTCTACACAAGGGAGGATTCAGCCTCCAATTTAGGGGGGGGGGGGGGGTCAGCGGGCCGGTTCAGTGGATTATAACATTAAAAAACATTATTATTTTTAATTCCCACTGTAAAGTGTAAACCCATTGTTATCTAGTGTAAGCTCATCTTATTTTGTGGTCCGGACCCTCTGACCCCCCCCCCCCCATAATATCTGCCCTTGGGTCTACAGCCACGCGATGGGGATGGGGCATTGATGTACTTATATATAGTTCAATGAGATGGGGTAACCTAGTTGTGAGGTCAATTACTGGCGACAGCCAATCTATGTTTTGTATGATAATTTGGCCAACAGCAGTGACAGGTATGTTTGTACCTATTGTATGACTAACGATAATGAGAATTTTAAATTAAGCATTGTTATTAATTATATATGTATTTAAGGGCACGGATGATTCTAGCAGTCGCAATTTGCCGACATCTATTCCATTGTAGGGATAAGGCTTGGTAAATGGTCGGTGTAACACCACTGATTCTAACTCAGAATATTTCTATAACCTGGCGTTTTTATGGGAAAACTGTGCCCTTTCAGCACTTTCATGTGGCCACACGCCAGCTTCCGAGGATCTAATTTGTCAAGAAATCTGCAAGAAATCTTCTGCTAGTTCTATGGCTAGCCTACAATCGGTAAATCTCGACCAGGAGAATTGTCCGTGTGCACCGGACCATATTAGGTGGTAGGTAGTTGAAAGTGGAGTTCTACATTATACTAGTAGTATGTATTGACATTCGAGCAGCCAATTTTTAGAAATTTTGGACTTTAGTACCTATGAGTCTCAGAGTTTCGACCCATTAACATATCTTCGTTTTACCAACCAGAGCCCGCGCTGCTGCCACACCGGGATGATGGATTAATTGTTGCTTGGCGAATTTACTTCAATTGTGATTTGAGATGTTTTGTTTGTTTCGTTTTAAGGAGACTATTATGTAGATACTTAACTATTATAAATTAAGTTATTAATGATGTCCGCTACCATATTATAACTTAATTTATAATAGATAAGTTAAGTATTTATATAATAGTCTCCTTAAAAAAAAAATCTCAAATCACAAATGAAGTAAATTCGCCGGTGGAGTTGCCACCTTTCGAAGAAGATCTGGCAGGTGGCACCAGATATTTAGGAAAAATATTTTTAGCGGGAGCGAACGTCCCATCTCTCCCATTAAGAACTCTCGGGACATGGTCATATTGAGCTGGGACAATTTTTTTACATTAATAAAATTATTTCTTGAATATCTAAAAAGGCTAGTGGCTGCAAAATTTCGCTCAGTATGTAACTTATTATAACTTAATAACGTATTATTTATTTATTTATTTGTAGCTTTGATGGTGCCGAAAACATACTGCATCTCTACTGTAATATTGTATTGTACTGTGTGTGGATATATATAATATATCATTCATTCTTTCATTCGCCAAAGACACAAGGCAGTCGCGATGTTGTCTTGTAAGAACAGTGCAAATGTAAACAAACATTAAAATTTCCCATAATACATAAATTATAATTTCAAGGCTATAATATGTTATTAATTGGGCTTCCCTAAAAGCATGAAATTGAAAATTCAAGGCTGATTGCGAGCAGGGCAAGAATGTAAAGCGGGTACCTAGACCCACCAACTTTTCCACTTTGATTCCAGTGTTAATGGGCAATTATCGAATTAATCTTACCCAATAATTAATCTACCATTAATTAAAACGCGCTCGGCTTTGGGAAATACGTAAAATTCATTTTGATTGCCACATAATATGTGTCGATAATCCGAGGAGTTTCAATATTTTGACGTACACATTGTAGGGATGCAATGATGGCATATGATCAATATGTTCCCAGGCAAGGATTTTCTTTCAGGGAGGGCTGCAATCCTTTAGTATGAATGAATGAATGATGTATTAGGCCATTATATCCAGATAAGTAGTTAAATGTCGTACGTCAGGAAAGTTCAACTCTATGTCTACCAATAGTGTAAAGTCAAAAAAATTTCCGAGGTCTCAGCTCAGGAAACCCCGGAATTGGTACCACTGCTCATTGATGCACCAATCAGTTTACAGAGTAAATATCCCGAAGCTTTGTTCAAATATTGACAAAATCTTATATCCGTTTCACATTTTGTCAATATTTACAATTATTTTCATTCGGCCACAATCATATTCTAATTAACTAGTCACACATTCATACTTTGCAGTCTTGACAATGATTTAATATTCAAAAGGGTGAAGTCTTTTACAGGCTACACCAACATGGTACAGACATATAGTATGTGCATTAATTATAAATGCTAAGCAATACATGAAGGCCTATAAACATTAATTTATGCAAATTAATGCTATAACCTCTCACAGATTTTTAAGCATTCATCCTTGCTCAGTTTCATATTTGAGTACTCTTCATCTCCTTTTCAAAATCACAGATTTGAATAAATCTCAATTCTTTTATGATGCAGGTAAGAACTATTGCAACACTATTGCTACTTTCTTAAATATCACAGGAGTTATTACCCAGCAAAAGAGACAGGGGGGGGGGGGGGTGATTTGCTAATTAATTAATGAAACGGTGCGTTTTGGCCAAATTTTAGTGTTGCATTAATTTAATCCAAAATAACACCAGTTTTAATTATTATCCACAATTGGCATTATTTTTCTAGAATGTAGGGGTCTTGAAAAATATTTTATTTTACATTTTCATTGTCAAGCCCACGTTTGAAAAATTATAAATCCGCGCTTGGGGTGTTGAGCTTGTATCCAGCTCTTTATAGTAGGTATTTTGACTCTGACAGGGGTGGATCGATGCCATACCATGTGAATAGGAAAATATGTATAGGTGTAATATACTGTATATGCAAGAAGAGGTCTCTCAAAATTGAAATACCGTTTAATAATTTCAAAAGTATTTGAAGTTGACTATGAGTGAATTCAGCTACTTTCATTTGGCATGGGGATATTGGAAACTCGCAAAACGGACTGGCTAAGAAGTGTCTACCGGGCACGCTTAGAGCGTTATTTGAGGGAGTTATTCAAATGGTAAGTTACGGTACAAACCGTCAAAACTTATCCAGCCACTAAGTGTAAGGGGTGGTTATCTCAAAAGTTTATAGTGAGATAACCTCCCCTTAAACTTAGTGGCTACTAGCTGGATAAGGCCCGTTGGTCGGAAACGGCCTGAAAGACATGAGGACTGATTCACACACTGGATAAGTGAGTGCTGGAGTAGGCAGCCTTCAAGTATAGGGAAGGTACTTCAGGTCTTCAAAGGCTGTGCGCATCTTCACTAAAGTACTTTACATCTGACTTAACATGCCTTGAACCCAGGTATTATATTATGAGCCATTAATATGGGATATCCATGCACAATCAGCAGCACATTGCATCACCGCAGCTCCTCTTCGTTTAGCTACTCTAGTGCAATTTTCGCCTGTTCGGACGTGCTACTAGTTGAGTTTGGACATGGATACGGTGTGGGGCAATGGCAATCACTATGGCTCGTTGGTGCATGAAGGTCCCGAGTTGTAGTGCACTCAATTATGATCACGGACGGTATTGGTAACGGACCATATTGCGCCTGAAATGGTCTGATTTGGCCAGATTGCTGCAACGCCGCTGTTGAAGTGTGACCTTCTTGAAGGAATGGGCTCCATCGTGTTGAATTTCGTGTTAGGTTCCAACTAGTGGTATTTTTAGTAGTAGTCGGGATCCAGGCCGCAATTTGGGCCCATAGGTCCCCCCGGTTCCAACTACTTCGGTACCTTTAAAGTTTAAACGCCCAAACACCCAGATAAGTAGGCGCACAACGATGATGCACATCGTAAGAGTACAGTATATGTTAGAGTCCAGAAATTTAATAAAAACATTTTATGGATATTTTTTTTTTAAATTAATTAGAGAAGAACCAAAGCCGAAATTGCAGGATGTAGAAGAAAGTGGATTTGGCGGGATTCGAACCCATGATCTTTCCATATCCTCTAATTTCTGTTACAACGAGGAGGTAACTTCTTCAACCAAAGTTAGTTTCAATTTGATACTGGGCAATGTAATGAAGCAAAGCCCAAGCAAATGCTTGATTTGACTTGGAAGCAAGCCAAACTCCACACGACTTCTTTTTCCAAACCAACCTCACCCTACTTTCTTTATTTCTTTCGCAATCTTTACAAAATACGTTTATTCTAATTTGAATCACCACCATTGGAGTGGGTTCATCCCTGACTCAAACCCTCTTTGACCATGCCATAGCTACGAGCAGGCTATTTGGATCATGAGTAGAGGAAGAAGAACGCAATGATCCACAGTAAATACTTTAATAGTGACCGGTTTCGGATAAAATCCATCATCAGACTAACAACACATGAACAGTTAGTCTGATGATGGATTTTATCCGAAACCGGTTACTATTAAAGTATTTTACTGTGAATCATTGCGTTCTTCTTCCTCTACTCATGATGTTCTCCAAGTTCCACGAAGTCACCAAGGAAACTCTCACAAGGAGGCTATTTGGAGATGAATGGTTAAATTTATTGCCGCAGCAAGTCGACTTATTCTTGCTCTTCAATTCTTATCCTAGCATGGCTAGCCCATAAGTCAGAATTGTTGCAAGGATAATAACAAAAATGGAGGAGCAGTTATAGAGTGACGCCGCGGTCTATTGTGGTTTAACTGCCGTAGATAATTCACTACGTCAATGACACAACCTCGCTATTATACTTTAATTCAATGATAAAACCTTCAAATATTTCATTTCTTGTCGCGTGCTCTTCAGTTACTAGCAACATGGATATTTACTGTTAAAGTAGGATTAATTTCGATGCGAGCGATTCCTAATAAATTTACAGGAGATTGCACCTAATATAGGGGAGACCGGGGTAAGATGGATAGCCGGGTAAGATGAATAAGTAAAATTTCCGCCAAATAAAAAAGGCGAACGAACTGGCAGTAGTTTTAATATTGATATAAAAGAACTCCAAAACTGACAGTAGGCCTAGTTGTTTTGATGTTATATTGCAAATGACGTTTTTGACGTCACGCTTATAATAATTTGATTCACTTTGGTAAGATTTGAGAAATTTATTTATTATAATTATTTACTAGATTCTCATCAGTTGTAGTAAAAAAGTCGTTAAAATTCATAATGCAGAATAATTTTGAAAAGAACGCAGATATTTCTTACACAACTTCATTTCTTGTCAATGAAAGCTGTTTTCGGAGTCCTCCTTAGGTGCCCATTCCACATACGTACAACGTCAATGAAAATTATGAAATTGAAGGGCATTTCAATTTTACTCTATGCCATTGTTAAAATTGATCAATGATCAATTGATAATAGAGTAAAATCACAAACAATGAAACAAACAATCTAAAATTAAAAAATGGCGTCATGTGATATGACAAGTATACAACTATTTTAATTGATTTCTCTAAAAAGAAAGCATTTCTGTATAAAAATTATAATAAGGATTAAATAATAAGGCGACGAAGGAAACAAATACAATTTCAAGAAACAAATTTCAAAAATTTGGCGCATATGCTTCAATTGAAAATTGTCAATTTTTGAAAAACATATGGAATGGCCCCCATCAATGAGAAATTGAAATGTCCTTCAATTTCATAATTTTCATTGACGTTGTACGTATGTGGAATGGGCGCCTTAGGCTATCCATCTTACCCTGGTCACCCCTACTCTTAAGTTATGAAAATTGATTGGGCTACCTACTTTAATAGTCATACAGTCTACTACTACGACCAAGGCCGTAGCCAAGGGGGAATTCATTGGGGTTCAAACATGGCTTGACACTAGATTGAACCGGATTTCGAGAGGAAAAATAAAAACTACTATGTAATATCAAATGACATTTCTGAACCCCCCCCCCCCCCCTCTGGCTACGGCCTTGACTACGATAGCTACTAAACTACTGTACACTATACAGTCAGCAACAAAAATTAAGTTTGTGCGCAAAGGCAACTAACAACCAAATGTTGGTAGTTGTAATGAACATTACTATTCTTTACCAATTTAAAAAAAGTTTTCCAAGTGGCCTAGTTGGTGTTTCACTCATCTGCGGTAAATATCTTTCTGCCAGTGAATAGTTTGAATGTCATTGCCGAGAAGTTCATACTGGGATAAACGGGTACCTATAGATAATACGGGTATCATTAAATTATTTCATTGTTTTCTCATTTATTGAAGCTCTGTGTTCATTAATATCGTATTATTATTATCATTATTTTTACTCACGTTACGTAAAACGTACTCGTATGCAATTATAATTCCATCAACAAAGTTTACTCCATCTTTCTTACCTAGAACGAATCAAAGAAACAAATTATTGATGTATTGGGTTCCTAAAATTACAGAAACATATCACTCAGGCAACTATTTGAAACCTATGGTCTAAATGGGCTACAGCCGGCCTACTATGGCGATTATTTTTAATCGTAACCTGGGATTAAAAATGTAAACAAGATTATTTTACAATATAGTATAATAGAAAGTGTTATTCAAAATTATTTGATTTACATTTTTAAGCCAAAGAATAAGTTAATACCAATCGCCATAGTAGGCACACTGGGTGGCAAATTTTTAAGGGCGGCAGACCTTAAATAATTTAATATGAAGCAAATACCGAACAACTCTTAGCCTGTAAGTAAAGAATAAAATTACTACACTACACTACAAATACACAACCACAAATTATTACATCAACACAACCAATTTTCCTTTCTGATAACTATGCCAAATTTGACTGCCACAGAGGAAATAATTTAGGAAGCTTCCAATTTCATTGCGATGTGTTTGTTTCTGAATCTCTGCTGTTGATTTAATTTTAATGCTAATATAATTATGGGAAAATTTGGTTGTTGATGTCCCACTAGGTACTTCAAAATAAGTATTTTCCTTCGAGGGGGAGCAATAATTGGCGGCAATAATTGGGTAGCCCAGGGCGACACTTAGCATAAATACGACACCAGCTTGTGGGCGATATATAGAGGTGATGACAGATTCTTCTGAAATTTTCAAAAATATTTAACGAAATAAATCGACAAACCGACAAACAGACGGGCAGATTTCGAAAAACGTTTTTGGGTCCTTGGAACCTCGAAACGTGTAGGCCTACATTAAAACCTAGTTTGGATTATTGTAACCGTATTCTTCTTCTTCTGGCTCCACAGCCTTTGATGAGCTTTGGCCTGCTCGTCAAAACTCCTGCAGTCATCTCGGTTTTGTACAACGCTCCACCATCGACGGACTCCCAACTCGCGAAAATCAGTTTCCAACTCATCCTTTCAGCGTTTTCTTCATGATATGGTTTACTGTAACCGAAGGTTCATGATAGCAGGATTCATACTAACCGATGTGCAGTTGGGACCAATCAGCAATGTAAGTGGCTGTGGGGAGGCCGAGCATGACTATCCGGGCGGCTGCGCGGTCGCGGTGGTTGCGCTTCCGCACTGCCCCCGTTCCCGCCAATTGTTATGAAACGAACATGTCTCAGGTGGCAATACGGCAGCCGATCTGAGACAATTAATGGAGTTGCGTGTGCCTATAATGATGCACCTTGCACCAGACACTTGACTGCAGGGTACCTACTTGAAATTTTTAATAGGTGCTCCAAAATCCATTGATGTCACTGACTGCTTTGATAGGAACATTGTTTTTGAAATGTTTTCTATTGGAGCTTCCGTATATGGTATGTACCTGTATATGCCTTGTCATGCTGACACAAGGGGTAGCGGTATTAGAGAAAGGATGATGTAAATAAATAAATATTGATTTTTTGTACTACAACTACGAAGGCCCGGGACCGCCTGCATTACAAGCCCTCCAAGGCATGGCCAGGAAATGTAACAAGTGTGTGACTAGAACCTACAGCCTTTCGGGTGAAAGTTGGGGTCTGTACCACTACTCTACATGTCCTGAAAATGGATAATATGGAAAACATTGTCAGAAATGGGGTTCATATCCGAGTCTCCGCTTACCGGGGTCGGCATCTCTATCTTCTCAGTATTAAAACCCTACAATTTTTAAGGGGGGGGGGGGGGCATTGGGGAAAAAATGGCACCACTCAGAAAACCTATGAATGAAAAATTCAAAATAGTTCGTTTTAAAGCATTTCTAGCAATTTATAAGTAAATAAAATATAAATAATGACTTTTTGTTCTATTACTAAGGCAACCTAGCGGAGTTAGGGCTATAAAGCCCTCTCTTAGACTCAACTAGGAAAGTCCGGGACCGCCTGCTTTACATGCCCTCCGAAGCATGGCCATATCCTGGAGAGATAGTGAACCTAATTCTGAGCTTTTGAGGCAAATGGCAAAGCCGAGTTGCTGCTGACAGTTAAAAACCGGAAACTAACATACTCGACAATGTGATCAGGAACGAAAGGTCTTCTTCTACAAGGGAAGAAGGATTGAGGGCTCCCGGCAGAAGAAGAACATCCTGTTTGAGAACCCTGGGACAGTGGTTGGGCAAGAACACGACTTCTCTCTTCAGAGCAGTACTCTCCAAGGGCCAAATTGCCATGATGATCGCCAATCTTCGATAGAAGAGGCATTTAAAGAAATAGTACAACTCGGAAGCCACCAGTTTGTCCTTAAGAGGATACGTGGAAAATGAGCACCCCAAAATTTGTTGTTTTTATGGACTTTTTATTTTTTATTTAATTAACAAAGCAAGTCATTAAAGATTTGGCTCATGGAAGTTGTAGAAGACTACTTTGTGCATCATATAATCGGGTAATTTTACTTTTCGTTTTGTAGTTCTACCAAAAATCCCAGAATACGCATAATTTTAGTCCGTTCTGGTATTTATGAAAGAACTAAGGTACCAAAAATTTAATATTTCCTATTACATGATGCGTGAAGCAGTCTTCTACAACTTCCATGAGCCAAATTTTTAATGACTTGCTTTGTTAATTAAATAAAAAATAAAAAGTCAATAAAAACAACAAAATTGGGGTGCTCATTTTCTACGTAGCATGTCCTCCTAAGATTTTATTTGAATGGGTCTTTTGGGTGCGGTGTGGTGTTGGTAATATCTATTAATTGCCGTAATTAAATGCAATCACAGTATAAACACCCTTAAATACTATAATAGTACTTGTAATAATAGTGTGCAGCCTAGATTAGTGTACAGAAGTATTTTGTTCCAATATTCTCGCGAACGAAAAACCAGTCCTTCTAATTTTGCATAATATCCGCCAGACTAGACGTGTCCAAGAACTGTTGGCTCCATATAACCGCGACAACGCGTGTCCATCTGAACTATAGGCTCAGTTACCGACGCACCATCAAGACCGTAGACATAGTAAAACTATAGACTCATCGTAAACATTCGGATTGAAGCCACTCGACTTCGGCTATTTCCGTAGTGTAGGAGCAGATTGAGCCTTTTGCCATTTCATATCGTGGTAACATTTTATTTTTTATTAAATTATTTAAAGATTATTTAGAACGGGAAATCATGCCACGTAACCAATTATATTTTTATGCAGAACTTGCAGTACTTTTAATTAAAATTTTAAACAATATATGTAATAAATGTAAATAATAAATATAATTATATATGAAACAACAAAGAAAACAATAAAGAAAAGATTTAATAAAACTATTAAATTTGAATTTCCCGCCAAAATGCACATATGAGGGGGCGTGGTCGTGGCTTCAGTCCTCCAGCACAGCCGAAATACGACATGGTGGCTCCATAGTTTTATTAGGTGGGGATTCCACCGACCGGCTAGGGCTAAATACAAAAACGGTGACGTGATAGCAGACATTCAAGACTTAGGCGGTGCAGAATTGCGCATTGCAGAATGCAAATGACATTATAACGGAAATGTTTGTTTCCTCTATGCCATTGTTAAAATTGATCAATGATCATACAGTAAAATCACAAACAAACAAACTAAAATTAAAAAATGGCGTCATGGGATATGTTAAGTACAAACATTTTAATAGATTTCTATAAAAATAAAAATTCTAATTTCCATCAATGCCATTTACATTCTGCAATGCGAGGTCGGTGGAAACCCCGCCTATTTATTTCATGCTCTACCGACTAAGTCCTAAGTCTTGAATGTCTGCTACCACGTCACCGTTTTTGTATTTAGCCCTAGCCGGTCGGTGGAATATGCGCCTTAGCTCCATGGTCAAGACCCGAGACAGACAACTACTGTCGATCCTTCCTTGTCGAGACTATAGTACTATAATAATGCGTTGTATGATTATTCTCAGCATAATTTTCTCATTATCTCATTCCTTGCAAGTTCTCAAAGCCTGGAAACACGACCCCAACAATTCACCTCTGACTCTGGTAGCCCCATCACGACATTTTGCCGAACCATTGGATACGTATAGTATAATAACATCGATCCTCGTGTCACGTTCTATATGAGAATATTGCACAACCGACAGTATGTTGCTCCACTGAAAGAGATCACTCATTTTATGGAAACACTGTGCCCCTACGGACTACAAGGCTGCAAACCACATAAGGCGCCCATTCCATTGACCGGCTAGGGCTATTTCCAAAAACAGTGACGTGGTAGCAGACATTCAAGACTTAGGCGGGGTTTCCACCAACCTCGCATTGCAGAATGTAAATGGCATTGATGGAAATTAGAATTTTTGATTATATGAATATATATATATATATTATTGAATATGATCATTGATCAATTTTAACTATGGCATAGAGGAAAACAAACATTTCCGTTATAATGTCATTTGCATTCTGCAATGCGCAATTCTGCACCGCCTAAGTCTTGAATGTCTGCTACCACGTCACCGTTTTTGTATTTAGCCCTAGCCGGTCGGTGGAATCCCCGCCTAATAAAACTATGGAGCCACCATGCCGTATTTCGGCTGTGCTGGAGGACTGAAGCCACGACCACGCCCCCTCATAGGTGCATTTTGGCGGGAAATTCAAATTTAATAGTTTCATTAAATGTTTTCTTTATTGTTTTCTTTGTTGTTTCATATATAATTATATTTATTATGGCGGGGTTTCCACCGACCTCGCATTGCAGAATGCAAATGACATTGACGGAAATTAGAATTTTTCTTTTTATAGAAATCTATTAAAATGTTTGTACTTAACATATCCCATGACGCCATTTTTTAATTTTAGTTTGTTTGTGATTTTACTGTATGATCATTGATCAATTTTAACAATGGCGTAGAGGAAAATAAACATTTCCGTCAATTCTGCAATGCGAGGTCGGTGGAAACGCCACCTAAGTCTTGAATGTCTGCTACCACGTCACCGTTTTTGGAAATAGCCCTAGCCGGTCAATGGAATGGGCACCTTATCAGGAATTCAGCAAGAAGTTTCTATACAACAATACACTTATGCACATTATGTGCCGCTTGAAATAAGTTATACCATGGGAAAAAAAATTTGGCAAGCACCTAACTTATACGTAACTGTACAGGTCAGACTGTCCGTAGCCTAGCACAAAGAGCCAAATATTGAAATTAATAAAATGTTAATTAAAACGAAAATTAAGTTTCCAATGCAAGGAAGTTTCCACCGACCTCGCATTGCAGAATGCAAGTGGCATTGACGGAAATGTTTGTTTTACTCTATGCCATAGTTAAAATTGATCAATGATCATAGAGTAAAATCACAAAGAAACTAACTAAAATTAAAAAATGGCGCCATGGGATATGTTAATTACAAACATTTTAATAGATTTCTATAAAAATAAAAATAAACATTTCCGTCAATGTCATTTGCATTCTGCAGTGCGAGGTCGGTGGAAACACCGCCTAAGTCTTGAATGTCTGTTACCACGTCACCATATTTGTATTTAGCCCTAGCCGGTCGATGGAAACCGCGCCTTAGCACAAAGAGCTAATTTTAAATACAGCAACAGCAATTACAACAGATGAACCATTTAGTATTGGTAGTCCGTGTTTTTTTTTTTAAATTTCATGTAAAAACTCTCGTTATGTTATTAAAATCAGTACGGTATACAGCAAATATACTTAGGTACATTCGAAAGTAGGTACTGCAATGATGGCTGTCCAAAACAATACAAATGCATTCGTATTGGTAACTTGTTATTCCAGTTTCCAGTTTTAATTAAGATGACAATTTACACGGAGTTAATCAAGAATGACTGATGGAGTGATGGTATCGGTGGCTATTTAATTTGGAACATTTCTTAACTTATGCCGCCTGCTAGCTGTTGCAGGCTACTCTATCTACAGTATAATTGCATACCTTAATTAGCAAACCGCTTAACTCCAAAATGGTGAATTTTTAGGAGAGACAAAAAACCGTTTAAAAATCAATGTTCTTTTGGAAATTGTACTTCGATGGTTGCAAACTCATTTCCTGCCATACCACTATCCGCCTGATTTCATAGGTAGCAGCTTTGTTTACTGCTGGAGTTAAGAGTGTACTACAGCCCGAAATTTAGTACTTTTAATTTTTTATTAAATTAACTAAGCAAGTTATTAAATATTTGGCTCATTTAAGTTGTAGAAGACTACTTCATGCATCATATAAGGTACCGTATTTTTAATTTTCGAAATTGTAGTTTTTTCATTTCGAAAATTAAAAATATCTTATTATATGATGCATAACTTAAGTAGTCTTCTACAACTTAAATGAGAGAAATATTTAAAAACTTCCTCGCTAATTAAATAAAAAATAAAAAGTATTAAATTTCGGGCTGCCACTTTCCTACGGGCTGTACACTCTTCATGATATTTCCGCGCCAAATCAAATACCTTGGAGTTCGGTTCTTTTCTATTTCAACGATAGAAGCTTTCAATTTTTTTTTTTCGGGATTTAAGAGTTTAGCCAGTCGGTATAGGATTTTTTTCTCGAACACGAGGAGACCTGCAACTCATTTTTGATTTTTTTGGTATATTAAGCGGTTTTCAAATTTAAAAAATATTATTATTATTATAGCAAAAATAAATGATTAAGCCTTGTTTAGCAGCACTGTATGAGTCTTTTGTCCCAAATAAGCGCTAGCTTGGGGATGCGGGATGGCATTATTATGTATTGTATTCTTGTAATTTATGCTCCTTGTCCAGGGAATACTGGACAAGGGAAAGAAAAAAAAATTATTATAGTTGTTATTATCTCTAGTATATTAGCTTATTGCACTGCGGACATCAGCATCTTCCAACTCACAGGAGGTGGGATTTTCGTAAGTCACAACAAAATCATATGCCATAATACAATTGATTCCTCTCCTTTCCCTCTAATATTTCATTCTAGGCCTATGGGAAGCAACGAAATACCAGAATATCATGATGATCAGCAACTAACGGCTTCCATACCTTGACACCGTTACATGGATAAAAGAATCACTTCTGTCAGAAACTCAGCCACGGTAAAGGAGTAGCGCACAACTATGTACCATAGCTAATGACAAAGAAGATTTTGTTAACGAGGTCAGCCGTTGATTAGGGGGCTGCACGCTTCTGACAGCGAAACAACCGCGGTATAGTATAACAGCTGTGAGTGTCCCATGATTGCAGTCAATTCGTGCTCAAAGCCTGAAATGTCTTTTGTTTGACAATGTCATGCCAAAATTACTGATGAAATTCAATAGGGATCACCTTCACTGTTCTTGAGGTGTGATTTATCTCGTGGAAGATTAGGAACATTGGGGGATCATTGCGATGCTACTTTTGACCTAAGAAGTACTGAGTGGACAGACGAGACGAGACGAATGGAGTTATTTGGAATGCACTGCAGTTTTCGTTATACAAAATGGGCAGCTGCTATTAGCACTAGAAGACTTTTTTTGACATTATTGACATCTCCTTTTCTTCTTCAGGCTCTGATCTCGTGAAGATGAGGAACATCAAGGGATCATTTTGACCTAAGAAGTACTTAGTGGACAGACGAATGGAGTTATTTGGAATGAACTGCAGTCTTCGTTACACAAAATGGGCAGTTGCTTTTAGCACTAGAAGACTTTTTTGACATCTTCCTTTCTTCCTCCGGCTCTATATTGCCCTTCATAGGCTTTGCCAACAGTTCACTATTCAATTTGGTTTTGTACTTCGTTACAAGTCTTTCTCTACCTACCCCAGCTGGTGGAAATTGGTTTCTAATTCGTCCTCCCTGCGCTTTCGTCAACCTGGCTTCCAACATTTCGTTCGACATGTGGTCTTCTGACATTCTTACAACGAGATCCATACAATTTAGACGTTGCGCTTTCATAAAATGTCTTGCTGCGTGTCATCTCCATTATGTATTGTGTCCTATTTCGACGTTGTTTCTTACCGACTCTCCATTTTCGTATAGGGATCCACAGATTTTCGTTATTATCAATCATTCCAATACTAGCGGTTTGTTGGCTTCGTAGGTGGTGAGGTTCCACATTTTGAAGCCTTATGTCGCAACCTGTCTTGTATTATTTATTGATATGATAATGTCAAACAAAATAGTGCTAGTATTGCTAAGAGACTGCCGGTTCACTCCAATCTCTTGCAATGCGATGACAGCGTGACATGAAGACGATAATGACAGGTTTGCCATCAGAAACGTCCCATAGCCAGGGAGTAGGCTAGAGCAGGGCGTCATTACGATGGTCCTAGAGATCGGTAAATTGGTAGGACGGAGAAATCGCGTAATGGAAAATAGATCAGCAACGTGGGCCACGACGCTGCAGTATAGTACAGTCAGGAGCCGTGCGTAATTGCAGGGAAAGGTATGAAATTGATGCATGCAAGGAGCGCGAAAAACTCATTTTGATTGGTTGATTGGAACTCTGACACCTTGTGGCTGGTACTTACATAGGGGGGGGGGCACATTTTATGTGAACTGCTACAACAGCTATGGGCTTTCCTTACCGAAACCATACACCCTACCAAGCTTAATTGGGGACAGACATGGGCCGGTCACTGCTACACTATGACTCTTTTTTTCTCCGCCGAACTATCCCGGAACCGCTTATCAGCATTACTTCAAGATAGCCGTGTCTTTTTTTACTGTGTTATTTGGTTAAGGTCTTTCCATTTCCGGCTTCTATTTACGTTGAATTGGAGTATTTTCACATTAACTGTAGTCATGAAACACCTATAGACAGAAAAAGGCTAACTGTTCCAAACGATAACTACCAACAAAAACCAAATAAGAAAATAGCATCGTACCCATACACCGACCGGCGCAAATACACGAAAGAGTCCCGCGGCTTTAAAAAAAAAAAAAAAAATCTGTATACTTATACCATCCTCTAATTTCGGTTATGACGAGGAGGTTACCTCTTCAACCAAAGCTAATTTAATGTCAGTATAACCATATAATACTGCAACTGCAACTGCCTTGTCTCTTCCGCACGGGGTAAGAGGCAGACACGGATCTTCGATTTCCAAGTGTTACGGGCCTTCTATCCTCTGACCCCACCATGTCAACTTCCATTCCCTGACTCCACTCCAGAATCTTCATTTCTCCTCCTGTATACCCGAGGGAGAACCGCAACATCCGCATCTCCGCCGTATGCAGCAGTTGCTCTTAGTCCTTCCTCAGTGGCCAGCACTCCGCCCCGTACGTCATACAAGGTCTCACTTCTCTCCTGTCCTTCAGGAGCCTCGCCATGCCCCGTGACTTAACTGAACTTACCCGTGCTCTCACGTCGTCTTCACAGCCGCCAATCGCTTTGGGATAGGGGACATAATTGTGTATAAGGCCGTAGCCAGGGGGGTTGGGGGTACAGGGTGTCCGCCCTTCCCTATAGATAGAATAGAGTTTTAAGGATTTTTAAATATATTGAGGTTACCTCACCTCCGGTGACATCAGCCCCCCCCCCCCAAAAGATCCGAACTTTACCCATAGGAAAATTATTTACTATTTTTTCTATGTACTAATTGATAAATTGGAAAGCATGTTCGAGTAAACTCAGACCGGTTCTTTCTATAAACCTCAGTCATCGCACCTTTACCAGATCTCGCTCCAATCGCTTCTTACCGCTATATATTCAAAAAGCAGTTAATTAGCAAGTGAAGCGCGTTAAATGGATATAAATGGCGTGGAAAGATTGATGGGAATATTGTTAAATAGCTGACTAGCATACGCCCGCCGGCGTGGCGCGGCGGCGCAATTTACTGTACCTACCGATGCCTTTTCAGTCCACGCTGACCCTGAAAGTCCCCGTCGAGCTGGGCAGATGGCCTTGGAAGACAAACAACTCCCACATCTCACGTGAGTATTCTAGCGAATTGTCATCAAAGAAAGCTGATTAATTAGGGGAGTGGTCCCTTTATATATTAAATTGAAGTAGGCTTTTGTCTCAACGACTGCTGTGCTGCAGAGTCCGCACAGATGAAGTGGAAAGGCAGTAGGCTATGTAGGTACTGGAGTACCTTAATAACTTACTGTATGCGATTAATGATTGGAAGATAAACAGTGCAATATTGACTCTTTATGACTCTGTCGACCAAATTTAAAATTTCTTTCAAATCCGTCTTGCACAGAGATTTTTGTTTGCTTTTTGCTAACTAAGGGGGGGGGGGGAGGGCTTTGAATATGCCAACATATAGGAACCCCAATGAGCTGGAAAACCCTTGTGAGAGAGCGAAGGAAAGCTCATTGAAGTTATCGGCGTAAAATATTCGGACGTAATTTACATTTCTACGTATTATTTTTCAGAAAATGAAGTTTTAATTTCACATGCTATATGTAACTTATGCTCCTGTCCCCTATCGACTGCCCTGTACCTGAGTGTGCGCAAAATAAGCAATAACCTCTTCGTTGGTACCTAATTACTTCAGGGCGGTGAGTAGACAATTTTGTCTAAGAGCTAAGCCTGTGAGTGAGCTTTGCCGATCATTTGTAGAATGACTTCGCACGTAACATTTCAAAAGCATTTGTTTTTGAAAATGTCCTAAAATGGCCATAGTGACAGGCACTAAAAATAATAACCCAGTCACAGACAAAAAAAAAAAAAAAAAAAAAACAAGAATTAATATCGTCAACTTACCGTCCACTAACGCACCTAATTGCTCATTTATTTTAGCATTGGCTACTAATACAAATCTCATTGGAGTCACATGGAATTCAATAAGAAGGCATAACTCCAATATCAGCCTAAACTAAAAAACTTCATTAGTCAGTCCAGAAAGTAGCCAAAGGTCAAGAAGCCACTCTAGATTAGCATATGTGATTTAGGAAAAAAACGCGCCAAAGCGAGTGCTCACCCGGACGCACTAGGCGTGGGTGCGCCTAGAAATAATTAGCGCATGGCAGTGACCTATAACTGAACCCTGTGGAGGCCAGCCGGCTATGGAACACGTGTCACGTGCGAACCTCACGCGTTACAGAAAAAAGAAACAGGAATGCAGATCGGCTTAAGGTCATAGATTAGATCGTATATATATGACTTTGTCTAGCCAAGCAGAGCAAAGCAGGCTATATTTATGGTGTTTGATCCTATAGGACAGGCTAATTGATGATTTGGCTTAAGTTTGGTTTGTGTTGTTTAAAATTAACTGCTTAGGTAGGTAGGTAGGTATATATAGGTACCCTACCTTTCAGATTTTACTCCAAAAAAATAAATATTAAGTTATGTAGGGTGAACATCCAGAGGCGGTCCCAGACCTCATAAAAGGGGGAGGCACTTCAGTCAGTAGCGTAGCGATAGGTTTTCGAAGGGGGTGGTGTATAATTTGGCGCCCCTCCACTCATTTTCATAAAAGTATATAAAATAGGGAAAGCCGTTCTGATGGACGTACGCAGCTTTTTCATTAATGACCTTAGTGTCCTTTGCGTAGGAGCCACAGGGTTCGGAGGACATAAAGGGGGCCCGGGGGAGAAAAATGTTAAAAATAGGGCTGGAATATTGGTTTTTTACGCATTTTCAGAGGAGTAAGGTTTCTATATTATAGGGAATTACAATAAAATTGTGCACAAGGGGGGCACGGGGGTCTCCACCGGGAGATTTTTTTTAAACAATAGGGCTGAAATAGTGGGGTTTTACGCATTTTGCGGCCAGTTAACACTTGGATTTTAGAGGCAAATAATATAACTGCCTACCAAAGGGGGGGGGGGCAATTGCCCGCAGTGCCGGTCGCTGCGTCCGCCTCTGTGAACATCTGGGTATCTTCAGTAAGCAACATTTGTTCGAAATAATTGAGGCTAAAGTTTGTAACTCAATTTTTTAATCAGAATTAGCCTATGCCAACATATGCAACACCGCTGAATGCCTAACTAAAAGACGTCGACGATATATATCACTATTGGGTTCGGAAAGACAATTTAGAAGAACAATCTAGTCCATAAATTGTAAATTTATTTCTGTACGAGTCTATAGGTACCTGCCCGCCCCGCAACGTCAGTAATCTAATGATTAACAATATGATTAAGTGTATAATTTTAAAATTCTCTATTGAAATGTAGACACCATTATATCCTACCTGTTCTACAAGTATAGGCTTAGGTTAATTAATTGAAATAGTGAACAAAACTGCTGCAACGTTTGTTTGTGTTTCTAAATTAGTTCCAATCTGGACTGGAGAGAGGAGAGTTGTTAATAATTTAGCACGGTTTTAAACGTCCTCAGTGACATTTCTGTCGGGCAAGGTTACCTAGCAATCTAGGAGAACAATATGTGCTTTGGTGATCAGAGATTGGCCGGCCGTATCGCCTCCCATCATATCGCTATTTCACGCTTATTCCTATTTAACTGTTGCACATCGAATTATTACATTTTATCGAAAGAAAAATGAATCGATACGAATTACTTGCCTCACACTATCACTATAGGTTTGCGCGTTAATAAAAATTGTCAATTTGTCATTAATGCATAGAATGTAAACTGTTACGTTTGTAGTTATACAGATTACCAAATCGTATTGCAAGAGGTAGGTACTTAGTCTAAAATGGATGGGAAGTGTGCCAAACCAAAGCGTATGTACAATATTATGTGTGAATTAACAACAATGGGTGGCTTGGTAAATTCTTGGACTACCAATGCGCCATGCGGAATAGTAGTCGTTGGGAAGATAACTCACCCGTTATAGTCATTCTTAGTTTCTTACAAAGGGTGATCTCAAATCAGTGTACACACTGTATTTCAACATTTCCTAAACAATTGAAGATAGGCTAGGTAGTTGTCAAGGAAATGAAATACAGGACATAGAAAGCGCATGCTGTATGCTAACAGTAGTCCTTTAACCGTTAATCGTTACTTAGCTGCAGGTGCGGATCTACGGGGGGAGGGCTATAGCCCCCCCATTAGGGTCCTCAAAATGCGTAAAACCCCACTATTTCAGTCCTATTTTTCACAAATTTTCTTCCGGGGGAGACCCCGGGTTCCCCCCGTGCTCGATTGTATTAATTACCTATAATATAGAACCCTTATTGCTCTGAACATGCGTAAAACCCCAATATTTCAGCCCTATTTAAAAAAAAAAAAATCGAAATTTAATCTTAGCCCCCTACTTGATCTCATTCTAGATCCGCGCCTGCTTAGCTGTGTTTGTTCAATTGCGTAACTTGCTTTAACAGAAGCTACTTATATATAAACAGTATATAATATATATATGTGTGAGTATATTATTGCTGTTGTGTCTGAACTTTTTATTAGCGTCAGCATCTATATTGTTATTATTTATAAAAAATAAAAACTATTTTGTGGATACAGTGTCATACACGTAATTTCTTGACATTTCTAAATTGCCATTGCATTGAGTATAATGCTATGTTATATGTAGCCTACATGATATGTACATCCAATGCAGTGGCGGCCCGAAGTTGGATTGCAACAGATGCAAGGTACCATTTTGCCCCCTCCCCCCGTGAAAATGTTACTTACATGAAGAATTATAACTATTATCCAGACCAATTCCAAATATGTAAGCTTAGATTAAAAGGCAGCAAATCGGCTGTTTATGTAAAATAAAATTACTTTTTATGATTTAAGCTTTAGGCCTAGTTTAATAAGCAAATTATACGTTGGGGCTGCAGAATACAGCAGAATTGGTGCCTAAATTTAAGTTTATCTTCTCTTTTTTATTTTCAATTACTTTCACTTGCAGCTTTTAATTTAGTTCGTTAATAATATTTTTCAGGTGTCACTATGGAGCCCTTACTCACTCCGCGACAGGTGCGACCTCTGCCTCCAGTCGCCACTAATCCAATGCCAGTGCTTTAATTCGTGTACACTGCATGGACCATTGCAAGCCACCAGGAAAAGACAGAAAATAGAAAATAGTATTATGTAGAACGTAGAAGTCATGGCTTTTTTTTTCAACGTCGCGTGGTCTTAGAAAGTACGCATCAATCTTCGTGAGGCTCTCACTTGCCCTTATAAAGGAGCCAGGATACAGCCATTGGGCATTCAAATATCATGTGCTTATTTGGGCGTGCATTATGTCATTAATGTTCGTTTTGCTCTACTAGGCTTCATCGGTATTTCGACAATTTTGCTTATAGGCTTCAACTATTAGGCTTTTTTTCTTATGGAAAGTACATTACAGCAATATTTTACAAACGGGTGTAACCAGGCCTGAAGGCTAGAAACACAAGGGATTTACGATCAGGGCACCGCCCCGTCCAACATTTATTGATAATAATAAAATACACGCATAGCTTTGATGCGACACCGAAACACTTCTTCTTCTCAGCGATTGGTTGACAGCAACTCCCTACACATCATCCTCCAATTCTCTCGGTCTTGCGCCTTCCTCTTCAGCTCTTGGTATGTTTGAGCTTCTGCGTCCTCCTTCAGTTGATCCATGATCCATCCTTCTTCAGCTGCCCTCTTCTATTGGTTCCTCCCACTTACCAATTATGGTGTATACCAGATATTCGTGTTTTAATTAATGCCCTACCCATTTCGCTCTTCTGCAAGTTATGTGAGATAGCAGCTGTCTAACTTTTTCAATAGCCTCTAGGCTCCTTGTCTACTCCTATAAAGCCCAATTAATAAAAATGTAGAATATTATTTCCGAAAAATCAGGGAAGCATTACAAGACAGATCGGAACTTGAACCCTTAATATATACCTTTTTACCACTAAACTACTATCTGTCAAATAAAGAATCAGATCTATATTTTAGTGGCAAAACCACGCCCCGAAAAGGTATAGATGGTGGGATCGAGTCCCACACTAGTTGTCATAAGAAATTGATGTAATATATATAATAACTGTATATATACTGTAGTACGGTATCTTGTCTTTCTCAACATAAATAATAGAATCTTTGCAGTTTGCCAATAACAGAATTCCCACCAGACTGCAGTATGTACAAAATAGGCTATTAGGTACCAGCAGTTCGTTGGTGGTGACATACTTTAACAGATGTCTAGTCACTTGATGGTCGAAGGATTTGATGTAGCATGCTGAATTGATTTTAAAACCGTTTTGTTAGACAAATGCGTTGACATGGCGGATTGCCCAGTGTTTGTATGTGATTGAGTAAATTGAACAATGGCGTTGCTATTAGCTACGCAATGTTTCATTACGATGGTTACGTCGGAGGCCTAATTTCATCGTCTAACACAAACCATTTTGCTGCAAAAATTTCACATGCTGTACATGGAATTGTTGTCAAATCATGTATTGCATTACAGCAAACAGTTTTTGCTTATTTTTTATTTTATTTTATTTTTTAGTATTTGGTAACTTTTGGTTGCATCTTGGCGGAATGGTAGTCTAAGCAGTAGCAATTCCATGGAAGATGTAGCCCGTTGGCAGTGAGATATCTTAGAAGAACCTAATTACTGGTACGTATTTTAAAAATTTAAATTCGGATATTGGGCTGATTTCTGATAATATAAATATATAATATAATATAAATATATAATATACCTATTACTTATTTATTTATTAGATTCATACCCGTAACAAACGGGAACAAAAATAGTTATGGCATGTATTTGTTTGGGCCCTGGACCTCATTGGATGTTGCATCCGGAGGTACCTGTGCCGATATCCATCCATTCTTATTTATTTATTTATTTTTTCAATATATTTCACTCACTTGGTGGAGTAACCAGAGAGGACAAAACAAACAAACAAACAAAAAACCATTAAAAAAAAATCAGTATGTAGGCCTTTTTCCCCCTTTTCGCCCAACTCTGTAGACAACCCCTTAATTTTCACCTAGTGTACTAACAGCTCATGTCATGCATTAATTCAGAATATAACCGAACAATTCATACATAAAAGTTTGTTGCAATTTTAAAACTGTAATTATTTTTGGTATAGCAATGTCGGCCACAGACTGTAGTGAAATAAAAAAAAACATTGCAGCCGGGTCATTTAATGAAGGTTTTACAGTAAATATTCTAATAACGCCTTCATCTCTGCCAACATAAAAGAAGCCAACAGACTTAGTCATGATCCTTGTTTTGAGGGCTTATGGTTTTCACTTGACGTCAGTATCATTAGAATCGATCGGGCGCACCCCGGGCAACGTTAAGTGGAAACATCTAGCGGCTAATCCTTTCACCACCGAGACGAGACCTTCCTCTTCTTTTGTGAATGCACCGACGATGGCGTCGGTTTGGCTGAGACCAGAAACAAGGAGTCTCTACCCCGGACACGAAAGAGTAAAGTAAGTATTAGAATCAGTTGGTCCAGATATTACGGAGGTGGTCTTGCTAGAAGCGAGCTATAATAATAATGATTTGGAATGCACAGAATGTGACTTGCCACTCCGAGCGGCTCTGGACCGGAATTGGTCCTTATGCAATGATTCACAAAATGTTTGACTATTTACCGACAGGTACCGAATGTAAACAATCGGCCTCGCCAATGACTTGAGCAAAGTGTCTAGTGATCTTCACATCTTCACTTTCTTCCTGGCATTTTACCGATATTATTTTACCCTTGTTGATCAACTTCACATTATTTGCTCGGATGAGTCATGCATTTCTCTTGTTAACCTCTGATGTAACTGTTAATATTGTAGTTAGTTTTAACGAGCTTATGCTGATCAATTGCTCTTCGGTAAAAGTATAGTTATTTTCGATGCGTTTTCTCCATCTCATACGAGTCTTACACTGTCTTTCATTGGTTTAAGACTTAAGATGGAAAAAATGTAACAGTGCCGTAATAATGTATTGTATTGAAGGAAAATAACTTGCAACTTGGTTTAAGGTTTCCCTCTTTCTCTATCGCGGAGGTTTTCGTTACCGACAGGTTAATTGTAAAGAGAGAGGTATCAGGTAGGAGAGAGTAGGTATCATACAAAAACGTTACAGCTGAGTTATTTTGAAAATTCGTGGCATTTCTACCAGAAAGATTACCTTGGTGCCTAGGGTTTTATAAAAAAAATATAATATGGAATTAAATGCTGTAACACAGTGGATCCTGCTGCTGCAGATTTCGATGATCTAAATTCCCGTCTACATGATAGAGACTAAAAAAAAAAACAGAATGCGCAGAACGTCTGATAAGAGGTGGCAAGTTTGTGAAACGATTGTATTGGGCTATGGGGGAAAATGATACTCCGACTAATTCTTCTTCTTTAAATGCCTCTGTGATCAATGATTGGTGATCAACATGGAGAATGCTGATCTGAAAAGGGAAGTCGTTACCACTGCCTCAGGTTTTTCAAGCAGGATGTTCTTCTTCTGCCGGGAGCTCCAAGTCCTTCTATCTTTCCTTGATTATTACATGAAGAAAGCGATACTTTTCGTTCCCCATCTCATGACCGAAGTATGTTAGTTTCTGTTTCTTAAAACGGCTTCTCTGCCCACTAGCCTCAGGGTCTCAGCATTAGGAACACCATGTTTCCATGATATGCGTAGCATTTGTCTGCACATTTCAAATGCACTGATTCTGTACTTCATATAGCTTCTGTCAACGTCGGTCTCTCCATCGGACTAGTAGTGAAGCAAAAATAGGAACCAAAACACAGCTCCCTGAAAGTTGTAACGCTAGGGACTCAATGTGAAACCTCAGGGCATAGTAGGAGATGGATCGGGTTACAATAAGACAAAAACTGCTGTAAGCTAGGGCTACAAACAAAGCCGATCGGTTTCGACCTATGGCGTTGCAGACTTCTTTCGCCTATTCTGGTTCTCTTTCTACTGTATTAAGTTTGTACCCAATGGCTTCGACGTCGTCAATTAGCCCTGGATCCAAATAGGAACTACTCACCAAAACATTTTCTTCGATAGTACTACAGAACAAACTGAACAAATACTTGTACCTATTATTATTTTTATTTTCAGTGTTGAGCTGGCATAGGTCTGGGGACCCTTTGAAAAGCATAATGATTGGGATCACATACCCAATCATTCCAACTATGACCATTGCCAATTAATTAGCTGTTGAAAAACAGCAGCTTAACCTTGTTAGCGAAGACAACCAGCATGTCCTTCATTGGCAAGTCAATCAGATCGACCTGGTCGATTTAGGCAGCCCCAAATCAGTCCAACTTGTACCTAGGTAGTACTATATAAACTAGCATTTAAAATAATATTTCCTGATTTGCACCGAATGAGACCAATTAAGTGTTATGAAATATGAATATTGATGCAAATCAATGACTTTAATGAACGAATCAAGCGAAACCTAGGGTTCAGCACTGATGGTTGAGTTCGCGCCGTACCTGCAGAGGTGAGACAACGAAACAGATTTCAACAGACTTGACCACCGGACCACAAAAGTGTTTTCATAATTTGAAACAGAATGGGAAAGAGTTGGTGCATTCTGGCTGCGCTTGCGATTATCGCCATCGAATTTGGCAACTAAAGTCCATTGTTCTCAGCCAGTGTTGCTCGCTTCGTGTGGGAGTAAACTTCTTTTCCTTTGTCCCTGGACTTAATCAACCTTCTCGACATGAATGGAAGATTGTTTAATAAGTAGATTGTTAGTGTAACTCCTTGTAAGTCATCTAATTCAGTTAGAGTCGTAGTACGTAATTGAATGACCAACAGCGAATATTTGCAATGGCTAGTGTTGTGAATGTTGTCCTGCAAACGCTGGATCAGTTGTCGGCAATCTTTTAGTACTATTGAGCCAAATTCCGGGCTTTCTGATGCTCAGACCTTTCCTAATACAAAACTGTTGCAAAACAATAAAATTAGTCACCACAAATTAAAGATTGCGCGGTATGCTTGTGAGTTGTGTCTTGTTGTAAACAGGAAACAACAGAAATCACAATCTGTATCGATGTTGAGATACCTTTTTGTTTTTAATTTATACGTAGCATAAGGAAAGCTTTGTGACGGTCCAAATTTTCGATTTTTCAACGGATTTACACGATTTGAGGTCCCAGGAACCCGAAAAATTGGTTTTTACGAAATGTCTGTCTGTCGCTCTGTCGCTCTACCTCGAGTCCATTTTTTTTTATTTTGGGCGAACTCAATTTGGGGGGGGTTTTATTTTCAAAAAACTCCAAAAAAACGTCTAAAAAAATTATTTCCCCAAAACGGCTCCAACGATTTCTTTTCAATTCACATATATTGTAGCTCTTATTAATGTTGATAAAATGCGGGGGGTCGCTTGCCCCTTGATAGTTTGCTTCAGGGGGTAAAAAAATAAAAATAACTCAATTTTAATGAAAAATGCCTAAAAATAATTTTTCTGCGGAACCTTTCTATCGATGATTTCTACCTTCAGGTATGTTTTAGGTGTTCAATAGGGTAACAAAAACGGACAGGTTGCATTCCCAAAAAAATATTTTCTTCTGTGCAAAAAAATATTTTTTGAAAAATTATGGAAAATTCACGCTCCATTACATTACGTGCCATGTGTCATTGTTACTGCTGTTACAAAGTATTGGTCTGTTCGTTCCAGAATATGCAATTAAGTTTTAAGGGGTTTTTAATACATTGAGGTGGACCCCCCCCCCCTCGAGGGATCTGAAATTTAACTATAGGGAAATTATTTCCTATGAAATTACACACGTCTATATCGGCTAATTTATAAATTGGAAAGCATGTTCGAGTAAACTCGGACCGGTTATTTATTGTACTAGTCTGATTCTTTTTCTTTTACATGAAATTGTTTTTATTTTTTTACTGCCAGGCCGTGAGAGATAGGAGAAACTAAAAACACCTTTAGACCTTTATGACAAAAATCAGGAGTGGCCAATCCAGTGGTAATTTTAGTTTTTCACCTGTCACTCAAGGCATGGCAATAACACAATAAAACGATTTCACAAAAATGCCCGTCACACCCTATAGCCGTTCTTTTTAGGCCCTGGGTTGATTTGCCAACTGCTGGTCTCTACACGATCATGAATTATCTGGCGTTCGTGGGACACCCTGTATTCATGCCCTCATTATTTATAAGGCATAAGCATTACCTACTGTAGGTAAAACGTAGGCTACCGAGTGTTCGAATATCCCACTCCCTCTTTGGGTTAACCCAATACTCCCCCCAAATGGGCTGAATTCGTCCTTGACAGTAGGCCTACAGACGCTCTAAGGAGTGCTAGTGGTAATAAATGCAACAATATATTGTATAATCAATTAATCATAATATTGTATATTGAGACAGATTGTCAGCGCTCCGGCCCAGCACACTTTTTCTTCCACTATCACTATTAGACTACCCTCGTTGAAAAGGTCAAATCCATTTGACTTGACAATCCAGAAAGGGTCACGGCACAGTCAGGGTCAAGGTTATTTTTTGTTATGGGCGTGACTTTACAGAGATCTATCCATTTCTTTTTTATAATAGGACATTGCATCCCGAAAAAAAATGCATTCATGATTGTACGATATGTATGTTGGAAGACGTTTTGACACTACAATAGTCCTGTCAAATCTAATCTGAATCCAGGTTGACCTTGCGTGCCATAGCAGGCATTGTTTCCAACTTTATACGATTATACTGTACAGTTGGGTTAGAGGTTATTTTTTAAGGTTTTCTTTTCATTATGCGCTGGACCCAGGCCTACTTATAGTGGCCCATAGATCCCTTTTCCAATGCCAACGAGCCCATGGATTCAGAACATTATTTTGTATTGTTTCCGTATGCATTTTTGGCCACTGGCAAATTGGTATACGTTCTCGATGTCAACTTCAACCGGTTACAAGCGATAATGGACAAGCTGAGACAAGCTTATCATTACCGCAAGGAATCAGGCGAAAGCATGACTTAACCAAGTACAGATACGAGTCATATATATATAAACAGCAGGAACGGATCCTGCCCATTTGGGGGGGGGGGTCAAAATAGGAAACACATATGTAGGATCTATTAAATCCGAGCAAAATTAATTAATTTACAATTGATTTACCAAATTTAGGGGGGGGGGGGTAGCTACCCCTGTGTCCGTCCATGATACACAGTAGTAGGTACAATAGTCCATCTGACAGCTTTTAACATATACATTTTTCTTCAAATGCTAATGAACAAGAAATGGATACTGCAAAGGAGATAGGGTACCTACCGTACTTACTTCAATACTGCACAACGCCATGTTAAGAAATTAAGTACCTACTGTACTGTATATACGTAGAATGACCTGCACATGTGCAATATTATACGAGAACAACAAAATTGTAAGTAAGTTAGTTGTTCTTGCGTAATTTAATAATGGAATCCATATGTTACGAGGGCTAAAACTTCAGGGAGCAGTTGGCAATTCAATATTAAAAATGTCCAAATTTGACTTATAAAGGTGTTGTCGATTTATCCCGGGTTAAGTGTGATATATCAAGTTAATTTAACACTTGTGAAACCCGATAACTTAGCTAAACAACGTGTTATCGAAAGGCGTGTTATTTAGGTAGCGCTGCGATCGACAGTAGTTTGACCGCCACCATATCGGTTTTTCTTGGTTGATTTGAAATTTAGTATTTTGTAATATTTAAATTTATTTCCATTATTTATTATGTCAGAATAAATTGCCGTAATTACTTAAAAATTTAATAACCAAAATAAACAAAAAATATTAACAAACATTCTGTCACTTTTATTAAGACAGATAAAGCCACCAACGTCCTGAGAACAACCACGTTGTTTACTATGTTTTCGATTTAGCATAATAACTTGAATCAATGTGCGTGGCAGCGCGCGAGCCAAGTTCCTACACACCCCCGACAACACTTCTAACTAGATAACTCGGTACCTAACACCGACATTGGGAAGACCCTTATAATACCTATGGTAATTACAATTATCCTAGTAAGAAAGTAAATTAAAGTATGTATGCTTACCTTGTGAAGGGGGGACCGAAGGGTAACCGTAGACCGCGGTAGCAACCGCCAGGAAAAGCATAACCGACACCCGAGCACTCATTTTCTTGAGACACACTTTCCTTTTCTTACTCAAACCTGTTTGTGGGCAGCTCGACAGTTACGAACTAAACTTGGCCACTGGCATCCGCTCAACTTTATGTAATCCAAGAGATTTAAACTGAATCGGAAATGGGGCGGTTCAATTAAATTAGCATATGAATTAAAATGTCAATATTATTCACTTTGGCAATGATAATCCCATTCAGAAACGAAACCAAATTCCAAAATTAATCAAAGCTTTCAAAAACTGATGGTTATGTTAGGAAGGTCGGGAATAGTCGAGTTGGTAGAGAATAAGACTTTGAAGTGGAGGGTGGAATTCTGAGTAAAAAAATCCACCTGGCTTGATTCCATAAAATTATAGGATTATAAAATTAGAGGATTTAGGAAAATCTTGACTTGGCGGGATACGAACGCACGATGACTATATAGGGCATCATCATAAACCGCTGGACTACAAGTCCGAAAAGTGCAGCCTCTGCTAAATCCTCTACTGATACGGATGGGCATGGATCGTGAGTTCGAACCCAGCTATTTTTTTTATAAATCCTCTAATTTCGGTTATAACGAGGAGTTGCCTCTTCAACATAAGTTAGTTTACCCCCAAAAAACTAAAAAAAAACAGGTAAAAAATTATTTCTCAAAAACGACTCCAACGATTTTCTTTAAATTCACATACATACATATATTGAAGTGGTTATTAATTTAAACCAAATGCAACAGGTCACTTGCCCCTTGATATTTTCCTTCTGCGGGCGAAAAAATAATAATGACTCAATTATCATGAAAAAAACTAAAAAGTACTTTTTCTGCGGAACGTTCCTTACAATGTTTTCATAGTTCAGGTATGTTTTAGATATTACATAATGCAACAACAAAAAGCCGAATAAGTTGCTTTCCCCAACAAAGTGTTGGTTTGAATAAAAAAATATTTTATTTGTAAAACTGAGAACTCACCATCTGCCTAGTATGCGCTTTACAAGTTTAAAGAGATAGATAGAAAAAAAAGGTAGTAGTAGTAGTATGGTTTGACACAGTCCCAGGCCACGGTGTGGGCCCATAGGACTCCAGTGGACCTCCTGATTATAGTGGATTCCGAACCACTTGGGAAACACAGTGAAGTCACACGATTAGTTCGGAGGTGACCAGGACAAGTACTACCATGTTTCCCTACCGGCACGTGCACACGACCAATTTATCTGCAGCTTTGAACCTGCTCTGGTCCGCTGGGTTCAACTTGGTATGGCGGCCGGCAAGATAGAAAAAAAAAAAAAGGTAACTGCCGAGAATTGTTTGTCAATTCACAAAAAAGCGGTATAAAGTTATGTGTATACTTGTAGTAACCTCCGAATCCGATATACCAGAATAACTCAGCGTACACAGCTGTAAAAATGTTATGAGTAAAATACAGGTTTACCTAAAACTCACAATTGGCGTATAGGCACGGTACGGAAATGATAATCCTCACCATAAGGTTATTGCACTGTTATGCATGCAATACGCTCCTCAATTGGTATTACACATTTATATTATTCCGTAAACTGCAACGTTTCCTAATGAGAACAATGGTCTGTATGAGTATATTTTATTCACTGCCATACACTGAGGAACTTCATGCCGGCTGGCCTAGCCTAGCAGACCCATGTGAAAGGAAATGTTGTATATCGAAGTGGAGCTCTAGCCTACTAGCCGTACTTATCAACTACCGTATACAACACAAGGCAGCTATGTCGATTACATAAAGCCAATAAATCGGAATACATTTTATTAAGTCCACGTTAGTAGGGATGGATGGGTTGAATGAGTCCAATTAGGATTAGAGTAATGCTTTCTAATTAGGTACGACCTAATCATCGGCTTTGGTGGCAAACACAGCGTGCTTGTAATTGTGTACTTTATACGCCTTGCGATCGGAGACGCTTCGTAACTCAGCACGAGTATTAATTTTCTCATTTGAGGCGACTGAAGAGGCGGATACATTCACTAAATTGTTTGAATGGATTAACCTTTAAAAAAAATCGAGGAGGCTACTAGTGGCGTTGACTTGTGTAGGGCTGAAATGCTCAAGAAACAACAACTTTCAAGGGAAGAGGCAGAGCCCCCTGCATATCTTACAGGTAGTGTCCACAAGTGGAAGTCCCGATTTCGACCGTAACCGGGACAATCAAGTCCCGGTACTGATTCCGAAAGTCTCGGTCCCGGATAACTTTCTTATTTCCATAAGTTCATTGACTTTTTCCTCTGTTTACGAGAGGAGTGTTTATTTTTTTGTTAAATCTTGAAAATGGTAATTTTGAATAGTTTGTTTTGTTTTTTATTTCAAGTAAAAAGTTAGGCTGACTCCCGACTTGTTCGTATGTAAGATAAACAAAGGTGGAGAAGAAGATTGAAACTGCTAGCCAATCGATAGATTGATACTCCAAAAGATGAAGCATTAAATATATTTTGATAATGCTGTATATATGGGATAATAATAATTACGAAATTAATTAACGGAACATCAATTCTGCCCATTTCTTTCAAATAAGGGAGACCACAGACACGTCACTCTTATCTGTTATCTTAACTGCTATCAAAATCTATCGGCTGTCTTTTTCTTTATTTTCTTGCTTAATTTTCTTTTCATGTGATACACACACATGCATATTTAAATTATTATTACCGTATCTTACAATACTAAGTGGTGTAGGTATAGGTAATGCTCCATTTATAAAAGAAGGACTCTTTCCTTCACAAATTACAGCTGAACTTTAATAAAACTGTGTAGGTGGAACGTCAATATAGTTTTTAATTCTATCTGCTGAAGACAGTAATAAACCTAGCAAAGGTTATTTCCATCAGACGACTTAAAGATCATTGTCATTTACAGGTCCCATAGGTCCCCAGTCGTTAATTACGGAACCTCGCCCCTACTCATGACCTTTTGATCAGGATAAGGAAGGGAAAAGGCCCAGTCAGAGTTCACTAAACGGGTTGTTGGGTGACTTATAGTAATCTCGTGTACGTTGTTGTATAAATGGGATATTGTTCTCATTGCTAGCCTAGCTTGGAGATATTTACCGGTACTGTAAAAACCAGGGCGACAACAACGGCTAATAAAAATCAGTGACCTAATGAAGATGCGGAGCAGTGGTGGAGCGTGGGACAATTGCGAGTGTAATACTAGCAAATATTTATCTTAGTTTTAAAAAAAGAAAACGCGCATCATTTTATATAGTATCTTCTTAAAAGTAATCATTTGAAAACAAAAAAGAAAACATTTGAATCCTATCGTGACGAGATTCTTAATTTTCTTAGACTGCGTCGATAACATCATGCTCATACAATCTTATTTGCTCGCGGCTTCTTACAGATTTCAACGAAGCTCTTAACACATTCTAAGGATTTGTTGAGTGTAATGCGGCATTGGCCGTCTTACATGCACGCTGCGCCACTGATGGGGACGTAGGGAATTTACCGTTGATTAGGAATTATAGATAATGCTGAACAATCCTAGATAGACATTATGATGACATAAGAAATTTGGTCTTACATGTAAGTCTGGTAGGTAACTAATACAATATACACACAATACAATTCTAAAGGGCTAACATGAATTAAGTTAACCGAACGGTAACTTAATATAGGAGGGAAAAATCTACTACCGGTACCCCACCACGATAGGATGGCACTTGGAACACTTAGAAAAATTGAATATACTCGGTGTTCTGCTTATGTGAATTTTCGAATAACCAAGTGGTCCAAATGCCATCCTATCGTGGTCAGGTAGTAAATAAATAAATAAAGATTTAAGAGATCTAAGCAATAAAGACTTCTACTACGGCCTAAAATTACACGGGACTGGCATTCCCATTGAAAATGCCGATGTGCCAACCTTATGTACCATTAGGTACAATAATTGGCAGCGATAAGTAATTTTGATACTTTTCCTGTTCTACGGATTGAGGAAGCATATTTGTACTTAATTTTGATCTAATACCTTAACAATTAAATTATATAAACTTAAATGCCGTATTCAGCTACGACATTGTTTGAAAATGTCCCTCGTCCAATTGAAGTAAAGCCCTGAAGCCGCAAATTGGGCATGTTTGGCTGAACTTGCAGCTTTCCCGACAATACCCAAGCCTCTCTTTTTTCACAACCAGCTCGACACTTAAAAGCCAATTATTATTTTCATCCTTCTATTGTATGAAGAACCTTCTTCTATTGTAGCTTTGATTAATTTTTGGAATTGAATTAAGTTTCGGTTCAGTCGACAACAGCAATGGCTCAAGCCTATTGCGAGTATAAGAATTTCAAAAAGAGGCACCAGAAGATTTTTTTTTTTGGCCACTGACGTTCATGTCAAAATTTAAAAAGTACAGCATTCAGAAGTTATAGCTTATTCCCTAATAAGCTAGTCTTAGTAAATAGGCCATGGAACCACTATGCTGAGTGCTGCCAATACAATATACTGTATATGCTGTATAAATTTATGTAGAAATAACGATTCGGCCTATGGTGATTTATAAAATTAAAAATTGTTATGTTAAAATTGTTGTTTCGGGAACAAAATTGTTAAATAATACGAGAATGAGGACGCACGTGTGAGTAGAAAGTCTTGAAGCACGCACCTCACTGCACCACTGTTCAAACCAAACTGAAATGCACATTGCTGCTCCAGCTCCGGTTCCAGCACTGTCGGCCATTTCTCCAGGCGCACTCTCCGCACCCACAGTCCATGCCACAGCTTCAACAATTGCATAGCCAATAGGTTAACTGCTGAAATATTGTTCGAATTTGTTGAAATGAATGATATTTTTTAAGAGTGTACGTCTCGTAAGAAATTGGCAGTCCGAAATTTAATACTTCTTATTTTTTTAATTAATTGACTAAGCCACTAAGCAATTAAAGATATTATTTCATTGGTTCATTGAAGTTGCAGAATAAATACAATTGCCTCCTTTTCAACTTTGTAATATTTTGAATACACATTTTAAAATAAATTAAGTTATATCATAGTAATTATTACATAAAACACCAAAAAAACACGACCAGTTTCAACCTTGTCATCGTCAAGTGAGCTTACAATTAAAGTTAAAACAAGTAGCCTAATTACAAGAAACCAAGAAATTAACATTATTCTCTAACTGCCAAATCTAACAAGGGTGAATTGTTGACAAAAGTTGTATCGTTTAATAGGGACATATTCGGTTATTCCTATTCCTATTAATGCTAAATGCTAAAGACTAAATGAGCATTGGCATTGATAAGTCTGAGACAAACTCGAAGGCAGCCCAAGACACAATGTAAACAACACATCACATTCTTATGTTCTTTTAATAATTTTAAAATACTACGCATAGCCCACAAGGGTAAATTGTTTGACAATCTTGAAATAATTGAAATAAAGAAAAGCATTAATATGAATAAGCCCCTATTGACTTGCAGAAGACTGCTTTATGCATCATTTAATACGGTATTATTAATTTTTTGGTTTTGTAGTTTTCTCATGGTATCTCTTTTACGTGAAATTTTTATAAAAAAAAAGCTACAGTACCAAAAATTACCCTATTACATGATGCATGGAGTAGTCTTCAACAATGTAAATGAGCAAAATCTTCATTTGATAACTAAATAAAAAGTAAGAAGTCTGTGAAAACAACGGATTTTGTGGTCCTTATTTCCTACGTGACGTACACTCATAATGATTCCCCCAAATTGAATGACGGAATATAAAAATATATAAAAATATACATATACAATAGTAAAGAAAAAAAGAAAAATATGTTTTAAATTATTTTAGGATACGTTGCCTATAATATGGCCTATTCTAATGTACGGAGGAGAGGCCTGGACACTTTCCACTAAGGACGCCCAAAGATTAAGAGTCTTCGAGAACAAAATGCTTCGCATTATCTTCGGCGGTAGATGGGAGAACAGTGTCTGGGGGATCAGACACAATGCCGAAATACATGCCCTATTCGACTCCCCGAACATAATATCAGAACTAAAAGGGCGTCGAATCCAATGGCTGGGTCATGTGCACCGTATGCAAGCGGAGAGGTCGCCGAAGCTAGTTTTCAAAGACACTTTGAACCACCCTAGGCGTCCCGGTAGGTCAAGACTAAGATGGAGAGACCGAGTGCGCGAAGATGTGCACGCCACCGGCACCCGAGATTGGAAGCGAGCGGCAGAAAATCGTCCGAGGTGGCGTGGTGTAGTGGCAGCGGCCAAAAGTCCCCCCGGGCTGGACGCGCCGACCTAAGTCGAGTATAAGTCAGCCTATAATATAGAAATTGTTACCACGAAATGTGAGGAGGCTATCTTCTTCTTCTTCTTTTTTTATTTTTTATTTTTTTTAAAAGGTTAATCCCATACAAACAATTCAATGAATATATCCGATTGACCTCTTCAGTCGCCGCACTAAGTTACCTAATAGGTACTTGTGTCGAGTAACGACACGTCTCCGATCGCATGGCGTGTAGAGACTCGCACATGTACAAGCACGCTACCACCTGGCCATCGAAGTCGATGGCTCTTCTACCCTAACTCGAGGAGGTCGGTTTATAATTTTTGAAAATTATGGACGATAGATCCGTAACTAACTATTTTCCAATTACTACAAAATAATAAAGTGTAAAACGCTAGCATATGCAATCTGCAGTGCAAGTAAATAAAAGTTAAGAGACTGTGTAATATAGGGTCTACTGGATGCTCATTGAAGCATAGAACTCATATCACGGCTCACTTGTTATTCACTTATTGATTCTAATGCGACAATTTTTTCTCAATTGTCCCGCAATTCCACATAAATCAAAAGCATGACATATTGTGATGCAACTGCTGTAAAAAAACTACACGGTCGATTAGGCCTACTGGCCGTTTCAACATTTTGACATTTATACATTAAGAAAAGATTCAGCATTATGTATAAATTTCAGCCCCAATCTGATTTGAATGCTGTATATGATAATATGATAGATCATAATAATATACTGAATGACAACTTTTGAATGGGTTTCTTATCAAAATCGCGTACTGAAGAGGTTGAAAAAAAAAATGTTCTTCGGAAACTTTTTTCGGTAACATGCCCGATATGTTATATCTGTTATTCTAAAGATGGGTGCGCAAATGCATAATGCCGTATCTCTAACTAACATTTTAATTAGTTCCACTTTAAAAAAAATTTCAAAATAATAAATAAATATTTTTGCTCTTGCAAGCACCCTCACAATTGGTCTCCTAACCGAACTAAGTGAAGTCACACTTCCCGCCAAGCCCAGTTTTTCCATATCCTCTAATTTCGGTTATAACCGATAACCAAAGTTAATTTAATGTCAGTGTTATATATACCATATAATACTACAATATATTGAATAAGTCATACTTAATTGCTTATGTCTGTTGCATAGTGTCAATAGTAAGCTTATCTCAGCTTCTCCATTATCGCTGTTAGTTAGTGTAGGTTAACATTGAGGACGTTTAGCAGTTTACAAATGGCCAAAAGTTCATGTGGGAACAATACCAATAATGACGGAAAATCCATGGGGTCGTTGGAATTGAGTAGGTCCTATCTCCATAAGAAGTCCTTCGAGTAAAAATAATATAAATAAATATATACTCACTAGGCGGGGTTTTTTTTGATAAGAAGGCCAGTTGTGGATAATAATGGAAAACCAGAGTGTTTTTGTATTAATTTAAATCAAAACTGAACTTTGGCACAAAATTCACAATTTCAAAACTTTTTTCAGGATTTTGGGGATGTGAAAACCCCCTGTCCCCTCTTAGAGCTTCCTCTGGCTAATCAACAATATATGCTATTGCAATTAATTCACGTGTAGTAGCCCACATACTGTATATATAGACTATTGTGCAGGGGAAAATTATATTGTAGCCATTGGTGGAAAATCTCTCAAAATGTCTGGGGGGGGGGGGGGTAAGGCCCGAAAAATAAAAATATCCTGGTAAGTTCACGTTTAATAGCAATACTCAGTGGCGTAACGATAGGTGTTCGAAGGGGCGGCTTATAATTTGATATAATTTATTAATTTCATAAAAGTGTATAAAAGGGGAGAGCCGTTCCCATGGACATACGCAGCTTTTATATTAATGACGGAGGGTTCGGGAGACCCGAAGAGGGGACCGGGGGTCTCCCTCGGGGGAAAATGTGGCTTGTAATGGTGGGATTTTACTGGCGATGAGGAAAAGTAGGCCTGAAATAGTGGGGTTTTACGCATTTTGAGAGTTTAGTAACAGTTAGATTTTAAAGGCGAAGGATATACTGCAAACAAGGGGGGCCCGGAGAATTTCTTCGAGATAATTGGCTTGAAATAGTGGGGTTTCACGCATTCTATCATTTCAAATGTTATATTTTACAGACGAAGATTTTGTTAAGCTAAGACTTATGTTATTATTTTTTTCAAAAATGCACCCAAAATAGTGACTTCTTTCAAACTCGTGGGACTTTAAGGCTTTAAGCGGTCGCTTCATTCGCTTAAAGGATGGGGTGAGTTCAGTCTCTCTTGCGACATTGCCGTTCGTAAATAGTTTATTTAAATTAATATTTAATCAGAAAAAGACCTCTCACATGTGGCAACAACAGAGAAAATGTGAAAATGTTGATAAACCAGCGTTATTGCGAGTTATTTCTGCCTTTAAAACCCCCCCCAACCGGTAATGAATTCCAAATAATTACAGCATGTTGTATTATTTTTATTGTTAAAGGTTTAATTAGTTTTATGCTGTTTATTAATTTTTTTGTCATGCAACATGGATGTTTATTATTTTCTGTCCGATTTGGCGCCCCAGGCGATGTGGCACCCGGGATGGACCCCCCCCTCGATACGCTATATTTCCTATGGTTAAAGTTCCGATGTCTCGGGGGGGGGGGGGGGTTGTCCATCTAATGTTACTGGAGGTGAGGTAAATTCTAGATAGGTCAGACCAACACATTACCACAGCAATAATGGCAGAGCACACAACGCATTTTCTATCATTTTTTTCAAGAAAAACATTTTTTTGCACAAAACCAAATAGTTTTTTGGGAAAGCAACCTGTCGGGTTTCGTTACTCAATTTAACACCTAAAATATGCCCGAAGGTAAAAACCATCGATAGAAAGGTTTCGCAGAAAACTTATTTTTTAGTCATTTTTCACTAAAATTTAGTTATTTTTATTTTTTTACCCCCAGAAGCAAACTATCAAGGGGCAAGCATTTTGTCAACATTAATACCGACTACATTATATGTGAATTTAAAAGAAATCGTTGAAGCCGTTTTCGAGAAATAATGTTTTTAGACTTTTTTGGAGTTTTTTGAGAATAAACTCCCCCCATATTGAGTTAGCCCAAAATAAAAATAAAATGATTCCGAGGTATGATTTTTTTAAACCTACATGCCGAATTTCATCATAATCGACTTAGTGGTTTGCCCGGAAATCGATGAACAGACAGACCGAGCGACAGACTGACAGACATTTCGTAAAAACTACTTTTTTGGGTTCCTGGTACCTCGAAACGTGTAATTCCGTTGAAATCTCGGAATCGAAAATTTGGACCGTCACAAAGCTTTCCTTATACTACGTATAAATTGGAAAGAAAAAAAATTATTGCCCTAGGGTAAAATTTATGCTCTCTCAATTTATCCTATCCAACAGCTCTGGATTCATGTATCAATTTTTATAATTATCGAGGATCTTGGGAGGGGGGGGGGGGCAGGGACAAACCTGTGGAGCTAAGCCCCCAGAACCCTCCCCCCCCCCATTTTCCGCCCTTTATTTTAGCCCGAACCACAACATACTAATTGACATCGCTGATTTTTTTTTTAATATTTAGCTTACTGCTTATCACGCATTGAACTCTGCTTTGGAAACTCCCTTTGGGCCGTTTAAATAACAAATATTTTTGTGACCCCTATCAATATGCAATTCGCTATAGGTCAATATCCACTTCACTCGCCGCTCTCCAGCTTAGTTTGCTCTGATGACATTCAAACCGCCCTTGGCCCATCACATTGTTCTTGCACCTGAGCCTTGTGGGATCCTTTCGTTAGTGAAAGGATGCGACGATAATGTCAGGTCGTGCCCCTGCCCAACATTTACTAAACAAAGGACGAGTTCAAATTGTAGATCAAATCGTATATAGGCGGGGATTCCACCGACCGGCTAGGGCTAAATACAAAACGTGGTGACGTGGTAGCAGACATTCAAGACTTAGGCGGGGTTTCTACTGACCTCGCATTGCAGAATGCAAATGACATTGACGGAAATGTTTGTTTTACTCTATGCCATAGTTAAAATTGATCAATGATCATACAGTAAAATCACAAACAAACTAAAATTAAAAAATGGCGTCATGGGATATGGTAAGTACAAACATTTTAATAGATTTCTATGAAAAGAAAAATTCTAATTTCCGTCAATGTCATTTGCATTCTGCAATGTGAGGTCGGTGGTAACCCCGCCTAAGTCTTGAATGTCTGCTACCACGTCACCGTTTTTGTATTTAGCCCTAGCCGGTCGGTGGAATCGGTGCCATATGAGAACTGATTTTCTGTTCCTGTTTAGTCCGTGGGCAATGGCGTTAGGTTGCCGCACCATATGGTAATGGACAACGTTCCTATAGAGATCCAAAGTGGGACACTATTAAGCTTTTTTCCTATAGGAATGTTGTCCATTCGAAAAGGTCAGTCCATTAGATGTCGCCGGAATGTAAGAATACATTATGTATTTATGATAGCGTAGCCTCTTTTCCTACAGCTGAGCCCACCACTACGACAGTCTGTGGGCCTACGGCCTTACCAAGTTGATTCTATGAGAGCCGAGCGTGTTTCAAATTGCGGCAAACTTGGTAGTGTGCATAGCGTTGGCAGGGGAACATGGTGGGACATGATATGGCGCTGAGACTAAACCAGAGAGTCTACGTGAGTGTCGAGTCCTGGTCACCTCCGATTTAATCGTGTGGCTTTACCATGTTGTCCAAGCGGTTCGGAAGGTTCGGAATCCACTATAATCAGGAGGTCCACCCTGTCAGTCAACTCCCCTTTCCCCGAGGTGCTCAAGTTAACAAACAGACTCACTCCCCCCGCCAGGCTGACAGGGTTGCTTAAAGCAGAAATGTTGAAAACAGGCGTTGGAAACAACAACAACAACAACGACAGTCTGTGGAAAACTCAGATGGACTTACATGGAGTGGCTGGAGTCAGAAATCCACCCAGCTATGCCAGCCTATCGCTGAAACGAAACCAGCCGACCTAGTCCACCACTCCAACCAACCCCCTGTACACAAGCACAGCATTCCGTAAATAATATTTTTGGACTGGTATAGTGATGGTGCAATGGAAATGGAAGGCTCGTGTGTGTGCTGCCAGTTTAATTGCCTCTATGTGTAAGACACACAAATGGTCGTGGTGCATTGAGCCCACTTGTAAAGTTAAAAAACCATAAATAAATTCGACTTTAATGGACACTTGAAATACAATAATAATAAATGGTAATAATGTGTGTATTTATGAAAAAAAAACTTTACAATTTTTACTAAAACCGGTGTCAAAAAGGCGTGTTGGTATCACAAAACGATGCATTGATGATGTCTCAGGGTAGTATAATATCGATATTTACAACACTTATATATTACATGAGTTTTATCCTTTTATGCAGTACAGTAGAACAGTATCTACCCATCACATTACAGTGACTATCAACAAGCCATTTCAAACCTTATATGGATCACATTATGATGTAGGTAAGAAGTGGGGCTAATAGGTTCTTCAGGCGTAATTGTCTATAAATCATGTCTCTCTCCTATTTTTTCTTGGACGGAAATATATATTTATACAGGCTATATAGTACTATACAATATCACAAGCTTCCACGTGACGGGCATAAAAGATTAATGCTGACAATGCAGCTAGTTATGTATCATTGTACAATAGGTATGACATGTTTTATTTGAATCGCAGTACAATTATGTATGGAGCAGTTAATTTAAACTTACATAATATAAAAAATAAGGGTCCTTTATAGCGGTAAAAGTCTTAATTTATTTATATTGTACATAGGCGTGATAGTTTATAAAGGCCTGGTAGATTTACATTTATGACTTAGACTGCCACGCTTACTCAGCGGACAACTCTCGTAGTTTCGTACAGGAAAATGCTTGCGCCCAACCAATCAGAATTCCAGAAATGTTAGGATGATGTGATTTATGTTTTGTTTAAATAAGAAATTAGAAAAGTTCATTGACATCTATTAATTTATTATTTATTTGTCGAACCTTTCATCCCAAATGCAGATTTCCAAACAGCTGTTGCCATCGTTGCATAATCCTTTTCCAGCGCGCGCGCACACACGCAACTTTACACATTACCAGACACAAGTCACAAACACCGGGATCCATAAAAAACAATGTAAAAATGCAACCTATACATGGCAAACGGTAAATGTGCCCCCGATAGCAGTTTGCTGAACCTCAAACGATACTTGTATACCGTACAAGTAAACTTAAATTATTTCATTATACAAAAATAATAGGAGAGGAGTGTATCATTAATTTATTGGGTTTATAGCTGTTTCAAATTTTTTTAACCTCATTTACGGTTTCCACCATCTTAAAGTGGCTAGAAGTAAGCAAGTAAGTAAGAGTCCGAAAGAAGCTGTTCACATGCATCGGATTTTACTGGCCATAGCATCACCAACCATGGTTATGTCAGCCGTCAGGTTGTCAGCCTTGTATATTGGGGTGCAGCATACGGGTATTGCCTTTATGTGCCACCCTCGCACCCTCTCCCGTTCGAGGGATATAGGATCGAAATTGACAATGCATTGTATTTGTGATAAATACATGAGTATCGTTCTATGTATCTATACAGGTATATCTTTAATCTGCATAATTCTGCTATCACTCAGATTTGCTTTGCAGCTAAATCCTCCTAATTTTTTTTAGGACAGTACCCTTTACCCTAATTCCATAACCGAAGACAATGGAGTTGAGATAACTGGGCCCTGTTGAAGGCTGATGCAGAGAGCAGATCGAATCTGCCCTTGGTAACGGAGGGAAAAATGAATTAAGTCAAATGCTCGGTTTGTCTTGAGGTCGATTAGCACGGTTCAGGTACGATCGCAGATGGCAACCTTCGTAACTTGCCATAATTGGGCAGGTGTCATCCTTTCTCTGCCGTCGGTGCCGCCTACTGAGGAATTTGCTACCCACCGCCCAGAGTGACCCGTGGGTCTTGTGCACACGTAATGCTAGATAATAGTCGTAACGCATTGCCATAACAACCGGGTGCGATAAATCTTGCGGTGCTGGTAACGCAAGGGGACAACGAACATGACTGCAAACAGCCCCTACTGAGTTACGGAACGTTTCCCCACCGGTCAAAACTACGCATACTGCTTGTGCGTTAAGTAACATACGCGGTCTCATCAAAAAGTCCCAGCATTATAATTTCTCAAAAACACTTTAATATTTTTCTCTCTCAATTATTGTATTATTTATCAATTATCCCTTTCACAGTATAACTTATATTGCTGACCCCTGACCTGGGATTCTTCCAGGACACATCCCCCCCCCCCGGGGTGTAGCTATTTCCGGCATTGTTTTGTACTTCGGTGGAAACAGGTTTTTAGACATAGTGAGGGAAGTTCACGTTATAAGGTCGAAATGTGGTTTGGCTGTTCGATTGGTCGCAACAAACTATTCGGCCAAATTTAAGCTTTTATCTATTTTTTTTTACTTTTATATATTTAGTTTAAGCAAAACTCGTTTATTTATTTAACAAGTATGACTGTGTTGTGGTGGATGGATTTATGCCTGGGAAAGATGCCTAAACGAAACCAGGGACGGATCCTTGGGGGGCGGTGGGGGCCGCCGTCCCCCCCCCCCCCAGAGAGAAAAAGTGCCATAAGTGCAAAAATGCCATAACAACCGGGTGCGATAAATCTTGCGGTGCTGGTAACGCAAGGGGACAACGAACATGACTGCAAACAGCCCCTACTGAGTTACGGAACGTTTCCCCACCGGTCAAAACTACGCATACTGCTTGTGCGTTAAGTAACATACGCGGTCTCATCAAAAAGTCCCAGCATTATAATTTCTCAAAAACACTTTAATATTTTTCTCTCTCAATTATTGTATTATTTATCAATTATCCCTTTCACAGTATAACTTATATTGCTGACCCCTGACCTGGGATTCTTCCAGGACACATCCCCCCCCCCCCGGGGTGTAGCTATTTCCGGCATTGTTTTGTACTTCGGTGGAAACAGGTTTTTAGACATAGTGAGGGAAGTTCACGTTATAAGGTCGAAATGTGGTTTGGCTGTTCGATTGGTCGCAACAAACTATTCGGCCAAATTTAAGCTTTTATCTAGTTTTTTTTACTTTTATATATTTAGTTTAAGCAAAACTCGTTTATTTATTTAACAAGTATGACTGTGTTGTGGTGGATGGATTTATGCCTGGGAAAGATGCCTAAACGAAACCAGGGACGGATCCTTGGGGGGCGGTGGGGGCCGCCGTCCCCCCCCCCCCCCCCCAGAGAGAAAAAGTTTTATACTAGATAGAATGGACTTTTGAAGGAAATTAAGAAAAATTATTACTCAAGTAAAAGAAACGCGATATTTTTCCGGCCACCGCCCCCCCCCCCCACAATAGTTTTTTCTGAAACCGCCCCTGAAAGAAACACTGCCACCGAGACGTATTGGCTGCTCCTAGCTCCTCGCGCTATCAATACGATTTCCTATGATGTCGACTGTGCTGCCCCTTAAATCGTCAATCTTCACAATTTCTGTGTATTTAAGATGAATTATTCTTCTATGTCGATCTTCATTTATTAATAAAAATTACTCTAATTTTTTACTTTGTCTCTTGTCGCTTGAATTTTGTAAAGCGTAGGGCTCTAAATATATAGTACCTATACAGTTATAGTGTTACTTATTTTGGGTGACACATTTTCCGTGCCAGTGGCTGTTTTTCTCGGAGACAGTAGGATATATTAAATTATGAAAAATAGATAGCTTATGCATAATATTATTACTTCAAAAATTTAGCTTAGTATTAATTTATTTTTGGGGTTAAAATGTAAACAAAATAATTTTGAATAGTACTATCCGTTCTAAAATAATCTTGTTTACAATGTTTAATCCCAGGTTAATATTAAAAAAAGAATCACCATAGTAGGCCCGCAGGTGACACTATTCTTTTCTTCGTTGCTTAAACTCATATTTTATTTAAAAAACTAGGTAAGTTATTAAAATATTGCTTCATTTAAGTTATAGAAGACTACTTAATGCATCATATAATAAGGTATTATAATTTTTTGTTTTGTAATTTTTTCATGGTATCTATTTTTAGCCAATCATTTTTATGATAAAGTTACGGTACCAAAAATTAAAAATATCCTATTATTGTATATGATGCATGAAGTAGTCTTCGACAACTTAAATGATCCAAATTATTATAATGATTTTGCCTTGTTAATTAAATAAAAAATCTATAAAAACATTTTTGGTTACCTATTTCCTACACTCTCAATAAACAGGTCTGGCAAATGGTAGGAGATATCTAAGTCTAATAAAGGTATTTTTAAGTTAAATCTGTCGGTATATCGGTCATGCCTGATTCTATCCAGGCTCCTGCAGAAATTAAGGTGGCTGGTGGTCATATTAAAACGAACGGTGCAGCCATGATACCTTTATTGCATAGCTCAACAATTGCAGGTGTATCCCAATAAGTCTTATTTAAAGGACAACTTGCATAATTAATTATATAATTTCCCAATATGGCGGATCTTTGCCTCACTGTAATTGGTGGTTAAATTCCCAATTAAAAAACTTATAAAGAGGGACACTTTTTATCCAAGAAGATTTGAAATTAAAATTGCGGTTAGCACCTCAACAATTAAATGTTCATGTTTAATATGAAGAAATTGTGGGAATGTAAAGACGCAGACATTAATATAACATAAAAGATCAAAGAACAAATTCAATATTTAGATCTTGGATTATTTGGTCCAGATATAGATATTTGTAGAGGGGGGCCCAGCACGGAACTTGTCCTTTGTAATATTATAAGTTATATGTAAATGTTGTTTTAATTTAATTGATTTTATTTGATTTTTATATGAAAGTTGTCAATTTTCTCAATCAATTTGAGAACCGAGTCAACCGACAAAAACATAATCTAGTTGCTCCTACCTGCACTGAACGCCAGGACAACAACCCTGCTGAAATTGCGGTTATGTAATGTGTGCAAAACTGTTATTTAAAGGACAATTATTTTATTAAATCATCAAAGTTTAATATCACCTCATAAGATTTAAACCATAGGCTATGAACAATATTTTCTATAAATAAATTCATGCATTAAAAATTAATACAGGCGACAGTAAACAGGCGACACCATACTAATATATTGTATTAGGCCTACTAGTACAATATAAGTAGCACTATTGAAATACTAAGTGTAATTATTATTAATTATATCGCAGATAAATAGGTAATTAATTTTATTACTGTAACAGATGTACTGTAATTAGAACTTTTACAATAGGCTACATACAATGCCTAGATTTTTTTTTACAATAGATAAACAGTCCTGATTTCAGCAGGCGCTATTTTATAATGGAATTATTTGAAGCATCGACCATAGAAAAAATCATGTTATAAAGTGTGGTTGTTTTGGCCCCAAACGGCATATAGTAATGTACTATAAGTGATGTCTTTCTTTCCGCGTCCACCCCATCTCACTAGTGAGTATGTGGGAATACGATATGTAAAAATATAAGGTAAATAATTTGAAGCGTATAGAACCCAAATTGTATATAAGCGTGTAAGATTTTGAGATAACTGAAAATGGCCTTCCCGAAACGCTGATCTATTTTAAAGGCCAATCAGTGGAGCGGTATATGCTCATGGCATGCTCATGGAATGCTCTGTTCCTGGATAAAATGCATTTGACAGTGAGTACACCAATAATGAATAAAGTTTAAGGTAGGTACCTAACTTCATTGCGTTTATCTCAAAATCAGTTTAAGTGCAGTTATATACACTTAGACTTCTATACTCATTTAATGCATTGGCTCAGTAGGTACATGAGTAAATTTCGTTGTATCAACCCACTATGGCATTTGTAGTAACTTATTAATGTAGTAATTATTTTACTTGTAAAAACTTGCGTCAGTAGGCAATGCACTTCTATTACCAATTCTTGACATCTCATTTAAATTGTCTGATTTACTTGTAAAATGGTCTTTTCTAAACGAATACCCTGGAATATTAGTAAATTCACTTATCGTATTTGCAGATAGCTCCGAAGCAGTCGTATGCGTAGCGTAATCCTGTTGAAAATGATAAAAAATTAAGTTCTTAGTGTTTTATAATTACAAATACTTTTACGGGTGGAGTTACGTGATGAAGCAACAAGATGGTAGGTCGTCGATTGACCACGACCTATCATCCCAGATTCTATGGCTTCATCCTGTTAGTGTTCTCTTTAAAATACTGTTTAAAAATTATTTACAGCATTATACAATAATAGGTACAATAGAATGAAGTTAAGGTACCCCAAAAAACTCTAAATGTTTAAAAGTTCAAGTTTCCCTCAAGTCGTAAAGAATCAGGGAAGATTGCCAATAGGCCTATAGGCCTATATAGCCTATGTCGGTTTCGAAGTGAGACCGATACCAGACGAGACCGAGACGCCGCGTTACATTTTGCAGTCACGTGACTCCTATTATAACCATCAAACTTAAATTAATGGATGTAAATTGGTATTTAGTAGGGGTACTAAATACCAATTTAAAGAAAAATTATGGGGTATAAAATGAAACCACTAATGCATTAAAATAGGGTTTCAAAAATTGTGAAGGAACCTATTTAACTCCTTGAAAGTTCTTGTGGAGTTTATTTCAACCCTACCAACAGCAGTTTACCTTATGAAAGCTAGTACAAAGACAGACCTTGATGGTAGAGTGACCAGATTTGTGTAAAATTAATTCAGTACAGAGGCGTGGCCCCCCGATTGAGGGGGTCCGAGTGTACCCCCCCCCCCCGGATTTTTTTTTTTTTTTTAAATTATTTGTCAGGACTGGGAAAAATCATTACCGCACTGACAAAACCAATACGGATGGTTACCCTACTTAAAATATATATACTACTATATACTATATATAATACTAGTATAATAATAATATATATATTATATTGTAGAAGAATTATAAAAATTAGCAACTCATGCTGTTATTGCCTACCATAACGGCTTTAAAGAAACACCCTGTGTTTGCCATACGCCGATTTATTTTTGCAAGTGTACCTACAGTTTCTGAAATAGCATACTTTTTTTCTTTTAATTTTATCAAGTTTTTTAATTTGTGATGCTTTCTTCTTCTTACCTTTTTCACATTGCAGTTGAGAAACCCATTTAATGCATTTTCGAAAGAGTCTAGAAGTTCGCACCCTTTAGTACGCATCGCTCCGCAGTCGAAGTCCTCCAAGCAACAGCAAAGCTGTCCTTTCGGCCATGACTTGCTTGGAGCGATTTCCCAAAGCATAATTTTGGTTATTTCCCATAGCTGCGGAAATATAACAATTAATGTCATAAGTTGCATATTTGTGGGAAAAACTATCAATCGGCTGCATCTCTATCTTCGTTAAGGAACGTGTGCATCAACATCCAAAAATTAGCGGTCCGAAGAGCCTTGTTAAAGGCGCCGTATGGATCATCCCCTGGATACGAAAGGGGTGCTGCCCCCCCCCCCAAATCGATTGAAAATTTAAAAATTAATTTATTACGCTCTAATTTAAATTACAGATCGCTCATGCACGAGAAAAGTGACACATTTCTAAATATTGACTTTTGAGATAATTCAAATTTTAGTTCTGACCATTTTTTAGTTTTTACTTGTGGTACTATTGAGGCACTTAATACTTTTGAGATGTGACAGTTTACTTGAAAGAGAAGTGTAATTACCACGTCAACGCCTGGAGCACATTCCGAATTATGTCAGTATGGCCAAACCCGAATTAGTCAAACTTCACAATGGATCAGTGACAAAACGCAATCTTATGGAAACAAATTAAACTAGATATGTGACACTACATTCATAAAATTCGCTATATTTTCCTCGAGATTTTTGTATAAATAACTCAATTTTGCAATTTTTTGAAATGTGTCACTTTTCTCGTGCATATGAGCGATATGTTTGTTCTATTTTACCCACAACTACCCCCCCCCCCCGCTGGATCCGTCTAGATCTACTCTCTCAAAAACTGTAGCCGAACGGTAATAATGCCCACAACATACTATGTATCAAAATGTAGAGGCATATTTCCCCTACTTAATGGCTTTTTATACAAATTTCATGAGAAATTCGACTGCAAACGACGAAAAACCGTCTAGTCTTGCGGCCGATTTTCTCTTAATTTGCAGCCCATCATGTAAATAACAAATAATGTATATATATATTGCATGTATACTATGAATCAAAGTACTGTAGCAAGTAGCAACAGAACTATTGGATAACAATATTGTATTGTATATTATATTTTATTGGTGTTGTTTTTAATTAATAAAAATTAATGTATACATTGTCAGGTAGTCTTTTGATGGACTCGTACCTTCACTTTATTAAGCCACACTTAGGCTACGTCTGCTTCATTGTGGTAATGTTAAGCATGTCTCAGCTTGTCCATTGTCACTTGTAGTGGGTGTGGGTTGACATCGAGGATGAGTTTGTCATAATTTGCATACAGAAACGATACCAATAATATCCGAAAATGTAAATGAGGTCGCTGGCAAAGCAATGTTCAGTGGTCTTCTGAAGTATGCCTAGGTCAACTCATTGGCGTAGTAGTAGTAGTATGGTTTGACACAGTCCCAGGCCACGGTGTGGGCCCATAGGACTCCAGTGGACCTCCTGATTATAGTGGATTCCGAACCACTTGGGAAACACAGTGAAGTCACACGATTAGTTCGGAGGTGACCAGGACAAGTCCTACCATGTTTCCCTACCGGCACTGTGCACACGACCAATTTATCTGCAGCTTTGATCCTGCTCTGGTCCACTGGATTCAACTTGGAATGGTGGCCGGCTATACTCATTGGCGTAAATTCCCCAAATTTCTCTGGGGAGCTTTAGGACCCCAAGACTTTGATCCCCCGGAGAAAAAAAATCGATAAAAAGGGTCCAAATTAGTGAGATTTTGCGCATAGTATACCCTGGAGAAAGGGGAGCCCGGGGTTCTCACCCGGAGAAAAAAATTGATAAATGGTTCCAAATTAGTGACGTTTTACGATAATTCCATACAGGACAAAGGGGGCCCGAGGGTCTCCCCCGGAGAAAAAAAGTGATGAATAGGCCCAAATTAGGGAGGTTTTACGCATTTTGCAAGCAGTACAGTTGAGATTTTACAGACGAATAAATAAATAGATAAATAAAATAAGTCTTGATTTTTTGTTGTTATATTAAGCCTACTAAGCCAACCAAACTGACCACTGAGGGGGGCCCGGGGGTCTCCCCCGAAGAAAATGTTTGAAAAAATAGGTCTGAAATATTGAGGTTTTAAGCATCATGTATTTTTGTGAAAGTATTTGGTCAATATGTTGATTTTTTTCATGTAAAATAAGCATACTAAGAATTCATTTCCCTTTCATTATTTAGCCTCCATACCGTCTTTTACTCCAGAAATCCTGGGGGGGGGGGGCAAGCCCCAGGACCCCTCTATTTTCACCAATGGGTCAACTACAGCCTAGCATAAAAAATTTAAAAGGGGAGATCAGGGTAAGATGGATAACGGGGTAAGGTGAATAAGCAAAATGTCCCGCTAAACTAAAATGTCGAACGAACTGGTGGTAGTTTTAAAAGTGACATAAGGCGCCCATTCCACCGACCGGCTAGGGCTATTTACAAAAACGGTGACGTGGTAGCAGACATTCAAGACTTAGGTGGCGTCTCCACCTACCTCGCATTGCAGAATGCAAATGACATTGACGGAAATTTGAATTTTTCTTTTTATAGAAATCTATTAAAATGTTTGTACTTAACATATCCCATGACGCCATTTTTTAATTTTAGTTTGTTTGTTTGTGATTTTACTGTATGATCATTGTTCAATTTTAACTATGGCATAGAGGAAAATAAACATTTCCGTCAAATCTGCAATGCGAGTTCGGTGGAAACCCCGCCTAAGTCTTGAATGTCTGCTACCACGTCACTGTTTTTGTAAATAGCCCTAGCCGGTCGGTGGAATGGGCGCCTAAGAAAACTCCAAAACTGACCGGATGTCGTGGCACCAGAATTTAGCGGTTGGTTTGAAGTTGTATCAAAGAACTTCTGATATACACTAGATTCTAGAAGAACCATTGGCGCTAGTGTCATATTGAGGTCTTCACAGCAAGGGGTATTATGTATTTTATTTAAAAATTAAGAGAAAATCCCTTTTTTGCCCATATTATTGCCTATAATTTAATTTTGCATTTGCTACATTTGAAATTTCATAGGGTAAGTACAGTCACTGTTTTGGATGATTGAACTTATTTGATGCTATTGTTTCTTTTTAATCCACATAATTATCAGCTATTTTGGGAAAATATATTCATCATAATAGCAAAGTTAGACAGCCAATATTTAATAAAGACACATTTTTTTTTTAGTTTTAAAAATCTTTGCCATAAGAAAACTATTGAGTTTGATTTGGCGCCAAAGTTTAAAGCCTAAATATGGCGGATCCTGAGTTTTTCTATTGGTCCCCTGCTTGCGCAAGCAAATCATAATTATGGGAGTGTAGGGGCTCGAGTTGTGTAGCAAATGACGTTTTTGACGTCACGCTTATAATTTGGTAAGTTTTTGCAAATTTATTCTTTTATAATTATGTACAAGATTCTCGTCAGTTGTATTAAAATAGTCGCTGAAATTCATAATTCGGAATAATTTTGAAGAAAATGCAGACATTTCTACACAACTTCATTTCTTGTCAAAGAAAGCATGGTGGGGTATGATGAATATTGGCTCTGTGGGGTAAGATGGATAATTGTTTTTTGCATTTTGTCAGTTTGATTCTTATGCCATGCAAGTCCCTACGTAAGAAAAAGTAAATGAAGAAGAATAGAATAGAATATTTATTATATGCCAACAACAGAAATAAATCGATCCAATAAAGAAGGCATTTACAATAACAACACAATTAGCAATTTACAACAGTGAAGTATTTCAAAATTAAAATTATAAGTAATTACGTAAGCGTTAATAGGCAATCGTCAATTTATAAAACCCCGTAAACACATTTTAAACAGAGGTAGGCTGCAAAACGGGTCTAGATTCATTAATTGTTATTAAAATTCTTGACAGTGGAGCCTTGGATAATGAATCAGCCACAGAGTTCTTAATCTTGTGTTCCTCACGTTGACTCTGAGCTGAACCCTTTCAATATAGTATGAGGTGCCTGGGGGAAGGAGGCAACAAGGAGCTTCTTCCGTAGTCTCAATTTCCAAGAGGTTCGTCGAACCGCAGCCTGCAAGCCCTTGATTTTCATTTTTTATTTTGATTTGATAATTAAATTGTTTCATTGACAATAACGTTTCCTCATTTTTTAGTAATAATCATCCCTTCAGAGTAATTGTTCGGTTTTACGGATGTCAATCTAAACCTTCTAAATTATACACTTGTCATCCAGTTGCACAAAATCTATTCTCGATGCCAAGATCCCTAGGTAGGTCGTTAACTTGCCAAGTTGTTTAAAACCTAAGTTTAACTTTAAGTTTTGAGAGTCCCACCTTATGCTATCCATCCAGGGTTGCCAAACGTCCCGTAATTCAAGGGACAGTCCCGTATTTGAAGGGTTTGTCCCGTGTCCCTTACGCTCCTCGTAAGGAACGGAAAATGTCCCGTATTTAAAGGCTTAGGTTAAAATGTGTAAAAAACTTCACAATTCGGAAAAAAATAATTTAATTAGTAAAATCCAGTCAAAAATATGATTTTGTTAAAAAATTTAAACGTTGTGAGGTAGAATTACCTGCTATTTTCACATAGGCTAGGTAAGTGCCTACCTACATAGGTGTCAACTTACTCTTTGGTTTTGACGAGGGCCCCTGAAGAAAAGTGTATATGCAACAAGGCGTCCAGTAAATGCTAAAAATTTATTTGGCAACCCTGTATCCATCTTACCCCGGTTTCCCCTACTTCCAAATACATATTGCTAATACATACAGTTTGGTACTTACAAGTCCACTATTGCCAATGATCAGGTTTTTGAATTCAGCTGCTGCCTTTTGTATGTTCTTGTAATGGTCGCTGTTGGTGTGGGGCGAACAATTATGATCTATCACGCATTGAAATGCTTCTACATATCCCGATAACTGATTGAATGTATTCTGAAAGATAACGCAGATAAGTCAAAACATCCTATTACACATTTTTCACAAGACCAAACCATAGGCATAGGCAGAGGCGATCAAAAGAGGAATTAATTTATTTCGCTACTTGCATACATGTAAAAAATCATTTTTAGCATATTAATTATGCGGGGTGCACCTCCTGTTGCCCTTTTATTTCAGTTGTAGGCCTATTAGGATAATAAATTGAAATTTATGTCTATAAAGGGAAGTGAATTTAATCCTAAATTGATGAGCAAACTTTCAAAACGTCACAAATCTATGAAAATTAAAAATTGATTCTATCATCGATTTTCCATCTTGAAGATGAGTTGAATCAGGATTGCTAATCAAAAGAAAAACAAAAAAAATTTAACCCAGTCTTCTGAAGGGTTAAAATCATATATTCCCGTTATAAAAAAGCCGAAATAATTATGTTTTTCGTGTTTCCTGAACATTTTACGAAAATGGATTAGTGCCGTTTTGAAAGTTTGCTCCTCAATTGGGGTAAGTACCTACTGCCAATTGGAATTAAAGGATTCTCAGCAATGATCCGCCCCCCCCCCCAAATTAACAAAGTAACATAATACGATATTACATAAAAGTACAGAAAGGGACAGGTAACAATTACAATTATTAACATCTTCAACTGTAACTCTAACTTAACTTAAACGTAACTTGACTGTGGGACACAATAGGCCAATACATAAATAAATAAATATTGACTTTTTCGTTCCATTACTATGCTAACCTAGCGGAGTTAGGGCCATAAAGCCCTCTCTTACACTCAACTAGGAAGACCCGTGCCCTCCGAAGCATGGCCAGAAAATGTAGCAAGTGTGGGACTCGAACAAACAACCTTTCGGGAGAAAGTCGGAGTCTGTACCACTACTCAACATGTTCTGCCAATACGGCTTAAAATAATGCAGACGATAGGCCTACACTATATACAGACATATTGTAGGACGTAGATACCCTATTTTAATTTTTTTTTTAACAACTTAACTCTACCCTTTTCTGGGGATTCGCAAGGTACAACGTTTAAATCTTTTTGCAAAAGGAAAATTGCACTGTGTGTATAGTACAACCTACGGTACTATGCTATTACTATGCATTATGAATGGTGATGGTACCAGAACAGGTACAGAGAAAGGTGGGCCCGGAGGTTTCCCCCGGAGAAAAAAATTGATAAATTGGCCAAAATTGGTGAGGGTTGGCGCATGTTGTACCCTAGAGAAGGGGGTTCCGGGGGTCTACCATGAGAAAGAAAAATTGATAAGTAGGCCCAAATTATAGGGAGGTTTTATGCATATTATACTCTGGAGAAAGAGGGGGCCCTGTGTTTCCCCCAGAGAAAAAAAAAGTAGTGAGGTTTAGCGCATGTTATACTAAAGGAAAGGGGGGAGGTTTAGTGCATGTTATACTATAGGAAAGGGGGGGGGGCGAAAAATTGAGAAATAGGCCTAAATAAGTGAGGTTTTACGGATGGAAGCAAGTAACTTGTTATACCAGTTGTGTCGGGCGTTTTTGAATTACAATAATTTTTCAATTTAACAAAATGTCAAATATCTCAAAAGTGGGGGGGGGGGCTGTAGGGGCCGGGGAAACTGCTGGGGGGGGGCAGGCCTCCTCGGGCACCCCCGTAGCCCCGCCACTGCATGCAAGGTGGATACGTAGAAAAACTGGAGTTCTATTTTTCAATTTTCCCTCAGTATTCTACTTTCCCTTAGGGAAAACCAAACGCAGTGAATACCCCTAATAATTAACAATGAAAAGATATATTGCAAGTTAATTTTTAATTATTTTTTTTAACTTGATTCTAACTTGGTTCTTGTTTAATCACTATATTACTGTAAAGTAGGTACCTGAAAAATATCCATAGTGTAAGGTTGACGCCATCATTATTGGCAAATTATCGTTATTTGACCGTACTCGTTGAATTATACTTTAGGACTGAACTCGTATCAGAAGCTCCACTAACTTTTATACCAAACCTATACCCGATAAAGCACATGTGTATTGCGTATGCATGCGACTCCAGCAGTTCAATTTACTGATTATGTTGAAGAAAACGCTATTAAAATTTAAATCGAAGTGATGAAAATAATTTCATTGTCGGCTTGACTGGCGTTTCTATACCTTCGATGCCTTCACCTTGCATAAAAGAGGTCTACACACATTTTGTTTATTGCATAGATTTGAATTTTACAATTCAATTGTATCTGTCATATGTAATTAAATTTACTGACCTCAGGGCTCAGGTCGACAACTACTAGTACAAGGCATAGAACCATGCAAAATTGAACTTTTTTTTGAACGTCATGTCAAGGATACAGGGAAGCGGGGGTAGCTGCCCCCTCCCCCAATTTGGTAAATCTGCTGTAGGTTAATTTACTACATAGGGCCTAAGTTATGAAAAAAGACTTTATAGTTTTATTAATTATTCGCCATTTTTATTGCAATAAAGTCGTTATTCATTCAAGTTTATGCTATTTTTACCCACAACTACCCCCCCCCCCCATGGGCTGGGTCCCTGCGTTATGTACATAGCACAAAAATGTAAATGTAGACTACAAGTACAACGATTTTGGAGTGCGATTAAATTGGTGAGGCACAGTTATTTTTTGCATAATTGAACATTTAGCCTAACTTTAGGCTAACTTTAGGCTAACTTGTAGCGTGCAACCCTACCTTTTTATATGTGTATCCAGTTTACTGGATACACTAATCCCTATAATATTACGTTATAGGCTATTTCTTATTATTATAACTTATTAAAATTCTTTTTTCATTTTATTTGTAGATCCGCCATATTTGTTTAGTACAATTAACCAACCTTCAAATATCACATTCGGTTTAAAATAAATTAATTTCTTTCTATCTTTTATTATTATTCGCAATTTATTTATCGTCAGACCTTTTAAAAATACAAAATCTCAAGTTTAACAAAGTATCTATTATATTTATTTCTATTTATTAATAAAAATACTTTTATTATTATCTTTATTATTTCTAAAAGTTTTTGACAGGAGGTTGGTGGCCTGTTGGATTTGTGGGGGCTTGAAAAGAGGTTACAAAAAGAAAAGAAAAGATGGTTGAAATTTTGAAATAACCCGATGTGGATTCTTTTAAAAAAAAGAAAGCCAAAGCCATAAAGAATTAAGATGGAAGGTGGTACCGATTTGAGGAAGATGAAGATGGGCTAAACAACCCAGGAAGGTGGTGTTCTGATCTCGCTCCCTCCTCACCCCAGACGATGTGACGTACGGTAATTACGACGAAGTGATGGCTTATTCATTCATGGAACGCTTATTGGCCACGCGCTGCCAGGTGCATAACAGTTTCTTTTCTATGCTTTTCTATACCTTAGGGTTTCCTAATCCTATCAAGAATATATAATTTCTGTTAAATAATTTTTGTTGTAATTATTTCACAACATTCATTCCTCGATCCTACAGTCTCTCCTAAAGAACCCTAAGCCGGGGAGAAAACGCAACAAACTTTAGGCTAACTTACTATTATACATAAAACTTGCAAGCGTTGATAAAGTCATCAAGGGTGTTGACTTAGAGACCATCTCTTAGAGAAAGCTTTTTACACTGTCACTGAGGCACTAGTGCAATGACAATGACATAACTACCTGATTTTTCCTGATATTTTGACGATTTTACTTCATACTTTCTTGTCGATTACTTGTGTATTACTTGATTGTATAATTGAAATATTTATTTATTAATTACTGTCACATTCAATTAATTTAAAATTAAAATGATCGTGTATGGGGTATCAGCTGTGTCCTAATCAATTCCTGTAAACAAAATCTTTTTATGATATAGTTTTTTTTTTTTTAATGATATAACGTGAAACAATGTAATTCATTCACAATTAGATTCATCTGTGAGGCTGCCTTTAAATTTTGAAATGTTTTGAGTGCCAATGAAATTAATCTTTATAGATATAGCCTAAATCTCATTGTCACTTTGCTTGTATGTCAGAAGGCAAAATTCAATCCAATATGGTGATATCAATGCATCATCGAACAAAGGATAAAAGTTGTAATATCTCATAGGCATTTCCGTACGTGAAGCTTCCTTTTTGGAAGCGTAGGTGAAAATCGGTGACACTTATATTTCGCACTTGTGATATCACCCTGTCGGTATAATTTAGGCCTACTGCCTGCTACATATACAATATACTGTACATAATCTGCAATTTTCAGAGCCATTCCTAACGACAATAACGGAAACAAAATAATAATACATATAATGATAGAAATAGAATGCGATAGAAATAAATTAGCAAAGAAATTGCAAGCCAACCAAACACTGAATAAAATCATGATTTTTTCCATACTAAACTGAATAAAAGCTTGCCTTGGTTTGGTTTGGCTCAAGCTTCACTGTACTGTTAAGCAGAAATGATTGAAACTAATGAATGAAATTAGTAATGACAAGATCAAGGCCGTAGCCAGAGGGGCAAAACGGGGGGGGGGGGGGTCGAGGGGGTCCGGACCCTTCAAGAAATATTTGCAGTGTATACAAGATATAATGTAGTTTTAAATTTTGGACTCCTCCCAAAAAAAAGTTCTGGCTACGGCCTTGGACAAGATGAATAAATTCAGTAGCCTCAGTCCTTAATAAATAGAGGCCTAAGGCGCTTATTCCACCTACGTCAATAGTCAATAGTAAATGTGGTATTGACGTGGTAGCAGACATTAAAGACAGTCTAAAAATGTCTGCTACCACGTCAATACCACATTTACTATTGACTATTGACGTAGGTGGAATAAGCGCCTAAAAAAAGGTATGCATTTAAAGAAAAAAAAACTTATTTTCCAATTTTGATTACGCCAAAATGCCCAAACTGAGCCTGTTCGAAACTGAAGCAAACTAGGTGGAGTGCACAGCGTTCGCAGAGGAACATGGTGGGATGCACTTACTTACTTTACTTTTTCGTGTCCAAGCGCGTCCAAAACTGGGCGAAATTCATAGCCGCCACATTGGCCTCCCACAGGTCTTCAGGGATGCACTGAGACCGCCAGTCACCTCTGAATTATCGTGTGACAGTCACACTGTGACTACTACCTCGAGTGATTCGGAATCCACTATAATCAGGAGGTCGGCCCTGTTAATAAACTCACCTTCTCAGTTCTCCCTGAGGTGGGGAGGTGCCTTTAGGGTGCTTCAAGTTTAGTAACAGACCTATTCCCCCCAACAGGCAGCAGGGTTGCTTGAAAAGCAGAAGTTCCGAAATCAGACGTTGGAAAACAGACAACAAACAAACAAACCAATTTTGATAAAATTAATTTTTAACTTAAATTAATTTTAACTTTTGATACGTTAACTAGAACTAATGGTGAATTTAACGACGAGTTCTTAATGTAGTAATAAATCGGTGTCAGGACAATGGCGGATTCACGGAGGGGGTCACGGGGGTCATGACCCCACCCCCCTAAATAAGTAAATTGATAAGATAGTTAAAAAAATTAATTGAATAAAAATTTTCAACAAACAAATTACCTTTTAAACTTATATACAACTTGCGACCTCTCCCCCTCTAAATTTTCCGCTGGATCCGGCCTTGTTCCAGAGGTGAGCGCGACTTGGATATTATGGTACTGTCGGCTATAATGACACTTATTGACTCATGTGACCGTTCGTATGCATATATTTATATATATAAGATCGTTGTGGATTACAATACAAGAAAGAAAGAAAGAAAATTGTCTTTATTTTCCATATGGGCGAATTTTGGGCCCTTCGGCCCACTCTTACAACTAACCCATACTTTCCTTTCTTTTATGTTCTGAAAAAGTACCGGTACCATTTAATCAGGAGTTAGGGCAGTTCAGTGTGGCCTTCATTTATAACATAAATTATCAATTCTATGGGTTATCAATAAATTAATACCTAATTTATATTTTAATTGGTAATACAGTAGGTTACAGACTTATTTTCTTTTTTGTACAATGGCTTTCGCTTTAGCAGAACCATGGCCGTGCCCAGGGGAGTGATCAAAGTGTGGTCCGGACCCCCCCCCCCCCCCCGAAATACATTTTTTAAGCAAACCTGTATTGTTTGAAGAATTGGAATACATTTATTTGAGTTTGAACACTGGATATAATGGACTTTCACGTAAAATAAAAATTGGACGCCTCCCCCCCCCCCCCCGAATCCAAACCTGGGCACGGCCTTGTTGAGCACAGCTGTTGCATAATCAATCAGTTTCTACATTTTGAGGTTTTAATGGTCCATTAGGAGAATCAGTGACCAGTGACCACCAAAATTCGAAAATAAAAAATAAAATATGCGGGCTGCGACCCCCCATCAACCGGGGACGGTTGCAGAGCGCGCGAGGAAGACAGCAATTCTTTATGACTGGTGGCACGTAACAATGGAACATGTGTAATCTACAATCAAACATGGGTCCCTTGGATCCCATGCCTTTTCAATACTTCTCCGCGTGTTTTTTTTATTTATTTTCTATTTAGTGAATGAAATGCATTGTTTGTAAATTTTTTTGCAACAAAACTGTAGACTTTGCTCAACCTTTGACCTCTTTAGGGTTATTTATGAAGAGCATTAGCTTTAGGTATAGAGCTTAAGATTTTGCTCATACCTGTCATATTATGTTACAGTATAATATTCTTACTCCAGGCATGCTATTGTACTGTATAGTGTATATACCATACGTATTATTGTATTATACCTACATTATATAAATCAATATTACAAAATAACTTATTTAAAGGATTTTTTGTGCACTCCTAGGCAATGTTGCACCCCCCTCCCCCGATCGTTACGGTACTGGGAACAGTGACCATTGTTTTTAACCAATCAAGTTCCATAACTGTAAATAAATAAATAAATAAGGACTTCATTTGTTCTATTACTAAGCCAACCTAGCGGAGTTAGGGCTATAAAGCCCTCTCTTACCCTCAACTATAGGAAGGCCCTCTGAAGAATGGCCAGAAAATTTAAGTAGTATGGGACTCGAACCAACAACCTTTCGGGTGAAAGTCGGAGTCCGTACCACTACTCTATATGTCATGACTGTAGCCTGTGTTAGTGACGGCATCTTAATGCACATCAAAGTGTAGAGGATTATATTATCTGGCTTATGACACACCATTATTTTATTATAAGTAACACTGTCTTTATTATATATTTTGATGGTCGATTATGGTCTCGTGTTGGCTTTTGCCTACTCTACTACTATTACAGTAGTACAATAAAAGGCCACAGCTTGCTCCAACAAGAGTTTGCTTTCATGTCTGAATGTTTATCACAATAAATCTAGCATTATATTCTCACTGGTTAGTTGAACTTCATTTTGTTTACAATTAACAAAACAATGCGAACAGAAATTGATCATACGGTTGATACTGTAGACACATTCTCTTTCTGTGACAAAACATTAGATATCATTGACATCAGTATGGAGTCAGTGACTGTAACAAATTAGCTATCATAGCCATTGTTAAAAAATGGGGGCTAGCACCCCGAAACAAAATGTTGACAATTACGTATTTCAATAACTTATACATGACTCGTATATATACTTGGTATACTTTTCATTATACTAATTTTCATTACATTCTTCTTATGTTTTTCTTCTTATAATTTGATTGTTATTGTCTATAAATCAATAGGCTGCAGGATGTTTTGTCTCGATAGTTTGATGATTACGGTCTACTGTATATTTTTCGTAACTTAGTAAAACAAAATTGTACAATGAATTTTCTGCATTATGATTTGCTTTTTTGGGGCTTTTAAGTCTGTTTGCAAATAAACGATTACTTTTTATATTTATTTAAGGAGTATGTAGATATAATAATTAATACGCGTGTTGTCTGAGTGCATTATTTTGGTTGTCAAAGGTGAAAATTTCTTGTACATGTCGCATGTGCATGCAATGCATGTCGAACAAAATAATCTTAGCGGACTTAATTACACACTAAAGTTAAAATAAAATTTGAAGCAAAAAATTACCTCTGCACGGCCAATCTGTCCACATCAAAGTGTTGACTGAGTGGATTATTTTGGTTGTCAAAGGTGCAAATATCTTGTTCATGTCGCATGTGCATGCAGTACATGTCGAACAAAATAATCTTAGCGGACTTAATTACACACTAAAGTTAAAATAAAATTTGAAGCAAAAAATTACCTCTGCACGGGCAATCTGTCCACATCAAAGTGTTGACTGACTGGATTATTTTGGTTGTCAAAGGTGCAAATATCTTGTTCATGTCGCATGTGCATGCAATGCATGTCAAACAAAATAATCTTAGCGGACTTAATTACACACTAATGTTAAAATAAAATTTGAAGCAAAAAATTACCCCTGCACGTCCAATCTGTCCACATCGAAGTGTTGACTGAGTGGATTATTTTGGTTGTCAAAGGTGCAAATATCTTGTAAATGTCGCATGTGCATGCAGTACATGTCGAACAAAATAATCTTAGCGGACTTAATTACACACTAAAGTTAAAATAAAATTTGAAGCAAAAAATTACCTCTGCACGGCCAATCTGTCCACATCAAAGTGTTGACTGAGTGGATTATTTTGGTTGTCAAACGTGCAAATATCTTGTAAATGTCGCATGTGCATGCAATACATGTCGAACAAAATAATCTTAGCGGACTTAATTACACACTAAAGTTAAAATAAAATTTGAAGCAAAAAATTACCCCTGCACATCCAATCTGTGCACATCAAATGAGAGCATGACAGCTTTGGTGGCTGTTATCGCGAATACTGCCCCATACACGTCTCTACTCATCACTCCAATTATTATAATTATTAGTTCCAACGCTAATAATGACATAAATGATGACATTTCCAGTGCGGTTTCTTCTGGAAATATTCTGCGACTGAATGAGTGTCGTGCTCCAAGAAATTATGCGCTAAGGGGATTTTTATTGAAGCTGTTAACTACTGTATTTACCACTGCATGTATGATGCATACGCTAGTGTTCTGGGATTTCTGCTGACAACTTCTCTGCCCGTACAGTAATCAAAAGCAGTAGTAGAATAAAAACAGAAGAACAACATCACCATTTTGGAAAATAATGCAATGTCGCATTCGTCGGCAGATAGTATAATGTTCAATGCGGTAATGAGTAAAATGACATGATTGCAGCTCATAATGTTTCTAATTCATTCCTCTCTTCAAAAGCGGATCTAGGATGGGGGTGGAGCAAGTTTGAAACAACTTGGAGGGTGAAGTAGATCGCGTCTTTGTCGTGCCCCCTGGACGCAGAGATTGTGTGAAGATGAAATCTCATATAGTAGATACTGAAACTGAACGATCTACATCTTCGCCAGCAGCCCAAGACGGCAAGACCATGCGTTGGCAAACAAGAAACAGAGCTGAGGTTCACCACATTATGTCTTGCAAGAAAGCTAATGGCGGAAGCATAATGCTTTGGCGTAATTTTAAAAAAAATGAAATAAAAAAAGTTTGAAACAGGAAGTTCTTTGCATTATTTGATATATATTTTGTCAAAAAAGCAGATAGCTCTTTAACCACATAATATTGTCTTATCCTGAACACAAGCTTTTAAAATTGAGAAAGATAAATTCCAAAGTATCAAAACAGAATCCGTTAAATGTCTAGTACCTGCAAGAAATAATGATTGATTCTTAGCCCCTTTTGCTTAGGCCATGTGAGAAGAACCAGGTACTCATTGTACCAATACCAATAAGTGCGCGTCGGATTTGGCACAAAGGGGAGTTACTAGGTATACACGTCACGCACACCCTAACTATCCGGTCTCATTTACCTCATACTTTGGTTGCGATAGGTAGACCTGGACACCACCTGGACGGTAATTAGATTGACACAGCTCACCATCAATTTAATAGTTTTTTTTTAAACCAACTTTGCAGTTGTTTTAAAAAAAAACTAATTAAAATCAATTTTTAATCAAGAAGTGGAAATTGTACGCTAAGACGTCGCAGTAGTGCCTACTGGCTTCGCGAAGATGAGGAGAGGTAGGGCGGGAGCCTCCCACCAATAATTGGTGAAAACTATGTCGTATGATTCCTCAGCGTCAGAGGTCAGGGATGAATCTGAGGTAGAGGTACCAGATAACATTGGCTTTATAATTTATATCATGAAAGCCGGCCGCCAAACCAAGTTGAATCCAGCGGACCAGAGCATGTTCATAGCTGCAGATAACTTGGTCGTGTGCACAGTGCCGGTAGGGAAACATGGTAGGACTTGTCCTGGTCACCTCCGAACTAATCGTGTGACTTCACTGAGTTTCCCAAGTGGTTCGGAATCCACTATAATCTGGAGGTCCACTGTCCTATGGGCTGGCGGAAGGACAGTCAAGTCGGGGTCGCTCTATGGGCCCAAATATGAGGCCTAAGTCGTTATTAACCCGACGAACACTACTACTACTATATCATGAAAGGGATAACCTACCCTATACAAGGAAGAAGACGGGTTGAAGCGTTCTGAGTATATATTCGGAAAAATGAAAGGTGCAGGCCAAGATATTCACGCTCTGGATCTCCTTTTCCCCTCGAGTCTGGTTCGTTCTTCCTTCTCTGACTACCGCTGTACAGTTGGCAAAATGATGAAGAGAAACTAATAAGCATGCTCGGGGGGGGGGGGGGGGGGGGGTGGTCCATGGGGTCCCCTTCCTGAAAGAAATTTTTTTGTGGAAACCTGTATGGTTTGAAGAATTTACCCATTACTTCATTAATAAATTACATAAAAAAAATTTGGACCTCCCCCCCCCCGAATTCAAAACCTAGGCACGGCCTTGGACCAACACGTTATGTGCCGCCCTCCCATGCTTCCGCTTGAGCTTTGTTACAAAGCATTCCATTGTACGTTTTGTAAAAATCTATAGGCTACTTTACTGCTGTTAAAATGCGTAACACCCCACTATATTACACTTATATTTTCAATTTTTTTCCCCGGGAGAGACTCCCGGGCCCTCCTCTTTGGATTACGTGCAATATTGTTTCTGTAAAATCTTAGCCGTCGTAATGGTAACGTAACGATTTTGTCCGCATATCTACAAAATTGTGTCCCCACTAAATTAGCATTTTATATACCTATGATATCATAAGTAGCCTGCGAATAACACCATAAGAAGCATAATCTCTTAAGAATACACTAATAGGATCACAGCCACCCCCGAAAAAAATCGTGGCTACGGCCTTGCATTCCACTATTGGCAATCACTCATTGCAAAGATGAAATAATATGACAATGTAGGGCGCACGCAAGGTCTTGCCGGGGGGGGGGGGGGGCACAGCAAAAGTTATTTACGCTTGGCTTTGTAGTTGTATTTTCCTATTTTTTATTTATTTTATAAGTACACAGGTACAGGTACGCAGATAATGTGGAGGTATGTTATTATTATAAATTTTTAACTATGTTTATTCAAATATTTATTTTCATAAATCATTGATAATTAATTATAACACCGCTGGTGCATTAGTAGTATTGCACTCGCTTGAGGCTCAAGCCCCAAAGGGCAATGGGCGTGCGGGCAGTGATGAGGAAATGAGCCGATCAGAAGGCATGCGCCCCCGTGCAGCAGACGCTCAGAAGTACACTATACCATGACCGTGCCCAGGGTGATGGTCCATGGGGTCCGGACCCCCCCCCCCCCCGAAATAAATTTTTATATGTAAACCTATATATCGTTTGAAAAATTTATCCATTAATTCATTAATAAAATTTACGTGAAAAATTTTTTTGGACCCCCCCCCCCCTCGAAATCATAACCTGGGCACGGTCTTGCACTGTACAGTAAACAAGACGTGGACATAGCTATCCAATCAGTGGCGGACTGGGACTGGGAAAGTGGGAAATCGGCCCAGGCATTTTGGCATTTTCGGATACAGTTTAAGGGTACCGTTTTTAAGGATACCTTCCTGCTGCATTAATGCTTGCTATTAACCCAAATTTTATTTTATTTTGAAATATGCTACGATTTTTTTCCTTTAGACATGCGGCCCCAAACACCCACCGGAAAATACCCGCCGGCCCAGTCCGCCACTGACTGCAATCAAGAGCGGATCCAGCGGAAAATTTAGGGGGGGGGGGTGTCCCAAGTTGTATGTAAGTTGAAAAGGTAATTTGTTTGTCATTTTTTTTTACTCATCATCATAGGAATTTGCCCATGACCCCTTCACCCCTCACCCCCCCCCCCCCTCCCGCCCCGAGGATCCGCCATTGGATACAATTCGTCGATAATGTAGCGATCTCCCCTATTACAGTCATGTAGGTCTTCATTGCCATTGCCAACGAAAAAAAAACACCATAAACCGTCGGCGCCAATGATCAGGTATTGTGTGAAAACAGCGTGTTATTGAAATTCAAACATTCCGCCTCTTGGGTAGTGGAATTCCCTACCGTTTGACAACATGAAAAATACCGAAAAAAATGATGGGTCTATTGAGACAGCGCGGGGACAGCATTTAACTCCCCGTGTGAGGTGGATAATTGACAGGGGCTATTTAGGATCACGCCTTTTCTTATACAGGAGCTGGCGCCCCAGGGGACTTGTGCGGCACATGAAGCCAACGTACCCGCATATTTCGGCCCTTTTTGAGTATAGCCGTACGGATCTTTACTGTAGTCTCATTCATTCCAATATTTTCTTTGAAAAATAGGGCTGAAATATTGGGGTTCTACTTCTACGCATTTTATAAGTAATTAATACAATTGAGCACAAGGGGGCCGGGGGGAGACAATTTGTGAAAAATAGGACTGAAATAGTGGGGTTTTACGTATAAATAATTAGATTACTCGTGACTTCGTGGTATTTCATTTTAATAAACAAAAAATAACAAAAACTTAGAGTTTTAGAAAAACTTGTTATAACAACCCGAATTAGTAAAACCCAAATAATCGTTAAGAAATTAACTTTGTCTAAGAAACCCACCTGTGTTAGTATAAAACCCTGAGCGCAAGAACTGCCATCTACAGAGGGAAACCCACTAGCACAGTTACACCTTATCTGCGATTTGAGACTTGCTCAACTCGAGGAGAAAATGCAAATTTGACTAGGGAGGGGAAACCTTGGTTTATATAGGACTGGGAGGAGGGGGTGGGAGGGGGTGGGAGGGGCGTGGTTGGTTACCTATCCCTAACCTACTAGCTAGATCTATTAGAGGGGATGATTGTGTGAATGTTATGTCGTTTGTTAATTTTTCCCTATTGTGTAAAGCTCTTCTGATTTCAACATTTTCAAAAAAATTTAAAGTGTAACTGTTCTTTATTTTGTGAAGGGCTGTCCAATTGTGAGGATCGAATGTGTGATTTTCCGAGTTAAGGTGTTTCTTGAATGTGCTGTTGGTGTTGTTGTCTCCTATACCTGTTATATGTACTCTGACCCTAGTTTTAAAGCTTCTGCCTGTTTGGCCTATGTAAATTGCGTTCCAATCGTTACAATTTAGACGATAAACTCCATTGCCTTTTTCCTTTTCTGGTTTGGTTTTGCAGTTCATGAGTTTATTGGCCAAATTGTTGCGGTTGTACGGGGCTGGTGTTTTGTCTGTTGGGGTTTTACGCATTTTGAGGAACCTAATGGGGGGGGGGGGGTATAGCCCCATAACCCCCCCCCCCCCCCCCCCGTAGAACCGCGCCTGAGGCAATAATGCTCTTTGAAGACCTCCTAAGTTTTATTAGGACAGAGAATTCAATATACAGTATAAACTGTGATAATGCACAATAGATTATAGCTTATTATATATTATAGATTATTCCTATTTCCGGAGTGCGTCGTTAGCTTCCTTTAAGATTATCACATTTTATAGATTAAACAATCGTTCACAAAGGTAAATATATTGTACTATACAAGTTTATCCATTCAGGAAGACTTCAAATAAGGTTTTTGCTCAAATTTAGGGACAGTGATGGAATCAGATATTAATTATTAATTAACTGTCAAGTCATGTTATTTTTCAAATATTTAGAAGATTCCCATTTCTCTTGGTTCGGACACTGTAACGAACGAAGCACCGCGCTCGTTTGATTTTATTGATGTATATAAATGAATGTAACTATCAAGCCCGTAGCCAGGATTTTTTTCGGGGGAGGGGGGGGGGCCTGTGCCAACTGAGATCCTATCTAATTTGAAAATATAAACGCAAAATAGTGGGGTTTTACAGCAGGAAAGCTTGCAAAGGAATGTATATTCATATTGCTCCAAACAGGGGGACCGGGGGTCTCCCCCGGGGGAAAATGTTGAAAATGTAAGTGCAAAACAGTGGGGTTTTACAGCAGAAAGGCTTGCAAAGAGATGCATATTCATATTGCTCCGAATAGGGGGACCGGGGTCCGGGGGTCTCCCCCGGGGGAAAATTTTGAAAATTTAACCGGAAAACAGTGGGGTTTTAAAGCAGGAAAGCTTGCAAGGGAATGTATATTCATATTGCTCCAAACAGGGGGACCGGGGGTCTCCCCGGGGGAAAATTTTTGAAAAAATAGATGCGAAATAGTGAGGTTTTAAGATTTTAACAGAAGGAAAGTTTATAATTTACTTAGGAAGACATATTCATGTTACCGAACGAAACGAAGATTTATTTAATTCTCAATTTTTCATTTCGGGGGGGGGGGGGGGGCTGCAGCCCAATAAGCCCCCCCTTGGCTACGGCCTTGGTAACTGTTACGATATGATCGAATATACCTAATTTTGACCACTTTATTACGTAACCGCGCGTTAGTTGCCCATTTCGAGAAACTATATCTTATCACTGATCTGCCCAAACCTAATCATGATGTGCCCAATGTCTCTGAAATATTTCATGAAACTCTTGAGCATTTCATGAAGAAAGCGCTGGCAGGATGAGTTGGAAACTGACCATCGCGAGTTGGGAGTGGTGGAGCGCTGTTCAAAACCGAGATAAATGGAGGAGTGTTGTCAAGTAGCTCAGAGCCCATCAATGCCTGTAGAGCCCGATGAAGAAGAAGAAGAAGAAGAAGAAGAAGACGATGAAGAAGAAGAAGAAGAAGACTTCATGAAGTGACTCAAGTGAGCAAATACCACGACATAAACAGTATGCCAGTTCCCAAACTTTTTTTGAGGCGGTATCCCTTTTTACAGGGCGGTGCCCAGCATGGCCCGATCTTATTGCTAATGCATTTCAATATTGTACATGTAGACTTATATTAGGACATATCCTACCTGCCCTACCTTTCCGTTTGTCCCATGGCGCCACGGGTTGTCCCCGGGGTGCACAGTTTGGGAACTACTGCAGTACGCTTTTGAAAATATTGGAATAATATACGCTATACTTTAACAAAGTCTCTCGTCTCTATTCTATGTTGATGGTCCCTTTAAATTCTAATGCGCAAGGGAACATGTTTCGTATAATGTTTTGGTGGGAATTCAGCATTCCATATATATATCCGTGATTTTCCTTATCATTTAATACTGACCATATTTGCAATATGAGTGTCTGAAGAACCTGTAATGAAATTGTCAAAAGACTTCCCTGTGACCATCAATTGTGGCAGAGATGTCATAAACTGCGCACTAAAGGGAAATCCTTCTAAGGCGGTACAATAGGGGAGCCCATTAATCATTAGTTAAAGAATTTTTTTCATTGAGCTGGGGAGTAGACAAAATCAACAAAAATTCGGCCAACCATTTGAAGCAGCATGTCCAAAAATTGGCGCCTTTTCGGGACTCCTTTTTGGGACACCCATTATGTCAAGGTGTATAATCCCATAGGGATAAAGATGTTCTGTGTGACACCTGCTTACAAAATTTGTATGTCGTGATGCACAGTGGCGTAGCCAGATTTTTTTTTTTTTGGGGGGGGGTCCAGTTTTCATGCAACATCAATACATATAGTTTGCCCGTTTACGATAGGTTTTCGAATGGGGTGGTGTTTCATTTGGCGCTGCCCCCTCTTATTTTCGTAAAATAGTAGAAAAAAAACCTTCCTCATGGCCGCACGCATCTTCTAACCAGGGGCATGTTCTTAATTTCCCCACCCGAGGGGTCGGGGGGCTGAAGGGGGCCCGGGGGTTTCCCCCGGGGAAGGCTTTTGAAAAAAATAGGCCTGAAATTGTGTGGTTTTACACATTTTTATGTATTTACTCGTACGTCTTGTAACCTATTCTAATAATGTTTATGTTTTACAGCCGAAGAATTGTAGACCTATTGCAAGAAAGGGGGGGCCCGGGGGAATAGTTTGAAAAAGAATAAGCCCAAAGTAGTGGAATTTACGCACTTTGAAACCAGTTATGCTCATATTTTACATACGAAGAATATTACAGCCAACAATGGGGGCCCGGGGGCTGCCTTGGGGAATGTTTTTTAAAAGATAGGCCTGAAATAGTTTGTAGGCAAATGAAATTTTGCAGACGATAAAATTGTTAACAAAACTGGAAACAGGTGGACCGGGGTCTCCCCGGGTAATTTTTTTTAAATAAAAAAAATTTTCTGTTTTGCTACGCCACTGGTGATGATGCTATTAGCTGCTATCTGTTATTTTTAAATCCTAACCGTGTATACAATGAATTGGTTCCTTTGAGATTTAAGATTTTGCGATAGACATATTATACTTATGACTAGCTACTGCTACTTCAATTAGGGTTGGGTCATGGGTGGGCAGTTAGGGTGTATGGAAAAATAATTAATAAATTAATAAGTCACCATCTTCTCTCCTCGGCATTTAGGATATTGACAATTATTATAACCGTAGTGTAGGCAGGCCCGTACCGAAGGGGGGGGGGGGGGGGCTAGGGCCTGGCCCTTCTAAAGTTGATAAAAAATAATAAATAATGTAAGAGTTTTAGCTAAAACTAATAAAATCACTACGGATGTAGGCCTACCTATCATTTATACAAATTTTTGTTCTTTCTTGCCCCCCCCCCCAAATTAAATCCTGGGTAGGTACAGTTAAACACTGTAGTACCTTGTGCCTGATTATGATACTTACTAAAATTAATCTGAATAAATATAGGGAAGGTATAGAGTATTGTTGTTCAGTGGTCAGTGTATCAGTCTAAATGGTGGAATTTATCAATAATTCAGCCCGTTTTGAGGGGGGGGGGGTGTCCGTGTCCGTCCATGGGTCCAGGCTCTGTCCTGGGCGCCAAGCATCGGGGAGGGGGGTGGGTCCATGCGGAAAAAAATACCACAAACTGAGTTCATGACATTTAGGAAAAAATATGAAACATAAAGAGCACCGAGCGGATTTCAATCATCTGAAAATGGCGCGAAATATGAGTTTATAATTTTAATGAATGGTGAGGATGCGTTTGTGGGCGGACTTCAAACTCAATTCTTTGTGCTCATGTGCTGTGAAAAGGACAAAGGAACCTGCAGTACTGACTTTCCTAAGGATGCCAAGAAGTTTGCCGAACGAAAGGCAAGAAAAATAAATATTAATCGTGATCTTTCTTGATTTAAACTTTATTTTTTAACATTTGTGTTTACCCGAGTTAATTCGAGCATACCTTGCTAGTTTTCACCCTATAATTTGGGCAGCAGAAACTTTAGATTTTACACATTGAGATTTATTCACATAACTGCAAGGGGATGGAGGGGCCAGTGGCGTGCAGTGCCGCATTACACTCAAGAAATCCTTAGAATGTATTAAGAGCATCGTTGAAATCTATAGGACGCCGCGAGCAAAGAAGATTGTATGAGGATGATGTTTTCAGCGCAGCCTAAGATAATTAAGAATCACATCGCGTTCATGGACGGATACAGGGGTGGTAGCGCCCCCCCCCCCCCAAAAAAAAAAAAAACTGTCATCAAAAATATTGGAGCACTCCTGGATATCTGCCCATGGCCACGTCATTGTATTTTAAATATTGTATTGTATTGTATAGGTGCCCATCACACTGACCGGCTAGGGCTATTTCCAAAAACGGTGACGTAGCAGACATTCAAGTCTTAGGTGGCGTTTCCACCGATCTCGCATTGCAGAATGCAAATGACATTGACGGAAATTAGAATTTTTCTTTTTATAGAAATCTATTAAAATGTTTATACTTAACATATGCCATGAAGCCATTTTTTAATTTGAGTTTGTTTGTTTGTGATTTTACTGTATGATTATTGATCAATTTTAACTATGGCATAGAGGAAAATAAACATTTCCGTCAATTCTGCAATGCGAGGTCGGTGGAAACGCAAGTCTTGAATGTCTGCTACCACGTCACCGTTTTTGGAAATAGCCCTAGCCGGTCAATGAAATGGGCACCTTAGGTACCATATGAGTTACGCCACTGTCAGCAAGAATATTAGAGCATTCCCTACCCATAGACGCGTCATTGTATACGGCGGGGTGCATGGCTAACCCCCACTCAATAATAGCGGCTAATCAAAAGGCGAGGGTATGTCACACAAGAAGCATAGGATTCTTTTCACCCGTCCCCCCTCTTTTGCACCTTTATGCTGGCCGACATTTATACAATAAATAATCATGTACAATGTGGCGCCAGACATAGGAGCCACTTGGGGAGTTTATCTGATTCCATATAAAATCATTCAGAAATTTCATTTTTTTTTTTTACAGAATTTTTACTACATTGTTTATTTAACAAGTCTATAGTCCAAGTCTTATCTAAGGCTCTCTGGACACGATGCGTTTTTTCCAAACGTTCCTGGTGCGTTTTACCAAGGTCAAAACGCACAGTTTTAACAATAAATCATGATGTTTACTAAATCGGTACGATTACTCCCATGTTGGACTTATTAAGGAGCTACAGTTATTGCCAAGTAATTTTTCATAATTTTGTTAAAATAATTGGAATGTTTCGTGTGCCAGAGGCACGGAAATGACTCAAACGCATCGAAAAATTCAGACAGAATATATCTTGTTGTAGTTGCTCCGCCATTTTGCCTCTTTCAGTCTTTCGATAGTAAACAAATCGTGGCAGCAGACATTTTTAGTAGCAAAATAGCAGGGATTTTGTGTTTGTCATGTTGCCCGCCTAACCGACGAGAAAACGCATGCGCCAAGAAATCGGTTCATTTTGAATTCCAAAGGCTCTCTGGACACGATGCGTTTTTCCCAAGCGTTCTAGGTGCGTTTTACCAAGGTCAAAACGTACAGTTTTAACGCAGTGAAGTATATAATACACGATGCGTTTTTCCCGAAGTTAAATCGTTAGTCCGCCATTTTTGTTTATTGTTATTTTTGCTTAAAAATACAATGCATACCTAATTTTTTAACATGCCTAGACCAAAAGGAAGAAGAAAAAAGACTATATTTGCTGCAATGCTCCTAATTCCACAGATGAAGCTCGAAGAAGAGCAACGACATGATAGGCAATAAGTTAAATCACGATTTTTACTAAATCGGTACGATTACTCCCATGTTATAGACTTATTAAGGAGCTACAGTTATTGCCATGTAATTTTTCATAATTTTGTTAAAATAATTGGAATGTTTCGTGTGCCTGAGGCACGGAAATGACTCAAACGCATCAAAAAATTCAGACAAAATATCTTGTTGTACCTAGTTGCTCCGCCATTTTGTCTCTTTTGATAGTAAACAAATCGTGGAAGCAGACATTTTTAGTAGCAAAAATAGCAAAATAGACAGGGATTTTGTGTTTGTCATGTTGCCCGCCTAACCGACGAGAAAATGCATAATTAATTATTTAATTTTAATTAATTAACGCATTGTAATTTTACTTTTTTACCCGTGCGTGTCGAGTCCTCGTCACCTCCGATTTAATCGTGTGCCTTTACCATATTCCCCAAGTTGTTCGGAATCCACTATAATCAGAAGGTCCACCCTCTCAGGAGAAAGAGTCTGCCCGTAGGGTGCCTCAAGTTAACAAACAGACTCACTCCCCCCGCCAGACTGACAGCGTTGCTTTAAGCAGAAATGCTGAAATCAGGCGTTGGAAACAAAAACAACAACTTTTCTTCCTAATGAGGTTCATTTGTGACTTCATTTTGTAGATGGCAGCACCAGTTGCAATGATATCAAAGCGTTGATTTTGCCTTAAGCCTCAATACTATTTTAAAATTATTTTTAATCACGTATTATTTTTAAGTGATATGTTTCTATAAATCATGGAGAATATATATATTAAATTATATGCAGCGAAATAAGGTCCAGGCATAGTAAAAATATTATAAAAAATATTAAAAGAATTAATTAGATGCTAAGAGCTTAGTTTTCACATGCAAACGGTGGCCATTTTGAATAATAAGGATATCGGTTTGTCGTCAGCGAACCTAGTGACCAAAACTGTCCCTAAAGAAACTCATTGAAGTGCTTAGAAGATTAGGGGTTCAGGTGACATTAATTTTGTTTTGCGTTTAGGAGTTAATTGCACCATGCTTTTACTCTACCTGCTCTGCTCTTTATCCTACAAACTGGAACACCGGGATTTGCAATTTTGCCAATGCTAGAATTCATGGAAAAAGGGTATAACTATACATTTTCCATTGACTTATAAACTTTGGCCTCAATGATCCCGAATGCTTCCCGCCTCTACTTGCCCCCCTTGGCCTGATGGCGCTTCAATGTACAGTACTCGTAACAATCAATACTGTCAATAATGAATCACTAATACTCGGGATCGATGATGAGGGAATCGATTCCGAATACTCAGCAGTCGAATCGAATTACTCGATTCTGGAATCGAACGGAATCAGATGTCCCTATTGTTGAGACTGCAGTTCTACAATATGTAGTAGAAAGACAAGACATGTAGAGTAGTGGTACGGACTCTGACTTTCACCCGAAAGGTTGTTGGTTCGAGTCCTACACTTCCTACATTTTCTGACCATGCTTCGGAGGGCATGTAAAGCAGGCGGTCCCGGGCCTTCCTAGTTGAGTGTATGAGAGGGCTTTATAGCCCTAACTCCGCTAGGTTGGCTTAGTAATAGAACAAAAAAGTCCTTATTTATTTATTTGGAAATTCATTTCCCGCCAAAAAATATTTTTTTTAATTTCACAAGCCAGTTGTCACGACTGTTTTAAGCGCCCCTACTCGGTCAGTAATAAGGACATTACTTTATCAAGATGACAGTGATAATGTTCGTATCAGGCGGACAAAGTTGAAATGACGAAAAATAACGATAAGGATCCGGATTTTCTGATCACAGCTGTATTATTGCTGAATAGTAATGGCATTACTAATAATGTCATTAATATTGACCGTGTAGGGGCCGATTTAAAACAGCAGTAATTGAAAATATGTAAAAAATAATTCAAACTGGCTCGAATGTCCCATCTGTCCTGTATAGAAATATATTTGAGACCACCCTTTGCGTGTTTCCATACAGATAGGCACCATGCGGATGCAGAACGTGACTGCGCATTGGCACACCACCTCAGTCTGTCAATTGTGACCAATGCACTGTAAATATTCATATCCGTTTTCTTCAGACCCAGCAAACTAACTGGCTAACGGAAAAACCAAACGGCAAATTATAATTTGAAGGGTTTTTATGGGCGTTAATGGACGTCAAGACATGTATAGCAGTGGTACGGACTCTGACTTTCACCCGAAAGGTTGTTGGTTCGAGTCCCACACTGGCTATATTTTCTGGCTATGCTTCGGAGGGCATGTAAAACAGGCGGTGTCGGGTCTTTCTAGTTGAGTGTAAAATAGTGCTTTATAGCCCTAACTTCGCTAGGTAGTAATAGAACAAAAATGTCCTTATTTATCTGATTATTGATTTATAAATACATTTATAATAATATATATGTAATATATAAAAATACTTATTAATAGATAAAGTAAAATAAAATAAATAAAAAAGTGCCTTTTTTCTATATCTTAAGTCACCCTAGCAGAAATAGAGCAATAAAGCACTATCTTATACTCAACTAGGAAGGCAGGGACCGCCTGCTTTAAATTGTGCCTCCGAAAAAAGGTAGCCAGTGTGAGACTCGAACCAACTTAGAAACTGCGGTGGACAGGTTTTAGCGGGCTTTAGTGCTTTTTCTTGTGCGAGTGTATACCAGTACACTCCTTGCGATCGGAGACGTGTCGCAACTAGACACAAGTACCTAATAAGTTAGGTGATTTAGTGACGCTATTGAAGAGGTTAATCGGATACATTCATTAAATTGTTTGCAGGCGATTTAACCTTTTTGCTTTCCAATTTATACGTATGGTCGAAATTATTGATTCCGAGATTTCAACGGATTTACACGTTTTGAGGTCCCAGGTACCCAAAAAAGTGGTTTTTACGAAATATCTGTCTATCGCTCTGTCTGTCTGTATGTCTGTCTGTCTGTATGTATGTCTGTCTGTGCGTCGATTTCCGGGCAAACTACTCGGTCGATTTTGATGAAATTTTGCATGTAGGTTCACAAAATTCATACCTCGGGACCATTTTTTTAATTTGGGGCTAACTCAATTTGGGGGGTTTTATTCTCAAAAAACTCCAAAAAAACATCTAAAAAAATTATTTCCCAAAAACGGCTCGAACGATTTCATGTAAATTCACATATATTGTAGTTGTTATTTATGTTGATAAAATGCGAGGGGTCGCTTGCCCCTTCATAGTTTGCTTCTGGGGGTAAAAAAATAAAAATAACTAAATTTTCATGAAAAATTACTAAAAAAATAATTTTTCTGCGAAACTATTCTATCGATGATTTCTACCTTCAGGTATGTTTTAGGTGTTAAATTGAGTAATGAAACCGGACAGGTTGCTTTCCCAGAAAGGTATTTGGTTTTGTAAAAAAAATGTTTTTTTGAAAAAATGATAGAAAATTCACGGTCAAATGCATTGCGTGCCCTGCCATTATAGCTGTGTGGTAATTTGTTGGTCTGACCTGTCTAGAATTTACCTCACCTCCAGTGACGTCAGGTGGACAACCCCCCCCCCCCCCCCCGAGATGCCCGAAATTTATCTATAGGAAAATTATTTACCATGAAATTACTCATTTTCTCTAGCTACTACTTGATAAATTGGAAAGCATGTTCGAGTAAACTCGGACCGGTTCTTTTATAAAATATAAACAGCAACTTATCGGGTAAAAGTTGGAGTCTTTTTCTTAGCAACAAGGTACATTTTTAACCTTTTATATCGCCTCTAAGCCGTGCGAAATGTTATTTAACGGTAGAAATCAATCTTTCTTCGATCTGTTTAATACTTTTTATGAACAATTTTTTCACTTCACCCAGCCCACCTCTTGTTTATAGGCCTACTTAGTTTACAGCATCCGTTAAAAAAAAAAAAAATAGGTGCTACAAACGTGTGAAAAAAGTATACACATTAATTTTTTTGTTTTCTTTGTATGAGTCTAATTCTTTTGGCTTTTGAGTCTGACGTGAACTAAAAATGCATTGGCAGAGATTCCCAGGTTGCCGACTTGTTTTTCATTTTCTTTTTATGAGTCTAATTCTTTTGACTTTTGAGTCTGACATGAACTAAAAATGCATTGGCAGAGATTCCCAGGTTGCCGACTTGTTTTTCATTTTCTTTGTATGAGACTAATTCTTTTGACTTTTGATTCTGACATGAACTAAAAATACATTGGCAGAGATTCCCAGGTTGCCGACTTGTTTTTCATTTTTCATCTGACATCTTTGCGGCTGCAGAACGAAAAATAATTAATTAAATCATTAGGACTCGGTCTTTGTGTACAAACTATATTGGCAACTATGCTCCAATTACTATTAACTAATTAAACTATCGTATTACGAGTCCTTAACGCTTGTTAAATTTTTTGGCCATACTTCGGAGGGCATTTAAAGCAGGCGTCCCTGGGCCTTCCTAGTTGAATTTAAAATAGGGCTTTATAGCAAGGCCGAAGCCAGAGGGGAGTCCAGGGGGTCCGGACCTCTCCCGAAATATTTGCAGTGTACACTAGAAAGAATGGAGTTTAAATATATTGAGGTTACCTCACCTCATGTGACGTCAGATGGACCCCTCCCGAAAAAAAAAATTCTGGGTACAGCCGCTAGGTTGGCTTATTAATAGAATATAAAAGTAAATTTTTATTTTTTTAATTAACTTAATGAAAAAAAAAATGTACATCAGTCACTAAGTCATCTCCAAAATTGGTTAATTGATTATTTTTCACTGAGTTCCCAATTGCACTTTTGTGTCACTTAAGGAAAAAAAATGTACATGAGTCACTGAGTCATCTGCAAAATTTGTTAATTCATTATTTTTCACTGAGCTTCCAATCAGGTGCGCAAAGTTGGCGGGGCACGGTCCATCGTGCCCCCTCCAGCCCCACTGCTCCAGCCTCGAGTAGGTATTGCAAGACGTGGTTCATAACATTTCTACATAATAGTCCTACATCATTCGAAGTTCGTGTCACTTCAGTCGATCACATGCTTCATAAATGTTAGACAATTAAATTGCACGTTACAAACTATTGTGTATTGGAAAGCCTGAATCCTCACCTGCTGAGAAGTGACTATTCCATCTGATCTGAGAGCGAAAGACGAAAAGAGGTTGACTCAAGTCAATATTTGTATAAAAATCTCGGCTCTTCCTGTACGGTTTGCATGGTGAGAACTCTGATTCCAAAGATGACCATATCTCATTCTGATAGTACGTTTTGTTATACCCAAAGAACTTCTAATATAATATACCTATATATATATATATAGTTATACCTTCCATTTGCGATTCGGCAAGTAAATACTTGGGTGCATGGCCGTGCCCAGGGGGGTTATCCAAGGGGTCCGGACCCCCCCACCGAAATTTTTCTTTTTGTAAACCTGTATTGTTTGAAGAATTCATTCATTAATAAATTACGTAAAAAAAAATTGTGGACCCCCCCCCCCCCCCCGCAATCAAAACCTGGGCACGGCCTTACTTATGTGTATTGAATATATAGGGAATTACACATTCACACTTAGGTCACTAGGTCTATGTGTTTACCTACAGCAACGGCAGAATACTACAATATATATTAACTCTACAGGTAACCCTGAACACCAGATTTGTATTACAATAATTTCGTTTTGTTTTCGAATGCCTGATTTCAGCATTTTTATTTCAAGCAACCCTGTCAGTCTGGTGGGGGGGAGGGAGTCTGTTTATTAACTTGAGGCACCCTATGGGCAGACTCCTTTCACTCGGGGAGAATGGGAATTGACTGACAGGGTGGACCTCCTGATTATAGTGAATTCCGAACCACTTGGGGAACAAAGTAAAGTCCATGGAGCTAATAAAACTATGGAGCCACCATGTCGTATTTCGGCTGTGCTGGAGGACTGAAGCCACGACCACGCCCCCTCATAGGTGCATTTTGGCGGGAAATTCAAATTTAATAGTTTTATTACATGTTTTCTTTATAGTTTTCTTTGTTGTTTCATATATAGATATATTTATTATATATATTGTCTAACATTTAAATTAAAAGTACTGGAAGATCTGCATTAAAAAAAATTATTTTTATCTAAAAGTAGGGAAAACTTTGCTTAAAATATTGTTAAAAATATAAATTAAAAGTACTCCAAGTTGTGCATAAAAATATTGCTGGTTACCTGGCATGATTTTCCGTTGTAAATAATCTTTAAATAATCTTATAAAAAATAAAATGTTACCACGGTATCAAATGGCAAAAGGCTCAATCTGCTCCTATGCTACGGAAATAGCCGAAGTCAAGAGGCTTCAATCCGAATGTTTACGATGAGTCTATAGTTTTACTATGTCTATGGTAAAGTCACACGATTAATTCGGAGGTGAGCAGGACCCGACACACACTGGTATAGTCTCAGAACGTTATCATGTCCCACCATGTTCCTCTGCCAACGCTGTGCACACTGCCAAGTTTGCCGCAGTTTGGGACAGGCTTTGTTCTGGTGGATTCAACTTGGTAAGGCCGTTGGCTACATTAAACGAAGTGGAAAAAAATCAAAAAAATGGATCGTGCAATGGTCTTCGGCGCCTTGATGTTAGCACGCTTGTACTACTTGTTGTACTTGTGAGAGTCATTAAGCGCCATGCGATCGGAGGCGTGTCATAACTCAAGTTCGCAAATATTAATAATACTGATTGAGGCGACTATGAGACATGAGGCTAATTGTTTATGCATCCTTCTGACCCTTAAAAAGTCTTAAAGCATGGGACAGACCGACAGGGTACCTTATCAGGCAGGGCAGGCGATTGTTCTTAGAGGTGCGCCATTCCTGTTTTTTTCAGGAGCTTGCGTTAACAGTTCCAGTGATCCAAGAATAGCGGTTCCTAATACGCGTTCTTTTAGGAGCCAGTTCCTGGCTTAGGCTCAATCCCAATACTGGTGACTAGTAATCGTGCCCTGTCCATACTTTGTAGGAACCAGTTTGCCAATGGCTAGCTTATGTAAAAATAAGTAAAAAAAAATATTCATTAATAATATATTATTATTCATTATTCAATAATCATTTACACTAATTTCTTACTAATTTTCCGTGGAGTTAAGCAACTGACCGGAAATCCCCATTTATAATTGCGTTCCTCAAGAACCTAATATTTTTGTGTCCGGGAGCCGTTGCAACTAGTTCCTAGCTCAAGAACCGCTCTTAGGAACGGCTCCCGAAAGAACGATCCACTTCTAATTTTATTGTTCTGAGGCACCCTTATAATGAGCGTCTTTTAGTCATTCTGTACGGAGTCTATATGGTTTTCAGTAGACTGTTAGTAAAATCGTTAGCCTACCGACTATTCTACTTTAATTAATTAATTACCTTCTTCGAATGCCTCTTCTATCAAGGATTGACCTTCTTAATGCCAATTGTTAATACGTAGATACCATACGCGGACTCCCCGAAAGGAAGTCAAGCTCTCAGTAGAGTGTCGAATTTGCATAGTCATACTGTAGTAATAGAGACTGTACTGGAGCATTGTAATGCAATGGTTTCCCGTTGCCTTCTGCATCCTTGTACCGTTGACTCTTCATTGAGTTCCTCCACCTTCGGGCACAACCCCAGGGCAAAAGAGTGTCCTAGTAGTGGTGCTTATTTAGTAGTGGCAACCCGAGCTGCGGACCAGAGCAGGTTCAAAGCTACAGTGCGCAGTACCGGTAGGGAAACATGGTAGGACTTGTCCTGGTCACCTCCGAACTAATCGTGTGACTTCACTGTGTTTCCCAAGTGGTTCGGAGTCCACTATAATCAGGAGGTCCACTGTGTTATGGGCCCACACCGTGGCCTGCGACTGTGTCCAACCATACTGCTACTACATTCGCCCCGACACATAGCCATCCTCGGGCTACTGTGACTTTTTCTAGACAATCCCATACTACCAGATTTGCCACCACACCCTCCGATGGGACGTCAGAATGTGCTTATTCGTTAAATTTGCAGCTAGCCACAGTATCAGGTGGCCTTTTTGTTTCCGCCACGTGTGAGCCCACTAGTAGTCTCCAGCTCAGCCCTAGCAACCTTACCTTAGGCTATACTAGTTTAGTATATAGGTACTTATCTAGTATAGGTGAATAGGTATTGTTTTAAGAGAGGCCTAAATAATTTTACCCGGCAGATGACATGCATATTATGTAATTTTACCAGGTACGCCTACATGCCATGCACGTATTAAAAAGACAATTTTCTTATTTTTCTTATTTGACATTTATTTTTTATTTATTCTTTGGTCATCAAAATAAAATAAATACGGCCTACAAGTCTACAGTCATAAAATTATCAAAAAGTCACATTGCTATGTACAATACTCAATTCACTGCTGACAATAAATAATAAACAATTAACGCATTAAAATACAGTACATACGCCTAGAATTATTATATACTATACTAAACATGAACAATAATCAGAAAGGACGGCTTCATTTCGTATCCCTAAATAAGTTAAACAAAATCAGTTCAATTTACGTACGGTAGGCAATTTCAATCATTCTAATAATCGCACACATTCCTGAAGAACCTACAAAACTAATACGAGGTGTGTTCAGAAAATAACGGGAATTCTAAAGATTCCAATAATTGTCAATTTTTTATATTATTATTAATAAATAAAATAAATAAGTATTGACTTTTTTGTTCTATTACTAAGCCAACCTAGCGGAGTTAGGACGACGAAGCCCTCTCTTACACTCAACTAGGAAGACTCGGGACCACCTGCTTTACATGTTCTCCGAAGCATGGCCAGAAAATGTAGTAAGTGTGGGACTCGAACCAACAACCTTTCGGGTGAAAGTTGGAGTCTGTACCACTACTCTACATGCCCTATTATGTTGATATTCATGCTCCTGAATCAATATGAAATTTTCGGTTGTATTCATTGTCTTAATTTTTCTGTAGCAGCTGCTAAGGTTAGACGTGATTTTATGAACTTGGTGATTTTCGTTTGTTATAAGAAATGGATCGTAGTATATTTTGTATTACATTTTACGTAAAAAATTGAATAACGTGTAACAAAGTGTGTGAAATGTTAAAAAAAAGGCCTATGGTGAGTCTGTTATGAGTAAAACAAGAGTTTACGAGTGGTATAAGCGTTTCCAAGATGGCCGCTAAGGTTAGACGTGTTTTTATGAACTTGGTGATTTTCGTTTGTTAAAAGAAATGGATCGTAGTACATTTCGTATTACATTTTGCGTAAAAAATTGAATAAAGTGTAACAAAGTGTGTGAAATGTTAAAAAAAAGGCCTATGGTGAGTCTGTTATGAGTAAAACAAGAGTTTACGAGTGGTATAAGCGTTTCCAAGATGGCCGCTAAGGTTAGACGTGAATTTATGAACTTTGCGATTTTCGTTTGTTATAAGAAATGGATCGTAGTATATTTTGTATTACATTTTGCGTAAAAAATGGAATAAAGTGTAACAAAGTGTGTGAAATGTTAACAAAGGCGTATGGTGAGTCTGTTATGAGTAAAACAAGAGTTTACGAGTGGTATAAGCGTTTCCAAGATGGCCGCTAAGGTTAGACGTGAATTTATGAACTTTGCGATTTTCGTTTGTTAAAAGAAATGGATCGTAGTACATTTCGTATTACATTTTGCGTAAAAAATGGAATAAAGTGTAACAAAGTGTGTGAAATGTTAGCAAAGACCTATGGTGAGTCTGTTATGAGTAGGCTAAAGCAAGAGTTTACGAGTGGTATAAGCATACTAGCATACTTTTACTGATATGTAGTATTTCGTGGTGTTAACTCCACACTCGGGCATTTGCTCAGTGGCGTGATTTCTATTAATTATTAATGTATTGTGTATTGTCGCATTGTATTGTATTGTATTAAAATATATTCATTCATTCATTCAAACGTAGAAAAAGTTATCAAAAAGCGAACATTCCAGTTATTTTTTGAACACACCTCGTATACTCGGTGTGTTACACCATCATAGGCTAGCTTTTTAGATTTCTCTATAACAATAAAAGTACGTAAGTACCAAAGTAAAGATTAATACAATTAATATAAGATAATATTCTCTTGGTGGGTCAGAGCTGAAAAGTACGCAAATAATAACTCTTATCAAATCAATGAAGTGTAAGTTACTTTAAATGCAATAGTATGGCATACAATCCATCAAATTAAATAAATAATTCAAAAATACATGAGAAATCCTTAACATTAATAAGGATAGAAATTCATAACAGCCCCAAATTATAATACAATACAGCAATACCATTTTGAAACAGATCTACACAAGAGAACAAAGTTATTTGTATAATACGAAATTATTTATTTACAACGATGACAATAGTGAAACATGAAACAGCCAACGGACTAAGTACGTGATACAATAATTTTCAATTTATGTGTTTAAATATCGTCCGAATGATTTTAAATAAATTGAATGATAATTAAATAAGTTATTATGTTATGAAACTAAAGCGAGCAAATTACACTAAGATTTTGTACTTCCTAATTCTACAGTTAAAAATTAATTAGACGCCAATATTAAGTCATGGGATTGTGTAAATAAGGCAAAAGTCTTATAAAACAGTATGTATGTACGTCTTGTACAGCATGGCATAGGTTAGTAATTCCTATTGTTCACAGTAGTGGCTTCATTACCTTAAATAATAATAATAATCCGTGTATTTATAAAAAAAAAAAAAAACATTACAATTTTTACTAAAACGGGTGCCACAAAGCCAAAAAGGCGCGTTGGGATCATGTTTATGGGAACACAGTGATTTTCGTTGGAATCTCTGACTACCAGCAACTCATCAATGTAACCAATCTGAACACTGTACATCCTGCTGCTTAATTTGATGGCGTTAATGACCGCCATGTTAAATGTTAATGTTAAAAACCGTCAGATTGGGCCCAAAACTAGCATGTCTGATTTGTGATTCGGTTGTTAAGTGGCTACGCTACGAGGAAGAATGATATTCGGACTATAGCGGCGAAAAAACGAAAAAAAAGGACTTAGTCCAGGGCCTACCAACTATGGAAGGGGGTAACCAGAGGGGCACTGAATACTGAATTATGATGAGTTATGACACGTCTGATAGACGATATTCTACTGTTACACCTTTTCCAAAAAATATATTTGTTTAAAAATACCATTTTATGTCATGGATGTAGGAAGATTCCATTGTTTTGAGTGGTGTATGCAGTGGCGTAGACAAGGGAGGGGGGGGGGTCAGCGGGGTCCGGACCCCCCCCCCCCAAATTTTAACAAAAGAGCAATTTTTTTAGATATTTATCTATAAAAAAAAATCGCCCTCTGTCCCCCTTTTTCCAGTTTTGCTAATAAAATTAAAAAAAATTTTGCCGACGAACTATTTCGGGCCTATTTTTTAAAAAACAATCCCAGGGGGAGGGGGCGCCAAATGAAACACCACCCCATTCGAAAACCTATCGTAAACGGGCAAACTTAATGAAAACTGGACCCCCCCCAAAATAAAAAAAAAATCTGGCTACGCCACTGGGTGTATGCATTGGTAAACCGTCACATAAAAAATAACTCAGCACGGTTCTAATCCTATATGCGAATCCTCTTTTTTGACCAATGCTTTATCTGGGATGTTGTGGTTACTGGTTGGCAACATGCCCGTTCGTTGTCATTGTAGGTAGCCATATTGCGTGACGTCACAGCAAGCTACCAACATAACAACGTTGAAATGACTGTATATACCGGACTTGCACATTTTCTGTGCATCTAGGGAACAATGTAGACCCATCAGATTTTTTTCTTCTTGGTGTGGGACGATAGTGTCCCAATAGCGTTCAAAGGGTTAAGGTTGAGTGTACCCAGTCCTAGGGGAAATTTGTTTCATTTATGTTGAGTCCAGAACCCCAATATTAAAGTAAATCTTCCGTTTCATATTCCAGCTTTGTACCAACTGGACTGATCTTGACCCAATATGGCGGCAGTAAGGGAAGTGACAGATTAATATCAATCGTATATCAATAAAATTAGGCAAGACGAGACAGACTGACGTTAGGCATAGCAGCCGTGTTTATGTAGACTTATCTTAAAAAGCAGACCATTAACTATGTCCTGACAACAGGTTTTACACATTTTTGACATTGTTCCTTTCCTTACAATGTCGTATGAACAGGAAAGGAAAATATTTACGTTAATATGCTGTAAGGAAAACTTTGTGAAGGTCGAAATTTTCGATCTAGAGATTTCCGTGGAGTTACACGTTTTGAGGAACAAAAAACAGTGGTTTTTACGAAATAACTGTCTGTTTGTCGATCTGTCTTTTGGTCAGTTTGTGCGCAAACTATTCGGTGAATTTGACTTAAGTTTAGCAAAGAAAAATTTTAGACTAAAAATTAAATTTTAGACTAAATCAATTTTGGGGGGTTTAACCTTTCAAAACTCCAAAGCTAAAAAACATTATTCCCTAAAACGGCTCGAACGATTTTCTTTAAATTGACATATATTGTAGTCGTAATTAAGGTTAGCAAACCACAATAGGTCACTGACACCTTGATAGCCGGGGGTAAAAAAAAGACTCAATTTTTATAAAAAAAAGACTAAAAAATAATTTTCAGTTGAACCTTTCCATTCTAACTTCAGGTATGTTTTAGGTGTTAAATAGAATAACAAAACCGAACAGGTTCATTTCCTTAGCAAAGTTTTGATTTTTAATAAAAAAAAAATATTTTTGAAGAAATTATGGAGAATTCAGAATGTAATGCATACCTTGCCGTGTTGTAATGTATTGGTGTGCGCGTTCTAGACTATGCAATCGTCCTATAGTTCAATTCAGTGCTTTGGGATAGGGAATGTCGAGGCAACCGAAATTTAACCCTAGGAAAATTATTTACTATGGAATACTCATATTATCTATGTCTGCACCTATACTAATTGATAAACAGGAAAGCATGTTCGAGCAAACTTGAACCGGATCTCTCCGAATGAATTTCTAACAGCCGGCTTACTGGATTACTCCTCAATGTCAACCCACACAGCGATTGGAAGTGACAATGGGCAAGTTTTGATATGCTTACATTTGGCATTGTAACAGGGGTTAGCTCGACTTAACCAACTACGGGATTTTAGAAAGACTACGTACGTATTATAACACTAGTGACCTAAATATTTTGCCGAAAATTTTGGAATCTGGCTGCTCTGCATAGGGCTAATAGTCTTCTTTTTTGGAAATTTCCTTGTACTTAGTCAAGATATGCTCGAAGACTGCGATAACGTACTCGAGTACGTTCATGTACTCACGGAATATGAGCCAGTCCCGGACATTGCGGTGCGACGCGTCTTTTATATTCCGCACGGTGTCGTTCATAACTGCGCTCGACACGTCTCCCTTGGTCGTGATCTTCCTCTGCTCGATTGCAATTTGAATCTCACATAGAACCTTAAACAAAGAAAAGAGAGTCATGATGAAAAATGTTTAGAACACTATTAATGCCCGGAAGGACGTTTTTATATGAACCGAGATATACTTATTGGTCCCATGTCCTTTTACAAATTGTATTATATTGTAAGTGATATTAAATTTTATATAATATATTACTAGTATAACATACTGAAAATAAAAACTGGTCGGAGTGGGCCTCGAACCTATGACCTATGGATAACCCATTATGAACTATGCAATAACCCATGGCAAAGTATAACCAAGATAAAGTATGAAACGCTGTTGAAACTTGAAAAGGTATACTCACTTTTAAAAGCTCCTGGTTGGACCTTTCGAATTGCTGCTTGTAGTCACCATTATATTGAAATTGATCCTTAACGACTTGATCCAACCCCACAGCAATCTTTTGTAAGAATTCGTAGACCTTTTCCAAACCTCCATCTGAAAGGCGGTGGGTTCAAATAAATGGTTTGTATAATGAGGGATTGACTTATTAAATAAATAATGACTGTTCTGCTACTAAGCCAACCTAGTGGACTTAAGGTTACAAATCCCTCTCTTACACTCAACTACGAAGGCAAGGGAACGCCTGCTTTACATGCCCTACTACTCTTACTGCTGTCCCAACCTTTCGCAGACATTATACATATAAATACTGTACAATATATCATGCCATACATGCCATACATGATATAATTTTCATAAGCCGATATACCCGGCTAATCGACACATTATATTTGTACTTAATATTATACTGTATATACAGTGGCGGCGCTAGAAATTTTAAGGCGGCGGGCCATGGAGAGGCATGACTTCTATCTGGGGGGGGGGGGGCAATGAAAAAACAAAAACATTTTTCATTGGGAGTAGGTATACCGTTCACTAATTCTGCAATTTAACAACATGTAAAATATCTCAAAAGTGGGGGGGGGGGCCCCGGAGGGGCCGGAGAAACTGTTGGGGGGGCCAGGCCCCCTCGGGCACCCCCGTAGCGCAGCCACTGTGTATATAGTACAATATATATGGCAAGGCAAATTCATGTTGTACAATAAATAAATGCTTAACCTAAATATGCTAAAATAGCACCAAAAATGACATTTTTACAGTCAATAACTGTACATATAGTCAGGACATGTAGAGTAGTGGTACGAACTCCAACTTTCACCCGAACGGTTATTGGTTCGAGTCCCACACTTACTACATTTTCTGGCCATACTTCGGAGGGCATGTAAAGCAGGCGGTCCCGGACCTTCGTAGTTGAGTGTAAGAGAGGGCTTTAGAGCACTAACTCCGCTATGTTGGTTTAGTAATAGAACAAAATAAGTCAATATTTATTTATTTACTTATATAGTTCTTGTTATTACCATTAGCCTTATGTTGGTAGAAATAGTTTGTAGAAGCCGGGGGAGCTTCCATACTTAGTGCAGTTAGTGCTTTGCGGATATTATCGATAAAGACCTCCTGTAGTTACTACTATTGAACAGTTTATCACGAGCAATAATAATTTTGAAAATTACATTGGAATGCATACTGTCTTTGACTTTTAGTTGTGAAATATCTGGGAAATATCGTTACTGCTAGTAATAGCTTACTAAGCACTTACTTAGAAGCTTGTCGATATCTTCATTTCTGCTCGTTCCCTTGTGCTGCTGCTCAAGATGATCAAGATGTGACTTGTTCAACGATGTGCCCAAATATTTAGGCATCTCAGTTCGGTTTGGCAGCCAGTTCAGATGGTGTACTTCCCAAGTAGAGTGATGCCTGTGATAATCAACTCCAAACGTGCTCATCACCTACGACAAAAGAGAAGAGCTACAGTTTACATTGCATTCAGGATAGTTTTCCTATACCTGTGAGGCTGTGAAAGTGAGACGCGAAGCGCCAAGCTTCCGCTTTCCGCAGGTTAAGGTGATGTGCCTGTGTGTATTTCTCATTTTTGCTCTCCTATTTAAATACGCAGTATAAGGAAAGGTTTGTGATGGTCGCAAGTTTCGATGTCGGGAATGGTTTTACACGTTTTGAGGTCCTAGAAACCGAAAAAAGTACCAAATGTCTGTTAGTCTGCCGGTCTTTGCGTCAATTTGGAGGCAAAGTGGATTTGGTTGAAATTTGCTATGTACATAGGTTCCAAAAATCATGCACCGGAACAGATTTTATTTTTATTTTAGACTAACTAAATTTTGGGGGGTTTTACACTCCAAAAACTAAAAAAGTGGCCTAAAAATATTTCTCGAAAATGACTCCTACGATTTGTTTTAAATTCAAATATATTGTAAAAATTATTGTTATCAATGTAAAAAAAATCCAATATGTCCCTCACCCCTTGATAGTTTGGTTCTGGGGCAAAAAAGTAAAAAATACTCAATTTACATTAAAAATGTATATAAAATATTTTTCTGCAGAACCTTTCAATCGATACTTTTTAACTTAAGGTACCTATGTGTTAAATAGAGTAACAAAACTGAACAGGTTTCTTTCCCAAGTAAACTTTTGGTTTTTCATAATAAAATATTTTTGAAGAAATTATTGATTATTCCTAGACCTATTTATTGCAATTTGTAGGCCTACATAGCGTAACATACCCTGCCAATATTATTGTGTTGCATTATAATGGTCTGCCCATTCTTGGCTATGCAATCGTCCCATTGATCAATTCAGTGCTTTGTGATAGGGAAACTCGATGCATCCTAATTTAACAGTAGGACAATTATTTACTAAGGCATTATTACAGTACCTATCCTACTTGATAAATAGGAAAGCCTGTACGGGTTTTATACATTATATTACAGTATTATACGGTATATGGTATAATATAACACTGACATTAAATGAACTTTCGTTGGAGAGGTAACCTCCTCATTATAATCGAAATTAAGGATATAGAGAAAACTGGACTTGGCGGGATTCGAGCCCACGATCTACGCCTAACTAGGGGCTTCTGGTCCAGCGGTATAGACGACGCCCCGTTTAGGCTTAAATCGTGGGTTCGAATCCAGCCAGTTGAGTTTTTTCTATGTGATCTAATTTCGGCCATGTACGCGCCTACTCGTACCGGATCTTTTATTTATAACGAAAAAACCGAGCAAACGTCTGCAATTTTAATGCAATGTGCATGGACCCTTACTGAAAAAATTGAGCAGATAACATTGAAAGCATGGAGCGCCCTAGGATTGCTAACCTCATATTACAAAATATTTCCCAATCATCGTTAAAAATGTCATGTTATTTTATTATTAAGAGAGAAGTTTGGAGACAAAAAGTGGATCGGTACCTCTGAAGGTATGTAATTTCTACAGGCTGCCTCTGTGAATAATTGCCGCTCTGTGGTCTAATCGTCGGGTCAGGCCCCAGGACAGCACGTTATGCCATGATTCGAGTACAAGGCGTTTTGGTGACATGGATCTCATCCGTTTACTGTAGAGAGCCAAGCATTCAGACTAAAACGATGTGCGTCTTATTGCTTTCCAATTTATACGTAGTATAAGGAAAGCTTTGTGATGGTCGAAATTTTCGATTCCGAAATTTCAACGGATTTACACGTTTTCAGGTCCCAGGAACCGAAAAAAGTGGTTTTTACGAAATGTCTGTCTGTCTGTCAGTCTGTCTGTCTGTCTGACTGTCTGTGCGTCGATTTCCGGGCAAACTACTCGGTCGATTTTGATAAAATTCGGCATGTTGGTTTACAAAAATCATACCTCGAGACCATTTTTTTTATTTTGGGCTAACTCAATTTGAGGGGGTTTTATTCTCAAAAAACTCCAAAAGAACGTCTAAAAAAAATTATTTCTCAAAAACGGCTCCAACGATTTCTTTTAAATTCTCATATATTGTAGTCGTCATTAATATTGACAAAATGTGGGGGGTCGCTTGCCCCTTGTTAGTTTTCTTCTGGGGGTAAAAAAATAAAAATAACTAAATTTTAATGAAAAATGACTAACAAATAATTTTTCTGCGAAACCTTTCTATCGCTGATTTCTACCTTCAGGCAAGTTTTAGGTGTTAAATTGAGTAACGAAACCGGATATGTTGCTTTCCCAAAAAAATATTTAGTTTTGCACAAAAAATTATTTGTTGAAAAAATGATAGAAAATTCGCGCTCAAATGCATTGCGTGCCCTGCCATTATTGCTGTGTTGTAATTAATGTGGTGATCTGACCAAACATTAGTTCTCAAAAACGGCTTCAACGATTTCTTTTAAATTCACATATTTTGTAGTCGTCATTAATGTTATCAAAACGCGTTGGGTCGCTTGCCCCTTGATAGTTTTCTTTTGGAGATAAAAAAATAACTAAATTTTAATGGAAAAGGATTAAAACATATTTTTTCTGTGGAACCATTCTATCGATGATTTCTACTTTCAGGTATGTTGTAGGTGTTAAATAGAGTAACAAAACCGAACAGGTTGCTTTCCCAAAAACAAATTTGATTTTGTGAAAAAAATTATGGAAAATTCACGCTCCAATACATTACCAAAGGAAAATTATTCACCATGAAATTACTCATATTACCTAACTACTAAGGCGGGGTTTCCAACGACCTCTCATTGCAGAATGCAAAGACACTGACATGGTAGCAGACATTCAAGACTTAGGCGGGTATTCCACTGACCTCTCATTGCAGAATGCAAATGACATTGACGAAAATTTTTGTTTTACTCTATGCCATAGTTAAAATTGATCAATGATCATAGAGTAAAATCACGCGCTGCAAAAAATAACAAACTAAAATGGCGTCATGGAATATGTTAAGTATGAACATTTTAATAGATTTCTATAAAAAAAAAAAAATTCAAATGTCATTTGCATTCTGCAATGAGAGGTCGGTGGAAACCCCGCCTAATTGATAAATTGGAAAGCATGTTCGAGTAAACTTGGACCGGTTCTTTTATTTGATGTAGTGAAATCTACTGCTGATATAATGTACATATATTATAATTATTATATCCTCTTCAAAAATATAATCTCGAAGAAGTAATCGAATGTGAATATTACAAGGTGCGTTAAGAACAAAAAGTGTGTGACAGATATAACGGCATGTGTCGGAAGGATATGAGAGGACATAAGACATTCATCTCACTCTCAAAACACACAAAACATGTTAATTGAAAAGAGTTGTGTGTGCGTTCCCTCTTAGCCCCGCATTGTTGTCATACTGTCCTCACTCCATGTGGCGGTGCCCAGTGCCCACAGCTCCCTCAATACCACAAATCACAATAGATATTAGGAAAATGTATTCTACTGTCTCATCAAATGTGTGTGAGTATTTGAGTATGAGTGTTTATTAATTAAAAAACATATTTTTACGATCACTGAGAAACCAGAAGGCCGAAGGGTCACACACACTTAGGTGCCCATTCCATTGACCGGCTAGGGCTATTTCCGATAACGGTGACGTAGTAGCAGACATTCAAGACTTAGGTGGCGTTTCCATCGACCTCGCATTGCAGAATTGACGGAAATGTTTATTTTCCTCCATGCCATCGTTAAAATTGATCAATGATCATACAGTAAAATCACAAACAAACAAACTAGAATTAAAAAATGGCGTCATGGGATATGTTAAGTACAAACATTTTAATAGATTTCTATAAAAAGAAAAATTCTAATTTCCGTCAATGTCATTTGCATTCTGCAATGCGAGATCGGTGGAAGCGCAACCTAAGTCTTGAATGTCTGCTACCACGTCACTGTTTTTGGAAATAGCCCTAGCCGGTCAATGGAATGGGCGCCTAAGTGCACCCTGTGAATGGGCCCTTATAATTACCAAAACATTAAAAATCGGAATGAAAATGAATCATGGCGGCGATTACGGTCTGTGTTGGATGGACCAAGACTAGGACTCGTGACAGAATGGTCCTGTCCACTGATTTCTACAATTTTCAATGTTTTTTACAATGTTTTTTTGGTCCGATTCGGTTCGGTCCCACCTAAATCCGGACTGACTCCATCCCTAAACCGCACTGTTACCTTTTACCCCAGCCGGTACCGCCAGCACTGAACAACTCGGCGGAGCAAGTGGAAGCACAGTTGCCGAGCTTTAGGCTTAGCGTCCGACAGGGTCGAGTACAAGAAATGTGTCCGGGGTGAGTCACCCGGGTGACCCCCGCACGCGGTATTAAGAAGGTAGAGAAAGAATAATGCCGAAGACCCCACGGATTTTTGGGAGTAATTGATAGTGCTCCCGTATGAATTCTTGGCCATTGGCAAACTGGTATACGTTCTCGATGTTAACCTACACCGGCTACAAGTGATAATGGACAAGCTGAGAAAAGCTTACCATTGAAACAATGTAACATAACAATTTTCTCTGGTTTCTCCACTTATAATAATGTGCATCTTAAAGTACTGTTTCAGTTCAATTTACTGCAAATTAACTTTTGTGATTTTCGGCTGTTATTATAAGGAAAAATCGCACATCACTGGTGCGCGATTTTGGAAAAAATTCTAATATTATGAAACAGAACCACATAAATGAGTCTCTAGCAGATGTAGAAGAAATGCTCTTCTAAATTTTGATTCATGCATGTAGCCGGCGCTAACACAGTTGAGCCACAGTTTTTGATTGCATACTAAATACAACTAAATAAAATAAAATAACTTTGTCAAGTATTACTAAAAAAGATTAAAAGCGACCGGTTTTGGCACTAGGTAGCCTGTAGCCGGTCGATGGCCTAGTGTCGAAACCGGTCGCTTTTAATATTTTTTAGTAATACTTGACGAAGTTATATTATTTTATTTGCTATGACAAAGTGTTACAAAGTGAATGTGGAAGATACAACTGAAATAACCTACATTGTTGTCACGGCGTCACGCTATTAGAAACATTGGCCAAACGGTTTTATTATCAGCTACATTTTACGTATCAAATGGTTGAGGAGCATTTCTTCTTCTTCTTCTCTCATATAGTCATATATAGTATGATTGTAGCTACAAAATTATATTTCAATCAAACTACATCGTTAATATGTACAGTTAGGTGTAAGAGAGGGCCATAGGCCCTAATCTCGCTGTATCTACATATTATTTTTTTAAATAAAGACTTATTATTATTATTTTATGTTCGATATTTCATGAGAAATTTGTTTTTGTGTAAAAAGCCCGTGGTGGCAGAAGGTTTTGCTCTTAAAAACAGGGAAAATATTTTACGACCGATTTAGATGTTGATTACGGATTTGACGCTGACATAGACTTTCGACATGTTTACAGTTAAAAACATGTTCTGCTGATCAGTAGTATGCATACTAAATACACCTGCCAGTCGGCTATAGCAACATTCTTCTGGTCAGCAAAAAGGATTGTATTACAAAGATAACGTAGGCCTGCGCACTTCATTCATTGCTACAGGGCAATGAGTTATATTTGTATTGCGCTGTTATAAATTGAAATTGATACATAACTATAAGGCTATGCAGTTTCTGTATCAGTCTGTAACCGAAATTAGAGAATATAAACTGGGCTCGGCGGGATTCAACCCCACGCCTAACTGGGGCGTCGCGTCGTCTTAACCGCTGGACCACAAGCCCCGTCAGAGCAGTTGATATACGTGATATCCGCTACTTATATGCTCGTATTGACATGATTTGTATTGTTAAGACAGGTTAGCACAGCTACACAACTATCTAATCGAACAAGTATGTGAGCTTACTTAATGCCATAATTGCCTGTAACCTTCAAAGACTTCTAAATTTAAGTTTCACCCAAACAAGTAATGGGGAATAATTTTCCAAGTCAGGGCGGGGCAGAATGAATATGATATACGGTAATATAATTTATTTTCAAAAAACTATTCACTGCTGGTGCGTCTCTCGCATTAAAAGAGTGCCGTAGGAAAAAGGTACCCCAAAATTCGTTGTTTTTACAGACTTGGTATTTTTCAATTTAAATAACAAAGCAAGATATTAAAGATTTGGCTTATTTAAATTGTTGAAGACTACCTACTTCATGCATCATAGGGTTTTTACAATTTTTGGTACCGTAGCTTATTCATAAAAATGATTCAGGGCTGAAATTTTGCGTATAATGGATACCATGTAAGAACTACAAAACAAAACGTTAATGTTACCCTGTTATGTGATGCATAAAGTAGTCTACTAGAACTTCGGTTAAGCATTATTTTATTAACATGCTTAGTTATTTTTAAATAAAAAATAAGAAGTATTAAATTTCGGGTTGCCAATTTCCTACGGCACGTACACTCTTAATCTATATGTGGTATTCATGTACTTGTAAGCTGCCGGACCGGACCAGGCATTGAACAAACACAACACTTAATTTAGTCAAATACTTCCATAAGCACACATTAATAAAATCAAACAACCTTGGTGTTTCGTTTGTTTCAATACTTAGTCCAATGGTACATACAGTATATATATAGCCTATGGCATAGAAATCTATCTAATCGTGAGAAGACACTTAACACTTTCCATAATAATAATGGCTTAGCATCTTTTTATTTTATTTTTGGAATGCGATGTCCATATGTACAATATAGGTACTGATATGTTCTTAAAATCTGGAGACCGCTACGTATCAAGAGATTTTATTTCTCATACGACATGATGAACCAAAACCCGGGGTTTTAGTTTTCATTTTAAAATACCACTTACTGTATAGCGGTTATTCCACCTCAATAGTCAATAGTAAATGTGGAATTGACGGACATTTCAATTTTTCATTGATACACTACATTCCACTTGTTTTTTGCAACTATTGATCACTTTTCTTCTAATGACACGTATGCGCCAAATTTTTGAAATTTGGCGCATTTGTTTTTTGAAATTTTGTTTATATTTGTTTTCTTCGTACACTTATTATTTTTAATAAAACCTAATAATAGTAGGAGATCCGACCTTCACCGATCTGTTTAATGGATGAAAACTGTTTTATAAACAATCTATTAAAATGTTTGTACTTAACATATTCCATGACGCCATTTTAGTTTGTTATTGTTTGCAGCGCGTGATTTTACTCTATGATCATTGATCAATTTTAACTATGGCATAGAGTAAAATTGAAATGTCCGTCCATACCACATTTACTATTGACTATTGATGTAGGTGGAATAAGCGCCTATATATATGCTGTATGTATATGGTTTACTTTTTGTCAGTTATTGCTTTAACATTGGCCACTGGACCTTTTAAATTCCGGTATTCCACATTATAGCCTACTCATAAGGCGCGGTTTCCACCAACCGGCTAGGGCTAAATACAAATACGGTGACGTGGTAGCAGACATTCAAGACTTAGACGGGGTTTCCACCGACCTCGCATTGCAGAATGCAAATGACATTGACGGAAATTTTTGTTTTACTCTATGCCATAATTAAAATTGATCAATGATCATAGAGTAAAAACACAAACAAACAAACTAAAATTAAAAAATGGCGTCATGGGATATGTTAATTACAAACATTTTAATAGTTGTCTATAAAAAGGAAAACAAACATTTCCGTCAATGTCATTTGCATTCTGAAATGCGAGGTCGGTGGAAACCGCGCCTTACAGCAATGGAGGATATACATTTTGCGTCATTTCTCGCGTTTCAGTGTATTTTCAGACTGGTGGTTTCAAGGCAGCATTGTAAACATGTGCCAGCATAAACTTGGGTCTTCTGGTTCCGCCAACCGTGAAAATCACGTTCGAGGCTTGAACCCACGCCGGATTACAGTTTCAGCTGTCAATACAGGATAAACGTTTACCCAGTGCCGGGTTTAGCTATGGGCCAGAAGAGCCCTGGCCCCAGGGCCCCCACATAAAAGGAGCCCCCAAGAAAAGCCGAAGATACAAAATTACAAGAGACGAAAGAAACAAAACAAAAAAATAAAGCAAATAAACTAAAATATTTGGCGGAAAATACAACATAATGAATAAATATTATGCTTGTAGGTTTTACTATAAATAAAAATTGTAAAAATAAATCAATAGCTCCAATAAGAGTTGTAAAACGTTGCCTATGCATATGATTGAACCCGGCTGCCCTATAAATAACTCTCATGAGCTTTCTGATGGTACCTGTATGGTTAGTGGTGTAAGGGAAGAGTAAGCCTATATTGTAATACGAATGGTACACGAGATATTAACGGATTATGCACGGCACGAATAATGTGGGCCTGACCATCGAATTGGCGATTCATTCACGCCGGATATTCGTCTCCAGGTGTCATAATATGTCATATGTCATAAATGCAGTTGCCAAAATTAGTGGCAGGACCTCGGACATCCTATGCGTGACATCGTTTTAATGCGGTTCGATTTTTTAACAGGCCACTTCTTCACGAAGTCAGAACGTCAGAAATATTCGCTGTATTGGCAGGTTTATATTGTGGTTTATAATTACAAAGGCTTTCACGGCCGGAGTTACTCGTACGTGGTAAAGCATTAGAATCCGAGATGTCAAACTGTCAAACAGTTGCTGCTGAACCTCCAAAATAAAGTCTTAGAAGTAGCGGCAGTTCCACGGAAGATGTTGACCGCAGATGTTGACAAAACGTTTGGAAATACGCGTTCAGAACGACCAGGATGCCATGATGATCGCCAATCTTCGAGAGAAGAGGCATTAAAAGAAGAAGAAGATGCCCTTGAACACTTAAATTCCGCATGTTGCACTTGCAGAAATTTTCAACGGTTTTATAGCCACAGCTTCAGCAGATAATAAATACCCTCCATCCATGCTAAAGAGTTTGTTTGGGTTTGGTAGCCATTGCTGCAGAATTTGGCTCATTGTAACCCGGCTTGCCACCTTTCTGTAGCCTGAGGTTTCAAATAGTGTCCCTCTGGTATTACACCTTTCCTTAGCATAGGTATGACTCGCCCCCTGTATTGTGTTCTATCGTGTACGCGGCCATCTGAGCCATCAAACCTGGCAGCATAGCAGCAGGATACACAGTTTTCGGGTTGTTCATATTGACAAGTACCTAGCTGTAAGTCAGAGATGTCAACTGGAGGCACTGTCAAAAACTGTGCCGAGTTAACCCCTCTAGAGGCCATGGGCATAAGATATATGGGGGCCCTGGGTGCAAACTCCTCAAAAATGCATAAATGCTGAATGCTCTTGGCGCTCTCCTCTCATTTTACGAACAATTACTAATTCAATTTCAATTCTTCTTCTTCCCGCTTAGTGCCGCGTGAACTCGCCCAATTCAATTTTTAATTTTAATTAAAAAAAAAAAAAAAAAAAACATTTGTGGGGGCCGAAATTTTAGGCAATTTGTGGCCGCAATCTTCTTCTTCTTCTTCTGGCTCTACAGCCCTTGATGAGCTTTGGCCTGCTCGACAACACTCCTTCTGTCATCTCGGTTTTGTACAACGCTCCACCATCTACGGACCCCCAACTCGTGAAGGTCAGTTTCGAACTCATCCTTTTAGGACTGTGCATGCAATGGTCATAGGTTAATCCGGCAATGCCGACGCCGATGCTGCAAAGCCAGTTTTAATTTCGGCCTTGATTAGTATACAACTCTAGTTATTCTCAGCAGTCATATGGGATGAAGATAAGAAGGCTTGACTCTGCAGTGACACAGTGAGGAGTCTTAGTCAGCGGTTGTGGTGCCACGCTGTCTGGGAACGGCCGACAGCTATGCGGCTCATCAGCATTCCCCACCATTCACTGGCCGGCCTTCATTGCCACAAGCACGTCCGCGCATTTCCCACAGCCGGCAGTTGTAAACATCGGCCGCTTCGAATTTCTGCATCACCCGATTCCGTACCTTCTCCCACGACGTCCGGCAGGCTTCCTTGCACCTGGACGAACAGGCTGCCACGTCCAATTTTCGCAAATGACAACTTACTTTACTTTTGCTGGATTTACAGTCCGCTAAGAACCACAACCGCCACTCTTCGCTCGATGCTGCATTCTGGCTCCAGTTATGGACAGTAAGTTTCCGGTCTTCACTATCCACCGCTTCGTCAATATCCCCATGGATTACCTGCCTTCTGGATCATTGTCCAACACCTGCTGTAGTTCCATTCATTCTTTTGAAATGATCCAGACCTCTGAATCTCCTCGCATTTTAGTTCCAGTCTTCACAAATGACATAAAAAACATTTTTACACTAGGCCTAGGCCTAGGTAGATACTGCTAGTGCTGAGTTGTAGGCTACTAGAGGGGGCGCAGGTGGCGTATGGCGAAAAGGCCGCCAGATATGGTGACTAGCTGACCAAGCAGCGACATAATCGGAGGGTGTGGTGGCAAATCTGGTGGTATGGGTTTGTCTAGAAAAAGCCGCAGCAGCCCGAGGATGACTAGGTATGTGACGGTGCGAATAGTTGCCACCACTAAATGAGCAGCCACTACTAGGGCACTCTTTTGTCCTGGGGTTGGGCCCCGAACACGGAGGAACTCAATGAAGAGTCAACGGCATAAGGATGCAGGAGGTAGTGGGAAACCACTGTATTACAATTGCCTAGTACAGTTATCATGACTGAGTACCGGTACTCTATATACTTGACTACCTTTTGGGGAGTCTGAAGTACGGTATCTCCGTGTCAATGATTGCCATGATGATCACTAATCTTCGATAGTAGAGGCATTTGATAAATAAGAAGTTGATGCCCCTGTTTTTTTTCAACGATGCAACGTCAACTGCCTATCGCGAATTCGAGAACATGGAATAAAAACCGGGGGAGAGGGCTATTGACGCTGCGGAGCTCTTATCGCCTTTCGCGCTCAATCTTATTACTAGGCACATAGCCAGGTTTACTTACAATACTTATTGGCCGAAGGTTTTCTAAAATCGAAAAGCTTCACTCTCACAAACTTCAGGCATGACTAAGCCTTAGCGTCTTAGCCTACTCACTGTTGCCCAGTGTCGATTTACCTAGAACAGGAACCTGAAATGAGCAAAATAGGCCCTAAGCCGGGTCTTGTAGCTTCTTTATTGCACTTTCAGGTAGGTAACTATTTCAAAAAAGTGTCAAACTTCAAAATCGCTAACAAAAGAGTCCTTGAACAGCGATATTAAAATAAAATTGGGATACATGAATAAATGACTGATAAATAAATAAATAAATATAGACTTTTTTGTTCTATTACTAAGCCAACCTAGTGGAGTTAGGGCTATAAGCCCTCCCTTATACTCAACTAGGAAAGCCCAGGACCGCATGCTTTACATGCCCTCCTAAGCACACCCAGAAAATATAGCAAGTGTGGGACTCGAACCAACAACCTTTCGGGTGAAAGTTGGAGTCCGTTCCACTGCTCTACATGTCCTGACTAACCTAACAGATTACCGTACCTCAGCGGGCGATTAATTTTAATCTTAACCTGGGATTCTAAATGCATACAAGATAATTTTATGATGGAAAGTGCTGTTGTCAGGACATGTAGAGTAGAGGTACAGACTCCGACTTTCACCCAAAAGGTTGTTGGTACTTGGTTGGAGTCCCTCACTTGCTACATTTTCTGGTTATGCTTCGGAGGGCATGTTAAGCACGCGGTTCTGGGCCTTCCTAGTGGAGTGTAAGAGAGGGCTCTATAGCCCTAACTTCGGTAGGCTGGCTTAGTAGCCTAATGTCACGTGACGGTGTTAAAAAAATATTGTTGGAAATTCAAATTAGTAAATTATTAGAATACAAAAGAATGGTTGCCATGTATTACAATTGAAGGAAATGCTAATAAACATTGAAATGTACAGGTAGAATTTTTAAACATGATAAGAACTTTAATTAAAGTGTCTACACCTAAGGGAGAAAAAATTAAAAACTCACCAAAATACATATCGGGGATTAATTTATTTTTGAATTTCCCGCGCATTCTCCACTCATTTGTTTAAAACAATTAAAAATTAAAACAATTAAATGAACCTCGGTATTATGTTAATCCCAAATCGCCATAGATAGGTATAACAGCGAAGGGCTTCCAAACCACTACCTACCTACTGTATAAAGAAATCACTATAGTTGGTTATATCCTGTTCAACTGCTTGCAGGCTGTATCCTGCGGTATAAAATTTGGATAGGTCAGTTTAATCTCCTTTGCTATTGCAGGAGGAAGCGGTGTTGCCGCCGGAAACGGTCGTCATTCTTCCCAGTTTCCCATTCTATTTTAGCGGTCGGACCGATGCCGCGGCCATTACATCAGTGCCGCATATAGGCTTTTATTTTCAGCTGCTAAATCTTAATAATTCTAATTATAGAATGCTACGCATTGAGATTTAAGAGCAAAAATGATGGTGATGCATATAGGCCTCTACATCATGAGGAAAAGCTTCCACAGATATTAACGGGAAAAGCTCGCACAATGATACCCAATGACACTTAACAGGAAAATGTTTATCAATTAATTTCTTTGAACAAGAGGAGATGACGAAAGAAATTTTATGTCTGAAGTAGGCACCCATAGTAATGTTGAATTTGTTCCTCATTTTCCTATGACTCACAGCAGAGGTGTAAAGTTTTAGAATGATGGCGGGAGCAAAACGAAGTAGACCTTTTGCCATCATCTGGCTTTTCGTAAGGATATTTTTCACGGGATCAAAGATTCTCAAAATTTGGGCTTTGCCCCCCCTCCTCCCCCCCCGAAAGGAGCTGGAGGGGTCAAGACTTTACGCCCCTGACTCACAAACTGCCACATTCGGAGCCTTTTTGTGGACGGCGTTACCACAATCACTTGAAAAAACTCGCTATGGAATGTTACACGGCCGTTCTGTATTTTTTACGGATATTTGAAATATTTGAAAGAGCTGGTGGTACCCATAGATAATAATGTGCACGAAATGTAATGAATGTATCCGATTGACCTCTTTAGTCGTCTCTGTAAGTTATGTTAGTAGGTACCCATGTTGAGTTACGACACATCTCCGATCGCATGGCGTGTAGAAACTCGCACATGTAGAAGCATGCTTCAAAGTCGATGGACATGGGTTCCAATATAGACTAGGAATAGAATATAGAGTTTTACTTACATATTCCTCTTTGAATTCGGTAGCCTTAGTGAGGGCAATCTTAGCGGCGAGAATTATTTGTTTGAGAAAATTCTCATCGAAGGGCATGAGATCGTCGTAGTCGCTGCCATAGCTGGACTCCTGTCCGCATGGACACTTCCACTTGGCGTCCGGAGAACACGTCGTCGAAGAGTCGCCACTGTCCCGAGAGAAGGGAGCTGACATGACTGGCTTCAGGCGAGAGAGAATTAGCAACAGGAAAGCTAAATACCTTAAACCTGTAAAAAGAAGACAGAATATTATAGGATGTCCAGTCAGCAGAGAAAGAAATGCCATTTTAAAATTTTTTAACCTTATGTCAACCCCCCTCTTCAGAACACTCTGAGGAGGGTTGGAGTCTGACAACAAAATGAGCACGGAAGTCCAAAATGGGCAGAGCGTTTTGTATTTAAAAAAGAAAAGTGCTTTTGACATTAAATTTACGTTTGACAATAGAAAAACATGGACTACTGTAACGAAAATATTTTACTGGTGCAGTAAGTGCCATTGTAGTACATCTTTTTCTGTGGGAGGCTAACAGCGCTGCCTACAACTTCACTCGATTCTGCGACGTTCCCTTGGACACGAAAAAGTAAAGTAAGTCAGCAAAAACTTTAGTACAGCTTACTGTAGTTTGCTTTTGTGTCATAATGCTAATACTGTACTTTCTCAATCTTACTCCACCATAGTGGCTGTGAATTTACCTGCGCAGTAGCCTAAGGCTGGATATGAATATAATGTGTTTATTGGAAATTGGAACACTGTACGCAGTAGTAGTAAGTACGTTTCTTGTTGTGCACTCCATTTTTCTTATTTCCGTATCCGTAATAATGTGAAATAACTTATTTTAAGAAAAAAAACGGTTAAAACAGCTTGAACCTGAAAATAAGCATCGATTTGTTCCCACTTTTATCACTTCTAATTGCCAAAATTAAAATTAAAACATTCATTGTTGATCATAATATTTACTCGAACTTGGAATTTGGAAAGATAGTATTTCTTTCTAGCCTTAGCCTCACCTGCCTAACAACATATATCTATTGAAAACCACTATGGCGGAGTTAGATTGTAAAAATACCCACACATAAAGAGTCCCGATCATGGCGATTATAATACCGGGGTTAATGTATTACCCTGGTATTATAAATGTAAGCAAGAAGATTTTACAATGGAAAGGGCTATTCAAAATTTGTTCGTTCACAGTTTTAACCCCCGCAGTGGGCCGATTATGGCGATTGGGGTATTAACTTACTCCTGGGGTTAAAACTTTAAACAAAAAATTTTTGAATAGCACATTCATTGTAAAATTATCTTGTTTACATTTTTAATGCCAGGGTATTTTATTAACCCCGGTATTATATTCACCACAGGAGTAATTTAATACCAATCGCCATAATCGGCAAATATCTTAAAAAGTAATGAAATAATGAAAGTTTTCATACAATAATTAAACTCCATGGAAAGTTTAGTACAGTAACATTTTATTAATATACGGCACATCTGTAAATTGATATAATATATAGATGATAGTCGCCGAATTCAATTTTTTATTGGTATAATGTATGAATTGAGTTGCTCCATCGCCCATCAGTTAGCACCAGTTTCGAACTAATAACTTAAAAATCAACTACATTCTTATCAGTGGGCCTGCTATGCTGTTTGGTATTAACTTAATTTACATCCTTATTAAGGCCAATTTGGGATTAACATAATACCGGGGTTTATTCAATTGCTTTAAAGAAATAAGTGCAAAATGCGCGGGAAATTGAAATTGATAAATGTAGTCCTCGGCTATATTTTTGGTGAGTTTTCAATTATTTTTCTCTTCTATGTAGACACATTAATTAAAATTCTTATTATATTTCAAAATTCTACATGTACATATTAATATTTATTAGTATTTACTTCAATAAATGAAGGTTGCATGGTTTTTTTATAATTATTTTTAAAAAAAACAATGCAACCATTCTCTTGTATTCCATTAATTTGAATTTCCCGCGCATATTTTTAATCGTCACGTGACACGTTACTAATGCGGTATTACAAAATAGACCCCGGTATTATGTTAATCCCAAATTGCCATAAAAGAGGGGTAACAAATGTAAAAAAAACATTTTGAAGAGCACTTTCCATTCAAAAATTGTCTTTTTTAAATTTTTAATCCCAGATTAAGATTAAAAACAATGGCAATAACTGTCTATTTACAGAAGTTGATGCACAGTTGGCAATAGAACAACTTACAGTAATTACCCAAAATTAGCCAATATGGAAAATAAAGACAATTATCTTTTGTAACTTTTTTCTAATTCATCATATTGTAGGCTACGACGATAGTATTGCGCATATGCAAACTGTGACATTGTATGTAAATAAGTTCACACTGACCACTAATGAAAGTTATTAATGTTTCATTATTGAGGGAGAAGACAGCAAAATAACTGAGAGTCTGAGACAGTGGCCCATTTTCCAAAATTTAGCTCGGCTGAGTGGGCTTACACTCTTGGAGGCCCACAATAGTTGCACCTGTGCCCCTTTAATAAGGTGGCCAGTTTGTCTTCTGACAATGCCTAGTCACCCTTTAGATGGTAACTTAATTAGATGGCCTTCCAAAAGGTTTTATATTAGAAATCAGTATTGCTGGGATGTAGACTAATAATTAAAATACTTATTATTTTTCTACAGTATTCTCATTCTCAACCCTCATCAGTATAGCTTTACGAAGTGACTATGTGAATAGGAATAGTGAAAAGGAATAATGTATGTATTGAATATCGCCAGCAAATTTCTCATTGAAACTTTAAATGGTCAGTTTATCTTCTGACAAAGCATAGTCACCCTTTAGATGGCAACTTAATTAGATGGCCTCCCAAAACATAAGGCAATAAATGTGGTCCGGACCTGAGGAATTGCGTGAATGGTAGAGACAAGATTTTGGGTGGCATACCTTTCCTGTGTCCGAGCCGATCACACATATCCCAAGTACCTGTTTTTTACCCCGCTCGTGTTTTATTGTCTACCAGACCTAACATGTTAATTTACCAATATTTATGGCTCCTGCCTCATGTTCTACGACTATGTTCTCATTCCATTTCGGCCTTTTTGCTGTTTTTTTTTTTCTAAACTTCTGGAATATTTGGGTATAATTTATTGTGAGAACAGTTTTTTCTTCTGATAAAGATTAACTCACAATACACGTTGTCATTATGTTATTGCAAGCGAAAGGAAATGAATTATTTTGATGCATCTTATTTTTGGTGGGCTTGGCTGCAGCAGTAACTACACCATCCTCAGCAAAATGGACTTAGTAGTCAGCGAAACGTTTTTGACCCCCTATTATGAAATGACAATATTTGTGAATTTCTTATGAGACCCACTAATTCTCTCTATAGCCCAGTAGATATTTCGGCGTGTTGGTGAGCCTTTTGCATTTGGAATGAATGCAAAACGGGGTACCGCAGAAGACACGTTGGTGGGCAAAGTAATTGGCAGCGGGCGCTGCATGTCCGAGAATCTGTGTTTGGGATCGCACCGTCTGCGGAAACGCCCCGCACGATCACCTATTACCACTATTCGCCGATATCTATATTGTAAATGGGTAATGCTGATTTTAATTTTCAAGTAAAAATTTAAAATATGTTGGAGGTTTTCCACTATATACCTTCAATATTTTTTCCACTTCAGCAGCCTGATCGAGGCGATTATAATACCGGGGTTAAATAAATACCCTAGGATTATAACTGTAAACAAACAAATTTTGAATAGCACTTTCCATTATAAAATTATCTTGTTTACATTTTTAATACCAGGGGTTAAATAAATACCGGTATTATAATCGCCTCGATCAGGCTGCAGAAAGTATATATCATTGCCAATATTCACTAGCGGATCCAGCCATGGGCTAATGGGACTAAAGCCCCCCCCCTTTCTCATACCCAACTTACACTGGATAAAACGCACTTTCAAAAAGTCTTCACTCTATCATAGACCTCCTGACTATAGGCTTTCCATCCACTAGCTCAGCCCCCCCCCCCCCTCTAGAAATTTCTAGATCCGCTAGTGCCATTATTAGTGCCTTTATTCCCGATCCGGGTTCTAGGGTGAATCCATGTAAGAGTTTCTCCAGTGACTTCGTGAAAGGGACATATTACAAATAAAAATTATAGAACAACTTTTTACAATTTCCACAAAATAATAATTATTTTTATTTAAATATTTTATTCATTTTATATTTATTTAAATTATAAAATAATTATTTTGTGGAAATTGTGCATAGTTGTACTATAATTTTATTTTTATTTGTAAGTTCTAGGATTGTAAAGAGCGAGTCAAAAAACGGTAAACGCGAAATCGAAATTTGAGATATTTCTTTGATATATTAAGAATTTGAAATAATTAATAAATATGTAATAATAAATAATGAATAATAAAGTGTGGTATAATATATAAATAATAGTAGTAGCTTGTTCCTACTTGTGCGAGCCTCCACACATCATGCGACCTGTCGTAACTCAACACAGGTATTACCTACAGAGGCGACTGCAGAGGTTATTCGGATTGAATTTTATTGTTTGTATGCGAATATTCTTATTATATATGGAAAAAAATTAATCCTCATTGAAGGAGGAAAAAGTTAAACTTTGTTTACTTAAAAAAGCAGCTCTATAGTTAGAAAGTGAATCTTGTTAAGATGATAGGCTGAGCAACATCGAGAGGAAGTCGTAAAATGGTAAAATTCTTGAAAGTGGCGCGGTCCACTGCAAAAGCAAATGGTTCAGAACTAAAGCCCTGTGTCGATGAATTGGTTGCAAGACGCCAAGACATGTTCTTTGGTTCTTTCCATGTATCCATCGATAGACTCAATTCACTTCACATGAATCAATTTTACATTGGTTTCATTATTATCTTCATTTAGTGAAAATTTTTGAACGTGTCAAAGTTTTATAATCAATCACCGTACGTACTATTTGAATAAGTCTAGAATCAACAGTGAATCCAGTGATGTGTTGGCCTTTCCTCAAGTCAAATAACCTGTATTAGTGAACCCGCACAAGCTTTCCTATTTATCAGTTATTATAGGCACCGTAATAGATATAATATGAGTAGTGGTCAAAAATTATCTTAGGGTTAAATTTCGGGTTACTCGACATGGATAGGACGATTGCATGGTCTAGAACAGGAAGATCAATATAAAACAACAGCTAGTGAAGTGTACTTTCATTTCGACCACGGCCCGGATTCTACTGGTTCTTCTTTCAACTCCGTCCGTGAAAGCCTTTGCAGTTACAAAACTAAGAATTAAATGGCAGGGTTTTCATTGTATCGTATCATATTATAATTTATTGAAAAATTATTTTTTAATTCAAGACCAAAACGATGCTTGAAAAAGCAGTTTGTTCAGTTTTTTTATTTAACACCTAAGACATACCTGAAGTTGGAAAACATCGATAGAAAGGTTCCGCAGAAAATATATTTTTTAGTCATTTTTCATGAAAAGTAGGCCTATTTTTTTATTCTTTTGCCCCCAGACAGAAGCAAACTATCAAAGGGCAAGGTTTTTGTTTACATTAATAATGATTACAATACAAATACTGTATATGTAAATTTTAAGAAAACCGTTGGCGCTGTTTTTGAGGAAATGTTTTTTTTAGCCTTTTTCTGTTTACTTTTTGAGGGTGAAGCCCGAATAACGAGGAGGTTACCTCTTCAACCAAAGTTAAGTCAGTGTTATATATATATACCATATAATACTGCAATATAATAGATAAATCCAGTGGCGGATTTACCAGTAGGCAACTGAGCCAAATGCCTATAACCGCGCGCGCGTGCTTTGAAAATTTATTTTGTGGACATTATGTAAAAAAATTAAAATAGTTATGTATAACATCTTAGTTAGAAAAAAGAAAGTAGGTTATTTTTATTATAAAGACTTAAAAAAAATAGTGGATTTATTAGTGAACACCCCACCCCCCCTCCCCCACTATAAATACAAAAATTTATGAATGCCCGCAACAAGGGCAGTGACTATATCTGCACAAAAGCCAAATCCGCCCCTGGATAAAACTCTATGATTGATATTTCATGAGATATCTAATTTTTACACTTATAAGGTTTCTCTCTCTTCCTCTCTTGTTTCTTCTCTATTTAATTTTAAGCATCTATCAATAATTAATACAATATATTTTTTTTGAAGGTTAGCATGAAAAGAAGACTTTGTAGTCTTATTGTTCGCCTTTTGTTTTGTTTTTTTGCAATAAAGTCGTTTTCAATTTCTTTTTTTTAAAAAGATTAATTGCATACAAACAATTTAATGAATGTATCCGATTGACCTCTTCAGTCGCCTCTGTAGGTTAATACCCGTGATGAGTACGACACGTCTCCGATTGCATGGCGTGTAAAGACTCGCACAAGTGCAAGCACGTTACCACATGGCCATCGAAGTCGAATTCAATTCAATAAGGCTTTTTCCCTCTACTTCGGTTACTTTGGAATGGAATGACTGCTGATATTTTGTCGGTGCCCTGCAATTACATGGTGCAATGACTGTCCTTCTTCGCCAGTCTGCTTGTCATTTGAACTGACTGAAAGGTGTAAAATCAAATTTTCACGCCTGTTGTTTGACCAGCCAATGGAAAGGAACTGTGCAGCCATCTACTTCCAATGGCGTTTCTCCGTGTTTCGCTTGAGCAAGAAAGTAATAAATTACATTTGGATAATAGATTGACTCCATAGCCCATGCTATCTGTTTTATTATACTATTCGAAAGTCGTTTAAAATACTTGATAACTGAAGAAAAATAATATATTAATAATAATGGACAACTTGAAAAAAACAATGATGATGAAATGATCACATCCGTTCAAATTCATTATTTTAAACCAGCCTACACGTACCCTGTAGGTAGGTAACACATCTACAATGATATAAGAGAATGGTTGCATTGTTTTATAATTGAAGGAAATACTAATAAACACAAAATATCAAGGTAGAATTTTGGAATAAGAATTTTTAATTAATGTGCCTACATCTAAGGGAGAAAAAATTGAAAACGCCAGAAAAAAAAAACGAGAATAAATTTATCAATTTGAATTTCCCGCGCATTTTTTACTCATTTTTTTAAATCGATTGAATAAACCCAGGTGTTACGTTAATCCCATATCACCATAATAAGGCTGCTGGTAATTAATTTTGTATGTGGAATGGTACACTTTCAGTACATATTTTTTTTTTAGCCTTAAAGTATACCAACAATATACCACGGTCCAGTTTTTTGCTTTATTCCCTTTATAGAACATGTCTGGAGGTGATTACATCTTCAACCTGAGTCAATTTTTTAGGCGGCTATTCCACTTGTCAGTTTTCTTCATTTTGGGCAATGTCACTGACGGAAATATCATCAATGTTGCATTTATATTTTTACACCTCATTCCACTTGTCTCCAACAATTGATCATTTTTGTTTTCAATTTTTTCCAATTTTGTAAGTTTGCCCGCCGTTTTTCTTTTAATTTTATAATCTACAAGAAATTTAAGGATTGAAATTACGAAATAATTCGTTCGTTCACAAGAAATTAATTTAAATTATTTAACATCTCTAGTTGACGCCATTGTTTAATTTTAGTTTGTTATTGTTTGCAAAGCGTGATTTTACTCCATGGTAATTGATCAATTTTAACGTGCTGAAGTTGAAATGGACAATGACATAGAGTTAAAGAAAAATTGCATTAATTATTGACGCACAAATGACAGAATAGTGACAAGTGGAATAGCCGGCTTAGTAATTTAAAAATATTTTTTCGTCTGGCTTGCATTGGCACAAAATTCGTTAAGAAATATTTATATATATATATACAGTGAGACTGAGTAGCATAAAGGCATAGGCAGGCAGTCGCGGCCGGTGATTGAGTTTTTAAGCGCCGGAACCTAATTTTAATGATCATAAAATTGACAGCACGCACTCGCCGCCGCGGCTGTGGGTGCGCAGTTTATTCCCACTTTTTGGGAGGTTTGCTCCCTTTTACGACACTTTTATTGTGCTCAATCTAGGCTCAAATGCCACTAGCCCTGTAAAAGCCGAACCATAAACTAAAGCTATACTTACAATATGGTTTGTGGCTTTATTTTTCCGCAGCTGAGCGCATTATTTTGACTGAGACTAATATTGAATTTGACGTGATTACAGACATAAAACTTTTTCCGATTGATTTACACTCATTGACATGTTTCATATTGTGAATTTAACTGTTTCGTTTTTATGTGAACTGCGTGATGAACATTTCCAGACGACGACGGACACATTTAATAGCCGCAGCTCGATCATGGTGATTTGGTATTATTATAATCCCGGGGGTTTATTTTTGAATGCCAAAGTAGTAAGGTGTCACGTGACGGTGTTAAAATTTACGCGGGAAATTCAAATTAAAAAATTATCAGAATACAAGAGAATAGTTGCATTGTCTAAAAATTGAAGGAAATACTAATAAACATTAAATTATACAGGTAGAATTTCCAAACATAATAAGAATTTTAATTCATGTGTCTACTTTTAAGGGAGAAAAATTAAAAACCCACCAAAAATATTAATTTACCAAATTGAATTTCCCGCACATTTTGCATTCATTTGCTTAAAACAATTGAATAAACCCCGGTATTATAATAATCCGAAATCGCCATGATCAAACTGCTGATGGGTAAGCCTTCAAAAGTTCTCGAATGCCTTTTGACGTTTGTGGAGGTGGCTGTGGCCCATGGAGTAAATAATCGAATGGTGGCATGTACTGCGAAATAATGGTTTGTAAAACACAGTTGCATCGATAACAATACGGTGATGCATTATTTTCAAGTTGGTACCTTTTTATACGAACATTGCACTTTGCAGTTGCATACTATTAGTACAAGATGAGATCGTGTCAATATTTTTTCCCATTGTACAATTTATGTTCAAAACAGGAATAGTCTATTCCTGATTGATCCAAAGGGCGGATTTTAGGGGGGGGGGGGTCAGGGGTCTGGACCCCCCCCCCCAAACAAAAAAATGAACTTACAATAGATAAAAATGGGTTTACATTGGGAAATAAAAGTAATCATGTTTATTTTAATGTTATAATCCACTGAATCTGCCCCCCCCCCCTAAATTGGAGGCAAAATCCGTCCTTGATCAGCCCATTTTTGGGGGAGGGGGGTCAAAATAGGAAAAACTTATGTAGGATCGACTAAATTAGAGCGTAATAACTTAATTTACAATAGATTTACCAAATTTGGGGGGCAGCTACCCCCCCCCCCCCCCCCCTACCCCCCCCCCCTGTATCCGTCCTCGCCCTTGATTGATCCTGAACCTTATACCAGTGGTGGCTATTTCACTTGTCAATATTCCGTCATTTATGCATCAATAATAAGTCTCTACCATATTATAACTTAATTTATAATAGATAAGTTGAGTATCTCTACATAATAGTCTCCTTCCAACAAAAATCTCATCAATTATTGATGCACAAATGACGGAATATTGACAAGTGGAATAGCCAGAACATGATTTATGGGCACTCTTTTACATTGTATACAGTACCATTATGTTGGTTACCTTTTACCTTTCAAGTGATTTTTGCACAATTTAATGCCAATCCCCCACGAATAAAAGGGTCGGGATGAGCCAAGGGATGAGATGTTTAAAATGAATTGGCCACCTGTTCAGTGTGATGGCCCAGGTATTATTTGTTTGCAACCTGTCCAGAAGCACCTGTTTGTTTACTTCTTGTCACGAAAATCGAAAATGTCCACGAATGATCAGTCTCCTGGGAAGGAAGCCTGCCGACTGCCGGCTTAGTTGGACCAGTGGTGCGGTTTTTCGATTTTAAGGTGCCCATTCCATTGACCGGCTAGGGCTATTTCCAAAAACGGTGACGTGGTAGCAGACATTCAAGACTTAGGTGGCGTTTCCACCGACCACGCATTGCAGAATTGACGGAAAAGTTTATTTTCCTCTATGCCATAGTTAAAATTGATCAATGATCATACAGTAAAATCACCAACAAACAAACTAGAATTAAAAAATGGCGTCATGGGATATGTTAAGTACAAACATTTTAATAGATTTCTATAAAAAGAAAAATTCTAATTTCCGTCAATGTCCTTTGCATTCTGCAATGCGAGATCGATGGAAACGCAACCTAAGTCTTGAATGTCTGCTACCACGTCACTGTTTTTGGAAATAGCCCTAGCCGGTCAATGGAATGGGCGCCTATATGTATCTTCAATAGGTCCTGCCCTGGGACCTGGTCCTCCTCTTTGCCCCTAAGTATCCAGATGCACATTATATACAATACCTACCAAATGAAACGGCTTACGCACTATTAAATTTTGATCTGGTTGAATTATTTGGAAGTAAGCAGGTCTATTATATTAATTTCATAGCATTATTTTGTCCAAAGGGTTAGTTGTAAGACAGGCCACAGCTCAAAGCTCGCCTGAAAAATGTAAAAAAAGTTACTTTTCTTTCTTTCTTTAAATACTAAAATTTATTCTTTAATGGTTTGGTATCATATATGATAAATACGGAATTAACTCATCAAATATTAAATAGGCTAATTATTAATTCCATTCATAACAACCGGTCCGAGTTTACTCGAACATGCTTTCCAATTTATCAAAATTAGTAGATAGAAAATGAGTAATTTCATGGTAAATAATTTTCCTATGGTTAAATTTCCGATATCTCGGGGGGGGGGGGGGGGGGGGTGTGGTGTTGTCCACCTGATGTCACTAGAGGTGAGGTAAATTCTAGGTGGGTCAGACCAACACATTACCACTCAGCAATAATGGCAGGGCGCGCAATGCATTTCAACGTGAATTTTCTATAATTTTTTCAAAAAAACATTTTTTCTACAAAACCAAATACTTTTCTGGGAAAGCAACCTGTCCGGTTTCGTTACCCAATTTAACACCTAATACATGCCTGAAGGTAGAAATCATCGATGGAAAGGTTTCACAGAAAAATTATTTTTTTAGTCATTTTTCATTAAAATTTAGTTATTTTTATTTTTTTACCCCAGAAGCAAACTATCAAGGGACAATTGACCCCACGCATTTTGTCAGCATTAATAACGACTACAATGTATGTGAATTTAAAAGAAATCGTTGGAGCCGTTATGGATAAATAATGTTTTTAGACGTTTTTTGGAGTTTTTTGAATATAGAACCCCCCCCAAATTAAGATAGCCCAAAATAAAAAACTTGTTCCCGATGTATGATTTTTGTGAAGCTACATGCCGAATTTCATTAACATCGACCGAGTAGTTTGCCCGGAAATTGACGAACAGACAGACAGACAGAGCGACAGAGCGACAGACAGAGCGACAGACAGACATTTCGTAAAAACCACTTTTTTGGGTTCCTGGGACCTCAAAACGTTTAAATCCGTTGAAATCTCGGAATCGAAAATTTCGACCGTCACAAAGCTTTCCTTATACTATGTATAAATTGGAAAGCAATAATAGTCGAACCACTATTTGATATTATTGTGGCTTATTACCACCGTATCATACATACACCGACCGGCGCAAATACTTGACAGAAGAAAAAAACGGTGGAATAATACTGGGCTGATCGATATTGGAGTTTTATATCTATTAAAAAAGCGCAAAAATTAACAGAAACAATGAACGTGTTTCTAGTTTCATTAAAGTAGCAATTACCATATTTTAAACGAAATTTTCCAGTGGATGTGTTGATAATGAGAAAAATAGCCCCATTTTCTGGCAGATATGTTATGGTACCTAAAAAGGTATTATTTATGTAAGTGCACTGTGGTTTGTATTCAGTATTTGGCACGGTTAAATTATGGCTGCGTGATAATTATCGGGTTTTAAATAAAAATAGTTAAACAGACCTCAGTCCAGTCCACATAGGTGAAGTGCGCCAAATTGTTCAGAAGTTCTTGAACAATTCGTTTGCTTGCATCATTTAAAGTGATATGGACCATAGAAAATTTATATTCTAAATCTAAACAGTTTTTCATTTCTAATTTATTTACAACAAATGTGATTATAATATAATTACTAGTAGTTATAGTAATATAGATAAAAATGTTGTAAATTTAATTAATTGGAATTTTTAATTAATTATTGGTAAAGTGCATTTTAAAAAAATCCTGCAAATAAAGCCACTTAACTACGAATTAACTTCTAAAGAGATTAAAACTTCAATGTAAACCTACAGGTATAAAGTAGCCATCTAGGCCTACAACTCTTATTAGTAATTAAATGTTTTATTACTTTCATAGTAAATTATTGACTTATGGAACTGTCAAGTTTGGAGGGAAAATTTTCAGCGAAGTACCTCTGGTCCTTGCATAGGCGGTTATTCCAATAATGATTATTGACGGTGTTTGACGTGGTAGCAGACATTAAAGACAGTGTAAAAATGTCTGCTACCACGTCAATATCAGCATTATTTTGACTATTGACGTCGATGGAATAAGCGCCATAACGAATTGCCACGTTTTCTAAGCGGACCGACTACTTGAAATATTTTTTGGTTACCGTACAAACGGTGTGACGCAAATTTCTGTATCAAGTCGAGTTCGATACAGAATTAGCCAAGACATGGATGAATGCACAATAAGCTAAGCTCTAGGGCAGTTGAATGACCCACCAACCCCTGGACGTTGACAACAGGAATTTATTGCATTTCTACCAGCAGAGCCTACGGAGTTAGTACGTGTACAAGCTGTCATTTTACATTTAGTGGGAGGCATTGTCACGCCATAACACTACATTGTTTATAAGAATATGCCCAATCAAGATTCCACCAATTGAGTAAACATGTGTATGGAACACACGGTCATTGCGAGGTCTACAAGTTTTATTGTATTGTACAGTAGGTACCGTACGTGTTGGGCGCTGGTGCAAAAAATTAATTCGTAGTGTCGTAGATGCTGTCTTCAAGACATGACAGAACATAAAACGGCCTATATTAATAGAAAATATCGGAACATTCAAATTACCAATTCAAAGTATAATAAATTGGCTTTTTATTTATTATCCAGCATGGTGGGCGAACCAAGTCAACGCTCAATACTGCGTTCATATACTTAGGTAGTATATTATAAGTTATTAAAGGAAAATCAATATTAGTATATTCATCAATTGATGTTCAGTCGGCGTAGGTACTTTTAATACCTTACAAGGGTAGTGTCGATGTTAAAGTGATTGAATATACCATTGCCTCCAGACGACAACCTTCTAATTTCACTTTTTCCGCCAATTATAGCTGTTGCTAAAAGTTATTTTTGAGCAGTTTTCTTTTCTGGGTAGCTCAATTGAAAAAAAATAAGGGTATATGTGTCTGTTAGTCCACTCTAATCTAATATAATAATTGCACTTTATAAGATTTACTAAAGTAAGGTATTAGTCAATTCTGCGAGAGGTGGTAAAAAAAGCTCGCTATTGTACAGTAAATATTTATCGTAGGGAAAATTTCTAGATTTTCTGACCCTCACCCATTCGGAAGAGAAGAAAATGCGGTTGTGAGTGTTTCTCAGGGTTCGAGTCCGGCATCATGAATTTTAGGTCACATTTTGAATTTGTAAAAATTTAAAAATACAACTGAACTTCACTGAACCCCTTATATTGGAAATGGAAGTGTTTTTAGTTCTCATCTATCACCACTCACCACTTAATAACAACTTTTTCACAAAAATTCGCGTGACACCCTGCAACAGGCAAGCAACCTGAGGACTGACTGAGATCATGCCTTGATTCATATGGTTGGTCAAACCTACACCATATGACCTCCACCTTCCCTTAATCTGGGACAGCCCACTGCCACTCATTTAACCCTGGCTACCCTATAGCATTGTAGTCCCCAGAAAAACGTAGGCAACCCATATTTTTTTACTTTCCTGGGCCATTCCCTATCTGTTAATGCTCGATTTTTACGAAAGATCTGTTAACAGATTAATCGACAGAAGTTGCCCAAGAACTATTGTTTTTTATCGATCCAGTCCCGGATTTCGCTATGCAACCTACCGTACTGTATAAATTACACAAATTATCATTCAATAAAATATTATCTACCATATTATTTTGCCACAGTCAAATTACAGTTTAGGGGAGATATTCCTAAATCCTATAATTATTTGAATGATATTTCAAACAGTGCAGTGGAATGAATAAAATTATGGAGGGTACATATGGATAATAAGTTAAAAGTTAGAAGAAAAAAAATGAAATTGCTGTCTTGATGACTTCCTCCTCTGGCCTCTAGGAGTCTAGGAAGACTGGAAGGAGGAATTCATTGCTGATGGTACCTTGCGTCTAGTTCTAATGGAAATCAAAATTATACAGTATGCTTAATTCAACTTACTTTTTGACACCGCCTTGGTGCTAATACGAAATCTGCTAGGCCTTACAACAGGCTGCCGTTGAGGTGCACTAGTATTTATTTTTTGGGCAAAATCTCTCCAAGGAGCAAAAAAATGCTTAGATGTGCCAGAGGCCAGCCGCCTTTTCACAATCTGTTTATCCTTTGGTGTATTAAAAAAATCCCAGGTCTGATGTTTTGGGCATCTACAGCTTTCGTATGCATAATCTGCCGTCAAAACTGTTCTTTGATCGCGATATAAACTATCGTAGAATTGTTGCTGGTCTAACAAATTTGAGTCATTATCAATTATTTGCCACTCATCAGCACTGCACATTTTCGGTTCAGGGGAAGAGGCACTTTCTTTCGAAGACATCCCGCACTTAAACCGAGTAGTTGCGCCACATGTGTAAACGGTTGAACAACTTTTTAGCAACTAAACCTCTCGCGCGGAGGTACCTTTGCAAACTACCCTCCACTACCTAATAGCACCACGGTAGAAAATCTACTACTGTGACATCGGTTTTAAGTGTAAACATATATTACATCTTGTGCTGCTAAAATGAACGCTTGCCTAAATATGTTTTACTTCTTTAGCATGCTTAGATTATGTAGAACTTCTCAATAACAACTCACAATGCATTTCCTTTTAATATTATGTGTGCTTAGCGTACGACGCAACTTGTCTTCTTAGGATAAATTGTCACTACACGTTATCTTAATTTTTAGAGGTCAACATATCGGAGGAAAGGGATTATTAAGTGTCACCCCTTTCTTCTACCTCTTTGCTTCATTATACAGTGCCTATATCTTTGGGATTACATAGATTTTGCGGGTCCGAAGTCAGCAATGCTATCATTTTCAGGGAAATTCCAGCAACAACACAAATTACTCGACAATTTAGAAATTGATAGTTCCTGCCTCATTCTAGTTTTCCAAGATTTGGGTGAAAATTTTTCCTCTGTAGTCAGCAGTAACCCGGAAAATTCCAATAAGATCTGTAAGGACTGTCACAGTCTTCTTAGCGTGGGATAGTTTGCCAAGGTATAATATGCGGTTGCTGCCCATGGCGATGGTACGGGAACCAGGTGCTTTTTAAACTGGCGGAAGCCTGTTGAATGGGCCCGTATGGCCAGCCAGTGAGTAGTACTCGGGGGCGGAGCTTGTTTCATTCATGATTCGGGGCCCATGCGGCAAGTGGCAACTGTTTACGTCTCAGTATTTCCATAGACAACAGATAACTAGACTCGTCACCGGGATAGGGATTCAGTTCGCGATAGCAGCGCCACGCCGCGCAGCGGAAATTTTTTCTCCGTCCACTTTCCTTGAACAACAGAGCTCAAGTTAAATTCTTTTGTAAATATTTAAATGTCAATTTAAATATTCATGGGAATAAAATGTATTTTAAAAATTGTAATGATTTTTTTACAAATTCTGAAACTATCACTAAAATCTCAATTTGAAACATATTTTCAAAAAGATAGTCCAAAATCAAGGACTGATCACTGAAGGACGCACGCCATCCAGCCTACCAGCCATTACTGAAATTGTTTTGTTTGCATTTTCAACTGGGCACTATTATATTTTAGATTTTATTTTTAGTAGAAAAATGCCGAAAGCTAGCAAAAGAAGAGTCCGATATTGCTCGGTTGTGGGCTGTTTCAATTCAATTAATATGCCAGTCAAAAGGGTGATAAGTCCTAGGGATCGAGAAGGAATAGGTAGTAGTGGGACGACCACGGATGCAATGGCTACAAGGCATCGGGGTAGCTGTGGCTTGCCTAGTAGACCAAGGTCGTTCATGGGTTTCAGTTTTGACTTGGTGAAGTCATTCATACGACTATGTACATTTTGTCCATGTTGAGCATGGCTCATTCTCTCATAGTGTCCATTATCCCTCGTATAGTAGATAGCATAAGTTGACATCGAAGACGTTTAACGGATTGCTGATGGAAAAAACAATCAATTTTGGTCGTTGGTCGTTGGCATTCGACATAAGACGAATGGGTTACTAATAATAATCTAGAGTAATAAACAATGTGCTACGTACGGGCTATGAAAAAGTTTTTTAGGACATTACGGGCTCTAGACTGTAGCGCCAAAGAGTAAAAATAAACTACCGTATTAATGGGAATGTTCAGTACAGTATAAAAGTATATGAATAAAATTGAAATGTGGAAATTTAACGTTTGAACTGCAATTGACTAACGCTGCCTACTGTATTACCGATACTTATCTACTTATCATACGTAAGCTTATTAGACTTTACACTGCCAATGGCACATTACATACTATAAGCGTTGAAATACAGTCAACTGTCATTATAATGGAATATAAAAAAAAATAATATTAATCTCCATTGGAATATGGCAACTAAAATGTTACAGACCAAAATTTGAATTTAAGCGGGAACGCTGCAAGCGCCACGGTGCGGAAAAAATAATCTCCGTCCACCTAGCAGAAGACGGTTCTTACTGGAAGAAAGGCAAAATTCCATTTTATACAGCGTTGACAGCCCCCTGAGTATTTCTAGTCAGGTGCTTGGCGGCAGCTGCGTGGGAATAATATAGCACTCTCTTTACAATAATCGCTTTCATCAGTTCTATTTTGATCTATAAGGTTGTTGGCATGGTTAGGTACATGACCTTCGAACCCATTTTTCAATTTCGAATGGGTTGTGCGGGAACTCATATTGACTCATCCAAGTTGTTTGAGGTGCAGCAGAGTTTTCCTTCTCTTCCAAGAAACCCGTGATTCAAGGGATAATTGATAAATTCAGTTACATAGTCTGTTGAAACCCATGTAATTTGTGACTCATTCAGTAATTTTCATTTACCGACCTTCCCAAAGGCTGCTTACTAACGCAAGGGCAGTATAAGCAGTAAACCCCATATTTTCCCCCTTTTTTACTACTTTTTAAATTTAGTGGTTGGCGTCGGGCACATTGCCGAGTGAATTGAATCTTGTATGGCGTCATCTTTTCCCTCCGAGTCTTGGGAATAACAAATTAACAAAATAATGTCAACACACTCCGATTTGACTTCGATCCGGTCTGAAATCCATCACTAGTTACGGGTATACATATTATTAAATACATATTACATAAGTTTGTTGATTTGTGAACTCTCACCATTGGAACCTAATATATCATGTAGCTTCCGTATTGATTTTTTTTTAATAATAGTTTTTAAGGGCGTTTTCAATAAGTTGGATTGCTTTTACGCCCGCCGCGTGTGATTTTCCCTAGTTAAATCTGGGGCATCAAACCAGAGAAGGTTATATAAACTTTAACAATGCAGTCGTTTTGTTTTGATTGTCACTGAGGAGTGAGGCCGTAGCCAGGATTTTTTTGTCGCGGGGGGGGGGGGGGGGGTGGTTTCAGAAATTTTGTTGGATATTACATTTTATTTATTAATTATTACATTTCATTTCGGGGGGGGGGGGGTTTGAACCCCCATGAACCCCCCTTGGCTACGGCTTTGCACGTAGCTAGGGTTTGTATAAATAATTAGTAAACACTTGTGACTGAGCAAGACGTGAAAGATGATTCAATCATGTAACCTGGGACAGATATATCCGGAGACACCGGTATTGCGGTCGGGGTTTGGTGGATTATGCCGATTAGATGATTACAAACTGACTCACCACGCCACTGCTGCTATGGCTTTCTGCTATAATTCAAGTCAATATTGTGTTGTGATTCACCTAACCGTTGACTCCAATTTAAGTCTATCGTCTATATCGTATACCTCTATAGCATTGGGATTTTTAAAAATTCTTTTAGTGGCTTCGGTGGCAATGAGGTAGCTTGCTTGCATGTACTTGGGCGAGTCTCTACACACTTCGTGATCGGAGACGTGTCGTAACTCGACACAAGTACCTAGTAGGCTACTTAGTGCGGCCGGCGACTGAAGAGGTTAATCGGATACGTTCAACGTTGAACGCGATTTAATTCTTTTGGACAGTTATAGCATCCTCAACTCATAAACATGAAAAAACTGTAGGCCTGCCGCAGGGGTAGGGGTGTAGCTGCCCCCCCCTAATTTATTAATTTATTACACTCTGAATTAATCGATCCTACAAATGTTTTTCCTATTTTGACATACAACTACCCCCCCCCCCCCCCCAAATGGGCTAGATCCGTCCCTGGCCTCGGCGAAATTTCTAGTCATTTTGAAAATAGTCAGTAATACAACAATTTAGATCTTAGACCAATTAATTGCATTAGCCTCTACTGACCTACTGTAGCCTTATTCAATGATTTCCATGATTTCCATTCAATAACACAGTTCACCCCGTGTATATATTGTGTCGATTATTTTCAACACCCTTCTTCTGGGGTCACAATCTCAACGATTGGTTGGCATCAACTCCCTGGATTTCATCCTCCAGCTCTTTCGGTTCTGCGCCTTTCTCTTCAGCTCTTGATACGTTCGAGCTCCTGTATTCTCCTACAGCTGATCCATGAATTCTTCGGCCGCCCTACAATTACATAATGCCACCGGCCTTATAGCTCCAAACTCAACTCAAGTCCCAACTCAGCAGAAGTGAAATGAAATATAACACACTATTTTTTGAAACAAGCAGAAACAGCAATTGCTACAGTAACCAAGTCAGCAATACCTACATATACAGTATATTACTCTGACTGGGAATTTTAATTGTTGGCACGTGCTGCTAATTGCTATGCCTACTGTGCATATCTTATCTTCCTATCTTCTTCTTGAGTTTCAATCTTTCGAATGGTTTGTAGCGAGAGTTTCAATCTCCTCCACCACTCTTGTCTGTCTTGTGCGGTCCTTTTTAGTTCAAGGTAGGTGCAGTGCCGGGCCGAGGTACTTTTGCGCTGGTGGCAAGGTGAAAAATTTGCGCCCTCCAATATATTAATATAGTCTTCTTCTTTTAATGCCTCTTCTATCGAAGATAGTCACAAGAAAATTTTTGCGCCTTTTCAGTTACTTTTCCGTATTAACTTATTCCATTATTTCCCGTCTTCCTTATACTCTTAGAGTTTTTTTTCTGATAGCGCTTCATACCCATAGGAAAATGGAATGTTTCCAGGGGTCAATTTTGCGCCCCTTGGGGTTGCGCCAACAAAAAACTCAGGTGTATGAATGATTGCCAACAATGCAGTGTATTGGGAATAAAATAAGCTTCTGGTATGGGTATACTTGTTTTGTCATTGATGCTGTCAAACCCTTTTTACTGACTAGTTAACCCTCCATAGAGGTACCTTTTAGCCATCCACCTTTTAAGTGCGAAATAAACCGACAGTCGTAATTGTTGTTTGACAACGGCGACGCGCAAGGGCGAATCCAGTGGAATTTTTGGAGGGGGTCACAAGTTACATGTGTAGGTTTGAGCCAACGGCCTTAACATGTTGATTCCATTAGAGCAGAGCATGTTTCAAACTGCGGCAACTTGGTAGTGTGCACAGCGTTGGCAGGGGAACCTGGTGGGACATGATAACTCGCTCAGGCAGTATAAGTCGAGTCCTGGTCACCTCCGATTTAATCGTGTGACTTTACCATGTTCCCCAAGTGGTTCAGAATCCACTATAATCAGGAGGTCCACCCTGTTAGTCAACTCCCCTTTCCCCGAGGTGAAAGAGTCTGCCCTTAGGGTGCCTCAAGTTAACAAACTCACTCCCCCCGCCAGGCTGACAGGGTTGCTTAAAGCAGAAATGCTGAAAGCAGGCGTTAGAAACAACAACACATGTGTAGGTGAGTCAACCACCCCTCTCCCGAGAAATAGTTTTTAAAATTAAGGTGAAAACGAAATGTAGATTAGTGGTACGGACTCTGACTTTCACCCGAAAGGTTGTTGGTTCGAGTCCCACATTACCTACATTTTCTGGCCATGCTTGGGAGGGCATGTAAAGCAGGCAGTCCCGGGCCTTTCTAGTTGAGTATAAGAGGGGGCTTTGTAGCCCTAACTCCGCTAGGTAATAGAACAAAAGAAGTCCTTATAAAAATTTATTTATTTATTTGAATCTCTCCTTCGCAGTAAGCACCCCCATAACCTTTGGAATTCCTTACCAGAAGAAGCTGAATAATTTGGGGAGTTTTAGGACATGTAGAGTTGTGGTACAGACTCTGACTTTCACCCGAAAGGTTGTTGATTCAAGTCTCACACTTTCTACATTTTCGGACCATGCTTCGGAGGGCATGTAAAGCAGGCGGTCCCGAGTCTTCCTAGTTGAGTGTATTACTGTATGAGAGGGCTTTATAGCCCTAACTCGCTAGGTTGGCTTAGTAATAGAACAAAAAAGACAATATTTATTATTTTTATTTATTTTTTAGGACAGCCTGACAACAATTTCTGGGGAGTGAAGTGTGCGAGTGAATAAATGAGTGCCTGATCTATTGTATGATTACTATTTTCTATTTTTTTGTTTTGTTGTTGTTTTGGTAGGACTTTTTGATTTTTTTTATCTTATGAATTGATTTATTTAAGGGGGGGGGGGGGTCATGTAATGTGCTGAAGGACTTTTTATGGATCTTGGCCTGCTAATATTTTTTTTTCATTTTATTATTGAATATACTAGTAGCCATAGATCTTTTGTCCTATGCCAACGACCCCATGGATTTCGGACATGATTTGTGTTGTTTCCGTATGCATTTTTGGTCATTGGCAAACTAGTATAGGCTACGTTCTCAATGTCAACCTACACCGGCTACAAGCGATAATTAACAAGCTGAGATAAGCTTTCCATTGACGAAATGCATAATTTAACCAAGTACAGACACTAGTCGAATTTCTATTCCAAATTAAATTAACATACTGTATATACAATTCTACTCGCACCAGGCTTATTTCTCAAAAAAGGTATTTGCAATGTTGTTACTATTGAGTTACCCCTAGTTAAATGTGTTAAGTCGAGTTAAGTTAATAGTCGTGGTGCCGGGAAACTGAGCTAACCAGCGCGTTAGCTAATTACACTTCAGTCATGGCTAAAGCGAGTTAAATTCGAGTTAACCGGCACTGCGATCGACATAAGAATGGAATACAGCCGTTAATTTATTATATATATTATAGTTAAAAAATGATTTAGATCACGTAACACATCATTAATAAGCTCCCATAGAGATGGCTCGTTTGACGTATTAATTTTGAGTCTACAGCTTAAGGTAAATTGTTTACTTTCCCCCCCCCCCCCCAAAAAATACAATATACAATTATATTAAAAAAAAATCAGATGTTGCAATTCCTCGGCACGTCTGAATTTTCTTCGTAAATAAAATTTTTAATAATTTTTATTTTTATTTTATGATAGACTATATTAAAAAAAATTTAATACATAACGAATTATTATGCTCAAGCTTCTGCTTATCGAGTGATCTTAGAGCAGTGGCACTGCAAGATATAATTTTAATTGATGAATCATAATAATAATAATAATAGTCTAAATAGTTATTTTTATAACAATGATTTCTGGTATTACAGGTGCAATGTCCACAGTGATAGCGCTTTCAAATTAAAATGTAAAAAAAAGTACCGTTAAAGACAGTCAAAAACCTATAATAATATGTAGTGCATGAAACATCGTCTATGACGTAGCCAGGGGGGGGGGGTTCATGGGGGTTCAACCCCCCCCCCCCATAATGAAATGTCTTGACACTAGATAGAATCGCATTTTGAGGGGAAAAATAAAAACTACAATGTAATATCCAATGAAATTTCTGACCACCCCCCCCCCCAAAAAAAAAAAAAAAAAAAAAAAAACAGCAAATCCTGGCTACGGCCTTGAACATAGTAATGCAGCTACAAATGTAATTAATAATAAAACACAACTGGAGCAAAAAAAAAACCTTTAAGGCACAGGCCTGTTGATAATGCCTAATGCGTCGGATTTGGAGTTAGACGCAGTCTAAGCGCAAGGGCAAGAATGACAAGGGTCAGACAGCCAGGTGGTTGTAATCAAGGTTAAAAGCTCTTTACTCGCTATAGGTTGGCACGGTTATCGAGTGCAATCTATAGTGTGGTAGACACTGATGCGTGACCAGTAATTGAAAGAAATGAAAAAATGCGCCCATTCTTAACTGGAACCGATGATGAAACACAAAGTTGCATTTCTTTTAATTCTTGGTCACCGGTAAGTTAATAATTGTGTGTTGTACATACAGTACAATAGTGGATAGTACATAGGTTAGTTGGATAGGAGAGTTTTAATCATTTGGGGTATTGTAACTTCGATCATAACTGTCGGTGAATTTTTTTTTTGTCAGTAATACAGCTAAATTGAAGTATAGTCCTACATTTCTTTAAGCTTCTTAGCCTTTAAAACCCGTTAATACATTTAAATATCACTTATGTACTGTTGGCGGTTTCTTGATATACATATAGTATATGTATTTATTCCTTACAGACAACTCCGGTCTCCGATTGAGGGAATATAGTATATTACGGTAATTTGTCTTGACATTGATAACGAATTGCAAAGCAGTGGACATTCCTCAACCAAACCACATCTTTATTTACTGAGTTTGACGTAGGCCTGACGTAATTGGAGTATCGCAATTCGCAGCCCTCGCAATTATGACATCACAATATACATATGCATTAGTTACAACGCCTAGAAATTGGTCTCATATAGGCTGATAGGCCAGAAGTCCATAACGTGAATTTTTCACCCCGTTCTCACTTGCCAAGTAAATAAATAAATATTTTTGTTCAATTACTAAGCCAACCTAGCGGAGTTAGGGCTATAAAGCCCTCTCTTACACTCAACTTTTTTTCCCGGTCCGGGACCGCCTACTTTACATGCCCTCTGAAGCATGGCCAGAAAATTTAGCAAGTGTGAGACTCGAACCAATTACCTTTTGTGTGAAAGTCGGAGTCTGTACCGCTACTCTACATGTCCTGACACTGGTGACAAGAAATGGTTTGTCGGCTCTTGTCATCCGGAAATTTTTTTGTCTTATCTAGTTCGCATATGAATTGTAATGACACTGTTCACATGTGCCGGATGTCGGAGCTGTCGACCACTTCGTCCCCTTCGACATTAAGTCGACCACAGAAATGTGTCGACAGAGTTGCCGGCACCCGATTTAAAACCTTTCAACTCGACAAGTGGGAACGGAGCTTTTAAGAATCGGTAACTCTGCCTGAACACTGAATTAGATATTAAGGGTATTCACTGCATTTCGATTTCATAAGGGAAAGTAGGAATAGAACTCCAGTTTTTCTACGGTAGAAAAATAATGCCATAAGGAAATGTATTTCAAAACATCCCCCCTCTTTCCCCTACTATTTGGTTGGGTAAACTGAGCTTGGGAAATCGAAATCGCCAAACGGCCATATTTGTTGTTGTTTAGCATTTAAATTTAAGTTTTTAATTTTAGTCAACTTTGAAAAAAAATGAGCTCTGCGACAGAAATTAATAAAAAAACAAAAACAAAAGGAATCATATGGCAAGAGGTGGGCTACAGCAGATGTTCATAAGTTAAGCGAAGGCAAAGAAACTTTGGAAGTAGGTTAGGTTGGGTCGGGCAAAGTCGGAAACTTAGAGATACTGTATACGTTTCCATGGCAATTATTTTTCTACGTAGAAAAACTGGAGTTCTATTCCTACTTTCCCTTATAGGGAAATCGAAAGTGAATACCCCTAATAAGACACGGTGACGGAACTCACTAAATTTGCTAAATTTGGGGTGGGAGGGGGCAGCTATCCCCCTGCCCCCCCCCCCTCCGTCCTTCCCTCCACCCCTCACGGCCTGACCTGAAGGACCTCCTTGATGTCTCAATCAAAGGAGCACAGGTTATTGGGTTTATTATTGACAGGTTTACTGGCTCACTCCGATCATCCACTTAATTTTGAAATCTGGAGGACAATTAGAAAAGATCGCCTTTTTAATGATGGGGGAGGGGGGAGAGATAAAACCTGCCAATTCTTCTTGAGGATTTTGGGTGGTTGGTCAGCCGAACGGCGCAGAAATGTGAAGAAGTTTCTTTAGGCGAAACAAACCGCATTCACATTTCATCCACATATCCCCGTGTCTAGACGATTGGATGAGCTAACAAATTCCAGCAGAAGTATAGGAAAACAGGATACGTAAGCACTCATGAGGAACGACAGCGAGGGAAAAACACCTGATTATAAGGTTACGTAACAGATGTATCCAGCAATTATTGGAAGTCAGCTCATGTGACATTTAATGAAGTGTTCATTTTCACAAGAAGAATTGCTGCTTGCTATGAGGAAGTATTTTGCAAATCTCTATATTACCGTATGCTGTTCCTGCTGCATAATAAAGGTCAAGGTTGTTCTTGGGTAGTTAGTTATATTATTCTTTGTCACTTTGTCACCGGTAAGTTAATTCGTGCTATACATACGAGGTGTGCCAAGTAAATACCCGGACTGGACCTATAGGCTATGACTGACAGGGCTTCTATCGGAGAGAAATAGTACTTGTAGGTCAATGACCTGCTCACGTTGAGCTTCAACACCTTGCAATTTCATTCCTTTCACCTTGTTAGTTTGCGATTGACGCCCATCGGAAGTGTACCATGCTGCTACACTTTGCCGCGGGGGAATCACGCGCGGATCTACCGGGGGGGGGGGGGGGGGGGGGGCGGCGGCGGCTATAGCCCCTCATTGTGTTCCTCGAAATGCGTAAAACCCCACTATTTCAGTCCTATTTTTCACAAACTGTCTCCCGGGGGAGTCCCCGGGCCCCCCTTCTGCTTAATTGTATTAATTCCCTATAATATAGATTATAGAAACCTTATTGGTCTGAAAATGCGTAAAACCCCAATATTTCAGCTTTATATTTCAAAAATTTTCACCCGGAGGAGACCACCTTCCATATTTCCAAACCCCAAACCCCAATATTTCAGCCCTATTTTTAAATATTTCAACGGGGGGGGGGGGGGTGACCATATCCTCCGAACCCTCTGGCTCATGCGCAAAGGACAGTGAGGTCATTAATTTAAAAGCTGCGTACGTCCATGAGAACGGCTTTCCCCATTGTATACACTTTTATGAAAATGGTGGAGGGGCGCCAAATTATACACCGCCCCCATAGAAAACCTATCGTTACGCCACGGACGGACAAGTGCCTCCACCTTTTAAGAGGTCTGGGACCACCTCTGATTATATTGGTAATTTTTGCAATTCATCTTTTTTATTCGTTTTATATCTTAGCCCCCTCCTTGGTCTCATTCTAGATCTGCGCCTGGGGGTAATGGTTGATGCAAGTATTGAGCAGCGTTAAAGTTTGACATTTTTAGAAAAATACACCCACAGCAAGGCCGTAGCCAAGGGGGGTTCAACCCCCCCCCCCCCCCCCCCCCCGAAATGAAATGGCTTCATACTAGATAGAATCGGATTTTGAGAGGAAAAATAAAAACCACTATGTAATACCCAATGAAATTTTTAACCCCCCCCCCCCCCGAAAATAAATCCTGGCTACGGCCTTGACCACAGCACACAATGTTTCCAATTTTTGAAAGAGGCTTATGGCGATAATTTAATGTCTCATACAACTGTGTTTGAGTGGCACAAAAGATTTAATGATGACCGGGAAGAGGTAATGGACATGCGCGTCCTGGACAACCAATCTCAATGTGAACAGACGAGATGGTGTCGAAAATTAACGAAATTGTGCGGAAAGATCGACGTCTTTCAACAAGAATGATAGCTGAAATGGTAAACAGTAATAAAGAAACGGTGCGACAGTGCGACAAATTTTGCTCGACGGGCTGAACATGACAAAAGTGAGTGCGAAATTGGTAACAAAAAACTTTTCGCAGGAACAGAAAGATCGAACAGAATTAGTGGACTGACAGGTCACTGTGTTTGAATATGCACCTTATTCCCAGATCTAGCCCATGCGACATCTTCCTCTTCCCTAAAATCAAATCTGCCTTGAAAAGATCACGTTTGAGGTCGATTCATAAGGTGAAGGCGGAAACGGCGGAGCTGCTCTACAGCCTCACACCCAATGACCTGCAGCATTGTTTTAAACAGTAGTAGGTCAGCATGCAGCAAAGTGTAGATAGGGAAGGGATGTATGTTGAAGGTGACAATTAGTAAAAGTAAGTAATTAAAAAAAAATTGCTTTATGTCCGGGTATTTAATTGGCACACCTCGTACGGGGTACTATCATGACATGTAGAGTAGTGGTACAGACTCCGATTTTCACCCGAGAGGTTGTTGGTTCAAGTCTCACACTTTCTACATTTTCGGACCATGCTTCGGAGGGCATGTAAAGCAGGTGGTCCCGGGCCTTACTAGTTGAGTGTAAGCCCTAACTCCGATAGGTTGGCTTAGCAATAAAACAAAAAGCCAGTATTTATATTAATTTAAAATACAAAATTAAATTTGTGTAAAGCCCTTTATTTCGGAGGGGGACTGGACCCCTTGCCCCCCCCCTGGGCACGCCATGGACAGCATCAACCTAAGATATAGACACGGCTGGGTAATGAACAATGGCGCCAAAGACGTACACGTTAGTAGGGCAGCTGGCCAAGTCGTTTGATGCAAATTATAGTACGAGTTACGATCATGTACAGGAGAGCTTGAGTGGTCAGAGTCAATGCCATATGACATAATGAGATGCAATAATAATAACACGGCACCATTGGCGCGCCATGGCGTAGCCAGATTTTTTTTTTTTTGGTGGGGGGGGGGTACCAGTTTTCATAAAGTTTGCCCTCTTACGATAGGTTTTCGAATGGGGTGGTGTTTCATTTGTAGCCCCCCCCCCCCCGCCCCCCGGGGATTGCTTTTTAAAAGATAAGTCTGGAATAGTTTGTCGGCAAAATTTTTTTTTGATTTTGCAGACGAAAACTTTATTAACAAAACTGGAAAAAGGGGAAGAAATTGCTATTTTGCTAAATTTTTGGGGGGTCCGGACCCCGCTGACCCCCCTCCCTTGGCTACGCCACTGTAGGGCACCGTCGATATTGGGTCTTTCGAGTTTCGATACAGGTACGCATTTTTTAGGCTACTAATTTTAGGCTACTAATTTTTTTTCATATTAATTGAACAAGAGCGGCTTTCCAAAACTACTAGTTTTAAATTTTATTATTCTATTCCTGGTTAGCTGGTAGAGTAGCCCTTTGGGGGTAAAGCTCGCCTAATATAAAGACGTTTTTCATTAATTCATTCTATTATTTTAATTATAAAAAAGGTTAATCGTGCACAAGCACAGGGACGCCGAGTTTTGAAAAATCTGGGGGGGGGGGGCAAGAATTCGGTACTCTGGAAAGTATTAGAAAATGCATTGGTAAATGGTTACTTAAAATAACTATAATGCAGAAAATGTTGACCGACGTACACAAGCTATGCTATTTCTATAAAACTATTGAATAAAGTTTATATATCAAGATTTTGTGCCTATTCATTATGAATGCTCTTTCCGTCTGGGGGGGGGGGGGCGCTGCCACCGAAGTCTATTTTCCTATCCCAAGTAACAAATATAAATTGTGCGATAATTATATTAGTGCCTACCCATTATAAAAGAACCTGTACGATTGAGCCCGTACATGCTTTCCTATTTATCGATTAGTATAGGTACCGAGATGAGTAGGTAGTTGCATACTAAACAATTGGCCTTGAGTTAAATTTCAGCTGCATCGAGTTCCCTATCCAAAAGCACTGAATTAATCGGCGGTACAACAGAATTATTAACAGCTTATTTTGAACGTGTTGATCTGTTAACAATGACTTTCGGTTTCGCACTGCGCTTTTGCGATAGATAATGACAGAAAGGACCAAAAATAAGTTCTTTTTCTCAAAATTATATACTTTTTCGAAAAATTCCAATCATCCGAATATTTGATTACCCGAGTGAGGTCCAGCCCTAATTAATTTATGATTCTACTGTACTTGCAGACATGGGCCGTACGGTGTACATTATATAGCAGATATCTCAATTATATTATCTATTTTGTACGTCATCTTGTAAGACACTTTATATTTATAGGTCATTCATTCAGTTCCTATCGGCTGTAATAAAGCTCAGAATTACTTCACAAAACGGATCTGTTAATCACCAGTGACGTTTGGTTATTCACCGAATATGTTTACCTTGGCCGTGACATTGGAAGCCAAAATACCGATTTCATTACGGCCGACTTAATACGGATCCCGGAATATACCGTATATACTGTACATGTTACCCCACTGACGAGTGCCTACGTCATCCTGTGGGCGACAGGTAGAGAGATCAGTGACACATACAGTAGAGGTGTCAGGAATGTGAGCCTGCATACCATGCAAGGCCGCTCGGCGTCTGCCTGTGACTCAACTTTGCGTCAGGTTACTCTCAGGCACTCATCAAACACTTCTTAGTTCTTATTGGTTTTCTTCGCATTGTTTAACTGTTAACTCCATGCAAGAAAGGTTGACTGGAGAAGATGACTTCATTTTGGGTTTTTATCTTTGGTCATGAGTGAGGGGTTTGGAGCCAGAATGAGCTCTGACGTACTTTAAAGATAAACATTAGCATTGCATTGGAACTTAATGGGTGATGCAGTGGATAGAAATAAACTAGGGTACTATGTAATCTATGGCCAGATTACACTGTAAAATATTTGGTTAGGACAATTAATTTAATGGAAACAGGGGCGTTGTGAAGGGGGGGGGGGGGGGGGCTATTCATTCGATCGAAGAAATATTCCGAATATTCCGGATGTTTATATTGAAGCATATAGGAGTTGAATCTGAATTTATATATTGAATGAAATATTGGTGCAATATTCGAGTGTTCCAATGTTCGAGTGTGTAATAGGGGGGAAGAGCCGGCCGCCATACCAAGCGGACCAGAGCAGGTTCAAAGCTGCAGATAACTTGGTCGTGTGCACAGTGCCGGTAGGGAAACATGGTAGGACTTGTTCTGGTCACCTCCGAAATAATCGTGTGACTTCACTCTGTTTCCCAAGTGGTTCGGAATCCACTATAATCAAGAGGTCCACTGTCCTATGGGCCCACACCGTGGCCTGGGACTGTGTCCAACCATACTACTACTAATAGGCGGGAAGGCAACGCGAATCATCTATTCTATTCAGGTGCAATGGAATAGAGGCAGGGACGGATGAAGCCCAATTGGGGGGGGGGGGGGGGGTAGTTGGGGGTCGAAATATTGGAAAAACATATTAAATCAGAGCGTAATAAATTTACTTCCCCCCCCCCCGTATCCGTCCATGGATAGAGAATATATAGAAAACATTTTTCATCCGCTTGTTTTTTTGGACTTTTTTGTGTGTAAAGCCCACCAAAATAGAGTTAGCCCCCCCCCCCCCCAAAATGTCCCGTGATTTAATTTTTGTGAACCTGCAAGCCAAATTTCATCAAAATCCCCCGAGTAGTTTTCCCATAACTCTATAGTAACTGACAGACAGACATTTTGTGAAAACAACTTTTTTCGGTTTCGGTCACCTCAAAACATGCAAATCCGGTGAAATCTCGAAATCGAAAATTTCGACACAAAGCTTTCCATTATACTTAAGTATATAAATAGGAAAGCAACAATCTAGGGCAAAGGACCTACAAAAGATAAAGTCAGTAATTGGTGTAGAGTTGTAGACTTTTGTATTTGTTATAACGAGGTTTCCTATTGCAATATTATACAATACAATAATTTTTTTTATATTTCCATAAAAAAGTTAAATGACATTAACAATAATATGCTGCAGGGCTCAGCCCGTGTGCAGCTTAAATTTGAAAAAAAAAAGCTTAATCTACGTGAATGTAAGTAAGTCAGTAAGTACAGTGAACCAATTAACATTCCCAGTTGGCATCAGAGAACGTTTAGGCTAGACCGCTAAAGGCATCACTGATATGGTACCTACTACCCAAGTAGAAACAGTTTGTTGTTATATAACAATTAAATATATATATACTCTTAATGTTCAGTAACAGTTTAGTATAAGTGGTTGCTAGTAGGTGCTGTTGTCGCATTATGAAAGTGTCGGCTGTGTTGGTTGAACATTTCCTGTGAAATTTGGTTACCTAGCAATCGCAGTAGCCGGGGGTATTAAGTGTTCACCCTATTGGAATGTCAATCTTTGTTGGGACACAAAATAAAATACGATGTTGCCAAAAAATTTCGTGAAATGTTTGGATGGATGTTGAAATTAATTTTGATTTGACATTATAATTCTTCAGTTCTTACAATAATAAATTTAATTTTGGATGATTTAGGGGCATGCCCCCTCCACCTGAAAAGGACGGTTACAGGGGGGGGGGGGGGGTAACTGCTCCTCAAAATGTAGTAAGTCTGTTATAAGTTAATTTATTACATTATGATTTAAACGATACTACATAAGTTTATTCTATTTTGACTACCCCCCCCCCCTCCCTAAATGGGCTGGATCTGTCCCTGCCCTCTGCCCATAGCTGAGAGACATATATACACTATGTCTTGTTGATAACATGGAAACAAGTTTAACCAAATATCAGTTTATTGAACGAATGAGTACCTATTGAGTCGAGCCAAATGCCCACATTATTATGGAGATAACCTGACTAGGTTTACGTGAGATGAGTCACTCCATTTAGGGAACTCCGTGCGACGTCACACGCCAGCATGAGCGAAAGTGACCGTATACTGTTTGTGTTTCCCGCGGTTGCAACATATTCCATTTTTATTGCACTTCTTTATCATTGTAATATACTGCAACAGATACATAATGTTAAGTAGGCTATCATACAAATTCTTGTGTCCATGATAGCCTACTGCAGCCTGATCATGGTGATTATACTATAATACCGGTGTTAATTAAATACATTGGTATTAAAAATGTTAACAAGATAATTTTATAATGGAAAGTGCTATTCAAAATTTGTTTGTTTACATTATTAATACCAGGGTATTATTTAAACCCCGGTATTATAATCGCTATTATCAGCCTGCTGTACGATAATACAGAGTATAGAATAACACTATTTATTATAAATAATAATAAAAACGTTAAAAGAAACCATGCGGGTCTCAAATGACCAAGTGGTATCAACATGACAAAAACAAAAATAATTTCGTCTGCTGCAGTATGGCAATTATTTTGACACCGTTATTAAAATGGTTAAAATAATTACTGGGGCAAGTTATTCTTTTAACGCCATGGTAGGCCTGCAGGCATCGACGGATACAGGGGGGCAGGGGGGTTGCAGCGCCCTGCCCCATTGCGCTCTATTTAATCGATACTACATATATGTTTGTTCTATTTGGACCCACAACTGTCCCCCCCCCCCAAAATGGGCTGGATCCGTCCCTGCCACAGTATTGTGTATAAATAATAGCTCATTTTGTGGTTAAAAAGAAAGAATTTAAAATATGGCAAATTTAATGGGCTTACACGGTATGTAAGTTAATGAGCCCGTGCTTAGGCTGATACAGAACTGGGAGGGGGGGGGGGCAAGCTAGGGACATTGAAGTTTGAGGGATGAATGGGGGGGAGTGGTAGTAAGCTATGCTATCAGCATCAGTGACTCACCCCTTATCGGTTCAGTGGAGTCACGCCTATTCCAAATTTATACTGTATTTTGCATGTTCATTCATTCGCAAGATAGCAGTTCACTGGAACTTAAACTTTCAAGAAATATTTGCAATCTTCCTGGAATGAGATGTGAACTGCTCAACACCAGTTTATGGACAACTAACCTTGTGTTTTTAAGCTGAATCAGCAGCAGCTACCGGAACCTCGCAAGCTTTAAACATTCCGTTTTCCCCTTTTTCCTACTTCGTTTCGAAGAAGGGAAACAGGTTTTCATTTTCTCAATGCTAAATATTTTTTCCCAATAAACGTTATATTTGTCAGTTTTAATTGCATTCTACTGGGTCACTGGGAGGACACATGGATGTGAGCTTTAGCTTTGAAAGAAATAATCCACCTCTTCGTGTCTTCGTGGAGCCCCGCCTGCCTAGCGTTACCGGAGGCGGAAGCTAATCAAGCTATACTCTCCTCGAAGTGCTCCTCGCCCTTGCACTGCTATAATCAGAGGAATCTGCATGGATTGTGATAGGCTGTTCCTTAAATCTTCTTCTTCTGGCTCTGCAGCCCTTGAAGGGCCTGCTCGACAACACTCCTGCAGTCATCTCGGTTTTGTACAACGCTCTACCATCTGCGGACTTCCAACTCGCGAGTACAAGTTTCCAACTCATCCTTCCAGCGTTTTCGAAGACGTCCGGCCAGTCTACTTCCTGTCATTCTTGCTTTGTACCTCTTATTGGGCATGCGGTCGTCTGACAAACTTACGACGTCTCCCAAGCATCATATTTTATAAACCGGACTATGTCTTCTCCGTTGTTCCTCAAATAAAATTTTTAAAATTACCTAGGCAGCTCGCCCACCGTGGCAACCGAATAGGGGTTGGTTGCTTCTTATACACGGAAATCTTAATCACGCTTACTGTACATAAAAAAGTAAATTCGTGTCGGGGTGGTACTACCCGTGGTACAGGAGTTTTCAGGTTGCATCAACAGCCTCCTGTTTAACCTATCGACAGTCAGGGAAGACTGCCGGGACCGCCGGCTTTACATGCCCTCCGAAGCATGGTAGTCAGAAGATAAATAATTGTACCACTAGAAAATTTTGGCATTCGGGTGGGACTCGAACCAGTCACCTTCTGGATGATAGTCCGAGTCGTTACCTCTACGCCATTCTGACTACTATAGTACATAATAAACAATGAAAGAAAGATAATAATTGTCTTTATTTTCCACATGGGCGAATTTGGGGCAAATAATGGAAAAAGAGCTAATTAAATTTTTTGCATTCCAACGCAAGTTTCAAGAATCATAGCACACACAATCCTGTATCTATTCCGTGGTAGGTATGTCCAACATTGGGGACGGATCAACCCATTTCGGGGGGGGGGGTGTAGTTGTGGGTCATCAAAATAGAAAAACATATAATACTATCGATTAAATTAAAGCGTAATAAATTAACTTACAATATATTTAATAAATTGGGGGGGGGGGGGCAGCAGCTCCCCTCCTGCCGGCCCTTCGTATCCGTCCAGGTCCTACATCATGTGAAATATCAATTGACGTTAATTCGGCCACACTGCTGAGGCTGAGCCTGTCTACTCAAGTTAAATGAAGTTTCACTTTGAATTGGGAGGTGGTTTTCCTTGCATGATTAATAATTAATAGTAAATATTTACTAATATCACAATTTCAGGACATGTAGAGTAGTGGTACGGACTCTGACTTTCACCCGAAAGGTTGTTGGTTCGAGTCCTACACTTACCTACATTTTCTGGCCATGCTTCGGAGGGCATGTAAAGCAGGCGGTCCCGAGCTTTCTTAGTTGAGTGTAAGAGATGGCTTTATAGCCCTAACTCCGCTAGGTTGGCTTAGTAATAGAACAAAAAGGTCCTTTTATTTATTTTTATTTAATTTATTATTATATTATATATTATATTATATTATATTAATTATTTTATTTATTTAATGCAGCATTGAAAAGCCAAGAGTCTTCAACTTCCGTCGACTGTGAACGATGACTTATTAGGCAGGTTAAAAAAAAAAATCGGTAGTTTTTGTCACTGAAACTGTTGCTTTTGTAAGACACTCTATTGGGCTAATTGTAAGAATGAGCTGATATAGGCCCAAAATTTGCCACTATAGAAAATAAAGAATAAAGACATTATTTTATTTCTTTACTAAACAAAGCAATTGTTGAATAGTTTTAAATAAACCAGATCGCATTTATTTTAGTTAGATAATGCAAGTTATGCAACACTGAAATTTGGCACAAAACTTACTTGTATCCAATTTTTCCCAGAATCTTGGTGGTAAAAAAGCCCCGATTCCTCGCTAGGTCGGTCCAGCGAAATATCTAATAATAATTTTAAAAATCCTAAGTTAATAATTAAATTTAGAATTGTTTGAAATTACAATATAATACTAGTTAGGCTAATATAGGGTTCAGAATAAAGGTAAATCGCCTGTGGTAACCAAAGAGACATTTCCAAAAAAAAAGTGGACACAAAAAAATTATACCAAATGTATAACCAGCGAATTGCAGTATAATTTGCCATTTGAACCGTTAAGTGGATAGCCTCGAATATTACGATTACGTTGAAAATTGGCGGGAGTCCGTGTCAATAGTTTCACATCTGCCACGACGTTGACCTTCAAGAGTTCAATATCAATGTTATCAATGCCACTGAGTGTGATGTAAACACTTGGTGAAACTTCATCCTATCGTTTTCTCAAGCTTACTGCAGTGGAATAGTATTTATCATTAAAATCAACCATCGAAGGTAAGTAGGTGCCTTGCTTACTAGCCCCTAGGTATTGCAGCGTACTGTAACCCCACATAAGGTAATGAGTATAGCCCGCTAAACGGATCCACTTCAAACGTACAGTATATATATAGGGCCTATTCCTTATTGAGGCACCTACTTCAAAGTTCCAAAATTGCAGTGCAGTGCACTTTGTTCTGTAGGTACTGTGGGTATTAAGTGTGCCCATCGATAAAAACATTTTCACTGTGTAATTATGCTACCGTACCCTAGTTGCTTCTAAATTGAAACATTTTCTACGTATGACACCGCCGACTCGTAGATAGGCTTTTGTCGCAAAGCGCTTTCTTCAGTGAGTGTGACAATAAAAGAAATACTGAAAACAAATGTTCGTTTCAGATATAAAATTCACAGTTTTGTTCAGTACGGTACCTCTTATCACTATGGGGCTGCTTAAAGGAATTCCAGCCATAATTTCACCTGATCTTCTGTACGTACTTGCCTCTATGGGACATGGTGATAAAATTGGTAAGTTAATAAGGAGACTACTATGTATATTATTTTATGATGATGTTCTTCTTCTTTTAACGCCTCTTCTATCGAAAATTGGCCATCATCATGGCAATATGTGTCTTGGAGACGGCTGCTCTTAAAGGGGAAGTTGTGCGAGCAGGTTTATAAACCAGAATGTTTGTCTTCTGCCGGGAGCCTTCTGTCCTATCTTCGCTTGGATTATTACATGCAAAAGGCGATGGCGTTAAAGAGTCCCCATGTCTGATCAGGAGCCCCATCTTTTTGCTCTTCTCACCGTTGTGGAACTAAGTGCAATTTTTGTTTTTTCACATATAAAGTTATTAATAATGTTTCCCTTCCACGAAGTCACTGAAGAAACTCTCTAATGGGTACTTCTCATTGATATGAAGGTAGTCCTTCCTTAATTTATACTTTTGTTCAGTGGTTCATGATATTTTTAGCATTCTTCCAAAGCACCACATTCCAAAGGCTTCCATGCAAGGCTTCCTGCCTTTTTCACATTGTTTATATAACTACACACTAAATATAATAACTAACCACTATTTCTCATCAAAAGGAAGTCTCTAATATTGTCTGTAGTAGTGGTCGGTGAGATCTTCCTAAGTTGATTCCAGATTTGCAAGAAAAAATCTAAGTTGCGACAATAGAAGGATCTAAACCACAAGGCCACTCCCAGGCGAAAATTCTTGGGTGCGGCAGGTCGGGTCCTTTAATGTGTACCTATAACTTTGTTATTCTTATGAATCATATATAATTTCTTGCACTATAATTTGCAAGCCGACTTTACCTTAAACAATGATCTTATTTACGAGGTATGCAAAGGTATAAGTGAAACCGCGGACGGGTTTGAATTTTGCCTTAAAACTAGCCACAAAGGGTTGTTATCAACGCTTAATGGCACTTTGTAAAGTGGCATTGTAATTTTCTGTATGCGCCTGTCTCTAAGGACCCATGAAAATGTTAATCCTCACTCATGCGGCCAGTTTTAATCTCTCTTGTACCTACCTACCTGACTCGTATCTGTACTTGGTTAAGTCACGCTTTCGCCTGTTCCATTGTGTCAATGGAAAGCTTGTCTTAGCTTGTTCATTATCGCTTGTAGCCGGTGATGGTTGACATCGAGAACGTATACCAGTTTGCTAATGGCCAAAAAGTCATACGGAACCAGTTCTAATAATGGTCTAAATCCGTGGGGTCGTTGGCATTGGACGAGGGACCGCTATGGTCCATAAAAAATTCTTCCGGACATTATTTTACTACTACCTACCTAAATAAAGGAAAAATATACCTATAGGCATCTTAATCTCATTAGTGTCCACAGAGGCAGAATGTTTTGGAACTAAGCCATTTATAAAAATGCTTCAAGTTGGGCAGAATATCTCTTTTCCTATGTAATTATTTTAGGTTCGTATACATGACACCGTGTCATTATATGCGTTTTGTTATGATTAGTACCTATTAAGCTGTACTCTGAGAATGGTGATGACAACTCATTGGTGCGACACTGGAATATTTTCTTCTGTAGTTGCAATCTAGCGATTGGTTTGCAGCAAATATTTCCACCTCCTTCTCCACTTCTCCCTGTCTTGGGTCGTTCTCTTTAGTTCCAAGCAGGTTCCGCATCTCACTTCTTTCTGAGATGCGGAACCTGGAATCACTGGAATATATGATATATCAATTCACTGAGGGATGAGGGGAACAAAAACCTTTTATTTTCAAAAATTTTACTGGAGGGGCTTTTCAACCCTCCCCACTCCCAATCTCAAACCCAGTTATGGATTCGTGACAATTAGTATAGGTACCGTGATAGATAAAATAAATAAATAAGGACTTTTTGTTGTTACTATTACTAAGCCAACCTAGCGGAGTTAGGGCTATAAAGCCCTCTCTTACACGCAACTAGGAAGGCCCGGGACCGCTTGCTTTACATGGCCAGAAAATGTAGGTAGTGTGGGACTCGAACCAACAACCTTTCGGGTAAAAGTCAGAGTCCGTACCAGTACGCTACATATCTAGATAATATGAGTAGATAATAATGTCCTAAGGTAAGATTTTAGGTGCCTCAACTTTCCCTATCCCAAAGCACTAAATCGGTTTTGTTACTCTATATAGCACCTAATACATACCTGAATAAAGCAAACCTTCGATAGAATGGTTCCGCAGAAATGTTATTTTTTAGTTATTTTTCATGTAAATACAGTTTTTTTATTTTTTGGCTCAAGAACCAAACTATCAAGGGGCAATATACACATCGGGTAGTGTTTACATTAATAACGACTACCATGTTTGTAAATTTAAAGAAAATCGTTCGGGCCGTTTTTTAAGAAAATGTTTCTGCAGTTTTTTTTAGTTTTTTTAGGTTGAAACCCAAAAAAATAACGGTCATAAGATATGACTTTTTGGACTTACATGCCTAATTTAATCTAAATCCACCGAGGTACTTTGCCAGACAGGCCGACAGACACACATTTCATAAAAGTTACCTTTTGGTTCCTTGGACCTCAAAACGTGTAAATCCGTTGAAATCTCGAAAACGAAAATTTAGTCCATCACTTTCGTTATACTAAGAATAAATCGGAAAGCAACAAACAGATAAAATCAGATATAAATACTTATAAATAATTATAAATTATTATTATTGTTGCAGCTAGGGTTGGGAGCAACCTAGCAACCCTTTGAGAAAGTAATGTGATATGATTGTATGAACATTTTAAAATCAATATTGCACACAATTGACGATACACAGTATACAGTTCATATAGTATAATACAACACTATGCATATGTAGGAATACGTTCGTATAATAAAATATTTTCTCAAATAATAATATTAATAATATACTGTGTACGTGTATTAATAACACGACATCAGCAGTAGTTTTCGCTACATAGGTAGCTTTGAGTTTATAGTACTGTATAACTACACTCAACTAAATGGGCATGACATAATTTTCCTACTTGAAAGCAATGAAACTAAAAGATAAATTAAAATGAAATATAAAGAATAATAAATACAAACTATAAAAAGAGAAACACATTAGTTATACGGTATAAATATTTTCGTTTCCCATTTGTGTGTTTCGATGAAATGAGGATACCATAATATGAAACATTAAAACAAATTAAATTGCCATAAAGTGAATAATCTGCATGATCTAGCAGTCAACAAAATGGCTGTTATCCAATTATTAAGGAAACTGAGATGGTCTTTAGGCGGCTATTCCATCTGTCAATAATCCGTCATTAGTGCGTCAATAATAGATGAGATTTTTTTTACTCTATAACATTGTCCATTTTAACTTCATCATGCCAAAATTGATCAATAATCATAGTGTAAAATCACGCTTTGCAAACAATAACAAAACGAAGTAACAATGGCGTCGTCTGGATATAATAAATAATTGTAATTAATTTCTTGAGAACAAACTAATTATTTCATAATTTAAATTTTTAAATCATAAAACTTCTTATAGCTTATAAAATTAAAAGAAAGACGACGGGCAAACTTAAAAAAAATTGGAAAAAAAATGAAAACAAAAATGATCAATTATTGAAAACAAGTGGAATGGGGTGTAAAAATATAAATGCAGCATTGATGATGGAATAGCCGCCTAAAAAGTTTCCACCCAATGTTTAGACCATAATACAGTATGTGCACCTCCCTTTTCCCGCCATCTTGAGATTTGGGACTGCACAGTAATGAAATGGAAAAATAAAACAAGGCCAATAGATAGAGAAGACAATAAAAATGAGGGATAAGACAAAAAGTCTGTATTGAGGAATCCAGTGAGTTCGCTGTAGGTATGGGAATGCCGCGGTCTGTAAGACGTAGAATGCTTCGATGCCACACACATAGTAACCAATTATCCGTGTTTGCTTGTTTCTTCATGTGCCGGATGGATACCCGTTCATTGTCACATTCACTTGGCAATATGGGATTGAATTAGGGTTGCCAACTTTTTTTTCCCACCAAATATACTAGTATTTTCTATGCCAATTTGTCTAAGGCGGCAACTCCACCGGCGAATTTACTTCATTTGTGATTTGAGATTTTTTGTTTGTTTTCAGTTAAGAAGACTATTATGTAGATACTTAACATATGTATTATACGTTAAGTTATAATATGGTAGCAGACATCATTAATAAGTCTACCATACAGGTATTATAACTTTATTTATAATAGATAAGTTAAGCATCTACATTATAGTCTCCTTAAAACAAAACAAACAAAAATCTCAAATCACAAATGAAGTAAATTCGCCGGGGGAATTGCCACCTAAAAATATGTCAGGTCTTGGAAATGTCTAAAAAAATATATAGTAGGATAATTTATAATAATTTTTTATTAAATTGATTTTTCCGTATCTTACTTCTCGTACCTACTTATACCATTGAAAATGGATGATAATATGACAGACATTAAAGGAAAAATAAATTACGGGCAGTCTGAGTTCGGGAGGCAGGTAGGGGTGGTTTTTAAGGGTGAAATACGGTACATCTTCATTTCCGACAAAACTACAAGTCCTATGGAAAAAGGTCAAATTGCAAAAAGGTAGATAATAAAAAGATGTACAACTTTAGTATCTAATATTGTACAGAAATATCATTCGATTTTATTTTTTTAGGTAAGGTAACGCTAACCATACTATTATATATATATTATATATAGAACGAAAATATTACTATTTTTATTTTAGAGCTGATTGACACAGATATAAATATAGGGCTTAGATAAACTAACTTGACCGGATTATGTTATAAATATTAGAGGCATCATTTTTCGATTTGGTTTTTTGCATTTTTTAAGAAAATTTTACACAGTAGTGTAACAAAAGGCCAAACTAAATTTTAAAAAAAATTTTATATTTTGACGTGAGACTTTTCGATTGAAAATTAGGGTGCTTATTCCATATATAGTCAAAAATAGTTGGAAAAAAATTAATATTAAAAAAAAAAAATCAGTGTATTTAGAACATACAAAAGTTTTCCCCCAATTTTCCGGTAAAAAGATGTTTTTTTGTGAAAGTAAAAATAAAAACTCAAAACCTTGGTTTTTGGCATTTTTCTCATCAAATTTGAGGTTATGTGAAAAAAGTATAACCACTAAAGTTGTACATCTTTTTATTATCTACCTTTTTGCAATTTGACGTTTTTCCATAAGACTTGTAGTTTTGTCGGAAATGAAGATGTACCATATTTCACCATTAAAAACCTCCCGAACTCAGATCGCCCGCAATTTATTTTTCCTTTAATGTCTGTCATATTATCTTCCATTTCCAATAGGTTTCATTCTACTATATAATTTAATGTCTTAAAAGAAATTACCTATACCCTGGGCTACATGTTTCCTGGGAAATTTGATTTTAAGCATAAGACAGTTGTAACGTGGTGATTTGAAACCCTGTTTATTGAATACATTGTTCTATAACCCGGCGACCGCGGACTTGGACATTTGGGGCCTATGTGGGTCAGAGGACCTATCTCCCGCCTATAAGTTGTAGGCAAGGGCGTGTATTTTGCCTCGAATTTAGGGGGGTCAGCGGGCAGATTATAACATTAAAAAACATTATTATTCCCACTGTAAGCCCAAATTATCTAGTGTAAGTTCATTTAATTTTTTTTTTTTTGGGGGGGGGGGTCCAGACCACCTGACCCCTCCTTAAAATCCGCCCTTGGTTGTAGGCCAGTCTAGAGTCGGTTTGAATGAATATTGAAGCAATAAAAACTAGCGAGGTACATTAGTAAGAACCCTTGAACGTTTTAAACGTTTTTCATTGACATTGTGTTCATTTATTTGTTTATTTACTATATTTCCTTTATGCATTACCAGTTCGACAACTTAAACAAATAAAAATTTCATTTTTCCTGCCAATTCGGTCTGTATTTAACTTTTTTAAAAACTTTAAAATTATTAAAAAAAAAAAAAAAATTAAATTTGTGTTTGTTTGGGACCTTTTTGTGTCGGTGCCCAAATCCGGCACTGTGTGACCATACATTCGCATAGTTGTCTAATGAACAGTCTAGGGTGTAATAGGGTCTATTATTTTCTTCTGATAGGAAAGACAAGGAAGTAATACACGTTTGTTTTTGCTTTCCAATTTATACGTAGTATAGAATGAGACCAAGGAGGGGTCTAAGATTAAATACGATTTTTTTTTTTGAAAAATAGGGCTGAAATATTGGGGGTTTACGCATTTTCAGAGCAATAAGGGTTCTATATTATAGGTAATTAATACAATCGAGGTCAAGGGGGGCCGGGGGGTCTCCCCCGAGAGAAAATTTGTGAAAAATAAGACTGAAATAGTGGGGCTTTACACATTTTGAGGAACCTAATAGGGGGGGGGGCATAGCCCCCATAGCCGCCCCCGTAGATCCGCGCCTGGGTGTTATTGAGTTATCTCTAGTTAAGTGTGTCATATCAAGTTAACAAGCTAGATAACCAAGCTAACCAGCGTGATATCCGAATCGCACTTCTGAGTTATTTAGCTAGCGCTACGATCGACAGTCTTAGTTTGACCGCCACCGTATTTGTTCCCATCGGCTGATTTGAAACACGCGTTTAGAATTTTGTAATATTTAAATATGTTTGTATTATGTCACAAGCAATTACCGTAAATACTTAAAAATAGAATTACCAGCAGCCTGATCGAGGCTATTATAATACCACGGGGTTAAATAAATACCCTAGGATTATTACTGTAAACAAACAAATTTTGAATAGCACTTTCCATTATATAATTATCTTGTTTACATGTTTAATACCAGGGGATTAAATAAATACCGGTATTATAATCCCCTCGATCAGGCTGCTGAACAAAATATAAACAAACGGCACTAGAATAGAGTTCTGCCACGTCCTGACTACTGCTACGTCGTTTACTCTGTTAAATTTTTCGATTTAGCATATCGCTGACCCCTTTTAGGGGCAAAAGCGAGGAAAAAGAAAAAAAGGAAGAAGATAATACCTCACCTAGAGGTCCTCTCACGATTGTGTGTTAACTTGGATAACACTTCTAACTCGATAACGATGAAGACCCTAAATGAGTAGTAACAAGATGTCATCGATCTTGCTTGTGCCTGATGAAATGAAATGACCTTGGCTAATGTTATTTTAGAGTAAGGTTTGCAGAATAATATGGATGGCGAAGGCATGTGCAACATATTCAATGATGAGCAGGCGACTGTGAAGCAATTAACAGTCGGAAAATTACTAATTTTGGATTCAAAGCATGAAGATGAACTGGTCGCTGCCGTCTTCCCATGTTTGGTTGTGAACCGTTTGCTAGGTGGACAGACATTTCTACTTTTTCTGCACCATTAGATCAATATGCTAGTCTAAATGACGCCCATGCCATGTCTTTACCTTGTATTGCAAACCAAATACCAATAACTGCCAGCCAGATTCTAGTGCACTAAACACACTCTGAATCCATCGTCTTACAACTACTGTAGAGTAGATGCGGATGTAGAGCGACTGAAGAGGTCAATCGGATACATGATTTTTTGCATGCAATTAACCTTTTTCTAAACAATAAAAAAAAAGATATGAGATTCAGAACCTAGTTGGTACTCAACACACAGAAATGAATGTAAAAGAAGATGGAAAGATTGCTGCAATCGATAAATGACATGAGAAGGGTTTACAAAACTATTCGAGATTTCTACATTAAAAAATTAAAAAGTCAAAAAGTTACCTTTGATCTGACTCGTTCCCGTACTTTTTTTTTAAAGGTTAATCGCATAATTTTTTTTAATGAATCTGTCCGATTGACCTCTCCAGTCGCCTCTGTAGGTTAGTACCCGTGTTGAGCTCATTGGCGTAAATAGGGGGCTCCTGGGGGGGGGGCATGTCTACCTGTACCTCCCCCCAGGATTTCTGGTGGCAAAGACGTTATCAAGGCTAAAGTCACAGGATCCACAATAACGAAAGGGAAATTAATTCTAAGTATGCTTATTTTACAAAAAATCAACATCTTGACCAAGTACTTTCACAAAAAATATATTACTCAAAATGCTTAAAACTCCAATACTTCAGAGCTATTTTTTCCAAATTTTTCTCCTGGGGAGACCCCTCAATAGTTGGTTTATTCGTCGTTATAATATCTCCATTGAACTGCTTGCAAATATTATGGCATAAATAGGAGGAGTGTTCTGGGCTAAAACCCCCCCCCTCCCAGAAGCACCCGTAGCCCCCCCCCCCCTAGGATTTCTGGTGACAAAGACATTATGGAGGCGAAAAGCATCTAGTATCCACAATAACGAAAGGGAAATTAATTCTTGCAATACTTATTTGAAAAAAATCAACATATGCATTGACCAAGTACTTTTACAAAAATATATTACTCAAAATGCTTAAAATATGTCAGACTTATTTTTCAAAATTTTTCTTCGGAGGAGACCCCCGGGCCCCCCTTAGTGGTAGGTTTATTCGTCTATAAAACGTCAAATGTACTGCTTGCAAAATGCGTAAAAACTCACTAATTTGGGCCTATTCTTCATTTTTTTTCTCCGGGGCAGACCCCCGGGCCCCCCTTTTTCCAGGGTATAATATTCGTAAAACCTCACTATTTTGGGCTCATTTAAAAAATTTTTCCCCGGAGGATCAACGTCGTGGGGTCCTATAGCCTCCCCCCCCCCCAGAAATTTTGGGAATTTACGCCAATGGTTGAGTTGCGCCACGTTTCAGATCGCATGGCATGTAGAGACTCGCACTAGTACAAGCACGCACCTTGTCATCGAAGTCGATTACTATTGGTTAAGTAATAATAATAATAAAAATAATACCATTGATCTGAACGAGTGAACGCCAGGGAATGTCTGAGTCATATCGTACTAGTAGTAGCCTATGCATTTTTTCTAGTGATTCATTATTTTAACAATAGATACACCCATCCAATTGTTCGGCAATTCATATCCTACTCAACCGCTTTGTCATCCGTTATTACTAAATTATTGATTATTGTCCTTGGAGTTAGGTTTGTCCGGACTTCAGTAATACAATTTAATGTTCGTTGAGACAGTGACGGTGTACCTTTGGGGATAGCAAGAATTAGCAACAGCAGCCTAGCAGCGAACAGGAATTAGTTTCTCAAGCAAGAACGCTTAAGACAAAATAATACAGTTTCATATCAAATTTAGCCTAATTTAACACTGTAGTTTGTAGCCGGTGAAGTTAGACATCGAGGGCTTGAACCAGTTTGGCGCAGAAACAATACCAATTTTGTTGTGATGTGATCGTTGCATTGAGCAAGGTTCAAAGAAAATAAAATCAAATAATTAATTAAAAAAAGTCGCTCCTTGATTTGCCATCTGATTTAACTGCAAAAAGACAATTTTTTTTATTGCATCAAAAAATTTCTTTTTTCCCTAATTTTTTACGTCCAACCGTCGTATCTACAAGCCTGTAAAAAAATTGACAATTTTCATGGCTGAAGTGTAGGAGACAATATATATTGTAACCGCCAGAAAAAACTTTAGAACGCTCTTCTGAGCAATCAAGGAGCGACTATAAATGTCCAGATTTAAAATTGCTGATAAACTAATGATAATAATGGCCAGGTGGTAACGTGCTTGCACTTGTGCGAGTCTTTACACGCCATGCAATCGGAGACGTGTCGTACTCATCACGGGTAATAACCTACAGAGGCGACTGAAAAGGTCAATCGGATACATTCATTAAATGAGGTTCTGTAGAGACAGTTTTGGTCACAAGGTTCGCTGACGACAAACCGATATCCATATTATTCAAAATGGCCGCCGTTTGCATGCGAAAACTAAGCTCTTAGCATCTAATTAATTCTTTTAATATTTTTTATAATATTTTTACTATGCCTGGACCTTATTTCGCTGCGTATAATTTAATATCTATACTCTCCATGATTTATAGAAAAATATCACTTTAAAATAATACGTAATTAAAAATCATTTTAAAATAGTATTGAGGCTTATGGAAAAATCAACGCTTTGATATCATTGCAACTGGTGCTGCCATCTACCAAATGACGCCACAAATGAACCCCATTGTTTGTATGCGATTAATCTTTATAAAAAAAAATATAAAAAAAAAATAATAATAATACTAACTTCACCGAAATAGTTTTAAGTTCAGTTGATGACTCGTATCTGTACTTGGTTAAGTCACGCTTTCGCCTGTTTCGTTGCGTCAATGGTAAGCTTGCCTCTGCTTGTCCATTATCGTTTGTAGCCGGTGTAGGTTGACATCGAGAACTTAGTTTGCCAGTGGCCAAAAATTCATACGGAAACAGTACAAATAATGTTCGAGATTCCACGGGGTCGTTAGCATGGGACAAACTGAAAAGCACTATCAAAAAAAAAAAATACATTACAAGTTCAGTTGATTAGACTTTGCCTAGGCTAAGTAAATTTAATCGGTGAAATAAAAGTAAAATAAAGCTAACAATTCCAATTTTTTACTTGACGAACATCATGAAACCTATAAAATATGAGAATTCAAGCTATGTGATTTATGCTTTTTTTTAAATTTGGACAACATTTTTGTGAATTAATTCGAACGCAACGCCTCAATAATGAATCTGGAAGCAATGCGAAACTCAAACTATTCGTGTTACCACTGCACTGCAGGGGTTCCCAAACTGTTTTGTCCGTGGACCACTAGAATTATTTTATGATTTTCCGTGGACCACCATGGCTGTGACAGGATAATCGTCAAATTCTTAGACCAAAATCAAGTAGTTTGTGCGTACAATTAGGTTACGTGGTAATATTTGATTAAATGTATAGGACGTATCGGTTGGACTTATAGCTCAGTGCCAAGACTTGTGAATAATAACTTACTGTACTTTACTTCAAATTTCCAATAACTCATATTTTCAACATTATTTTCCTATTTCTTACTTTGGTCCTTGGACCACCTGATATATGTATGTGGGCCACCGGTGGTGATAGAAGGTCAGTAATCCCCTAATCCCTAGGGTAGGTAGAACGGTCAGTTAATCCCTCACTACCTTGATGAATGTCACATCGCTATTCCGGAAGAAAAAGGACACAACTCTAAATCCATCAATTTACAGAAATTGTACCTGACGGTTCCCGCCAAATAGAAAAGGACACTTCTGCCCTCGCGCGAAAAATATACACACTTCATTAACGCAAAAATAAAAATAAAACATATTTTAGCGTTATTAAGTCGAAATCGACAATGCTTGAGTTGTGCCCTTTTACTTCCGAAGTAGCGACATGTAAACTGACCATGGCAGCGATGCCAGGGGGCACAGGTCAATGGCAATGGTTTAATATTATTGAACAAAGGGTGAGTTGGACTTAAATTACCTGCTGTGGTCAATAGTCAGGGGCCTCATTGAACAATTAGGGCGGTAGCCCATTGTCGGGTGAAGGGGGCGACATATTTTCGGGAGTGGGTGTTACTCCCATCATCAGGCTTAGTCCAGAGTAGGAGAGGTTTAGTCCTGATTGATGGTTTCTGGATAATTGACTCATTGCTCTGACACAGCAGGGAACGTAAATCCAACTAACCCTTTGTTAAATAATGATCCTGTGTTTTTGTTTCTATGGACATCCTTGGTCGTCCTTGTAGTCTTGCGCTGTCCACCGAGTATAATCAGTCACACTTTGCAGCACGTGATTGCCGATTTCCTAATACTAATATTACTAATATACTAATATACTAATAAGATACTAATATTAGTACTTAGCGTAGACTGCTTACTACAATACATTAAGGCCAAACCGGAGGGGGTCACGTGACTGGCCTGGAAATGTCTTTGCAGAGGGTTCGTAATATATGTTTTAAACTGCAGTGGCATAGTAAAAATCGATAGATGGGTATAGTATACGCGTAGACATGGTTACACTATTCACTAAAGCAAAAATTACAATTACATTAGGTCTAAAATTTGTGCATGAAGCAATTAAAAACCTCCAACTTTTGTAATGAAATGCACTTTAGTCAGAAGCTCAACACTTAATTTGACAGCAAAGCGCCAGAAATAGGTAAAACTGCAATTATTTGAAATAATACAAGTCAAATACGGAACAGGTACGAGACGCGGGGCTTTGTTTATAAAATGGATGTTCAACGATCCCGTGGCTGGAGACCGTTATCAATATGGCTGCTAGTGTAGCCTGCACAAGATAAGTACGCAATTCGGCGGGGAAATAGCCTGCACAAGCTAACTACAAACTACAGAGTTTTTGACCGGGTCCAGGTATCCGCAATTGCAATGCTGCAATGTGTAAGACTTCGATATTTTTTGCGCTGGTCTCTGATAGTTGGCTTATGGTTAACGGGTGCCTCGTAAGGCATATTATATATATTATATTTCTATGTATTCAACGGTCAAGGCCACAACCCTCCGGTTTGGCCTTAAGGCCAATAGCCATTATAAAAGGATAGAGTGGGCATCTACCCAGGGCGCCGAGCTTCGGGAGGGTGCCAGTCGAAATGAAGAAATAACCCATGCGAAATTCATGACAGGCTGTCAATTTTGCTGAACAAGAGGCAAGGAAAATACATTATGACTGGTCTGTGTAAATCCTCATCTATCTTTCAGGTCTATTTTTATAGTATTGGTGTTTACTCAAGTTAATTAAAGTATTTTTTTTTTTTTTTTTTTGGCGTCGGCGATGGGGAGCCATTCAGCCATTCAGCAATTAAAGTATACCTTGAGAGTTTACACTTTACACCTTATACTTTGGCCGTAATTCTTACAATTTCCTTTCACAACATTTTGTTTTAATTAAGGGCGAATTTTGCCTCCAATTAATTTAGGGGGGGGGGGGGTCAGTTGATTATAACATTAAAAAACATCATTATTTTTAATTCCTACTGTAAGCCCATATTATCTAGTGTAAGTTCATTTAATTTTAGGGGGTTCAGACCCCCTGACCCCCCTAAAATCCGCCCTTGATTTTAATGGGGTAGGGGGCGCTGGAAGACTTGTTACCCAGGGCGGCGAAATCCCAAGGACGGGGGTCTGAAGTAATTGAGACTGATTCACTTTATTAAACAATTTATTTTATTGAATTTGCCGTCAATGACAATATATATATGGTGATAACTGAGACTGCGCTAAATTAATATTTGAGAAGATGCCGGATGCGCACCTATTATTAGATAGCTATAGCAACGCTCCCCACGGCAAAGAGATCCAGTTTCTTTGAAATTGGTTATGGCTTGTTAGGTTTGAGGTATAGTGAATGACGCGGGTGACACCCACTTGACGTAATGACTTAGTACACAATGATACGGATGCAGGGTGATGTAGGACTCTGCATTTATTTTTGAGGTTGCACCCGGATAATATTATTGTGTATTGACTAAAACGCCTATTTTGAATTTTGAAGCGTACACAGAAGCTGATATTAAAGGTTGTTCGGATGCATTCGTCATTGAATTGTTTCTATGTTCGTTAAAAAAAATGCTTTTTAAAATACATCAGTAGCGACCTCATTGACCGCATTTAGGCGGGTATTCCACATACGTCAATTGTCAATGAAAAATTGAAAAATGACGTAACAATGACGTAAATTGACGTGGTAGCAGAATTTTTAGTATGTCTTTAATGTCTGCTGAAACGTCATTTTTCAATTTTTCATTGACGATTGACGTATGTGGAATACCCGCCTTTTGAGTGAAGGCCCTACATAATTATTTTTACTTGTTATAATATACCGGTACCAATACTGTGCCCCGACGGTCTAACGTGATAATGCCTTTACTGGACATGAGTAGTAGCCTTAATTTCCCCTTTCAAACAATTCTGGGATTGAATATTAAAGTCGAAAATTGGAATTTGCCCCCATTTCATGTTGTCGACACTACAAACGTGTGACCAGTCTAGTTGTGCTGTTCACATGTCATAACTACACATTGCATCGTGATAATGCTTTTGGGTGATTCGATATTTCTATTTTGAATATTGCATGCCTTCAAACTGCAGGGGTTCCCAAACTTTTTTGTCCGTGGACCACAAGATTATTTTATGATTTTCCGTGGACCCCCATGGCTGTGATTAGAAAATCGTTACATTCTAGGACCAAGATTAAGTACTGTAGCTTGTGCCTAAAACTACGTGGTAATATTTGATAAAATGTTTAGAACTGGTACCGGGCGGATTTTGTTGTTCAGTGCCAAGACTTAATGTATTTTATTGGAAATTTCCAATAACTGAGCTGTTTTATTTAATTATTTCTTACTTTGGCCCGTGGACCACCTGATATATGTCTGTGGACCTCCGGTGATCCATGGACCACAGTTTGGGAACCCCTGCTTTAAAGCATTTAAATAGCCACCAAACACCGTAATCCGTGTATGGGGTTCAAAGTACCTGATATGTCTAGCTTGATGCCCGCAAGACTATTATATTCAGACAATACCTTCCAGTCTTATGGGAATAATATAGAGGTGTGAACAAGACATAATTTTTTAAGGTTATTTGAATATCATAATTAATTTAATTGCAAAGTAGATTTTGATTTTTAGGGAAACTTTGCGATACACAGTATTTAAGCTGTTGTCACATAAAGTTGCATATTTTTGACACTTGTCTTGTATTTTTACCCAAAAGGTTGTTGGTTCGAGTCCCACACTTGTTACATTTTCATGCCTCGGAGGGCATGGTAAACAGGCGGTCCCGGGGTCTTCCTAGTTGAGTGTAAAAGATAGGTTGGCTTAGTAATAGAACAAAAAGTAAATATTTGTTTATTTATTTAAAATAAGCCTATCCCTCATCCATGGGCTGGGGGGGGGGGGGGTCAAAATAGGAAAAACAAATGTAGGATCGATTAAATCAGAGCGTAATAACTTACAATAGATTTACTACATTGGGGGGAGGGGGGGGGGCAGCCCCTGTATCCGTCCATGTCTCTCATTATACAGACCATTTATTTGAACTCACAGCCTTTCTGATAGCGGCTTGGGAAAGGTCCACGAATTCTTACTAAAGATTGCTGTGCGCTTGGATCAAGTCTCAGCTTATCTATTATCACTTTTGGCCGGTGTAGGTTGACATTGAGAACGTATACCAGTTTGCCAATTTATACGGAAACAATAAAAATGTCTGAAATCCATGGGGTCGTTGGCATTGGACAAGGGACCAATGCCAAGGTTCATAATGAGTCCAGGGCATTATTATATTTTTATTTATTTTTACAAAACAAATGCATTTTAATTAAACAAGTTGACGAAGAACCTTTAGTGCATCATGATGAGATTTGAAAATCGATGATAATTTCGTAATACCATCTTAGCCACGCGTCTATAGCCGGTAGTTGGGGCAGAAAAATAATTGGTTTGCGTGCCAGGGGTCGGCCCCTTTCTCCGAAATTAGAATCAATGCTGGGAACCCCATTCCGTGTATTCCACTTGCTTACATTTGCTTTGGAAATGTTAACCATTTGCCGCTAAATAGGCTAGTGTGCTATGCTGAACAAGCTGTCATGTTGCAAATATATCACGATATGGCACGTACTGTAGTACTTTCTTCTTCTTTAGTTTCAATCTAACGACTGGTTTGCAGCAAATCTTCCCACCTCCTTCACCACTCCTCCCTGTCTTGGGCCGTTCTCTTTAGTTCCAAGCAGGTTCCGGATCTCATAAATATTTCTTGAGGTCTTCTGCGTACGCCTCCCTTGGTCACCCCCTTGCATTGGTGCCTTCGATTGTGCCTTCTATTATGGTGCTTAGGAGTTCTTCTTGTTTGATCAGGTGACCCATTCATTTTTCTCTTCTCACTACTGTAGTGCAATGGATTTAAAACAGTTAAATGAAGACTGACTACATTTTGGATAACTGTCATAACATTCAATGATGAGTAGGGCTATATTCATGTTTAGATTAAAAACTCCCGGAAAATGGATAGTACTGGAGAAATTTTTTATGGTAGGCAGCACATTTATCCAAAGATAAAGATAGCCAACAATTATAACAAGGGGCTTGCTGGAATGTTGGTGTAAAGACAGACCAAACACTATAAAAAAAATGGTGTTTTGTCAATTTTTTTAATGCCGCCGACGTAATTTCCGTTACTATTGGGTTGTTTCCCCAACATTTATGGATCAACCATAAATATGGTAAAAATCGTTATTATTGCTATCTCGTGACTCTTCACTCCCATAGGTATGACTCAGACCCGTAACCTGAGAGTATATAGTGAAATGCCGCACGTCTGGAAAGTTCAATTCTCTTTATGGTAAAGTCAAAAAATTGGGGGAGGGGGGTGCTGCAGCCGCCCAGTCCCCAAGATTTCTGGCTTGGTATGATTTGTATTTCTTGTGTTCTTAGGATACAGTAGTACTGTAATATAATACAATGAGATGGAGATGATATTGATACAATGGGTAGGAATTATAGGCTATGTACATAATATATAGGATGTACTGTTCGATAACTTCATCGGTAGTTTTGGGATTTTTTTAGGTTGCTTATTAGAATAGGCTATAATATGTAAACAGGAAGGAAACTTTATAAGAATTTATGAACAGTAAAAACAATTGAAGGCTGTTTCCCACTTTATTTGCATGTTTCTGTTTCGTTTTGTTGACACCAATAGAGTCCAGAAAAGAAAGTTCCTCCTACGTCTAGCATGTGCAACAAAAATGAAATGCGCGAAAGCCCCTAATTGTGAACCCAAGCCCCCCCCCCCCTCCGTTTGCAGCTACATCAATCTTCCTTAGTACATTCCAAACCTTGCTCCTAAGTCCTATCAAAATGCGTGAAAATCCCACTGCTCCCCTGTTTGCAGAGTATACCATGTAAATTAGTTGAATACAAATAATCTATAATTTTAAGTTTTTTAACTACGTTTCATACTATTGACTGAAACACCCCCACGTCACAAAATTCCTGCATACTGCACTGGCAAGAGAAACGTATAACAGCCGCAGTATAGATATAGTTTCTGTGTTCTCATACAATATTGTATGTGATTGAAACTAAGCGCAGAAAAATTATAAAATATATAGCAATGCTAAAATGCAATGAGAATATTGTTATTTTTATCTTTTTATGAAAATCTCTAGCCTAGTATTAGGCTATTTTGGTGATTTGGAAACTCAGTTAATAGAGCTCCGATTGCGTCTGCCGTCTATTTTGTAGTCTGTGTCAATCAGCCGGTAACCTTGAGAGAGTTATTATAAGAAACCGTCTGGGACATTGCACTCAAATAGTAGTCACCTGACTATAAGCTCGCGTCCATGCAAAATTACAAGTGATCCAATGAAAAATGTACCGTTTTAATTAAGTTAACTTATTAAGAGGTATGTTAAACTTACCTGCTTATGGGTTCTATGCCAAGCCGACTTTGGGTTCTCGAATTTACTGTAGAATACCGCACAAAACGAGAAAGAAGCACAGCACTTTGTTGATACACCTGGCTTATTAGGAATCGCTTCGAGACTCGCGACGTGTCTTTGGACAGCGTGTGGTCGGATCGATCTCTTGTTCCACGATTATCTGAAATTCAAATTTAAAAACTTACTTCGCGCACTTTTAGGAGGATTGCGTTTTATTATTGCTAGATGGATATTTTCAGTTCTCATGCGAGAAGTAGAAGAAACTCAAGACATGCAACGAGCTATAATGATGAACCAAGCATGCGATACAGAGTGCCCACGTTTTAAACATCAAGTTCCCACATATGGAGTGGAGACGCAGCCTACGACTTGTCCTTAAATTATTTGAAACGAATGACTTTAAATTTGTTGCAGCTGTAAATTGTTGATGCTAAACATGCTCACTTTTAATCCCATGTAGTGGCCCTAATTAGTACACACTCTAATATTTATTTGAACCAATATTTCTTTGGTCGAAGAAATACAAAAGGACTGCTAAATTTGCATCTTCCCCTTGTCTAACGTCAGTAACCCTATTTAACTTGCTACCGGAAGCCGTAAGAGATTTGAATAAACCTAGGTTCACAAAATGTATCAGAAAGCACTTACGGAAACATAGTTATTACACTGTTACGCCCCAGGCCTAACACAAGAGCAGACGCTCTTCTTGGCCTAGGCTCAGGGCTGAGGACAAACGGCAAACCTCTGTTGTGTAAATGTTATATCGGTCGTCACGTATGTCCTTAGCCATAATGTATAAATCACGAACCTTGGGTTCGAAGAAGGAGAGTAGTTTTAGAGAGTCCAGAGAGAGAGTTTGGAGACTATGGATAGAGTAGTTAGAGTCGATAGAGTCTAGTGAGACAGAACTGATTCACCATGTGAGTTGATACACGGTGCAAGTAGGAGTAAGCTCCTATGGATGTATGAGTAAGTACGTTATCATGTAGCCCTTATGTAACTAAGTTCCCCCCCCCCTCCCCCCAATTCATGATGTTGTCCCTTGTCCCTTAAGTGCTTAAGTTGTCCCTAAGTTATTATGTGGTATTAATGTTAAGTGTATTAATATAATATAAGGTATTTGGTACCATCCTATTAGCTTATATATAATTCCCCCCTCATAAGTCCACTCTGAATACTCTAATCTATAGAAGGTCCCAATTAGTGGTATTCGGAGTGTGACAAGTTTTTTTTTTCTTCTTTTTTTGCTCCCCCCCCCCTCGTACCCACTAGCTTAAGAACTGTATCTGTATAACTTGTTAATTAATAAGGTACTGTATGTACTCTAGCGGTCATTGATAGTTGAGCGTCCGACTTAACCACGAACTTGACCTTAGTTGTTAAAAGTGCTGATAGTGCACGGTGGTGTGTTGACTATATTTTTAACCTGGCCATCGCAGATATCGAGGCAGGTGAACTACTGACGCAGTCCAATATAATGAAGGCGTAACAGTTGTTGGTATCGCATTCAGATTGTGTCAACAAACAGCGGTCGAAAATTTCTTTGTTCTCTGATAGGCCCAACTCCCCGCGCTGAATTTATTCCCTTATCCAAGCCTAGAGAAGAGATCCCGCAACCTGTGTTGTCTTTTGCAATTGCGCACCCCCTCCCCTCCAAGCCCCGGAAGTGTGTTTCTTGACAACGGCGCTGAAATGTCTGTAATCCCCCTCTCCTCTTGCCCCCATGGAAGTGCAAAGCTTCTTCATCCCCTTGACAGACAGGCAATAGGCGTGATTTCTACCCCCCTTGAAAACATCAGAAAAATTGGACTGACCATCCTTTTCTGTGATCAGTCTCTAAAGGAAGATTGTGTATTGTATTAGATGAAAATTTTGGTTACTGACAGATGGTATTTCCATAAGAAAAACAATTTATGTATTTTAGTGTTTAAACTATTCAGAAGAGTCTATTGTGTACACTAATAAGTTAAACATTTTTGCACACTGACCTTAGCTGATGCACGTAATGCAGCGCCTAGCCTAGGTCAAATAGCTAAATAAGACATGCATGCAAAGAAGGCCCAGACCTTCAATTGTTAATTTTTTTTTTATAATTAGTTAGTGTTAGACTATAGGTTAATTTTAAGTTTATTAATTTTGCATTATTTGCATTGCTTCTATACAAAAGGTACTAAGTAGTACATGTCCCACCTTATATACATGCCTATGAGCTTCTCTTATATATGAATTGAGTACCCCAGTTCGCAAAAGAACTGAGAAGATCCCCCCCCCCCCCCCCGCGGTAGGTACCGTGATATTAATACTATGTATACGTTTGAAGTGATGTTGTTAATAGCCTGAAAGGCTATTTGTGAATAATATTGTCCTGTATATTTATGTGCTATTTATATGTGTTTTAGTGAACTCCCCACGTCGAATAGTACAATTGCAAAGATAGATGGAGTCTATCATAAAATATTTGTCCTAAGTCCTATATAAATAATAAAGAAGAGGTAGTAAGTAGTATCAATGGTGAAAAACCCCTCCTAAGGTAACTGCAGCTAAACACAGGCATCGCGAACCTGATGTAGCCTATGTGCAGCTGATAATAAACATATAAAAAATAACAATGAAATATTGGTGGTGATGTGACATCAGCGTTATAAAACGAAGTACAGCCTTGAATAAGCTTAAGCTTATACAATCACTGTGCCGACTTTTTATTTTTGAAGTATATAAAACTTTTGGCAAAGAGCCCTGTTACTTGCTAACACCGTTCTCGCTGCAGATGACTGGCCAGTATCTGTATCGAGGGGTTGGTAAAGAAACATGGGCACCCTGGCACCTTTAAGATCAGTCACTTGACTAAATTAACTGTTTTCTCTCCCTACAGCTCTCTGTGCCTTTTCCACATACAGTATGTATGTTTTTATGTATGCCCCGCCCCCTGTCTCTTTTGAGAGGCACAGAATTTTGAAAGTTTTCTTATCACCACTCCCCGAAATAACGAATTTTGTATTTCCTACCTATGTTTCTATTCTAAGAGCCCCCTTCCTCAAGGATTACGGCAGAAAGCCAAATTTCACCTTCGATTTCCCATCTCTCATCAATATGGTCTGAAATACACTTTCTAAAAATTTGCCCCAAAAAACCCCCAGACTAGTATTTCAGTCCATAGTCCCTATAATTTAAATGTTATCAGTCTATGTAAAGACGTTTTCCTCAACCCTAAGTGTAGCAATTAAGTTTAAATTTAAGAATTGATTTGTATTTTCAAAATAAATAAAAAATGTATTTATAAACCGTAAGTATGGCTATGTTTCTAAGATTGCTCAGTCTAAGTTATAGCCCGAGATGTGCCCCTACCCACCGACGTCACGTCTCGTCCAGTTCAACACCACGACCAGCCACCCAACGTCCTCCCAGCCTATGTTATCTTCGACCAGTTCGGAACGAGACCAGTCATTTCCGAGACCAGTCATTCCTGAGTCAAAGTGTGCATTCGACTCCAACCGCTGGTATTACCCGCCAAAATCAATTCCGTCAGTCGTCTGCGATACAGCTGATCAGATTCCTGCCTATTCAATCTGGCCATTTCCCTCGTACGTACAGGCCAACCACTAAGCCGCACGACCCCATGCGACCTACATCAAAGTCGCCTCCATGCTGAATACTCGTGCCATAACCACGTACCAGGCGGTGCCACATAAAATCCGCCACACCAGGCAATGCTTTGACTGCTGATCAACCTCCTGTTCCACGCACCATGCGACGACCCATTCCCGTCCACGTAACTATGCATCGGGCCCAGCACCATTGGTCCGTTTTACTTTTGAGTCATCATATCGAGTCCTCCACTGGTCCATTTCTCCTGAGTCCTCATCGAGTTTCCCACTGGTCAATGTCCCCTCGAGTCTTCACGAAGTTTTCCGCTGGTCAACCTTCCTCCAATCGTCCCTTTTCGAGCTCTCTTCGCTCCTGCTTCGAGTCCAGTCGCCTACACGTCGAGTCCCCTACAAGTCTACACATCACTTCCCAGCCGTCTCGGGCACACACACACGCACATTTATCTTTTTATATTATGTTTTGTTGTTATTGTTGTCCCAATTTTATAATGTTGTTTGTCCCTCTATTTTTTATGATCTGCTAATATTGTGTCCCATGATAACTTACTGCATTGTGTTTTGATACGGGTCGAATCTGTCTTTATGAAAAAAACCCATCACGATGAGTTTTTTCAACTCTGTGAGGGTGGTGGGTGTTACGCCCCAGGCCTAACACAAGAGCAGACGCTCTTCTTGGCCTAGGCTCAGGGCTGAGGACAAACGGCAAACCTCTGTTGTGTAAATGTTATATCGGTCGTCACGTATGTCCTTAGCCATAATGTATAAATCACGAACCTTGGGTTCGAAGAAGGAGAGTAGTTTTAGAGAGTCCAGAGAGAGAGTTTGGAGACTATGGATAGAGTAGTTAGAGTCGATAGAGTCTAGTGAGACAGAACTGATTCACCATGTGAGTTGATACACGGTGCAAGTAGGAGTAAGCTCCTATGGATGTATGAGTAAGTACGTTATCATGTAGCCCTTATGTAACTAAGTTCCCCCCCCTCCCCCCAATTCATGATGTTGTCCCTTGTCCCTTAAGTGCTTAAGTTGTCCCTAAGTTATTATGTGGTATTAATGTTAAGTGTATTAATATAATATAAGGTATTTGGTACCATCCTATTAGCTTATATATAATTCCCCCCTCATAAGTCCACTCTGAATACTCTAATCTATAGAAGGTCCCAATTAGTGGTATTCGGAGTGTGACATACACGATAGAAGAAGTTAAGGGAGGTCTAAAATCTGTTCCCTATTTGTCCTAATCAGCAAGATTTTGATTGTTTAGGAGGGTATTTGGAGTTTTGTGTTTTGCTCATGTATTGCATGATGTATTATATGACGCTTTCTGCCGATACTATTGTGCATGGGCGCCGAGTTGTGAAAATTATTGGTATGGCCCAACATTGCCCGAGGAAATCTTTTTTTCGGGGGAAGGAGTCGATTTGCCACATTAAAATTGTATATGCTTAGCTTATGACAAAGATCAGCCTAGCCGAGGTGGACAGTCATCTACGCGCCAACTCTCTTCAGCGCTCCCGCCAATTTCGATTTAAATAATCGATTTGACGATTTCATTTCCTTTAATTTTTAATTTTCATAATAAATTATAGGATTTGTTCTAAATAAGTGCAATGTAAAATAGTGAATTTATTTATCGATCAAAAGACACTAAAATATGAGGTGGTTATTCCTAAAATTATTGGTATGGCTCAGCCTTATGGAACCGGCACCCATGCTATTGTGTGCATTTATATTACCTACATCAATTGTATTGTGCGAAATATATATATACATATATATTTATTTATTATTTAATATTGGAATGCTAATGTTGAAGTATACGATTTGAATCTGAATTGAAGTATTACGCAGAATTTACGCTTTCCAATTTTTCTTAGACCCATATTTCTTGGAACGAATATTGGAACAATACTCGAATGTGTAATAGGAGGATTGTGTATTGGGGATTCCAAAATCGAAATAAAAGGTAAATAAGCAAACAAAGTTTCGATTAGACATCTTGTTTATTTATTCACTGCTCATTACTAATTTAACCCCGTAGCTGAGTTTATCTTATCATGGTTGAAATGAAGAGAATCGACAAGTTGGACGCCTTCATAGGAGTGCTTTGGTCAAAAACTTGCTGAACAGTTAATTGCACGGATTTTGTGGTACCTTGTAAATTAAATTTACTGCGATCGATGGATTATTGGCAAGAATTAGCATTACATGCTACTATCAAAAACAACAACAGTGTTTTGAGTATCCCTAATCTAGGCCGGGCGGTCACATAAGTCGCCTCAGGTGCCAAAGCTCATTGAGCGCCGAAGGGAAAGGAAAGGATATTTTTTAAACAGAATCCATCCGTCAAATCCCCCAAAAATTATGATGGGTGGATGTGAAACTGGCGAGGGTTGCCTATTGCTAAGAATTAAGGTACCGCAGCCTAAAGCCTAATAATTAATGTGTGTTTAGCATTGTCCATTTGAAGGAAAAATATTACCAACACTGAAAAATCATGGATGATGTGCTATTCAAAATTGGTTTGTTTACATTTTTAATACCAGGGGATTAAATAAATACCGGTATTATAATCGCCTTGATCAGTCTGCTGCAGGCTGATCATGGCGATTGGTATTAACTTACTCCTGGGATTAAACCTGTAAACAAACAAATTTTGAATAGCACTTTCCATTATACAATTATCTTGTTTACATTGTTAATACCAGGGTATTATATAAACCCGGTATTGTAATCGCCATGATCAGCCTGCAGCAGCCTGATCGAGGCGATTGTAATACCGGTATTTATTTAATCCCCTGGTAATAAAAATGTAAACAAGATAATTTTGTAATGGAAAGTGCTATTCAAAATTTGTTTATTTACATGCAGTTATAATCCTAGGGTATTTATTTAACCCCGGCATTATAATCGCCTCGATCAGGCTGCTGAACCTAATATTTTTCCCCTGGAAAACTTCAAAATATACTTGTGCTACTCTGGTTTTATCTATGATATTTACCTTTTATTATTTATACATTTCAATATAATTTTTTCTGCGAAAAATGCCTTAGTAAAGTTATTATTATACAGAATTGGAGTGTCGGACCGAAGGGTGGGAGGGTGTTGAAAAATAGAAAAATGATAATGTGTTTTAAATATAATTTGAGGTATTTACTTTGCCCGCATACAAATTTGTTGTGATTGAAATTTGTTTTGTTTTTTTAGGCATCAATTTTTGTTTGTTGCATTTTTTTCTAGCACTTGTTCCAACGTCAACTCGCTGTAAATTTATATTTTATGTTTAAACACGCAAATGAGTAAATTTCACGTAAGAAGATGTATTACTGACCAATTGGACATTTATCCCGGACAGATTTTCTCTAAAATATTAGTATTTAGTAAGAGAGATCTTGTCATATTTCCAATGTACCTATGTTTAACACCTGAAGTTGATGATTAGCATTGAAAAGGAATAGGATTTGTAATTTTATTACAATGTAAGGATTTACAAAGAACACAATGTCATTTCACAAATTTCGCAAAAATACCTTGGCCGCATCCACACCGTCACGTGACACCTTACTAATGCGGTATTAAAAAATAAACCCCGATATAATGTTAATCGCAAATCGCCATAATAGGGCTGTTGGTCATGGGAGTTAGTCATCGAAAGGAATCACTCGATTCTAGAATATGGAATGTGGAACCGGCTGTCCTATTCGTAAATTGAAATTTAATAGGAATTCTAATTGTCTTATCATTGATGAACAGTATAATCCGGGGAGTTACTGACAAAAACGAAACATTTAATTTTTTAACCACGATTATCATTACCTCAATTAACATTGAAAAATGTCAAATCTTTGCGGAACTTTTCTCTAACATAACACTCAAAAGTATTTAAATAAAAATAATTAGACAGATATATGAAGAGGTTTGTTCGCTAGCAGGTGGGCGCGGAGGCTTCATTTTCAAACAGTGACAAAGGCCCCTTTTCCATGAATCGCTTGCGAGGCAACTGATTGTTTCCAGGAATTGAACCTGTGTTGCCTATTTAAAAAGTCCGACTTTCACACAGAGATGCCACTATCACTCTACCTTCTCACTTCTACCCTACCGCCACTGTCGATATACTATCAATGCTTTGTAATTTGTACAACATTTTTACTTCCTAATTTAAAAATGTTCTCTTACACTTTTGAAGTTGGATTATCGAGTGTTGGCAGGTTATTGTTGTTCGAAGATACTTTGTTCGGACGTCGAAAGATTTTCTTATGCAATTTGCGGGGGAGATGGCCGATATGAATACTGTATGTTGTTCAATGCAGTTCAAGGGCGGGTACCTCCATTTCAAAATAGTTCATGAGATTGCGGAGGTGGCCGGGACTGGTGCCCCAAATAAAGTGCTATAATGCAGATTTGCATTGCATATCATTTTATTGTTATGCAATTGGCATTGTCAGATGTTTTAGATGTGAAAAATCGAACGAAAAATAAACTTCTTAGTTGGTACTTAGGAATTATGATATTAGTTACTACATTGGCACTGGGTTTTTTTTAAAAAGCTAAGTACAAAGAATTCCCTTAGCCTACTATGGCAGTTTTCGGGCTTTCCTTCATGAGTTTAAAAGAAGTACTACCAAGTACCAACCGGTGCACATGCGATGGGGATCATGAGGATATGGCCGGTACTATCTTTGACTATCGGCGGTGGGAAAACGAGAGAAGGGCATATGAAGCCAAGGTCAGAACTCTAAATGTGAAGATGGTTCAGTTATATATAGTTCAGAAAATGGTTCAGTCAGGGGCGGCTTGGTGTGCTGTGAAGAAGTTGGCATGGCTCATCTTGAGCCGCAAGTTGAAAGAGAAAAGACCTTAACCAATTTTAATACAGCAGAAAAAGACAGGACTATCCTGAAGTAATGCTGAAAAGTGGTTCCAAGATAGTTCGGGGGAGAAAAAATGATTAACAATTAATAAAATTAATAATTGTAAAAGACACATTTAAATTTTAAATAAGCTAAGGTAAGCCTGCTGTATTTTGTGAAGGGGAGAAAGAAAGAAAGAAAGTTATCTTTATTTTCAATATAGGCGAATTTTGGGCCTTTTGGTCCATTCTTGCGAATAACCACTAACCCTTATTTATTGAATAATTTGGCCTATATTTTTATTCCATCGAAAAGCTTCAAACTCAAAGCAGCAAAGTCTCACAGAAATCTAATGTTATTTGGAAAAATAATATTGTGAGGTGTGCAACCTTTGCTAATATATCTTGCATAAATATAACACAGGCTACTATATAATACACATTTATATAATAATACAATATATATATATATATATATATATATATATATATATTATGTGTAAATGTCGGGACATGTAGCGTAGTGGTACGGACTCTGACTTTCACCCGAAAGGTTGTTGGTTCGAGTCCCACACTAGCTACATTTTCTGGCCATGCTTCGGAGGGCATGTAAAGCAGGCGGTCCCGGGCCTTCCTAGTTGAGTGTAAGAGGGGCTTTATAGCCCTAACTCCGCGAGGTTGGCTTAGTAATAGAAACAATAAAAAGCCCTTATTTATTTTATTTATTTATAAATAGTATAGCATGCTTATTTATGATGTAAATGTCAAAGTTTCAAGTCTGATTTTCTGAAAGTGCACCAATATCACAAGTGACCCCCTTCCATTTTTTTTTTGTGTTAGATAAGTTTTGAATTTTGATTTGACGACAGAATTTAACCGTTTTTAAACCAAATATAGGAAAATATCAGGGCGAAAATCGTCAAATGTCAATGAGAGAACACTGATGTCACATTAATTTCAACAACCTACATTAAAATTGTATTAATGATTAATGATATTCACTGATTTTAGACAAGACTAGCGAGTTGTAAATTGAAACTTGAAGGTTTGTTTCGCGACGTAATTAGGGGGCACTCTCTGTGATAAGGAAAGAAGAGCACCCACACGGCCCACATACCAAAATTGCGGCAAACCCGCGAAAAAAGATTGTTTTGTTTCATTTTCGGTGCCAGAAAATTCTCTGTCACGCGGTTTTTCAGTCATGTTTAATAATTCACTCAAATAAAGTCTTAGAAAGTAATCAGTGCCAGAAAAATTCTTTGTCTCGCTGTTTTCCACTCATATTATAAATTCACTCAAATAAAGTCTTACAAAGTAATCTCCCAGTGTGCCTGATCGCTTCGGCTCCCTCACCGCCTCATATAAACACAGCGCAGGCCTGTCTAGTTCCCTAGATAGGTTACACATGTTGAGTGTCAGAAAGAAAGGAGAAGGAGAGAGTGAAACTTCCTAAAATTAAAGAGAAAACATAAATGAAATGAAATCAATCGGACTCCGACAACAAGTATTTTTTTCTCGAATACCTTTAGGACCGAAATAAATATTGAATACCGACTTTATTACCAATTTTAATGGAAATCAATGCTTTGCTACTTTTGCGCTACGCATTTATTTCTTTATGCCGTATAGAATTTATTGCTTTCCAATTTATACGTAGTATAAGGAAAGCTTTGTGATGGTCGAAGTTTCCGATCCCGGATTTACTCGTTTTGAGGTCCCAGGAACCCCAAAAAAGTGGTTTTAACAAAATTTCTGTGTGTCTGTCTGTCTGTACGTATGTCTGTCTGTCTATATGTCTGTATGTCTGTTCATCGATTTCCGGGCAAACTACTCGGCCGATTTTGATAAAATTTTGCATGTAGATTCACAAAAATCATACCTCGGGAAAATTTTTTTAATTTTGGGGTAACTCAATTTGGGGGGGCTTTATTCTCAAAAAACTAAAAAAACAACGTCTAAAAAAATTATTTATCAAAAACGGCTCCAACGATTTCTTTTCAATTCCCATATATTGTAGTCGTTATTACTGTTAACAAAGTGCGGGGGTCGGTTGCCCCTTGATAGTTTGCTTTGGGGGGTAAAAAAATAAAAATAACTCAATTCTCAAGAAAAATGACTTAAAAATAATTTTTCTGTGGAACCTTTCTATCGATGATTTCTACCTTCAGGTATGTTTTAGGTGTTCAATAGAGTAACAAAACCGGACAGGTGCTGTGCAAAAAATTATTTTTTGAAGAAATTATGGAAAATTATTTAAATTCACGCTCCAATACATTACGTGCCGTGTGTCATTGTTACTACTGTTACATTGTATTGGTCTGTTCGTTCCAGAATATGCAATTGAGTTTTATGGGGTTTCTAATATATTGAGGTGGACCCCCCCCCTCAAGGGATCTGAAATTTAACCATAGGGAAATTATTTACTATGAAATTACAAATTATGTCTGTCTACTAAGTTATAAATTGGAAAGCATGTTCGAGTAAACTCGGACCGGTTCTTTAAGTATTTTGGTGGCCTCTTACAGAAAGCGGTACTTCCTGAGCAATATACCTACAATAAATCAATGTGCAACTGGGTTAAAAAGCTGACCATATATTATAAAAACATTCTGTTCAGCTTGAGAATGGGATGTGTTCTGCCATGCAACTGCTCTGCATTCAAGGGCCAATCATCAACGAGAATCTCCTACCTACACTTTCCAGTTGCCTAGTAACAGAGACACCGCCATCTTTGCATCTTGCGCAATTTATTGTGGGAAATAGGCATACATGCGGCCCCCCCGCCAAGAAAATTTGTTGAGCTCTACCATTGTTGACTTGACATTTGAAAGAGTAAGTGGTGGGTGTCATTCAGTAGGTGTGTATTACAGCGTCAATGTTTCGGACTTCGATCGCTGATTGATAGGCCCCATCAGTGTCGGTTCAGCATTTTTTAATGGGTTGCAGGCTAGCCACCTGGGGTACGAAATTGAAGGTCCACGACCTCAAATTCTGCACGGCCCCCTTAACAATGTAGATTTTATTACATATGTTTGAATACTAAGTAGCCTACTAACAATGCACTGTCATGACATTGGAGTGTCCGCTCCAGCCTATAATTTTACGGGGGGGGGGGGGTAGTGGTGGGTCAAAAAACTTAGTAAGTACCGTATTGATGATTAAATTATAATGTTAAAAGGTTGACTTAAAATATTAAAATAGACTTACAAAATTTGGGGGGGGGGGCAGCAACCACCTACCCCCCTGTGTCCGTCCTAGCCTGGGAGAGTGTGGAATTGGTCGCCCTGCTACTGGACCGGAGGTGAATACATCTATTCTCATACAGAAGATCTTTCGCAGTTTGTCTATGGCGGGTTTCCACCGACCTCTCATTGCAGAATACAAAGACATTGACGTGGTAGCAGACATTCAAGACTTATGTGGGGTTTCCACGGACCTCTCATTGCAGAATGCAAATGACATTGACGGAAATTTGAATTTTTTTTATTTATAGAAATCTATTAAAACGTTTGTACTTAACATATCCCATGACGCCATTTTTTAATTTTAGTTTGTTTGTTTGTTTTTTTACTCTGTGTCCATTGATCAATTTTAACTATGACATAGAATAAAACAAAAATTTCCGTCTATGTCATGTGCATTCTGCAATGAGAGGTCGGTGGAATACCCGCCTAAGTCTTGAATGTCTGCTACCACGTCAATGTCTTTGCTTTCTGCAATGAGAGGAAACCCCGCCTTACTAGTAAAATATGGTAAGAAACGGTTTTTAAAAAATGAAGGAGATTGCTGATGTTGTTCACATATATCCCCTAAGCAAAATTTTTATTTCCAGTCCCGTCATCATATTGCAGCTGCTGAAAATCGAACCCACTTACATGTAATCTTATATTATATAAGTAGAAATCCTTTGAAATTTTCACTTAACTAAACTATAAATTATTTTATTGTCTATGAAAATGTGGAGATTCACGCTTTATACAATGCGGATGTCGTAATGGAAGATTGAAGGGCTGGGGGCTCCCGGCAGAAGAAAAAAATCCTGGTTGAAAAACCTGAGATAGTTATTTTTTTCAGAGCAGCAGTCTAGGTCCGATGATGATCGCTAATTTCCGATAAAAGAGGCATTTAAATAAAAAGAAGAAGAAGAAGTTTCGTTATTGACAGGCAGTAGGCAATTAGTGTTAAGTTAAGCTTACTAAATGTTGATTATACCAACCTATGGGAACGTGAATTTTCAACCTCAAGGCGAGGAAGAGAAACTACAGACACCATCAGTGAAGTTTAGCCCTTCAGCAAACTCCTGACCTATACCTCCTCGCGGTGATGGGCGGGCAACGTCAACATTCAATGACGGCTAACACAGGCAGGTTCGGTCAAAGACCCCCCGCCTAACTCCGTGGAGTTAGGGCATGGGCACCCTCTTGTCCATGGGAGACGAAAAGCTCCCTAAAGGCGGACGAACTGGATCCTGGCAACAGGTGACGGGTAACGACATAGGATGCGGAAGGCAAGGGGAAACCACCGCATTGTAGGCCCAAGTGGTATCCCAAGAACCAGCAACCATGTATAATTCGAGGCATCGAAGTCACATGTTGTTGCTAACCAGCCATCCGGCTGTGACTTGAAGACATCAGTGAAAACTTTGCCAAGTCACTACGAAGCTTACAATGAAATTTTTGAAATTGGTGACGGGGAGGGGGGGGGGATGGCTGCCCCCGAACATTTGCCATGAATCAATGAAATTGGACGTTTCAAAATTGTTAATTTTTAAATACATGGTCAGTTCCAGTCATTGAGGGGTGGTGCCCCCTCCAGAAAAATTGCCTAGCTCCGCCTCGTGATGCCGCAGAATATTTTTTTATTTTTAATGACTAATTAGCTTGTACAAGCCAAATGCCAATTAGGGGCCTCACCTCAATTTAAACGTGCATATTACAGACTGCATGTACCGTAGCAGCTAATTTTGTGCAATTTTATTTTTTGTGTGCGTATAATGCACATTGCAATGACAGTTGCGACTTGCGTGCATGCATCCCAGAGGGGTTATTTTCAGGGCTTTCCCAAGCAATCTTGTGAGTAAGAAAAATCCATGTATCATTATGGCACCGATAATACTCAATCTCTGAACGCTACCGAATCATTGAAGTTAGATAGACTTAGCTACCTTAGTGGCTATTCTATCTGTCAATAATCCCTCATTTGTGTGTCGATAATAGATGAGATTTTTTTGTTCAATGACATTCCTCATGTTAAAATTGATCAATAATCATAGAGTAAAATCACGCTTTGCAAACAATAACAAACTAAAATTAAGCAATGGCGTCGTCTGGATATGATAAATAATTGTAATTAATTTATTGGGAACAAACGAATTATTTCATAATTTAAATCATTAAATTTCTTGTAGATTATTAAATTAAAAGAAAGACGACGGACAAACTTACAAAAATGATCAATTATTGAAAACAAGTGGAATGGGGTGTAAAAATATGAATGCAACATTGATGATATTCCGTCATTGACAAACTCAAAATTGAAGAAACATTGGACAGATTGATACCTTACGTAATTCTATAAGAACCGGTACGAGTCAACCCGTACATGCTTTTCTATTCATCAATTAGGCGGGGTTTCCATTGACCTCGTTTTTGAACGTGAGCGAGATATTGACGTGGTAGCAGACATTAAAGACAGTCTAAAAATGTCTGCTACCACGTCAATATCTCGCTCACGTTCAAAAACGAGGTCAATGGAAACCCCGCCTTAGGATAGGTACTGTAATAGTTCCTTCGTAAATTGTCCTAGAGTTAAATAGTCCTAATAGTATAAATTGGAAAGCAAAAATGAATGGGTGTCCATGAGTCCAAGACATAGCCCGCAAGGCCGTAGCTATAGATTTGCGACGGGGAGGGGGGAGGGAGAGGGGGGGTGTAACTAGAAAGACACGTTGGCTATATCAATATCCCGCGTTTTTATTTCTTTTGAACTTTTGAAGTGATTTCAGTTTTAGTCATCTTTCGTTTTTTGTTTGTTTATATTTCCTGTTGTTCATATTTCTAGTTTGTTTAGTATCAATCAGTATCAATTTTTTAATTTTTCATGACGGGGGGGGGGGGGGGCAGACCCCTGGATTTCCCCCCCCCCCCCCCCTAAGGTGGCAATTCCACCGGCGGTTTTACTTCAATAGTGATTTGACATTCTTTGTTTGTTTTGTTTTAAGGAGACTATTATGTAGATACCTAACTTATCTACTGTAAATTAAGTTATAATATGGTAGCAGACATCATTAATAAGTCTCTACCATATTATAACTTAATTTATAATAGATAAGTTAAGTATCTACATAATAGTCTCCTTAAAACGAAACAAACAAAAAATCATAAATGAAGTAAATTCGCCGGTGGAATTGCCGCCTAAAGACGGCCTTGATAGCCCGTAAAGAAAGACATTGCATTGGAGTGAGACAAAAATAATACTCTCCTTTAAATAGACCGAAAGTAAATCATGAGCCTGAACTCAGAAGTCTAAAACAAAACCTTCTGAGAATCTTAAGCGTTACACGGAGAATAAGGGCTAGAATTCTGGGAAGGTATTTAGGAATGGTGAGTTTGAAACCTTGACCCTAGGATACCTAAGTAAGATCCCTGATGAGCTGATGTTGCGAGACTTCTGTCCAGCATCTAATTCAATATGGTCCAGCTTGCTGTCTCACTGTTCTTGGAATCGAAGCGTTCGATCAATGGACCAAACCTATTACTTGATCGCATCATGTTAACGTTCCTCTCGGTTGATATTCGACAAAGATACACGTGGAGAATCTTCAAGAGATTTAGCTCATTACCCTTCATGGGATCTCACCAAGAATGAGAAGATGTCGATGCTGATGGCCTGCAACTGGTTAAAGAAGTTTTAAATTTTTACCATTTACACAAAATATTTAATCCGGCATATTAAGAGTGTACAGCCCCTAGGAAATTGGCAACCCGAACTTTATTATTTTTTATTTTTTATTTAATTAACTAAGCATGATTTGGCTCATCAAAGTTGTAGAAGACTACTTCATGCATCATATAATAAGGTATTTTTAGTTTTCGAAATTGTAATTTTTTTTATAAAATCGCTTTTACGTGAAAAGTTATTGTTTATAAAATATCTGCATGTTTATGAAAAAAACTACAATTTCGAAAACTAAAAATATCTTATATTATGATGCATGAAGTAGTCTTCTACAACTTTGATGAGCCAAATCTTTAATAACATGCTTAGTTAATTATAAAACAAAATAAAAAGGAATAAATTTCGAGTTGCCAATTTCCTACAGGCTCTCGAGAGTGTACGTTCCGTTGGAAATATTGACAGCTCGAAATTTAAGTAAGTAAACGTGCAGCATAAAACAATTAATACAAAATAGTTATAACGTCGCCCTTCTTCTTCTTCAAGTTACAGCCGGCTGGCTGGTTGGCCGCAACATGTGGCATCGATGCCTCCTCTCCCCTCGATCCTGGCACGCCCTCTTCAGCTCCACGTATGTATTGGCCAATACATCCTCCGTCCGCTCCATCACTTGCTGTAGATACTCCTTTCTCGGGTGACCAGGTAGGTTCACGCCTTCTATGGTTTTTGGTATTTGGTATTTTCGCGCCGTCACCTCTGAGACCATATTACCCCAGTGATACAAGTCTTTTACCCCAGTGATACAAGTCTCTTTGAGTACTTAGTACTGGGGTAGACTTTGTAAACTGCACAAGAAAAACTGTAATATACTTTTTACATACTTACTTACTTACTTATTGGACATTGCTCAGAAGCTCAGCTACTTGGATGATTATTATATAATTATTTATTTTATTATCTTTATTGTACATTAATTAAAATTATTTTTATTTTGGGCATAGAATATAGATAAAAATAAACAGGCCCTCACCGCTAGTTACCTGTATTCATAGTTTCGCCATGAAGCTAAGTTAGTGTCTTGTTTGTATATGCATCCATGTAGTTTTATTCAGTGAGTTCTTCTCTAGAGAAACCTCCTCAAATTTATAGTACGATTCGCTGAACACCAATTAATTTTCTTTATCGCATATCGATAATCTTTAAATAAAGATATCAAACATTTAGTAATAGTTGAAGATATCCAATAGCCAATATCGTAGGTTCGTAGCCCGTGCAGGAATTAAAAAGAATTGTACCTAATATAGAAAGATGTCTGTTCTAACTCCACGAAGAAATTAAATAAAAACTGTCGGCTTTAGCGTACCTAACAATTTCTTAAAGGCAAAAATTATAATTGGCACATTGAAAAAAGCACTGCATCAAGGCCGTGCCTAGGTTTTGATTTCGGGGGGGGGGGGTCCAATTTGTTTTTACGTAATTTATTAATGAAATAATGGATTTAAATTCTTCAAACCATACTGGTTTACATACAAAAAATTTATTTCGGGGGGGGGGGGGTAGGACCCCATGGACCACCCCCCTGGGCACGGCCATGCACGGCATTATAGCAAATATCACTTCATTCCATTATCACTCGCGTATAAATGGAAAACGGGGACGGCGTACCTAGAGTTCTATGTAGGAGTGATGGGACTTTGCTTCCCATAAAAAATATTTGTTTTTAATTGACCCGCCATATAATCTGTCATTGAAAAGACGTGGCAGGTAGCCCCAGGAATAAAATGTTTTTTTGGCGGGTTCGAATGTTCCATCTCTCTCATAGAATTAAAGCTCTAAGCGCACCCTAAAGGGTAGCAACTGAGAAATGCCAAGACGCTACATCTGATCATATTTCTGAATGCAATAATTTGAGTAAATTAATGATTATTTCACCATTTCACATGTTTTTACCCTTAATTAATTTTGCGTGTATGCGCTATAAAAATGAACATAATGACAGCCCGCGGAAGTTTTTCTTGCGGTTTTCTTGCTGAACTGCTGGACCACACGGGTTGTGCGGTTCGGTGAGAGAGTACGTGAATATACGTGCAATCGGTAATCCCGCATTGCAAAAAGGGACTCTTTCCTGGAACACTGTTCTGTGCAATTATCTTCAAGTGCTTTCCTAACGGTACCTTCAATCACATCTTGTTAATTATTAACAAGATCCGGCACACTTAGGCCCCATTATCAAGTATGTTGCCCACCTCATTGCAAGTTCTTATAGTGTCTTTTGAACAATAATTTCCAGGTACTGACTCTTGCGGTTTGATTAATTACTTATCTTGTCTTTGAAGGCAGATTCAAGATCATTAAATCATTATTAAAAAATGTATACAAGAACTGAAAATCATTATCAATAAACTATACTAGGATAGGTTGTTTAAAAAACAATGGAACTTTTGAAACTTTTATGATTGAAATGTGTCTTTTGGGCGCGAAAAAATCCTCTATGGTGTCATATAAAATTCCCCTGGGAGTACCTTCTTGTATACACTTTCAAAATAAAAAAAGGATCAATGTTACGGTACATTGTTACAGCCTCAAAGTTCAGGAAGATTCCCGAAAAAATAAAACCAAGCAAAATACTTTCTACTGTCCTAAATTGAAACAAATCTTACCTGGTGTCATCTAACGTTTGCCAACCGGTAAGATTTATTACAATTTCCTCAACCATATTACAATGTATTAACCCTGTTTTTGGCGGCCTAGGAGTTTTCCATTGCATCCTTTGCTTTACCATATGAGATTTTTTCGCGCCCAAAAGATATATCCCAATACAAAAACTTATGACGAACGCTACTGAGAGTAGTAGTAGTAATAGTCTGAACTTGTACTATAGTAGGCCACAATTTGGGCCCATAGGTCCCCCAGTCACACTACTGAGAGACAACCGACATTTGAAGCTTAGTGATTCGTCCTTACGTCATATAAATAAATAAAATAAATATTGACTTTTGATGTTCTATTACTAAGCCAACCTAGCGGGACCGCCTGCTTTACATGCCCTCCGAAGCATGGCCAGAAAATGTAATAAGTATGGGGCTCGAACCAACATCCTTTCGGGTGAAAGTCGGAGTCTGTACCACTAATGTACGAGTCCTGACATGTCCATGTCCATAGTGTCAGAATCGGAGATTTAAAGCATAGATTTCAAAATATTTAGTAAACAAAGAATGACATAAAATAAAGAAAAATAGATAAATCTTGACTTTTTGTTGTTGTATTACTAAGCGGAGTTAGGGCTATAAAGCCCTCTCTTACACTCGACTATGATGACCCGGGACCGCCTGCTTTACCTGCCCTTCGGAGCATGGCTTGAAAATGTAGCCAGTGTGGGACTCGAACCAACAACCTTTCGGGTGAAATTTCGAGTCGGTACCACTACTCTACAGGTCCTGACATAGTGAATAAATTTGACAAAACTAATTAATTAATCTTTCCACAGCTACAATGATATATGAAAATGGTGAAATGAAAAATTCCCAAAAATAGAATAGGTAATAGGCCTATTTACATTGGAAATTATATATATTTTTATATATATTTATATTATTATATATTTGGAAAAATATTACGCTACTGATTATTTAAGTGTATAACACAGATTTTATAGAATAGTAGTAGTAGGTAACTCAAACGGGTACGTGGGCTACTTTTTGAGAAAGCTTGCAAGAACGTTTCATCTTTTTTTTAGTTTTGGAACGAGGAATTAATAAATTTCGTATAAACAACACGGTTATTCCTTGTTTACAAAATATTTTATTAGTATAATATTTTTACTGCTTATTACACCTCAAAAGGTGAGTGCCCACTTGAAAACTACAATATAAACCTAGCCTACCATAAATACTAGTATTTCTCTGTTTTCAAATAAATTTGTTTTAAATTATTAAATACATTTTACATGTTTATAGCCTACAGTACAGCAGTTAGTATACTAAAATAGTAGTACTATACAGTGTATACTGTATATATATATATAAGACTATATACATAAACTATATTCTGCCCCACTACCTGTCTATTTGACGATCTTTGGGAGTGCACAGACAATGGCGTCAAGGTGGAAAACACTGGGCCCAAAAACTTTAAAGAATCTCAACCACGGAGACGAAAAAATAAATAAGTAACTACTAGTACATACATTGTAAATGCCTGTGGTAAATTAGGAATAGTAGAAATCTAAATAAAAAAGTAAATAAATACATGTAAACAAAATATCCGTTCTACAATATTTCATGTGTATTCACTTACTTTTTTGTTATAATTTCTATTTTCCCTGACTTTTCCCTTTAGCACAGGTATGTGAGTTCCCCTGCTTCTTGTTAGTTTTATTGACCACTTTGCTACGCCTAAAGATAGGCTGGGACATTTGCCTTAAGGGCCAACTGGAGTCGCCCATATTCCATTTTCTGTTCAAACTTCAATTTCTCATGAAATATGGAACGCAGAACAATGAAAAAATGTTGAGTCGCAAGAAGAATTTTTTTCTCCTAATTTTGATACATAGTATGTGGTCTTAACTAACCCCAATTCGCCACAGTTGATGAACTCCTTCAACTTGAACTCCTGAGTGACCGTTATTTTTTGCGTATCAAGTTTACTAACTATAGCCGATCGGTATTGATGATTGCAACATACTATACATCAAAATTAGGAGAAAAAATTCTTCTTGCGACTCAGCATTTTTTCATTGTTCTACGTTCAATATTTCATGAGAAATTGAAGTTTGCACAGAAATGGAATGTCGGCGACTCCGGTTTGCCCTTAACACACAATAGAACCGAGTTCAACACCTCCATCAGGCGTCGCAGAACCGATCCCGCCCATTTCAAAGGCCCCCACCACAATGTCCCTCACTTCGGCGGGTGAGTTGCCTAATCTGTGGCGAAACGTTTGTAGTTTACAGAAATTAAATTTAGACAATATATAATGCATTTAGCCTTTCCTTCATAAAGCAAATTTGCATTAGTGTTTTGACATATATTTTTTCTTAAATTGGACATGACGTATACTTTGCCACTTTACACAATAAGAGTTTTTAGTCTCGAGTAGGTACCGTTCTCCCGGTGTTTCTTACAGATTGGCATAACTTTACAATATTGCCAAAGCTGTGCTGGTTCAGAGGTTCATGTAGGCCTCTACCACGTGGTCGTTTTCTGGAAGAAAACATTCTAACCACATATTAGCAGATTAGCAACGTGCCCTCGTTATCCAGCTTGATCAGCACGTTGTTTTGGTCGCTGATGAAACTGAAAGTCAGCAGTGCGTCATAGGTGTGCTGCTAACGTGACAGTGGAACAGTGGAAAGATACCTCCATGTCTGTGTAATTGGGACTTTCTTCCGCCCTCGTTAACACGAGAGACAGTATTATTATATAGAAGAATGTAACTGCAAAGGCTTTCACGGCCGGAGTCAAATGATGAATCAGTAGAATCCGGGCTGATGGGCCGTGGTCGAATGGAAAGTGAACTTCCAAACGTTTCGTCAACATCTGCGGTCGACATCTTCAGTGCCGCTGCGTAAACTTCTAAGGTTGTACCTCGGTGGCTCCGCCACTCGCTACAGAGCCACCGAGGTACAACCTTAGAAGTTTACGCAGCGGCACTGAAGATGTCGACCGCAGATGTTGACGAAACGTTTGGAAGTTCACATTCAATTCGACCACGGCCCATCAGCCCGGATTCTACTGGTTCTTCATTATATAGAAGGGGTTTTAATGGACGTAGTAGTGTATACTCTATAGGGACTATAGGCCCTTGCTCTGCTAACAAGCCCATTGGACTTCAGACATTGTTGGTATTGTTTCCTAATCAGTTTCTATAGCCGTTTTCAAACTGGTTTACTCATTACCAGGGACGGACCCAGGTAATTTGGGGGTAGTGCAGGGGGGTCAGAATAGAATTTGAATGTATTTAGTATTGATTTAATTATAACGTAATACATTGAATTACAACATACTTACTAAATTTGTGAAGCCGGCCGCCATATCAAGTTGAATCCAGCGGACCAGAGCAGGTTCAAAGCTGCAGATAACTTGGTCGTTTGCACAGTGTCGGTAGGGAAACATCGTAGGACTTGTCCTGGTCACCTCTGAACTAATCGTGTGACTTCACTGTGTTTCCCAAGTGGTTCGGAATCCACATCGGGGTCCACTGTCCCACACCGTGGCCTGGGATTGTGTCCAACCATACTAATACTACTACTAAATTTGTGGGGGGCGGCTACCCCCCCCCCCTGTATCCGTCATTGACCCTGACCGACAGTGCCAATGAGTAAGTTGAGGCATTGCCATTGTACCAGGCGCTAGCTTGATTTAACCATATGGAAACGAGTCACAGGATCCAAAAAGCAACATAAACCTGAATTCTATAGGAAAACACTATGTACATCTTGTAGCTGATTGTACTTTTCTATACGATAAAACTACGTCTTGTAGACCAAGGGCGGATCCAGCGGAAAATTTAGGGGGGGGGGGTCACAAGTTTTTTGCAAGTTTAAAAGGTAATTTTTTGGTTGAAAAGTTGAGTTTTATTCATGTTTTTTTTACTAGGTATCATATGAATTTACTCATTTATGGGGGGGGGGGGGTTATGACCCCCCTGACTGACCCCCCCCCCCGTGGATCCGCCATTGTTGTAGACATGCAATGTAAGATCTACAGAAAACAACAATTAACATTTTACATGTCTTCAGACAATAAATTTTTTATAGGAGCTTAGGCTTGGCTTGAGAATTACTAGAGGATCCTTGATGCCTGAAACATGAATTCTTCAGAAGTGCCTGTTTGCGTTCCACATTTCACATTTAGTATGTTGGTGACCCTAGATTCTAGAACACCCATGAATTTGTTGTACAAATTGTTCTTCCTCGATTTGATCCCTAAGGGGGGGGGGGGGGGGTCAGCGATACGGCAGGTTCTCTTCCACTCCTTGCGATTCTGTGCTTCGGCTGCAGTTGTGTACAATATAATATAGGCCTATATACGAATAATATATTATAATACTGTATTGAAATAAAATGGTTGATTTGGCTAGACTCTAATTTAGTGTATTCGGTACCTATTTCATACCCGTACGGTATATTGGGAATAACTTATAAGTGACTCAGCTTTGCGGATCTACAGCAGTGTTAACTTTTAAAGTCCAAGCCGCGCGACCCCGCATCTGAATTAGTCCGGCTTGCGCTGCGTTTCGTTTATACTGTAGAGCATGGGTTCTCAAAGTGTGGGTCGCGAAAAATTTCCAAATGGGTCGCGGCGTGGTCTCGTCTGCCTGTTACTAGATTGAATTGAATTGAATGACAAGTTTTTTTTCCAATTTAAGTCCTATATTTTTTAAAGATTGGCGGGAACGGGATTGGCGGCCAAAACCGATAAAAAAAACGCAGAAACCCACCATATTCTGCTTACAATTTTAAAAATGTTCCTCCGGAGGAGACAAACGGGCCCCTTTATAGAGTCGTACTAAGAATGCGTGGAAACCCGTTTCCTTTGGCCTATCCTTTGAAAAATTTGCGAGGGGGGGGGGAGTAAGGCGAGGTATCATATTTATTGGTAGCAGGATCCACCCCATGGCTCCCCCCTTGCTCCTATTCCTGCATACGCCCATGGACTGTAAGGCTATTTTTTAGGAAGGAAATCGAAGTAAAAATTGCAATATAAAATTTAGTGGGTCGCGAAGCAATTTTGTATCATTTAGGGGTCCGCGACGAAAAAAGTTTGAGAACCTTTGCTGTAGAGTATATCAAGCTCAGTTCTCCGTGCTAAATGTTGAAATTAATGAACCTGGTGTCCAAGAGCGTTTTTAAACATGCCATCAAAAAGGGTATTCTACCGCGTAAAGAAATATGCCTTCGATGGCGAGGTGGTAGCGTGCTTGTACTTGGGCGAGTCTCTACAAGCCATGCGATCGGAGACGTATCGTAGCTCAACACGGGTACTAACCTACAGAGGTGACTGAAGAGGTCAATCGGATTCATTCAACAAATTGTTTGTATGCGATTAACTTTAAAAAAAACTTATGAATTATCTGTACAAAAAAAAATTAAATTGGAAAACAGAATACTCAATTTAGAACCATTGAGAAACCATGATTGTTTGTGTATTCATATATAACTTTTATAACTATTAGAGCATACAAGCCTATTCCTGTCTGTACGAGAATTCTTTCGGAATTGGTGGCCACATCTCCACGAATTTGAGCCTCAAACAGGCCAAACGAAAGGATCAAACCGTCAAAGAGTAGCCTGTATTCAAATTTCCTTAAAGTTTGAGAAGCCCCCCCCCCCCTATCTGAGGCTATACACCTATGCACAAATTTTTGTTCCCACTTCTTAGGCAGATGATATCTACGAGTAGATACCATCACACACACAGTATTATTAATATTATCTTGTCTTTTGTTCGTAGTGTTTGCTGACGCGAATTTTCCATCCGTGTCCGTTTCGAAAAGTGGGCCAAAGCTCGTTTATGCAGAGGGCAGTGACATCCCGACTCTGCTTGCAGCAGTTCTTTCTCTATTTCCTGTTGAAGAACCAAATAGGTCTATGGTTATGCAAACCCGCGATGGAGCTATTGCTCCGATTTGGAATGATTACGCTTCAGTTCTAGCGACAACAAACCGCGCAAACGATTTTCTCCGGTTAGATCGCTTCAAGTTTTATGAAGAAGCAAAAACGGCATTTGCTGTAGTTCACACAGGGTGAGTATAGCCTGTAGATAATGCATATATAATGTATATGTCATAAATATAGCAACAATTTCTTTTATTAAAAAAAATAGATATAGGTACCCATCGCCGTTTTAGACTGAAAAATCCGTAAGAGTTTAAAACATTCTCAAGTTAATTTCTTAACAATTTCTTTTTGCTTTCCAATTTATACGTAGTATAAGGAAAGCTTTGTGATGGTCGAAATTTTCGATTCCGAGATTTCAACGGATTTACACGTTTTGAGGTCCCAGGAACCCAAAAAAGTGGTTTTTACAAAATGTCTGTCTGTCTGTTCGTCGATTTCCGGGCAAACTACTTAGTGGATTTGAGTGAAATTTGGCATGTAGGTTCACAAAAATCATACCTCGGGACCATTTTTTTTTTTTTTGGGCTAACTCAATTTGGGGGGGGTTTCATTTTCAAAAAACTCCAAAAAAACGTCTAAAAAAATTATTTCTCAAAAACGGCTCCAACGATTTCTTTTAAATTCTCGTCGATTGTAGTCGTTATTAATGTTGACAAAATGCGGGGGGTCGCTTGCCCCTTGATAGTTTGCTTCTGGGGGTAAAAAAATAAAAATAACTAAATTTTAATGAAAAAATGACTAAAAAATGCGAAACCTTTCTATCGATGATTTCTACCTTCAAGCATGTTTTAGGTGTTAAATTGAGTAACGAAACCGGATAGGTTGCTTTCCCAAAAAAAATATTTGGTTTTGCCCAAAAAATTATTTTTTGAAAAAAATGATAGAAAATTCGCGCTCAAATGCATTGCATGCCCTGCCATTATTGCTGTGTGGTAATTAATGTGTTTGTTTGACCTATCGAGAATTTACCTCACTTCCAGTGACGTCAGGTGGACAACCCCCCCCCCCCCCCCCCCCGAGATATCGGAAATTTAACCATAGGAAAAATATTTGCCATAAAATTACTAATTTTCTCTATCGAATAATGTTGATAAATTGAAAGCATGTTCGAGTGAACTCGGACCGGTTACCGGTTCTTAATAACTGTAGCAGTGGCGGACACATGACCCCCCCCCCCAAATTTAAAAAAGGCGGCAAAATTACAACACTATAAAGCGACAGCAAACTTATTACGGTCCAGAAGCTCAATAGCATTTAACTGCGTCATAAGTAATGTGATGGTTCCACCGCTTGTCAACAGTCACTTAGTTATTATTCGGATAATCCAATATCGAAAAATTTATCGTGTTATTATTTTTTATAGTTTTAGGCCCTAATCCGACGACTAATACCACACTTAACATTTAAGACGCGTGTCCTGTTAATATTTCTACTATTATTATTGAATCGGCTCACGTAGGCTACTAAGTCAGTTGATGGCTTGATACTAGATAGAATCGGATTTTGAGCAGAAAAATAAAAACTACTATGTAATATCCAATGACATTTCTGACCCCCCCCCCCCCCCCCCGAATAAATCCTCACTACGGCCTTGGCCATGGGTCTCGGGCCCACCTTCTCTGCAGCTCTACCTGTATAACAAGCAAGGATAGGTTCATTAATGGCAAGTGGTTTTGAGATTGGAAGCAAACATCGCATGTTGCCGCTTGAGCCTGGAGGTGACCACTTTGCCAAGAAGGAGGGGACTATTATTGCGCTGTGGTTTTTCGCAAAATGGCGATCAATGGAAATCATTCATTATAATCTATGAAAATAATTTGATGTCAATAATGAATATTTCGCGGTAAAATATTATCTTTATGAATCGTCTGGATGATGAATGAATTACGGTAAATATGTGTATTTTTGCAGAGAGAGGGCATTGTACGGGAATATCATTCTCACGAAAGGGGTCATCCCATGAATGCTGTATCAGCGCCTCTCCTCGGAATAATCATCGGAAGAATTTTGCTTAGGTGCCCATTCCATTGACCGGCCAGGGCTATTTCCAAAAAGGGTGACGTGGTAGCAGACATTCAAGACTTAGGTGGTGCTTCCACCGACCTCGCATTGCAGAATTGACGGAAATGTTTATTTTCTTCTACGCCATAGTTAAAATTGATCAATTATCATACAGTAAAATCACAAACAAACAAATTAAAATTAAAAAATGGCGTCATGGGATATGTTAAGTACAAACATTTTAATAGATTTCTATGAAAAGAAAAATTCTAATTTCCGTCAATGTCATTTGCATTCTGCAATGCGAGGTCGGTGGGAACGCCACCAGTCTTGAATGTCTGCTACCACGTCACCGTTTTTGTAAATAGCCCTAGCCGGTCGATGGAATAGGCGCCTCTAATAGTCTCTATTACAGTTATAATTCTGATTATATTTGTCGCTACTGTACGAAAATGGTCTGCTGTTGATTTCTGTATCAATGCCTCATATGCAAATCGGACACCCCCAATATACGTGTTTTTTTACAAATTCTTAGCGCCTGGTACTATAGAAGATGCGGAAGAAATTCTCATTTATATTTAAAAAAAGGACTTTTTGTTCTATTACTAAGCCAACCTAGCGGAATTAGGGCTATAAAGCCCACACTCAACTAGGAAGACCCGGGACCGCCTGCTTTACATGCCCTCCGAAGCATGGCCAGAAAATGCAGGAAGTGTAGGACTCGAACCAACAGCCTTTCGGGTGAAAGTCAGAGTCATTTATATTTTATTACATAGTGTTTAGCCGGCATTTACAATGTTCATGGACTATATATACACCTATGTATTATGTTTTTATGGATATATTTTATGTTTTACATAAGGTATTTTACACATATACAGTAGGTACATTTTTAATTATTTTTAGGTATAGTCAGGATAGTATAAATTAGTTCGTAGTCCGTATAGCTAGTAAAATATGTTATATTAAGTGTTAGGTATAAATATTCACGCCCACAAACTGCCGGCTTCTTCTTCTTCTTCGAATGCCTCTTCTATCGAAAATTGGCGATCATCATGGCAATGGTAAACACGTACAAACAGCAGAGATTGAGACTGAAATGTTCTCAATTTTTTCTCTAAGAACAAAATGTTAAAAACAGATTTGTATTATTTATTATGTAACAGCAATTTTTTGTTTACAGACTTTTCATATGAGCTACTCGTATACTGTAGCCTATATTAGTTATAGTCTAAATCTAATAACCGTGTGTCCAGTCTTATATGGCTGACTTTCCAACCAAAGTGTAATTACAAAGGCTTTCACGGTCAAAGTTGCGTGATGAATGCCGTAGTCGTTCTTAATGCGTACTTCCAAACGTTTCGTCAACATTTGCGGTTGACATCTTCAGTGGAACTGCGTAGACTTCTAAGATTGTATCTCGGAGCTCAGCATCCCGGATTCTACTGCTTCATGAGTTAACAGAGCGTTACAATGAAGAACCAGTAGAATCCGGGCTGATGGGCCGTGGTCGAAATGAAAGCGAACTTCCAAACGTTTCGTCTGCTATCGGCATCTTCAGTGAAACTGCGTAGACTCTAAGATTGTATCTCAGAGGCTCAGCAGCGACTGCTGCACAGTCGCTTTCATTTCGACCACAGCCTATCAGCCCGGATTCTACTGGTTCTTCATTCCACTCCGGCCGTGAAAGCCTGTGCTGCTACAGAGTGTTACAATATTCTGGTCGAAAAGTCATAAAAGCCTGACGACTACTGTCCTCCTTGATATTACTCTCCTGACACCTATAGTTCTGTATATGGGAGAGATGGGACATTCAAGCGGGTCACCTGTCATCAGCCATTGAAAAACGTACCTGGTGGCCCCAGGCTTAAAACAATATTTTTGGCGCGCTAAAATGTCCCATATCTATGACACCTATCAACTGATTAAAATTTAGTATAGAAAGGCCAAGAATTAACCCTTCTGACTGTCTAGTCCCCTCAACTGTGATGACAAAAGATCGCAAAATCCCGATTTTTCAGATTGATAACTTATAAATAAATATAGATTGCATCTAAGACGATGACGGGTGAGTGATAGCTTGTCAGCACAAAATACGAACATCTGTTGGACGAACACCATACAATAATTTCTCAGTCCCGTTCGCGCCCGTTTATAATGTGCTCCTGCTATTTGATAATTCCGGTGCTATGGTATTTTCGTGGATAACAGGTACGGCACTGTATTTATTTAAATAAATATAGGGTGCTTATCGTTTTGTTTTGACAGTGTAATGACGTTAAACAATCCAAGCGGGAAGAAGCAAGACAGTAGCCAGGATTTTTTTTTTTGGGGGGGGGGGGGGGGGTTCAGAAATTTCATTGGATATTACATAGTAGTTTTTATTTTTCCTCTAAAATCCGATTCTATCTAGTATCAAGCCATTCCATTTCGGGGGGTTCGCTTCAAGGCCGTAGCCAGAAATTTTTTTCCGGAGGGTCCATCTGACGTAAGGTAAGGTAGCCTCAATATATTTAAAACTCCATTCTATCTAGTGTACGCTGCAAATACTATATTTCGGGAGGGGTTCGGAACCCCTGGACCCCCCTCTGGCTCCGATCTGGCGGGAAGAAGGTTATTATCAGTTCTGTTAAAAGAAACCTCGCGTAGCGAAAAGTTAACTTCGAATCGAAGCTACCATTCGCAATCCTATACACTTGCGATCTGGAGTTATTATCACGCCTGCGCAGCTCAGCGGCAGATGCAAGAGGTGCGAAGCGTGTCGCAACCGCTTGTATTATATATTAAGTTTTACGGTACCAAAATCTATGGCAGTTTTTTAAATTTTTGACCAAATCATTAATAATTAGCAATTATTGTTACGCACTCTGCGTCGGACTATTTTTTTTATTGAATAACAATCATTCAACGACTTTGGTGGCAAGGTGGTAGCTTTTTCCGAGCCTGCAAGAAAATGCATTTTTGAACACTCTCCAATATTTTTAGCCTGCAAACTATTCAATTCCCTTCCAATAGAGATAAAGGTTTTCCGCTCAAGTAAGCATTTTTTAAATTCATCTAAAAATTTTATAAATAAAGCTGACAATAAACATTTACTTCAAATATTTCAGAATTCTTCATAGATCTCTTCTCTAATAACTTTGTGCCCATCGAACCTATAGAGACTACAAGTTTAATTTAATTTTTTTATTTTTTATTCTACTCAATTTTATACTTTTTGGATTGTAAGTTAAAATAATAATAATAATAATAATGTTAAATTATGTATTGTACTTAACTTTTGGCCCCAGCGTGACAAGTTATTTTTGTACTTAGTACTTAGTGCTGGGGATTTATGCTTCGATTTTTATTGATTGTTCAATTATATATATACTTACTTTTTACTTACTTACTTGTACTTGTCTCTACACACATTTGCTATCGGAGATGTGTCGTAACTCGACACAAGTACCTAATAGGTGGCTTAGTGAGGCGATTGAAGAGGTTAATCGGATGCATTCATTAAATTGTTGGTACGCGATTAAATTTTTTATAAATGAATAAATTTACTGTCTTTTTTTTTTTAAATCACGCCATAGCATTAGGCTTCCGCCATCTTTCTTGCAGCCCAATACAACACATAATCTGGTGAACCTTTGCTATATTGACTAGAGCCGGGCACGTCTTAAGGTGTTTTAAATTTACCGTCATATAAAATGCAATTATATTTTAATAACGTACATTACTTGCCCTCTGAAACATAAAGTAGGTAGCCTAGTTACTTATCGTATATCAAGATTTCAATGGATTAATAAAAAGCGTAGGAAAATAGTTGTCGCAATAAAGAATATTTATGATTTTGAAAGATATTTCCTATTGGCCTGTTTACTATTTAAGATGTGTGAGAAGTTTGGCGGTAAATACAGATTTTTGCGTTTTTCGCCTGGGACTTGGCCAACTTGTGACTCTCAGTTTGTCGCGAGCCCACCACGCGGTTGTTTTCCCATTTGACACAATGCATTGTAAGTAAATAACCAAACCCCATACAAAGGGTCTACTATGGTGATTATTTTTTATCTTAACCTGGGGTTGAAAATGTTAACAAGATAATTATAAAATGAAAAATACTATTCAAAATGGTTTTGCTTACATTTTTAACACCAAGAATAAGTCAACACTAAACGGCATAGTAGGTCGCAGATGTATTAAAGTAATTAAAGTAAAAGATACTCTAAAATAAAATGCAGTGGTTCTAAAAAGTTAAAATTGTTTTAACTGCTGCAGTGATACCACTTTTGACATTCCTGCTTGGTCTTGCGACCATCATGGAACCAAACACACTTTCTTTTTTTAAAAAGAATATTCTCATACCAACAGTTCAACGAATGTATCCGAATAGCCTCTTCAGTCGTCTCTGTAGGTAATACCTGTGTTGAGTTCCGACAGGTCACCGATCACATGATGTGTAGAGACTTGCACAAATACCAACAAGCTACCACTACGCCATCGAAGTCTGTACTTACAAGTAGATACTTCATACTTAAGGGCAAACCGGAGTTGCCGATTTTCCATTTTTGTGCAAACTTTAATTTCTCATGAAATACGGAACGCAGAACAATGAAAAAATGCTGAATGGAAAGAATAATTTTTTCTCCTAATATTGATGCATAGTATGTTGCAATCATCAATACCGATCGGCTGTATAGTTGGTGAACTTGATACGCAAAAAATAACGGTCACTCAGGAGTTCAAGCTGAAGGAGTTCATCAACTGTGGTGAATTGGGGTTAGTTAAGGGCACATACGGTACTATACATCAAAATTAGGAGAAAAAATTCTTCTTGCCATTCAGCATTTTTTCATTGTTCTGCGTTCCATATTTCATGAGAAATTGAAGTTTGAACTGAAAATGGAATATAGACGACTCCGGTTTGCCCTTAATGGTTCATACAATCATACCATTTACCATTGTGAAGCTGAATTTTCCGCAATAGTTACTATGAAGACCAAATATCGAGGTTCTATTTTGTTGGCAGCTTCATTCTGTGAACATTTTTTGTGAACTTTTTCTGTGAAATGCGCGCGCATCCTCAAAATTCCCTCTCGATCGTAAAGAAGTATAACTTCAAAAACAGAAACCTCCTGCAAACCTTGGACCACAATTTATCTCTCAATAGTACCAACATAAGACCTCCAATTCTCGAATTTATTAAAAGAAAGCAAGTTCTTTGGGTGGTTAGTTAACATTTACAAGTTACATTTCACACAACATAGAACCTTGACATGGTCTTGAAATTGAGAATCCTAATAACTCTGTAAATTCAGCCTATAGTGTCGGCATCTTTTTGGTTTCCCTTTACAAATGTTATAATAAAAATCATAATAAATGAAGAGAAACAGAACTATATTAGGTCCAATCGAGGGTCTCAAGTCATTAATCATGAGTACGTTAAGTCGCCACCTGCCGCGTCTTTAAACACCACCGCCCATGGTACCCTTTCCAATTAATTGATAACTAATATCCGTGAAAGCGTATAAAAACTAGCATACAAGGACCGTGTTAGAGGTTGGCGGCGAACATGGTTAGCAAAGAGACCCCCGCCAGTTGCTTCCATAATTTTATCAATAGCAGCATGCTTTATACTTTCTCTGGCGTAGGCCTACATATGATGGTATCTTCTTCTTTTTCTGGCTCTACAGCTCTTGATGATGAGCTTTGGCCTGCTCGACAACACTCCTCCAGTCATCTCGGTTTTGTATAACGCTCCACCATCTACGGACTCCCAACTCGCTATGTTGCGAGCATACAAGGACCGTGTTAGAGGTTGGCGGCGAACATGGTTAGCAAAGAGACCCCCGCCAGTGGCTTCCATAATTTTATCAATAGCAGCATGCTTTTTACTTTCTCTGGCGTAGGCCTACATATGATGGTATCTTCTTCTTTTTCTGGCTCTACAGCTCTTGATGATGAGCTTTGGCCTACTCGACAACACTCCTCCAGTCATCTCGGTTTTGTATAACGCTCCACCATCTACGGACTCCCAACTCGCTATCTTGCGAGCATACAAGGACCGTGTTAGAGGTTAGCGGCGAACATGGTTAGCAAAGAGACCCCGCCAGTGGCTCCCATAATTTTATCAATAGCAGCATGCTTTATACTTTCTCTGGCGTAGGCCTACATAGGCCTATGATGGTATCTTCTTCTTTTTCTGGCTCTACAGCTCTTGATGATGAGCTTTGGCCTGCTCGACAACACTCCTCCAGTCATCTCGGTTTTGTATAACGCTCCACTATCTACGGACTCCCAACTCGCTATGTTGCGACCATACAAGGACCGTGTTAGAGGTTGGCGGCGAACATGATGGTTAGCAAAGAGACCCCCCGCCAGTAGCTTCTATAATTTTATCAATAGCAGCTTAGGCCTCGATGGTTGCTTTACTTTCTCTGGTGTAGGCCTACATGATGGCATATTCCTCTTCTGGCTCTGCAGCCCTTGATGAGCTTCCAGTCATCTCGGTTTTGTACAACGCTCCACCATCTATGGACTCCCAACACGCGATGGTCAGTTTCCAACTCATCCTTCCAGCGTTTTCGAGGACGTCCGGCCAGTCGTCTTCTTGTCATGCTTGCTTTATACATATTTTTCGGTATGGGGTCGTCTAACATTCTTACGAAGTGTCCTAACCATCTTATGCGTTGCGCTTTAGTGAAACGTGATGATATACATGATGAACTCTACTAAGTAACGGAGCTTCTGAACAATGCCCTTTGATCTCAGAGGTGACGACGCGAAAGCCCCCATTCGGTAGCTCCTCGTGGTGGAGATGGAAGAGCGTTATGGCAACTGAACAAATAGTGGGCAGAGTTTGAGCCGAGATAAGCGAAGAACAGTCTTTTCTGTACAGGGCACTCTTTTTTGTCTTGGTGTTGGGAAACTGTCCCTGAAAGCGGCAGAAAGAGTGAATGGCATAAGGATGCAGAAGGCAACGGGGAACCAATGCATTACAATACGCCAGTCATGGACACCGGACTTCGACCGCGAACCGCACATTATAAATGTACCGCCTTATTTCTGGGACCTAGAGCCTTTAACATGCTCCCTGTCGAGTTGCAGCGAGCCTCGAGTAGAGCAAAATGTATGGCAAAATTAAAATTGTTTCTAATATCTCAAGATATCTAAATTAAGTTAAGTTTTTGGGCTATATGGGCTTACGCTCATCGCCGACATTGATGTATCGTCAGAAATGTATTTATTTTCTCTTAAATGTAGTTGTCAATTTTCTGGTCAATACACAATTATCATTATTATTATTCTATAGTATAATCATTATGATGATCGCCAATCTTTGATAGAGAAGGCATTTAGAGAAGTTGTAGGCTTCCAAGTATATTTGGTTATCATACTGAAAATTCGTATGACATTAGGTTACTATTCAGCCTGGTTATTAATTTTTACGGGGTTAAGTCCGTAAGGGTACCTTTAAAAATTTTGGAATGAAAATAATTTAAGGTTTTGACCATATTTGTAAAAAAAAAGTAGTATACTCTAGAGAGCCATAAAATAATATAAAATAGTACCTAACTACGTGCCAGGAGAATTCAGAAATTGTTCTCAGGGAAGAAGAAAATTCAATTTTAGAATTTTGCTTGGAAATCCTTATAATTAATGCTGACTTTACCACTATAAAAGCACCGGTACGGGTGATATCATTGACACTAATTTGCTGGCACCTTAGCTCAGCGATTTGGGGTTCACGAGCCTGGATTTCTGTTTTACGCGATTTATGTTATTTCACAAATTTCTATAAATATGCTATATTGCTCCTGCTTGTTCACGGTTACATCAATTAGTTGCGCACGTGGCAATCGAGTCAATTTCCGTTGGATGCTCGCCAAACTCTGCCCCATTGAAAAGCTTCTATATGGGCGAAAGTAAACATTCATCTTTTCTTCTTCACCTTCTATCAAAGATTGGCGTAGACACGTAGATACCGTACTTCGGACTCCCCAAAAGGAAGACAAGAACGTAGATGTATGTAGCCTATGTGTACTTAATCATGATGACTGTACTGGGGAATAGTAGTGCCGTGGTTTCCCGTTGTCTTCTGCATCCTTATGCCGTTGACTCTCATTACATTGAGTTCCTCCTCTCATTGAGTTCCTCCGCCTTCGGGGCCCAACCCCAGGACACTGCCCTAGTAGTGGTTGCTTATTTAGTGGCGGAAACTATTCGCCCCGTCACATAGTCATCCTCGGGCTTACTATAACGAAACCTTGCAAACGATCGTGGGACTGAGCATCTGCGATTTATGCCAGGAAATAGATGAAATTGACCATGAATTATCCCCACAGCATTTGCTGTTTTATATCTGATTGCTATCAGAATGGATTAAGTGAAGTAGACGGAAACTGACAGTCTGTAAACCTGTCGCCGCATTCTTGGCAAGTATTTCGCCCGTTATTTGTAAACTTGTGAGAAGATTGGACTTTTTACTCACTTGTAAGTTGGCTAATTGCGGCCAACCACATGAAAGAAAGCTTTGAATGACTTTGGATCACGTTAACACTAAATAACGGATTTTTAATCGTGACTTCTTATGATTTATATCATACATTGTGTCAAGGCCGTAGCCAGATCTTTTTTTTTGGGGGGGGGGGGAAGTTCAGAAATGTCATTGGATATTGCATAGTGGTTTTTATTATTCTTCTAAAAATCCGATGGAGGGGGGGGGGTGGAGCCCCCATGAACCCCCCCTTGGCTACGGCCTTGCATCGTGTATAACCACCAATTTGATGCCATATCAACAATTCTAGGCCTAGGTATTCTGAAAAAAAAAAAATGTTATTTCATATCACACTGCTCAACCACACCACAACAAAATTTAATTCAGTATACAAACGTGCAATTACAGTGCAACAGACTGCGATCCCATTTATTTTTCAATGTCAGACGTGTATCCAAAAAGCTGCGTTTGATTACAGAATAAGTAGCATTACTGAGCTTTCATACATCTGTTTTCTTTGTGTCGGTGTTAGAATGAATGATCTTGTAGTTTAACATTGCACATACCACCCATATAATGAATAGGCTTCCGAACAATGTTTTAAATCGCAGTATAAATTTAACCGCTGAATCAGATTGGTATCCACAGCATGATTATTCAGTTCTATTTAAATTGTGCTCCAGATTTCCGAATGGAAAACTCAGGTAATTTTTAGTTAGGTACGCTACTTATAGACTCGTATCTGTACTTGGTTAATTCATGCTTTCGCCTGTTTCATTGCGTTAATGGCAAGCTTATCTCAGCTTGTCTATTATCGCTTGTAGCCATGGGCGCCGAGTAGTGAAAGTTATTGGTATGGCCAAGATTGCCCGAGGAAATTTGCTCTCCCCCTCCCCCAATAAATATATGGCATCACTCTGTAGCTATCATTTCAATAAAAATAAAAAAATATCAAAATACACTAAAATATGAGGTGGTTATTCCTAAAATTATTGGTATGGCTCAGCCATACCAATCGGAATATTGGTATGGCCCGGGCCATACCAAGCCTTATGGAACCGGCACCCATGCTTGTAGCCGGTGTAGGTTGACATCGAGAACGTTTACCAGTTTGCCCATGGCCAAAAATTCACATGGAAACAATACAAATAATGTCCGAAATCCATGGGGTCGTTGGCATTGGACAAGGGACCTATGGGCTACTATGTATAAGTATAGGCCTGGGTCCATAAAAAGTCCTCAAAAAATTGAAATTAAAATTACAATTAGGTATTACAACAAAATTCCTGTAATGTAACATGTAACTGGAGTATGTTTTATGGTATACTACCCGAACGCGCTAGCTTGGCACTCCATTAGGGCTACTTCTTGTAATGCACTCCCACTTTAAAATGAATTATTGCATAATGCGCAATTCATTGGAAACGGAGTCATATTTACTATTTGGACCGATCAACACCAAAAAGAAGGGACTACTCACAGAAAGCGGCTTCACAATTTAGTTTTCTTGGAATATGACTATTATGTCATATACAGTATATTAGCCCTAATGGGGTGTCAAGCTAGCGGTCGGGTAATACCACATGAAACATTGAACCGTTGCCGTTCTTCAAATTTACTGTTAGTAGCTGTATAGCATTTTGAGACTTTGAGTATATGCAGATTCGAAATCATGAAGAAAGTTCCTATCGTATTACAGACATCAAACTCTTAATTCACAGAATGGAACACATTATAAATTTTGAATCATGTATGGCACTTTCAGGTCAGGTTTTTGCTGAAACAGAAATCGGTAATTCTCGCGGGAAGAATTCTGATCGTCGATCAAGTCATGGCAGCAATGGTCGCATGGAGAAATTCTTCAGAAAGGCATGGAGGAAGGTTAGCAGCAGCAAGCAGGAGAATGTGGAGATCGAATCCAACTGCGAAACACAAGAGAGCATTGACAGTTTACTCGGTAAGTTAGCGCCAAATTTAGGGAAGCCAAGCCACGGGTAGATCAGCAGCCAGATCTTGGCGATTATAATACCGGTATTTATTTAATCCCCTGGTATTAAAAATGTAAACAAGATAATTTTATAATGGAAAGTGCTATTTAAAATTTGTTTGTTTACATTATTAATACCAGGGGATTAATACATACCGGTATTATAATCGCCATGATCAGGCTGCAGCAGTCCAATCATGGCGATTTTAATATTGGGGTTAATATAATGCCATGTCACGTGATGGTATTAATTCAATTGTTTAAAATAAATGAACAGCCAATTTCAGAATTTTTTAAATTATGATATTGGCAATACAGAAGAACAGAACTGACGCGAGGCTGCCGTAGCCAATTTAAATAGCAAATATAAACACATATCGCCTTAGAAATAAACAAGTTATAGTTTTCAATTAATATATTAAGAATTATAAATAATGTGTCTAAATGTAAGGCAGAAAAAAAGAAACTCACCAAAAATATACCCGAAGATCATTCAATTCTTTAAATAGACACAGTCAGGACATGTGGAGTAGTGGAACGGACTCCAACATTCGCCGAAAGGTTGTTGGTTCGAGTCCCACACTTGCTAAATTTTCTGGACATGCTTCGGAGGGCATGTAAAGCAGGCGGTCCCGGGCTTTCCTAGTTGAGTGTAAGAGAGGGCTTATAGCCCTAACTTCGCTAGGTTGGCTAAGTAATAGAACAAAAGAAGTCGATGTTTATTATTTATTTATTTACAATTTGAATTTTCCGCGTTTGGCACAAAAATTCTGAAATTTACTGTTAATTTATTTTAAACAATTGAATAAATAACATCACGTGACATGGTGTTATATTATCCCCGGTATTGAATTCGCTGCTGTAATACGAAAAAAAATATAGACCACGATAGGGGGGGGGGGGGACTTGGAACACTTATAAACATCGAATAAACTCGGTGTTCCACTTATACAAGTCATTATCAAATAAACAAAGTGTTCCAAATGCCATCCTATCGTAGTTGGGTAGTATAGTAATATTACATTTTTTTTTTAAATTTTTTAAAAGTTATTACGGAAAACGTAGCCAATTTTAAATTTTTGGAGGGAATTTCTCTTCTTTCAAGTTTCAAATATAATGCCTAACTTCTCAGCTCCTAATGAATTTATTAAAATTACGTCTAGGTACTTTTTCTGAGGAGCCATAGATTTATTTCTTTAGATGTTGAGAACCCATGATTTAGGACTATAAATATCTAGGCCTACTTCGATGTGCTTAATTTTCACTGTGCACTTAAAATTTGATTTGGTCGGATCTCGTGCTCTTATTCTTATGCATGCATTACAATATTTCGAAAAGGTGCACCTGCAAATGATGATCAAATCTATTTTTTCATTGACAACTTAATTTTACAGTACTATTGTTCGTTTCTATATATAGTAGTCTATTAGATTAACCCTCGCCCAAAATTAGCACCGAAAAAAGTAGGGCTCTATATTAGACAGGTGTTGTCATCCGCCATTTTTTATCCATTATAAGTCTGGTGTATAAGCCTGTTTATCTATTTATTATTAGAAATTTATCGTTATTTATTTATTATTATTTAAAAACTTAGGGAAGTGTTTAATAAAAAAATACTAAACGTGTTTTGGTTTTTTTCAATCTTTTAATTTTCTTACAATACTTACCATATAGGAAATAAGGATACAAAATGGCGGATGACAATACCCGGGTATATAGTGCCCATTGAACTATATATATATATATACATATATATGTATATCAATGATAGTGCCTTAAAAAAAATTAAATAGAGCACGCCGCGTCGCCTAGCGGCGCTTTGTATAAGTACTGTATCGATTTTTATGTAATTATCCATCCCTCCACTCGATGTCGCAATGGGTAAGATTTGGAGAACGCTTTGGAAGTTCCCGCTTTTAATAGTTCCAACTGATTGAAAAATTATGCCTCAGCCCTAATAGATCCATGCTGTTAGGTACAATAATTAAAGAATTGACACGAGTGAACCCGTAATTGCTACCCGTGATAGTTCCATGGTAAATAATTGTCCCGTGATAAAATAAGCTAGGCTGCCTAATGATTTCCCCTATCCTAAAGCACTGGATTGTTTGATGGGACCATTGTATAGTATAAAATGGGCAGGCCATAATATAAAAGTACAAAATAATAGTGGTTTAGTAATTGGCATGGAAATAATAATTTTTTCGTCAAAAATCAAAATCAAAATTTTGCTTTGGAAATCACCCCGTTCTGTTTTGTTTCTTTATTTAGCACCATAATGCCTCAAGTTAGAAAGCATTGCTAGAATGGCTCCCTAGGGAAATTACTTATTTAGTCATTTTTCATGGAAATTGAGCCTTTTTTATTTTTCCACGCCAAGAACCAACTATCAAGTGTGATGCGACCTGGTGGCTTTTGTTTAAATTATAAAGGTAAAAACAAAATCCGTTGGAAATAGAAATCAATAATTTTGACCATCACAAAGCTTTTCTTATACTACAGTATAATTAGGAAAGCAATAATGTTGTACTATATATGCGTCAATATAAGGCGGGGTTTCCACATACGTCAATAGTCAATGGTAAATATGGTTTTGACGTGGTAGCAGACATTTTTAGTATGTCTTTAATGTCTGCTAAAACGTCAATGCCATATTTACCATTGACCATTGACGTATGTGGAAACTCTGCCTTAGGCTAGGTCACTTAAAATTGCCTTCCTTCGAATTCACTGTGGGGAATATTTTGTTTACTCTGTGGGTACAAATACAGTTTCTGCTGTACTGCTTGCTATACGCTCTACAAGAGTTTTGACTCTAGACCAGGGGTTCCCAAGAAAATTTTTTGATGACTCCCTAAAAAAATATACTGGAATATATAGGAAGGTGACGTCTTATGTAATGAAGACAAAAACAAAGTTATAAATTTCTAAAACGTTTATTTAGTAAAAAATTCTTATTGCTTTCCAATTTATACGTAGTGTAAGGAAAGCTTTGTGATGGTCGAAATTTTTGATTCCGAGATTTCAACGGATTTACACTTTTTAAGGTCCCAGGAGCCCAAAAAAGTGTTTTTTACGAAATGTCTGTCTGTCTGTCGTTCTGTCTGTCTGTCTGTCGTTCTGTCTGTCTGTGCGTCGATTTCCGGGCAAACTACTCGGTCGATTTTGATGAAATCCGGCATGTAGGTTCACAAAAATCATACCTCGGGAAAAATGTTTTTATTTGGCGCTAACTCAATTTGGGGGGGTTTTATTCTCAAAGAACTCCAAAAAGAACGTCTAGAAAAATTATTTCCCATAAACGGCTTCAAAGATTTCTTTTAAATTCACATATATTGTAGTTGTTATTAATGTTGATAAAATGCGGGGGGTCTCTTGCCCCTTGATAGGTTGCTTCTGGGGGTAAAAAAATAAAATAAACTAAATGTTAATGAAAAATGACTAAAAAATAATTTTTCTGCGAAACCATTCTGTTGATGATTTCTACCTTCAGGTATGTTTTAGTTGTTAAATTGAGTAACGAAATCGGACAGGTTGCTTTCCCAGAAAAGTATTTGGTTTTGTACAAAAGAATGTTTTTTTGAAAAAATGATAGAAAATTCACGCTCAAACGCATTGCTTGCCCTGCCAGTATTGCTGTGTGTTAATGTGTTGGTCTGACCTATCTAGAATTTGCCTCACCTCCAGTGACGTCAGGTGGACAACCCCCCCCCCCCCCCCAGATATCGGAAATTCAACCATAGGAAAATTATTTTCCATGAAATTACTCATTTCCTCTATCTACTAATTTTGATAAATTGGAAAGCATGTTCGAGTAAACTCGGACCGGTTCTTTTTGGCATGGCTCACCCATGGCTCCCTTGGAAAAGGCACCAGACTCTTGACTAAATTTGAATACGCTTCACAATGATGATGGATGGATCTCTCTTCTGATTAATTTTGTGTAGGTACTATGCCATATAGTAATAATTATTATTCCCATTGTTGCTGACATATTGCATTTGTCATTCACGCTATGTAGTTCACGAGTGAACCGAACTGTTGAATCTGTTCATGTGGATGGACTGAAAACAGTTCAACGAGTTCACCAGTTCAGTCGGTCATGTCAAGTCACTTGAACAGTGCAGATTCGAGCTGATAGCGCTACTCACCATCACATATATGAAGAGCCGAAAACCTCAACAAAATAATTTATGAATTATATTGCGATGAGGCATGTGTGTGAATGTAGAGTAGTAAACGGCAGGACGGTATTACTCAACTTACACTAGAGGTAATAGTGATGCGTGTCTTCTTCTTAAGGTTACAATCTTAGCGATTGGTTGGCAGCAACTCCCTGCATATCGTCCTCCAGTTTACTCGGTCCTCGATCTTCCTCTTCAGTTCTTGATATGATATTGCCCCTGCGTCTTATTTTACTTGATCCATGAATTCCTTCTTCTTCGTGTGATGCGTGTAAATGTGTTAATTAACCTTGAAAATGTAGCATGTGTGGGACTTGAACCAACAACCTTTCGGTTGAAAGTCGGAGTCCGTAGCACTACTCTACACATGTCCTGAATGGTTTATATTTTTATTTAAGTTATAATATTTTACCTGTGAATTTGATTGATTGATAGATTTCTGCCACCCATCAGTTTCACGGAAAAACCCCAGCATCAAAATTGGAAAACTTCTGGTAGTAGCCTACTACGTAAGAAATAGCCCTCACCTAATTAAACACACCAAATCGTTATAACTTAAGGGTGTACAGCCCGTAAGAAATTGGCAGCCAAAAATTTAATATTTTTTATTTAATTAACTGAGCAAGTTATTAAAGATTTGGCTCATTTAAGTTGTAGAAGACTAGCCTACTTCAAGCATCATATAATAAGGTATTTTTAATTTTCGAAATTGTAGTTTTTTTATAAACACGATAATAATTTATAAACAATAACTTTTTGCGTAAAATTAATACTATGAAAAAACTAAAAATTTGATAATTAAAAATAACTTATTATATGATGCATGAAGTAGTCTTCTACAACTTAAATGAGCCAAAACTTTAATAAATTACTTAGTTAATTAAATAAATAAAAAAGTATTAAATTTCGGGCTGCCAATTTCCTACGGGATGTAGATTCTTAAGACTATTAAATTAAATAAAATATATATACCAACCTATTTTGGGGTGATTCAGGGGTGGGAAATGCCAATGGTCAGCTTCCTCTTAACACCCCTACTGCAGTTGTAGCTATAACTGGAAATTCTTAAGTACGGTATCTTATCTTATGCCCATCAGTAAAACCCATTGCAGTTGACAGAATTCAATAATAATAGTCTTTATTTGAGCCATCAATATAATATGTCTACAACGATGACAGTTATAATCCATGGTACAGAACAATTCACACGCAACCAAAAAATACACACAAAGGCTTAAAAAAAAAAAAAAAACTATTAGGTATATTAGTTAAACTAAAAACTAAAACTACCTATAAAACAACAATTCACTCTACGGCACAGGCCTACTTCTAAAGCCCAAGATAGCTGACCTGAATTATCAAGAACGGTAGGCTCAGTGGAAATGGATCAGGATCATTGAGTTTGTTTGTAATCCCAATACAATACAATATATGTTTCCTTTAAATTATACAATACAAGTAAAGTATGTATTGTATTGCAATGATCCTACCAAGCTGTGCCTTACACGTAGAGTTGGCAACAAACAAAGTTTTCGATCTTTTTTTCTTGCCCATTGCTTGCCTCAATAACAATCTGCATTGAACGTTGTTTTTCCTGATGGTCACAACTCGAAAGCTGAGTTGAAAATTCAATTCTATCAGCAACAATAAAGCCTAGTTAAAGGCAAATTCAATAATGGCGCCGAAGGTTTGGCTGCTCTGCCTATCAAAGGACTGGGACCTGGATGTCGCATTGTTAACGTTTGCTCTCTGCAGCTCCAATTAGCACCTGCAATAGGCAGTTCCTCAACAATCTATTTACACGACAGAATCAGCTTTTGAATCAAAATGGTTCTCAGCGACAGCAGACATTATGTTTAATTTAATTAGTAGCGCTGTAAATTCAGCAACTGCTGCAGTAACCGAAAACAAATTGGTAAATTGGAACAATAATGAGCTCGGTTTCCCATTATGTTCAATTTGGTTTACAGTGGAAACAGTCACAATGGCCCGATAATAATGGAATTAATTGTTAATGCTGCTGCATATCGGTTACGTTGGCCTATGTGCTGATTGGTGAATTTTCCATCTATTTGATACATGCTTAAATTTTCTGTAAAATTACCATAAAGGTCAAGCCAAATTTTAGTACAATATTTCGTAAACATTCCAACGGTGACCTTACCTGAACAAAACCACAGTCAAATTAAAATTAAAATTAAAATAGGCTACCAATATTAATGCAGCAACTCTATCAATACTCGTGCAGTGGTTAATGGGGACTGATTATTCCCAGGCGACTGACACACCTCATTATTTTTACCATTATGTATTTATTTATTTATTTATTTTATAATAATATTGTATAAATTTTTTTGAAACAATATTGTGGGTTAATTGTATAAATTCGCCCACATGGAAAATAAGGGCAATTTTCTTTCTTCCTTTCTTTCTTTCTGAATCTCTAAAAGTTGCATAGTGACAAGAATTTGCCTTTAACTTTCGCGGTTTTCCTTTTAGGTCTCAGCCTGCATACGACAGAGTTTTCTCCTCAATAAAACCAATATGATAGGCCTACCCTTAATTACGACACGTAAGAGCCTTTCCAGAAAATTATTATACATAAGGTAATTGCTGCCTCTATGACATGGCGATAGTAGCTTTTTTCGAGCGCTCTACAGAGCATCAAAAAGCATATTTGAATTTTGCACATCAGCTCCCTCATATAAAAAAAAATTAACAGAAATGTTTTTTAATCTTTAAAATGCCTTTTTTTGTTCGTTCTATTACAAAGCCAACCTAGCGGAGTTAGGGCTATAAGGCCCTCTCTTACACTCAGCTCAAGACCCGGGACCACCTGCTTTACATGCCCTCCGAAGCATGGCCAGAAAATGGAGCAAGTGTGGGACTCGAACCAACAACCTTTCGGATGAAAGTCGGAGTCTCTACCTCTAATCTATAGTTACATGGATAGTGGCATAATTTTGCATACTGTATGTAAAGGGCTTACCGTCAATATAAAGAGCCTAAATTAAATACATAAAAAAAAAATATTGACTTTTTTTGTTCTATTACTAAGCCAACCTAGCAGAGTTAGTGCTATAAAGCCCTCTCTTACACCCAACTAGGAAGGCCCGCCTGCTTTACTTGGCATGGCCAGAAAATGTAGCTGTGTAGGACTCGAACAACCTTTCGGGTGGTGAAAGTTGGAGTCTGTACCACTACTCTACATGTCCTGTCCTAACTTAGGCTAGGCTATTCCAAAAAACATTGCTTTGCAATATACACACATACAGTAGATGGTCCAATAAGCTCCGCTCATATTCCCAATGATATTGGAGCACCAACTCGATTAAAAAAGGTTCAAAAGCGAAGAAAGGGTTCAGGATTTTGTTAATATACAACATTTTCAACAGCCCCTTTGAATGATTTAATTAACATTCTTGTTACGATTTGAGTGTCATTGGTCCTTGAAAGAGAATGTTTGTAATATACGAGTATTATACCATAGTATTATATCGTATTATACGCTATGGGCTATGGCCTATAGTACCGCTACACTTTACATTATTTATTTACATTATTTACATTATTATAAGTGTTATAGTACAGCAGTAGCGGATCCAGCTATGGACTAATAAATAAATAAATAAATGAATAAATACCTAACGACTTTATTTTTACCTGGGCGAACCATAAGACTAGAAAGTCTTCTATAGCCCCCTCCTCTTCTCTAACCAAACTAGTGGAGTGCAATTAGACAAAAAAATGGTTAAACCTTGGAATCCAGGGACAGTCCATGTGTTGTTAGTGGTATATAGAAAAATGTTAAAAAAAACTTTTGCCCGCTCTCAATTTTTAACTACAGGGCGTGGCCGCATAACTTCCTCTTTTTGTAATGCAGGCCATTCGGTCGGTGGATGTCGTAGCGAAGTGTTTATGGCCTCGTTCGAGAGGTGGGACTATACACTTTTGTCTTAGGCGTACATAGTTCCGAAGGTCAAAACATTTAGATCACGTCCCCCATTCTCGATACAGTGAGTTTTAGTGGAGCGCCTAAGACAACAGTGTATAATCCCACCTTTGGAACGAGACCATAAACAATCCGCTATGACATCCACCGACCGAATGGCGTGCATTACAAAAAGAGGAAGTTATGCGGCCACACCCTGTAGTTAAAAATTGAGACATTTAACATTTTTCTATGTACCACTAACAACATTTCAAAATTTTTATAAATATTCATGGACTGTCCCTGGATTCCGAGGTTTTTGTCTAATTGCACTCTACTAAACTCACAATTGATAAAACGCACATTCAATTTTTTTCAACGACATTTTCACGCATCCTACTTCCTACGGCATCCACGGATCGGGCTACCATGGACGCAGAGGGTTTGAACCTTCATAAAGATATCGGAGTGACAGCGGAGGAAATATTAAATAAGTACGCGGTGAAGCATTCACGCAGAATGCAACCGGCCTTTGAATATCTTAAGAGGATGTATGCTACCTTCGTAGAAAATTGACACTACAAAATTAAATGCTTTTTATTTTTTATTTAATTAACTCAGCAAGTTATTAAAAATGTGGTTCATGTAATTTGTAGAAGACAACTTTGTGCATCATATAATCGAGTGTTTTTACTTTCCGGTTTTGAAGTTTTTCCAAAAGTTATATTTTACCAGAAATTTTAGTCCCCAATGGTTTTTATGAAAGAACTTAGGTACCAAAAATTTAATATTTCCTATTATATGATGTATGAAGTAGTCTTCTACAACTGACATGAGCCAAATCTTTAATAAATTGCTTTGTTAATTAAATAAAAAATAAAAAGTCAATAAAAACAACAAATTTGGGGGTGCTAATTTTCAACGTAGCATGTCCTCTTAAGGCGGGGTTTCCACATACGTCAATGGTCAATGAGAAATACGGTTTTGACGTGGTAGCAGAATTTTTAGTATGTCTTTAATGTCTGCTAAAACGTCAATTTCATATTTCTCATTGACCATTGACGTATGTGGAAACACCGCCTAATAGCGTGTATTGGAATCCATACAACACAATCCAAGTAATTGCAGAGAGTTTACTATCCTTAATATATTAAATTATAAGTCTTCAATCTGTCTTAGAACCTCCCGACTATAGATTTTCCATCCACTAGTTTGCCCCCTTCCTCCGAGACTTTCTAGATCCCCTAGTGTGTGTACTACAGGTATTGTACAGTATAGTTATAGTATTGTACATTAGTTTTATTATAGAACATATCGTTACTTCGGAAGAAAAAAGACTCAACTAAAAAATTGTCAATTTCGACTTAATAACGCTAAAATATTTGGTAAAAAATCTGTATTTTGCTAGAAAAACGTCGTTAATGTAGTGCGTACCCATAGACAGTTGTGTTTGGCGGAACTGTCAGGTAATTCATTATAAAAAAAACTTTAACTTCAATTTCTGTAAATTGATAGATTTAGAATTGTGTCCTATTATTGAGATGGCGACCAATGTTTGACTTTCGGAAAATTTCTTCACAACTTTTCATTTCATGACCCCCTGAGCCTAAAACAAACCACCCTCCGTTCAAAATGTTATATATATGTATATCGATTTTAGGAAACACTCTAACTTCCGTAAATTATTATCCGACTTGGATGAACCTTGGCACAAAAATTGATCATACAATTGTCTTGATCGAGTTCGTTAACCAGCTATATCCACTATTTAGTTACAAGATGGCGGCCGATTGAAACTTTGTATAATTCATATCTCAGTTAATATTGGTTGCAGAAGAATGAATTAAAATTTGACTGAAAGCCCGTATTATTATCTACGATAATGGTAATCGCCTCTTTTTACGACAAATCAACCATTTTTTTAAGATGGCATCCAGTCGAAGTGAAAATAATTTGATAAATAAAAGTTCATAGTCGGCATTGTGGTTCGAAATTTGGAACAAAAGAGTGTTTTGTGTGTTGATGTTGTGGTCGGGAAAATAATGAAGTATTTTTTATTTGTTATTACATACATTGCGTATGTAGCGTAGAGGAAAAGCAGAGCCTGCGGAATCTCCCTACTCCTGATCGGCCAGAGCCGAAAGGGATTTTTCTTCCGAAGTAGCGATATGGGTTGCTATGTAAGTAATAGTATAAATTGGCAGAGTGATGGAGCAAAACATTTAGAAATAAAATTCATTAAAATAAGACAGAAGGGGTGGGGGTAGCGGTGTAAGTTGGGTGAAATGGCGAGGATGTCCGGAGGGGGTGCAATAAAACAAGCGTTAATGACTGGAAAGCTACAAAAAAGTAATTAGAGAAGGAAGACGAGTAAACAAAGGCCCCCCGTCATCGATTACCAATATCCCTCCCAGATTTGCCTTCTGCCAGGTGGCCAATTATTTAATACTTAGTAGTCATTCTTTACTTTGGTAAGTCAGCTTTTGGATAGTTGATGAGAATAATTCTCAAATTGAGAGACATCTTAATAAGTTAAGATGTCTCTCTAAACCTATTTCAGTTTGCAATATTTATTGTTAACTCTTCCGTGACTGTGTATCAATAAAATACAAAAATTTAACATGTTGAATTGTATTATTTAAATTTAAGAGGACATGCTACGTAGAAAATGAGCTCCCAAAATTTGTTGTTTTTATTGACTTTTTATTTATTGATTCAATTAACAAATAATGTCATTAAAGATTTGGCTCATGGAAGTTGTTGAAGACTACATTATGCATCATATAATCAGAAATATTAAATTTTTGGTACCTTTGTTTTTTCATAAATACGAGACAGGACAAAAATTTCGCGTATTCTGGGATTTTTGGAAGAATTACAAAACTGAAAAGTAGAAATACCCGATTATATGATGCACGAAGCAGTCTTCTACAACTTAAATGAGCCAAATTTTTAATAACTTGCTGAGTCCATTAAATAAAAAATGAAAAGTATTTAATTTTGGGGTGCCAATTTTCTACGTAGTATATCTTCTTAACATTTTAAATTTTAGACAGGCCGACAGACAGACATTTCGTAAAAACCGCTTATTTGGGGTCCTGGGACCTTACAATGTATAAAACCATAGGTATCTCCAAATCAAACATTTCGAATATCACAAAGTCTTCCTATAATACGTATTTTATAAATGGGAAAGCAATAATGCTCAATGATTCAGATAATAGATTAAATTTATGAAAATATGACACTTGACGAATACTGCTTACTACTATAGTTAAATCAAATCAGAAAATATTGAGTTTCCAATATTATCAAATCAGAGATTCAGCCAACGAACTACCTCCTTCTAATCCGGCTGACCGAGTTTCCATCCAGTGAGGGGGACTTGAGAGGGAATTCCGCAAATCAATAACAAAATCAGCCCATCATGCAGACACACATCACATGGTTTTGAAGTGGCTCCATGCACTTACTGTTGATAACTAGAAAAAGGATTTTGAACTCTATGGCAATGCAAATTCACATTCAAAATGTTACATAAGTTGATTCTCAGTAATAGTGAAAATGACGGTAATGTTAAATACCGGTACTAATTTCCCGAAGGATTTTTTTATGAATCTAGGTCATTGGTCCATTGTCTAATGCCAACCGCCCCATGTATTTCGGACATTATTTATATGGTTTCCGGAAGAATTTTCGGCCATTGGAAAACTGGTATATGGTTGATGTCCACCTACACCAGTTCCAAGCGATAATGAACAAGCTGAGACAAGCTTAGCATTGACCCAATGTAACAAGGGAAAGCATGACTTACCCAATACATTGTGAGTTCAGTGAGTGTGGAGACCAGGAAGGCACTCCAGATCATATAACCTTTGAGTGCCCACTCTAGTGGCAGGCTAGGGCAGAGATGATTAGCAGGTTGCAGGACCGGGGGAAGTTGCCGCCCTTCACGTGTATGGATGTGCTCCAGGAGTTGGACATAGAGAGGTGTTGACGGAGGTGATCCGCTTCCTGGATGGTATCAGACAAAAGTGGTAGGACGTTGGGCAAGCTGTTTTAGACGGTCCCTGGGCAACCTCGTTGCCCAGTGCGCTCCCGATATCAGTTTTGCACCCGTGTTTTGCCAAATTGACATGGCTGTATTCCCTTAAGCAAAACAAAAATAATACAGATATACAGACATGCTCTCCCGTTAATATGAAAAGTAATATGGAGTATATTGTTTTAATCAACTTCTAGTTTAAATCAAGATAAAAATCAAGGTTTAAATAAATTGGTGTCCTAGCTCAAAGAGGAAGGTTTCAATCCCTAACGGAGTAACCCTATAACCCATTTGCTATACAGTAATGGGGCTGTGAGTTCAGATTGCGAAAAGGTTTTCTTGGGACAATTTTACCCCAAACATGAGACACTATAGTGGTGAAAGGGGGTAACTTTGCAGCGTGGCTTTCCAAGCTAGCCTGCGGGTGGAGTTTGAGTTTTGTTTCGCAAGCTCACACAACCTCTTACCTTAAATTGTCACTCTTCTTGAGGTTGCTTTGAAAGCTCCAGGCGAGAATAAATTTTTTCAGACAATTTTATAGAAATATACAACATGAGGTGATGGTATGTGGGTCAATTTTCGCTGAACGCTGTCATTGTAATATAGGTTTCCAAAAACCGAAACAGTTTATTTTCTCATAGTTTGGGGAATATCAGGGGATATGTAGGGAGAGTACAGTAAATGTAGTTATGGGGTAGAATCGCATCAGTGCAATATGTACTCTGTGGCAGAGTGAACCGTTTTGTTTTGTATTATTTTGGGAATCTGCATTTTATATGCATCCTATCTACCAGGGGCTCTCACAGAAAATTTTCCACGGGGAGCGGCAGAAAATATGCATTGGGGAAGGCTAGCAATATACAAAGGTCATAATTTAAACGGTTGATATTTGTATCGTGAGTTTTTCTCATTAAAAGATTGGAGGCACTCTTTCTCAATTTTAGCGTTTTTACCAAATAAGTCAAGCAAGTCCATAACAGGCTCGAAAAAATCATAACAAATTTTCGTCGTTAATTTAACCAATTAATCATACTAACATTATTCACCATCATAAAAACAATAATAAGGAAGCTAGGCGGTTACTATAAACACAGACACTTATTATATTCTGTGTTCTATGAGAGATTTCAGTTCAATTTTATTTTTATTCTATTAATTTTGGTTTCCATGAACCGTATATAAGTTTATTGTAATTCAGGTTAGTCAAAATTGTTAATGTTCAATTTGTTTAATTGTTTAATAATATCGTACAAGTATAAATTCATTTTTCTTCTTCGGAGGGCATGTAAAGCAGGCTGTCCCGGGCCTTCCTAGTTGAGTGTAAGAGAGGGCTTTATAACCCTAACTCCGTTAGGTTGGCTTAGTATTAGAACAAAAAAAGTCCTTATTTATTTTTATTTTATTTTAAGAGCTTGCTATTTTTTTCCTGTGACCTTCTTTCATTTACAGGAATAGACTATTAGTTTAAATTTCATTTTGTCATGGACGCAGATTAACTCCAAACATGCTCTATTATACAGGTATTATTCTTCAAGAACTACTGTATTTGTTTTACGCATGAACATCCTCAGAGGCTCATTACATTTGCGCAGGTTCATGAGCACAATACTAGGTTTAAGACCAATGTGGTTCTTCCAAATTACTCCCTGAAGCTGACTGAAAATCAGGACATTTATGTAGGCAGTAAGCTCTTTAACATGTCACCTCATGACTTGAAAAATGCTCCATGTTCCAAACTCTTTCGCAAGCATCTAAAAACACTCTTAACGGAAAACGCTTTTAATTCGGTCAGTGAATTTGTTAACTTTATGACACAGGCTTCATAGCCTACGATGTTACGGTACCTCATTATTTTGTATCGTGATTATTTTGTGTTATTTATATTGTACGCAACAATTTCTATGTATTCTTCGAATACCTTTGAAATAAACAGTATTTTATCTTATCTTATCTATAATTTCAGGTTGGATAATGCAATAATATTGTGATTCCAGAATAGCATCTCCCATGATTAGAGGCAATAGTTACCATGCTAAGGACGGAACTAATTCAATAGCTAATTAATTAATTAACGAATTCGGTCAGTAAACGACATTTTGGTGGGGGAACCCCAACACAGTCCACAATGCATACGAATTGGGGTAATGAGCCAAATTGTGAATATTTAGGAATCAGCAATTCCTGCAGTCAGCTGTCTGGGGTTTCAAACATCTTTTTAGTGTATTTTTGCTTTAGGTGCCCATTCCATTGACCGGCTAGGGCTATTTCCAACAACGGTGACGTGGTAGCAGACATTCAAGACTTAGGTGGCGTTTCCACTGACCTCGCATTGCAGAATTGACGGAAATGTTTATTTTCCTCTATGCCATAGTTAAAATTGATCAATGATCATACAGTAAAATCACAAACAAACAAACTAAAATTAAAAAATGGCTTCATGGGATATGTTAATTACATACATTTTAATACATTTCTATTTAAAAAAAAAACATTTCCGTCAATGTCATTTGCAATCTGCAATGCGAGGTCGGTGGAAACGCTACCTAAGTCTTGAATGTCTGCTACCACGTCACCGTTGTTGGAAATAGCCCTAGCCGGTCAATGGAATGGGCGCCTTAAGGTAAAGCACTACGTAACTTTGACCCTACATATAGGTCACAACGATAATAATTCACCATTAACCTATAGGCTAATGAAAATATAATGGCGACATTTTCACGCCTAAATTAAAATAAAGGCAACATGATGTCTCGGGGAGTCTTTTTTTAAATACACTGTAATACAATACAATGTAATAATATGCCAGAAAAATCCAGAATTTTGGAAAAAATAAAGAATTCATTGAGAAGTTGCCCATACATTGCCAATTATACTTTTTTTTTACCGCAGTAGCAAGGTGTCACATGACTGTGTTAAAATATGCGCGGGAAATTCAAATTCAAATTCAACATAGGACCCTGGAGATAGGGAGAAATTCGTTACTTCAGAAAGGGCTTTTGGATTATAACAGATTAGACGGTGGATTCGATAGGAGCCTTTCGTTTGGCCCTGCGCATAATAGTTCGTTAGTGCATGGACTAAAGTTAATCTGTGATTAATATAGTGATATATGGAGAGTCTAATTAGCGTCCCTACGCTACTTATACTCACAGTAAGGCACTATATACCCGGGTATTGTCATCCGTCATTTTTTATCCTACAATTCCTATATGGTAAGTATTGAAGTAAAAAGTTAAGAAAGAAAAAGATTGAAAAGAACGAAAACACGGTTTATTATTATTTTTTATTAAACACTTCCCTAATTGGTAGAACGTTTATTAAATGATAATAAATAAGTAACGATAAATTTCTAAAAATAAACAGGTAAACACCCAATGCTTGGCTTACACACCAGACTTATAATGGATAAAAAATGGCGGATGACAATACCTGTCTAAATGTCTAATATAGAGCCCTAACTCACAGACAACAACAATAAATTATTAGAATACAAGAGAATGGATGCATTGTTTAATAATAATACTAATAAACATTACATATAGAATGTACAGGTAGAATTTTAAATATAATAAGAATTTTAGTTAGTGTGTCCGCATCTAAGGGAGAAAAAATTGAAAACTCACCAAAAATATTAATTTATCAATTTGAATTTCGCACATTTTGCACTCGTTCGTTAAAAACAATTGAATAAACCACGGTATTATAATAATCCCAAATGGCCAAGATCGGGCTGCATTGCGACCCCAATCACTGCTTCAGCCGAGATGGCAGTGTCTGATTAAGGTCCACTTTACTTACAATTTAAATCATGTCTATATGAGCAACCTGTATAATATTAAATGTGTATAAATATATTTGTATGATAGGCCAATGCCTATTGGAAGTTGGCCTTAACAGGCAGCATCAGGGCCCGATTTAGGAATTTGCCGCCCCTGGGCTATACTCAGAATTCCCCCCCCCCCCCCACAAAATCTGCCACCTTGGGCTGTAGCCCAGTTAGCCCAGTGGGTAAATCCGGCCCTGGGTAGCATGACAATTATTCGTAAGTATCCCCATATATTCGTGTCTCCAGAACGGTCGCTGATCTGTGCTCTTTAAATTGGTTAAATTATAATAGGGGTGCGCGGGGTTGCGGCCAGACGCTCTCTATTTCACATCCGGGGAGGATGAGGGGGGGGGGGTTGGTAAGGGTTGAGGCGAATTTGTTACCCGGACTGACTTATTACGCGGACGTGGTCACCTTGATCAGGCGACGGCTCTCTTACACTGCTCAGCTGCGAACTTAATCAACTGGATTTTCCTTTGCTGCTTTCATAATCACGTTACAGTTTGAAAGGGACCAGCGTGGAGGAAAACCTTGCTTTTAGTACAACGGTTGCTATTGGGACTGTATTTTTTTTTTACAGGATCCCCGGAATAATACGATACCATAATCGATTCGCATCCGAATCACAAAGCATCTGCTTGGTTCAAATTAATCAAATATTTTTTAATTTGTAGCAATTAAGCATATTTGAAATTTGGTAGGTACCAGTCATTTCTGTTCAATCATTACGATTTACGCTATTAAAAAAATGGTTAGTTGGACTTACATTGCATATTGTCTTAATAGTCGTTTAAGGCATGGTCCCCATGGTCATCGAACAATTAGGGCGGAGCCTCAGGACTAAGCCTGATGATGGGAGTAGCACCCACTCCCTTCCCCTGATAATGGGCTCCGCCTTAATTGTTCGATGACTATGAGGCTCATGCCTCTAATGACTATTAACACAACAGGGAATGTAAGTCCAACTAACCCCTCGTTAAATAGTTTTTTAATATTAATTTAAGGGCGCGAGGCCACGCTTGTGGCATATGCGCCATGACTCTAAGTTCTCTTAGTAGTTATATCGCTTTTAGAAGCTCTGTGTGGTGGAGAAAGGCTGAAAGTGAGGCGACATTACTAACGCCCTCTCTCATGCAGGATTAGAGAGAGAGTTGATTGTATGTTGTACATTGCACGGGCTGTTTGATAGTTGGGGCAATCTGCAAGTATGTGTTCAACAGTAAGTGGGAAAGCACACTGGTTACATTGGGGTGGTAGGTCTTTGCTCATTAGGTACGAATGAGTTAGATGCGTATGTCCTATGCGCAATCTCGCGAGCGAGACTTCAATGCGGCGCGACCTCTGGGATGATGTTTCCCACTCGCCTATTTTAGGCTTTATGATGTGAAGTTTTTTATAGGTAGTTAGGTGAGATTCGAGTCCATTGGCTCTGCCATCTGCTTAATGTGTGTCTAGTGGTAAGATTTATTCTGTCTGCGGGGGGGGGGGGGGGCTAAAGCTGCGGCTTCCTTGGAAGCTTTGTCTGCACAGTCATAACTCCTGAATGGGATGGCAACCATTTAACAATAATCTTGCCGATTAAGTGGGCCAATTCTGTAATTTGGTGAGCCAGTTCCCCCCTTCTTACATACGAAGAGATAGCTTGAACGGCACTGAGACTGTCTGTGTAGATAACCGGGGTTGCTGACACTGGGCACAGTAAAAGGCATTGTAAGATGGGATATAGCTCTGCAGTAAAAACTGAGTTAGCAGGATGTAAGTGGAAAAGGGATTTTTCTTTGTTAGCTGAAATAGCGTTAAATAGTATTACACCATTGCCATTAACCTTTAAAAATAGATCACGATTGATCGGAAATGAATAGACGACTGGTATGTTGACATCTTGAATTCAATTGTCAAAAGGATGGTCGTAGCCACCTCTAGCGGGTTAAATTGATTTGAACGTTCCCTTTGCTTTTATAACACAATGACCATTAATACAGTTCTGTGGTTGATGGGGCGTATCACTGCAGTGGCGGTGCTAGAAATGTTAAGGCGGGGGGCATGGGGCGCATGACGTCTATTTGGGGGGGGGGGGGGGCAATGAAAAAACAAAACATTTTTCATTGGGAGTAGGCCCTAGGTATATCGTTCAATAATTCTGCAATTTAACAACATGTAAAATATCTCAAAAGTAGGGGGGCCCAGGGGGCCGGAGAAACTGTTGGGGGGGGGGGGGGGTCAGGCCCCCTCGGGCACCCCCGTAGCGCCGCCACTGGGCGTATGGCCTTGCAATTCAACTCAATTCCTGCAAAATCATGATTATGCAATTATGCTCGTAAAACCTATGGTCAATTGTTGGCAGTTATGTTATACAAAGCGCAGAACCTATTATTCTTCTGGCTAATTTTTTGAGATGCTTTATTAAAAAGAAGTGTAAACTGATGTCAATTTCTTATTGATATCATGACTCTCAGTTAGTAATCCTCTTGCAACTTGACGGTTTAATGGAACCGGCTTTTAGGTATAGTAGAATAGCTAATAGTTTTTCATTGTAACAATGAAAGGTGAAACAACAAAATATTTACTAACAGGCTGCATTGAATTTGCAAAGATTTTACAGTTACTTACTTCGCGTGTCCAGGGAGGCAAGCATTAAATGGGTTGTCTATTATTGAGCAAACTCTGGCTTCAAACTCAAACTTCATATTACAGTTTATACAGGTTAATTATTATTGTTGTATGAAACATGACCCCGGTATTTGGCATGATTAAAATGTCATGTATAACCCAATTATAATAATAATTACACTGTATTCCCCACTTAGATATACAGTATGTTTCCCATTATTGATAACGTAGGTACCGTACTCAACATTAATATTCTCATCATAATGATTTTAATTCTATAAAAATAATGCGAAAGAATATGCAAAAATCTGTTCACATATATTTATTGTTTTACCGGCCATTCTCATGACAGTGTGACCATAAGCAAGAAAATTTTATAGGGGGACAGCAGAGTGGTAGTAACTGTTAGGTCCAGCCCAGCCAAAAAAAGTGAACAAAATGAAATTATTATTAAAAAAATTTGGTCACATCAAAAATTAGTGTTATATACTTCGTCAAGTACGAATCAAATTGAGCCTAATGTCTACAGTTTAGAAAAAAATCCATATTACCGCTTTGTCACACTTTCATGAGAATGGCCGTTACAATAAATGCTTCTCCATTCGGACCGTCCCGAGTAGTCATAGATACAGGTATCTAGCTTACGTTACGTTTATTCTCAACATTAATCATTATTGATATCGTGCTCAAAATTAATATTCTCATTTATAATATATTATATATAATTATATATAATTATATATATATATAATAATATATATATATATAATATTCTCATTCTCAATGATTTGATTGGAATCAAATGCGGATAGATATATGCAAAGATGTATGAATGTAGATTTATTGGATTACAGTAAATGCGTTTCCAATCAGACCTTCCCGAGTAGTGGTAGATAGCTTACGTTACGTTTCTCCTCAGCATTAATCATTATTGCTTTCCAATTTATACGTAGTATAAGGAAAGCTTTGTGATGGTTGAAATTTTCGATTCCGAGATTTCAACGGATTTACACGTTTTGAGGTCCCAAGTTCATAGGTCACGGGATTTTTCAAATTATATGGCTGCGTTTTAGATAACTTGGCCGGGCAAATGATGTTCTAGGTGTGCTATTCAAAACCAGTCTCGTAAATTCATTGTGAACCAATATTTCGATACCGTCATTAAGGCTAGAATACAATTACTGGGTCGCCTATTCGTATGAAAATAAGACGCTCCTGGTGAAGTTGTGCAATTTTTTAGGTTAAGACCCAGGCCAAGTTATCTAAAACGCAGCATATATTTTGAAAAATCCTGTGACCTATGAACTTGGCCCTCATCCCTATCTCATAACTTCAAATGGCCAAAGAACTTGGCCTGTTTTTACACGGAGTGTTTTTGTTGGGATACGTAGTATAAGGAAAGCTTTGTGATGGTCGAAATTTTCGATTCCGAGATTTCAACGGATTTACACGTTTTGAGGTCACAGGAACCCAAAAAAGTGGTTTTTACGAAATGTCTGTCTGTTCGTCGATTTCCGGGCAAACTACTCAGTCGATTTTGATCAAATTCGGCATGTAGGTTCACACAAATCATACCTCGACACCAATTTTTTTTTGGGCTATCTCAATTTGGGGGGTTTTATTTTCAAAAAACTCCTAAAAAACGTCTAAAAAAAATTATATATCCAAAATGGCTGCAACGATTTCTTTTAAATTCACGTATATTGTAGTCGTTATTATTGTTGACAAAATGCAAGGGGTCGCTTGCCCCTTGATAGGTTGCTTCTGGGCGTAAAAAAATAAAAATAACTATATTTTAATGAAAAATGACTAAAAATTAATTTTTCTGCGAAACCTTTCCATCGATGATTTCTACCTTCAGGCATGTTTTAGGTGTTAAATTGAGTAAAGAAACCGGACAGATTGCTTTCCCAAAAAACTATTTGGTTTTTTGCAAAAAAATGTTTTTGAAAAAATGATAGAAAATTCACGGTCAAATGCATTGCGTGCCCTGCCATTACTGCTGTGTGGTAATTTGTTGGTCTGACCTATCTAGAATTTACCTCACCTCCATTGACGTCAGGTGGACAACCCCCCCCCCCGAAATATCGGAAATTTAACTATAAGAAAATTATTTACCATGAAATTACTCATTTTCTCTAGCTACTACTTGATAAATTGGAAAGCTTGTTCGAGTAAACTCGGACCGGTTCTTGATAATGTGCTCATAACTAATATTCTCACCATAATGATTTTATTGGTATATAAAATGCTGACGGATATGCAAAAATGTATTCATACAGATTTATTGTTTTACAGTAAATGTGTTTCCAATCAGACCTTCCCGAGTAGTCATAGATAGCTTACGTTACGTTTATCCCCAACATTAATCAGTAAATTCATTGGTGACGAATAATTGAATCGGATTCGAATACACCATCCTGTTAAATCAATTCCTTTCGCCATCCAATATCAATGAAAATTCATTTGCAGAGTTTGATTTTCATGGAGTAATTAAACGCACATCAAAGGGCGCAAACTAATAAAACAGGGCTTTACTAATGTGAGGCAACTTTCATCCTTGATCGAATCATGCGCAAAATGGGAAAAGCTAGTACGGTATTTCTTTGTTTTCTTAATATCGTTCAAACGCTTGTCCTTGAATTAGCCTACAATAATATCAGCCCAGTAATGAAGCTTTATTAAAAAGGCTCTTTTGAACCTGAATATTGGAAAATAGAATAAAGCGGCTTTTATTTTGGAATTTAGCGCGTAATTTCTCTTGCCACTGCCGCTTGGGAAATCTAGGTGGGATTACAAGACGTCTGGAAAAGCAAACTTTTCTATCATAATTATAATCTTTCTCATTATCTAATTGATGAAACCTTGGAAATGAGCTTTTCAAGTGGAGTTTCTGTTTCTAACAGGAAATATTTTTTTTTTCGTACGAATAAATGAGATGACTAGGTTGGTGTAGATCGCGAGAAGAACTCTCAATGGGTTCTTTAGAAAATTGGTTGTTAATGGAAGCAGTTTTTCTTTTAATAAGAAGCTGCTCTTCAAGATAATGGTGAACCTCGTTATGAAATAATTGAAAGTTTTTAATACACTAAGGATAAGTTCTGAGTGGTGCCACAACCGAGAAGGATCCAATTTCTGAGACTGTTATTTTAATAATCCTCTTGTTCGCAGTCTTACTTCTTAATTTATTTTCATTTCTATACACTACAGACAGACATTAAAAATTGGAAATTTTAACTGGCAATCGGTGGAGGAAATCCCTAAGCTTATTAATGTAAAAATCTATATTATCACATGATATGTCGAGCATGGAGATATTTTATGTAAAATATAGCACATCTCTTAGAAGATAATGCTCCTCAACATTATGCTTTATGATAGGTATAATATAAAAATAAACTTGTATTTTTTCCTTCTTACAAGGCAGAAGAACCGGTCCGAGTTTACTGTTGTTGTTTCTAACGCCTGCTTTCAGCATTTCTGCTTTAAGCAACCCTGTCAGCCTGGCGGGGGGAGTGAGTCTGTTTGCTAACTTGAGGCACCCAAAGGGCAGACTCTATCACCTCGGGGAAAGGGGAGTTGACTAACAGGGTGGACCTCCTGATTATAGTGGATTCCGAACCACTTGGGGAACATGGTAAAGTCACACGATTGGATCGGAGGTGACCAGGACTCGACTTGCACTGCCTAAGCGCGTTATCATGTCCCACCAGGTTCCCCTGCCAACGCTTTGCACACTACCAAGTTGCCGCAGTTTGAAACATGCTCTGCTCTAATGGAATCAACATGGTAAGGCCGTTGGTTGGCGAGGTTGGCGGTCCGAGTTTACTCGCACGTGCTTTCCAAATTTGTAGATAGAGAAAATGAGTAATTTCATGGTAAATAATTTTCCTATAGTTAAATTTCCGATATCTCGGGGGGGGGGGGGGGTCAATCTAACGCCACTGGAGGGGAGTTGAATTCTAGATAGGTCAGACCAACACATTACCACACAGCAATAATGGCAGAGCACGCAATGCATTTGAGCGTGAATTTTCCATCATTTTTAAAAAAAAAAACATTTTTTTGCACAAAACCAAATAGTTTTTAGGGAAAGTAACCTGTTCCGTTTCGTTACTCAAATTAAAACCTAAAACATGCCTGAAGGTAGATATCATCGATAGAAAGGTTTCACAGAAAAATTAATTTTTAGTCATTTTTCATTAAAATATAGTTATTTTTATTTTTTTACCCCCAGAAGAAAACTATCAAGGGGCAAGCGACCCCCCGCATTTTATCAACATTAATAACAGCTATAATGGTTGTGAATTTAAGAGAAATCGTTGGAGCCGTTTTTGGGAAATAATTTTTTTAGACGTTATTTTGGAGATTTTTGAAAATAAATCCCCTCAAATTAAGTTAGCCCCAAATAAAAAAAAATGGTCCCGAGGCATGATTTTTGTGAACCTACATGCCGAATCGCATCATAGTCGACCGAGTAGTTTGCCCGGAAATCGATGAACAGACAGGCGGACAGACAGACAGACATTTCGTAAAAACCACTTTTTTGGTTCCTGGGACCTTAAAACGTGTAATTCCGTTGAAATCTCGGAATCGAAAATTTCGACCGTCACAAAGCTTTCCTTATACCACTGTACGTATAAATTGAAAAGCAAATATTATAAATATCATACCCTACCCCATATTACCCCAAGGGAACAAATAATCTATTGAAACTACAATATATAATTAATTCATTAATTTATTTATATTTAATAAATAGGCCTGCATAAATACTTAATGAATATACAATATATATGTAATAATAATAATAATAATAATAATAATAATAATAACAATTCGTATATTTTTCTAAAATGATTGGCGTAACAAATTATTTTGGAGGCCCCCTTAACCTGATGGTGTGCGGGGTACCTACCAACTCAACTTGACAAAATTAATTATAATAATGAAGTAATTAAAAAATAGAAATGGTAATATAGATACAATAATACAACAATATATATAATCGGTGCCTGTATCAAATACTGGCCACAATTATTGTTTAAAAAAACAGTGAAGGTGGAAAAACAGGAAGGAAGGACTTCAAAATTGATGTGGTCACTCGATATCGGTGCTCATCGTATAGTTGTATCATCATATAGTGTGTGTATTAATATTTCGATGTGTATTTCTTCTAAGGCTTGCAAAGTAAAAGTAAGGCAAAAGATAAATTTATCTCCTCAAAATTTTTACAAACAAAAAATTTATTCCAAAAGATATATCAGTAGGAGCCACGAGGGGACCCTTTAGGACGAGCCCGTGCTGGCCCCCCGTGACATTTTGATAGCACCACGATCCATATTTTTGTCGAATTTGATTTAGCTAAAAATCGGATATTGAGAGTCCAATATGCTCTTTGTTGGGATGCAATCTAGCAGGGTACAAGTATTTTGATAAGTACCCAGCTGGTACCGCAGTAAAATCCAACCATGCTGCAACAAGGTTCAAAAGGATGATATTTTAAAGGAAAGTTAAAGCAAAGTTTGAATCGCAATTTTATGAACAATGAAGCCTACTAATGGTTTTAATGTCAAAAATATTTGACCTCATTTGTCAACCTATTAATCCTGTGGAGTTAATTAAATTCGAGCGCAGATGGCTTTTTTTTTAATCAAATTGACTGCCATGGTACGCATAAGAGCAGTATATAAAAGAAATCACTTTCTAATTATTATTATTGATAATTGCGATTAAAACGTTAGGCATATTTCGATGAATTTCAACTGAAGAAGCGACCACCTTTGTATATCATTCCATCTCAGTCACCGGAGCTTTACTGTGCTTTATAGTAGTTTTCAAAGACAAATGCTGGCGGATTATATCTGCAACTTGCAGGACACCGAACAAAATTATTAGTAAGGATAAATATTGACATAACGGGTTGGAAGCAATTTCGTTGATGGATGGAAGGTTCTAAAAGGGTTTATCTTTATGCTATGTTGTAAAACTCTTCAGTTTTCCGAGCTTTCCTGCGTCATATGCGTTGATTTTATGGCAGCATTTGGTTTACTGGGCGCTCGGATTTGATCAGCTTACGTCGGAGGCTGACTATTTACGCTGCAATAGCCAATCACATCAGCAATATTGGGCTTTTGTGATTCTGGATTTACCATACAGTTTGTTTTCTTGCTAGAATAGGCTTGTTTTTGCAGTACTCTCACACACGGAAGAATAGGCTACATATTTTTATATCGTTAGGTAGGTACATAAGCTGTTACTCTTTTCAACAGACATATGTCTGACTGTATCTGAAGGTATCTGACAAGTAGGGTACATTTTACACATTTCAGGCTAGTTTCGAATTTAGCTGAAAATAATGAAATGAAAAACGTCTTTTATTAGGCGGGCTTTAGCCCCGAAGGGTTACTCTACCACTCTACCAGGTAACCTAATGATTGGTGTCGCTAGAACAAAGAAGCATACTCGACCCACTAAACTTTGCTATGATTTTTGCATGCATGCATGCATGCAATGCATAATTTGGATCATGGCAGCCATTTCCAAATATTTTGTAAAAAAAGCAGATCTGTCTATTTTGGGCTAAATAAATTAATTTCTCGTTATACAGCAGCAAAGATATGAAAATGGTCTTATTCGAAATAAATACAAGCTGTCTTATCTGTCTAAAGAGCAACCTATATGTTTACCCGTCAGTTGTTTTAGTGTTTATTGCGTGTTTTACTAGAGCAATAAAATTTCAGGTGAAAAATGCGAATTTGCTATGAAATGCTTGTATTTTTTTAGTGCATTTTTCATATCTTTGCAGCTGAGAAACAAAGAATTAATTATTGTGCTAAAAAATACCAAGCTCGGCTTTGTTTACAAAATATTTACGGCGCATATTAATATATACAGTGAGTATATTATATTTTTAATAATTACACCAAGATTTTAGCAGAAATTTGAGCAAAAATGAATTGGGATGAAAGTTTGTTTAAATGGGGCTTGTGGAAGACGTAGTGCTGCTGCTGATAAAGCGATGACTGCATCCGATATTGCTCACTTGTGCTTTATGTGGCTCCCTTTCGTGCTTCCATCTTGTTTGACAGGTCCACAATATCAGGGTCTCCTAGACAACAGCACCGGTTCCTGACGTACCGCATGACTGCGGTCATAGTTCCCAACAACGAACATTCCCTCTGATGGGATTCTCACTCGGTTCAAAACTATGTATATAAGCTACTACTGTTAATAAAAAGCTACTACCATCTGACGACGTTACGAAGACATTTCGTAAGTCTAGTATATTTTAATTCTCTTCCACTTAAACAATTAATTAATGTCAGGACATCTAGTGGAGTGGTACAGACTCCGACTATCACCCGAATGGTTGTTGGTTCGAGTCCCACACTTGCTACATTTTCTAGTCATGCTTCGGAGGGCATGTAAAGCAGACGGTCCGGGGCTTTCCTAGTTGAGTGTAAGAGAGGGATTATAGCCCTACCTCCGCTAGGTTAGCTTAGTAATAGAACAAAAAAGTCAATATTTATTTATTTATTTATTTTAATCTATTGTCATTAAGTGTGCAATTATACTACAAATGTAATGATTCTTGTCATGAATATATGAGGATTTTGACTTTTCTACGTTACAAGGAGTAAGGCTACCCTGGCTACCGAATATCTTTGTGACGGAAGCCGGGAGATACTGTATTACACCGTTGAAAACATGTACAAATAAGTAAATCATCGGATGATTCTGTGTAAATTTACCTACCACACAAGCATAATTTTCCTAAGTACCTTGCTTTTATGAATATTGTTCCAAACAATATAACGTACTACAATGTGTTCACGTGTTCACGGGTATCGTCAGGGGGGAAGGGCACAGTTTGTGGTGATTTCTAGACATTCGCACTTAAATAAGGTATGTATTTTTTAGTACTGAAGGTCATTTGTTCTATAATAGTCCAATGTATAACATACTATAATAACACTCGTTAATTAGTGAAAATACTTACAATTATTAAATTAATTATATATATATACATTAATTTCTACTTTTCTACAAATAATTATTATTTGTGTACAGAAAGTTGGCCATGAAAGACAATCTACCGATACATCGCATCACCGACAATATGCGATATCTACAGATACAATTTGTAAAAATGACCCCTGTTTTTTTGTATGTAATGCGTGCCAAAACCATTGATCACAATGCGATGAAATTTTAGTAGGAAAATTTGGTTATGAGAAATCAAATCATAAACCACCCTCGTAAACTAAAGTAGGTTAATTTATTAGCAATGCTCATTTGGTGCACAAACTAACTAGACCAAGCAGTGCTATTGCCTACAGCAGAGCCCTGCAGAGATACCACAACGGAGAGTCAAAATGCCTTAAGGTGACTGTTGCTTACGACTTGGACGTTCATTGAGTTGCCCATCAACTCCGGCTGATACGCCCTTAGGGGAGAGCCCTTCCCTCCGACTGTAGGCCATCAAAATTGTAATTACCTGCCCACATTTCTGATGAAACTTGGTGATAATGTATCCAAAGAAATGAACCCAGGTTGAAAATGAACTAAAAGGTCAACGCTCAAAAGGAATTAGTCGTTCGACATTCGAAGACAATAATTTCCGCTGCAGTTAAATTGGAAAATGCAATAGTTAGAGATCCGGTATTTGGAATTTTAGCGTCCATCTGTTATTTTAAAGTGTTGTTGTTTCCAACGCCTGCTTTCGGCAGACATGCAGTCGAGGATTTTGATAAACATCCTTACAAAATACAAATTGTCATTCAGAATGCATGTTCGATCATATACTAATAGTGTCTGTACAGCAGTATAGAGGTATTATGTCTATAAGAGTTCATAGGTGTTGGGCAAGTCTAGCAGTTCTTCGGTTGGCGCTCTCTCAAACTGCTGAGGGATGTTTTTCGTGCATAAAGGCTGAAGGAATCTCTTGAGATAGAGATTGGGCTTAGTCAGCGGCTGCCGAGAGCCCTCTGCCACCCCCTGCCTGCATAAGGGCCCTTACCCCTACTGTACTCTCACGAGTTAATGCCCAATTTTGACAGTAGCTACTTTGATTTTATTTTTCGAGAACTCTAGACTCAACCTGTTCAGCCCAGGTACTTTCCATAAATCATGGCCGCTCTTACTTATCAATATATCATTTGTTTATTTTGTGCTTGAACCGCTTCTGCAAGTTGCTATAAAAAGGCCCACGGCACGGCTCAAGACATTAAAGCCATTTCCGACCAACAAAACTTATCCAGCCTGTAAGTTTAAGGCGCCCATTCCACCGACCGGCTAGGGCTATTTACAAAAACGGTGACGTGGTAGCAGACATTCAAGACTTAGGTGACGTTTCCACCGACCTCGCATTGCAGAATGCAAATGACATTGACGGAAATTAGAATTTTTCTTTTTATAGAAATCCATTAAAATGTTGGTACTTAACATATCCCATGACGCCATTTTTTAATTTTAGTTTGTTTGTTTGTGATTTTACTGTGTGATCATTGATCAATTTTAACTATGGCATAGAGGAAAATAAACATTTCCGTCGATTCTGCAATGCGAGGTCGGTGGAAACCCCGCCTAAGTCTTGAATGTCTGCTACCACGTCACTGTTTTTGTAAATAGCCCTAGCCGGTCGGTGGAATGGGAGCCTTAGGGAAGGTTATCTCACTATTAGTTTTTGAGATAAACTCCCCCTATACTTAGTGGCTGGATAAGGTCCGTTCAAACATAAGTTGGACTGGTTGATTTAAGTACTTTAATTTTTAATTTGGGTGATTATTTAAAAATAATAGAACAGCGGTTCTCAAACTGTGGGCCATAACCCACTGGTGGGCCACAGCACCCCACCAGGGAGGCCATAGGATCTCGGGAAGAATATATTTATGAATTTCGGGAAATTCGTGGCTTTATGACACTTCAACACTGGGAGCTAAGGCTCGGAAAATATTTATTCCATTTCCGACATCAAGTTCTCAAAGGTTCTTCTCAATGCTTCTTAGGTTGAAGTCGAAGGGCCAGAACAAACTTAAAGGCCTCGACGAGGAGCTGAGAGTGGTTATTCCACAAAATATTCTTTCCAACATCAAAAATATTGTTGCATTAAAAAACAACAATATGCATTTTGATATTGATTTATTTTTCCTTGTAAACTGGGTAGAGGGGCCAAGGACAAAGTTGTCGTTTTTAAAGGTAGGCCACGGTCCTAAAAGTTTGGGAACCACTGCCCTAGAAGGTCGAAGTTGTGCATGCATGCAATTGAAATCAGCAGGTGTGATGCCTACTCTTTGGGAGACTCAGTGCGTGGACGATGACGCGGGGTTGTGCGTTGTTTCCATAGCAACCGGGAATGACTTGACCTTCTAGGTTTTCTCATCATAAAGTTCTTTCCAGTAAAAACGGTTCTCATTTTATAAAATCACCGCAGAGGTTTAATGTAATGACCTTGTGCAAAGTTTTCTCTTATCACATTTATAGTGCAGACCTACAGGCTACAGTTACGGCGAGATTAAACCTTTTCTCGGCAGGCCGGCCAATCCACGGTAATGATGCTGATTATTATTATTATTATTATTATTATTATATTGATCCAATTTCGATACAGAGTGCGTACTACAACAAAATTATGCACCGCATTGATAAACGTACCTGCAGTCTGATCGAGGCGCTTATAATACCGGGGTTAAATAAATACCCTAGGATTATAACTGTAAACAAACAAATTTTGAATAGCACTTTCCATTATAAAATTATCTTGTTTACCAGTGGATTAAATAAATACCGGTATTATAAACGCCCCGATCAGGCTGCAGCTGCAGGAGGTGTGGTTCAAGTGGTATTTTTATATTGAAACTCACCCATGCTAGGCGATTTTAAGTTTACAAATAGGGTAGAGTACCTACTTAAAAATTAAAACTTAAAATACTTTTGATAGAAAATAACGCAATGAGTCTCTTGAGCATGGTTGCGTTTAGCTTTCGGCTTTACAGTATGAGAAATTAAACATAAACATACCGTTATATTGTATTTTATTGGACGTAAAATTTTTATTATTTGGAAACTGGTACCTGATATTCATTAGATCATGTATGCTCATTTTGTAATTAATTTTTTGTTTGGGTTTTCTGTACTATCGTATAATGTATGGTATAAAGCCATATGAAACAGTAAATATTGATATAAATTCCCTTGGGGTCAAAAAACTGATGAATTTATAAACACATTAATTCAAATTATGAAATAAACACATATTAATTACATTATATATACGATAATTTGAATTTGTATGCCCTTTCTAACCTTATCAAACCCATCATATGGTTGTGCGCTTTTTATTCAGATTTTGATATCCTTCGACAGTTTGACTGTTACGAAGGTTGGTGCCTTAATCACATTTTTCACTTCTCCATGTCCAGTAACCCCGGACAAGGTGCAATATATTGAAAAAAAATTTAATACATAACTAATTATCACGCTTAAGCTTAAGCTTGCGAGTGATCTTAGAGCAGTGGCACTTCAAAATATAATTTTAATTAATAATTAAATATATAATAAATCATTATAGAGTACCCACTTTAACCACCGAGCAAATGAATGAGATCCATATGAAAAATAACTAGGCCTACAATGGCTAACAGTTAGTCTGTATTTGAAATTAATAAATTATAATAATATTAATATTATATAATAATATTAATAATCTTGATGAATTTTCAATTTTATTAATTTTAGGAAGTACTTTAGACAAACTGATTGCATTGCTTTAATATTGCCATTAGCCTAAGGTAGTCTAAGAAGGAAAACAGCTGGCCCCTTGCCGGCTAAAGTGGGAGACAAAGGCAAAGAGACTTTGGGACGTTTACGGTTGAGGGCGCTTCGAGTGCTGACTCTTGTTTACCCTGAGCCCGGCAGCTCCTCTGTATTCTTCCAATCATTGATGCCCTCCACAAATCAATTCCTCATCTGCTGCTTCTATAATGTGATGTTTTCTTCCAACCTCATTTTCTGAATGCTTTGTAAACGTAAAAAAAATATGCTCGACCCTATGACTACAATAACAGTTACTACTTACTAACTAGCCTACGCCCACCTTTGGCAGGTAAGCCATTTGGTGACGTGCTGACCAGTATCTCCTTGATTTGTCCCAGAAGATGTCGTCGCAGAAGATGTCATCCCAGAAAATGTCGTCCCAGAAGATGTCGTCCCAGAAGATTTCGTCCCAGAAGATTTCGTCCCAGAAGATTTCGTCCCAGAAGATGTCGTTCCAGAAGATGTCGTCCCAGAAGATGCCGTCACAGAAGATATCGTCCCAGAAGATGTCGTCCCAGAAGATGCCGTCACAGAAGATGTCATCCCAGAAAATGTCGTCCCAGAAGATGTCGTCCCAGAAGATGTCGTCCCAGAAGATGTCGTCCCAGTAGATGTCGTCCCAGAAGATGCCGGCACAGAAGATATCGTCCCAGAAGATGTCGTCCCAGAAGATGTCGTTCCAGAAGATGTCGCCCAAATGATGTCGTCACAGAAGATGTCGTGGTCGTGGTCGTGGTCGTGGTCTTCCCCGTCTTCTACCAGGGCTGGGCACTCGGGTAGATGTTCTGCGTTCATTTCGCCTTCTTGACTGCAATAATATACAACAATTATAATATTAAGAAACGGTACTCGGTACTTATTGTTAAAGGCTTCAAGTCCCTCTGGTTTGTACTGTACTCTTCAGGACAGACGTGGTACATAATAATCATACATAAACGATGCCCGGGCATTGAGTCCGAGCCCGAGTCCGAGTCCGAGTCCGAGTCCCACCAAATACAGATTTTTTATTCTCTATCTTCGGTGACAATAATCATAATTGCATGATTCCAACAGCAATAGCTAAATAGTTTGGAACCTGTCCAAATTGCTGAAGGCGAGGATGCTCATGTGTTATCCAATACGTACATAGACTTGTATTGGTATAATCGTATCTATGGAAAAAGCTGATATACCATGAGAAATAATGAAGACCTAAACAAACCCAGGAGAGTTTTGTTTCTGGGTCAGACATGAATTCTATTCATCGACCATTTATCGCATGTTTTATCATCAAATGCGACACCGGATTTCTCCCAACGGATTCCGTTATATGCAAGATGTAGTATCATCCTTCTGGAATTAACAACTTACTTTGCCTTGATAAATTATGTAGCCTTTAAATTGGTAGGTATTTCATTATAATACCTTGTACGCGCAATTTAGGTCGATATAATGTACATTACTCAGCTGCAGCTAGATTGTCGACTTCAATGGCCAGGTGGTAACGTGCTTGCACTTATGTGAGTCTTTACACGCCATGCGATCGGAGACGTGTCGTAGCTCAACACAGGTACTAACCTACAGAGGCGACTGAAGAGGTCAATCGGATACATTCATTAAATTGTTTGTATGCGATTAATCTTTAAAAAAAAAAAGATATAAAATTACAAATAAATAAATTGTTTTGTTTAAACTAAAAGAAAATTATGGTTTTATTTATTCTATCAAAAATCAACATGATTACGATACATAATTGTACGTTTTCTTCTTTTAACGTTTATATGTTAATATTATAGAAAAGCTCTGTGATGGTGGTGGTGGTCTAAAATTTGACTTTGAGTTTCAACGGAATTAGAAGTTTAGAGACTCAGGAACAAAAAAAATATTTCCATGAAATGTCTGTTCGTCAGTGAGTCTGTACAGTTTTGAGTAGAAACTACTACATGCGGTAGATTTTGTTTGAATGTAATGTATACGGTCTGTTGAAAAATTAATAACCAGGTGCACTAATTTTAAATGTTTCGCCTAGGCATAACAGTTTTAAAATCTTATGTAGTAGGTACTCATTATTGAATTGAAGCGGTTAGTGACAAAAATAAGTGACAAGAACCGGTCCGAGTTTACTCAAACATGCTTTCCAATTTATCAATAAGTAGATAGAGAAATTGAGTAATTTCATGGTAAATAATTTTCCTATGGCTAAATTAACTAAAACTAAAACTAAAATATCTCGACGGCGGGGGGGGGGGGGGGGGGGGGGGTTGTCCACCTGACGTCACTGGAGGTGAGAAAAATTCTAGATAGGTCAGACATTACATTACATTACCACACAGCAATAATGGCAGGGCACGCAATGCATTTGAGCGTGAATTTTCATTTTTTCAAAACCATTTTTTTTTGCAGAAAACCAAATAGTTTTTTGGGAAAGCAACCTGTCGTTACTCAATTTAACACCTAAAACATGCCTGAAGGTACAAATCATGGATAGAAAGGTTTCCCAGAAAAATTATTTTTTAGTCATTTTTCATTAAAATTTAGTTATTTTTAATTTTTTATCCCCAGAAGCAAACTATCAAGGGGCAAGCGATACCCTGCATTTTGTTAACATTAATAACGACTACAATATATGTGAATTTAAAAGAAATCGTTGGAGCCGTTATTGAGAAATAATGTTTTTAGACGTTTTTTTGGAGTTTTTTGAGAATAAAACCCCCCCAAATTGAGTTAGCCCAAAATAAAAAACATTTCTCGAGGCATAATTTTTGTGAACCTACATGCCAAATTTTATTCAAATCGACTGAGTAGTTTGCCCGAAAATTGATGAACAGACAGACAGAGCGGCAGAGCGACAGACAGATAGCGACAGAGCGGCAAACAGACATTTCGTAAAAACCACTTTTTTGGGTTCCTGAGACCTCAAAACGTGTAAGTCCGTTGAAAACTCGGAATCGAAAATTTGGACCATCACAAAGCTTATACCTTATACTACGTATAAATTGGAAAGCAAAAATAAAGATGATTGAGGCTAAAGTTTGTAACTCAAATGAAAATGTAAAGGTATAACCCTTTTCCATGAATTCTAGCCAAAACGACAGGTACCGACGTTTCTGTTGGTTTCAAGGATAAAGAACAGCTAGAGTAACAGTATGGTTTACTTAACTACAAAGTGCAAAAAATGTCACTTGCACCCCTTGGCTTCAAGGCATTTCATTTAGGATTGTCTCTGTCCTTTTTAAATAGTGGTATCTCATTAACTCTTTGCCAAATGCTCATGTCAAAAGAAAATTTCATTAAACGTGTAAAAACCGATGTTACCTTTCAAAAAAGAAAAGAAAAACAGCGTGGCATTATAACATATTTGTGATCTTCTATCTTCACCACTGCTCTATTTAAATAAATAAATATTGACTTTTTGTTCTATTACTATGCCAACCTAGCAGAGTTTCAACTAGGAAAGCCCAGAGCCGCCTGCAAGTGTAGGACTCGAACCAACAACTTTTCGGATGATAGTTGGAGTCTGTACCACTACTCTACATGTTCTAATTGGCATGAAGTGGCCGCGTTTTCCCCCTATCAGTACCGATAAATGGGGGGGGGGGGGTGGTAGTAGTAGTAGTAGTAGTGTTCGTCGGGTTAATAACGACTTAGGCCTCATATTTTGGGCCCATAGAGCGACCCCGACTTGACTGTCCTACGCCAGCCCATAGGACAGTGGACCTCCTGATTATAGTGGATTCCGAACCACTTGGGAAACACAGTGAAGTCACACGATTAGTTCGGAGGTGACAGGACAAGTCCTACCGTGTTTTCCTACCGGCACTGTGCACACGCACACGACCAAGTTATCTGCAGCTTTGAACATGCTCTGGTCCGCTGGATTCAACGGTGGGGGGGGGGGAGGGTGGTAGTTGTGGGTCAAAATAGATCATACATACATATCAAGTATCGATTAATTTAGAGTGTAATAAATAAACTCACAACAGATTTATTAAATTGGGGGGGGGGGGGCGCTTACCCACATGCCCCCCTCTGAATCTGTCTTTGACCAGCAGGTGGGTTCGAGCTTCGAACTTTCATTTCATAGTCTAGTTGTCTTCCAACTGGAATATTCGCTTAGCAATGCTATCGAATACCGAATTTCCCAAGCTTTTTCATCCACATAATGTCATGGAAATTTTTGGTCTTCATAGGGTAAGTATCGTATCGTATTATATCGTATTAGGCACTACGACAAACTAATGCTTATACAGAATTCAGTTTGTAATCAGCGAGTTTCTCCAACAAGGAAGCATTCAGTTCTAGTTGTCTTCCAACTGGAATATTCGCTTATCAATGCTATCTGTATATTGTATTTCCCAAGATATTTTATCCACATAATTTCATGGAAAATTTTGGTTTTCAGAGGGTAGGTATCGTATCGTATTAGGCCACTAGCTACGCCAAACTAATGCTTATACAGAATTCAGTTTGTAATCAGTGAGTTTCTCCAACAAGGAAGCATTCAGTTAATGGGTTCTTTGAGGTGCAGACTATAGTGTAGACTCTTTATTGAGTGGAACTCGAACGAGAAATTTCCCTACTTTGTCCTGAGGCTCATTGTAATAAGCTATCTCTTTTGTAACGTCTGAAGCTGCTGTTAGTTTGTTGAAAGGCTTTTAATTTAAAATATGGAACTGTATAGTTTAACGACGCTTCTAAAATGAAAGTAATGGAAAGGAATAATTGCTCCCCTTTTCCTCGAAAAACCTGCAGCAGATTTTAGCTGCTCTCATTGTATAACAGAACAGGACAATAACTAACTGGGTTTCGCCTTGCTTGCATACATTAGAGATAAAAGGTGTGTTCCTGATTTAGTAAATCCCCCACTCGCTCTTATTTTATAAAACGCTTCTGCTTCTGTTGTTTCCTTCTTAATTTTAGGTTAAATGGAGAATAGGTTCCTCTTATCACAATTTTGTGGCAATTACAGCCTCAAACCTCTAATTCTTAATCAAGGCAATTGTATATTTTACCATACTTTACACGAGTGCAGGATATACATTAATGCGCATATCACTTTTGGTGAGGTTGGCGAAAAAAAACATTTAGCATTTTGATCTGAAGCACATATTTATTGCTTTCCAATTTATAGGAAAGCTTTGTGACGGTCAAAATTTTCGATTCCGAGATTTCAACGGATTTACACGTTTTGAGGTCTCAGGAACCCCAAAAAGGGGTTTTTACGAAATGTCTGTTTTCTGTTTTATATTAAAAAAAAATCCAAAAAAACACCTAAAAAGATTATTTATCCAAAACGGCTCCAACGATTTCTTTTAAATTCACATATACTGCAGTCGTTATTAATGCTGACAAAATGCGTGGGGTCACTTGCCCCTTGATAGTTTGCTTCTAGGGGTAAAAAATAGAAATAGCTAAATTTTAATGAAAAATGACTAAAAAATAATTTTTCTGTGAAACCTTTCCATCGATGATTTCTACCTTCAGGCATGTATTAGGTGTTAAAATGAGGTTGCTTTCCCAGAAAAGTATTTGGTATTGTAGAAAAAATGTTTATTTGAAAAAATGATAGGAAATTCACGTTGAAATGCATTGCGCGCCCTGCCAGTATTGCTGAGGGGTAATGTGTTGGTCTGACCCATCTAGAATTTACCTCAATGAGCTGGAATGGCTGTGTGAATGTGTGTGAATTAGAATATTACTTACTGTCCATTATCACACTATTTTAAGCAGTTAATTGTAAGCCAATTGTAGGCCAAAGGCCCTAATATTCACTGCGAACACTATTCTTATTATTAAAGACGATTATTAATATTATTATTATTATATGGGATAATTTCCATATGGAAAATAAAGACAAAGACATTATATATAATCTGAAATTTTCAACTGTGCCTAGGAATAAAACTTTTGTGCAAAACGTTTAGGCGTGCTGAACAATATCGTGTTATATACTAAAGTAAAAGTAAAGTAAAATATATTCCTCCAAAAATTACAGTTTACAATATGGATTCATTGATACAAAATTTAAAACAATACAGTAAGTGTAGTAAGACCACCCTGTAAACTAAACTAAACTGTAAACTAAATATATGACATTGCATAACAAACGTCGATTTCAATTGAAATTTAATTGCGGAATACAATGCAAGAACGTCCCGATTCCTGCACCCAGATTCAAACTTTTTAAAGATCTGTGCGTATGTATTCAATATTCAGATATTCAAATATGCAAAGATTTAAGCAGCTTTCAGGGAAAATAATTTCCCAGGTCGCGGCAAAAGAGGTACGGCGTCGCAGCTAATGTTGCTAAGCAACAGCAACTGAGCAGGGTGGAAGGAAGGAGCAGCAGCGGGTTGGCAGTACCGCCGCGGCCTCCTTCAGCACAACATCCCGCAGCCGCCAGCAACTTCACCACGGTCACGATCCTCCAGAACCCATAGTGTACCGAATAACAGTAATTGAGTGAGTGGAAGTGTTCAATGTTAGTATTTTAATGTTTAGATGTAGACAGTTTGGAGATAATTGCTGAAGAACTTGAAGATCATTGCATCACACTAAAGTATTTGGTTACAGCATCCAATCTTTGCTCTGATACCTCTTATCTTGCAATGAATTTAAGTATTTATGGAGTCCTCTTGTTAGCAGTTACTTAGAGGTAGTTTCGTTTGGTAATTGTCCTTAAAACGAATATCCGAGAGGCGTAATAAACGCGCCATCTGGTGGGAAGTAAAGGTTTAAATTTTTTAAAGATATACGGCAGGGTAGTAGGGATATGCTACCATAGTTTCTTTCTAACTTATATTAAGGACAATAGATTAAGGACAAAATCCTATACTAAATTGTTTTGTTATTAGTAATTGCACATTTTCTTTCCTTTGTTGCAATTTGACGGCTTAGTTTGAGACAGTGGCGGCTCGTGGGAATATAAATTGTACAGTATACAAAAATAAAAGTTTGAGGACTTTTACCCAAAACTTAATTAATGCTTAAATTTGTGGCCAATTCTTCTGTTCTTCTTAGTGTCGAATTTGTCTATCAAATCATCCCAGACTTTCTAATCCCCCTTCTCCTTCATAATATGGGAGAACGGGTCTTTTTGAATTGTTATGGCACAAAGGGAAGAGAGCCGATCCTGTCCCATAGCGACTTGAGACCAAAGGACGTTTAATTTCCCCTTTTTTACAGAATATATCCAGATAAAGAAGCCACGGGAGGGTACAAAAGTTTCAAATCAATTTCAATTCGAATTTCACTGATGGCGAATTCAACAACTCCAATTCGACTCAAACTTATATTGAAATTATTTGAATAGTCATAAATAATGTGAAGTAATAAATAAATATACAGTATGTAAGTGTTCAAAGCGTGATTTGAAAATTGAAAACTAATGGCGTGCATTTTGAATAACTTATAAGTTAAAAAAATTACAGCAAGTACAGTAGCCTACCAAAGGAAAGTTGTAGAGACAAGCCAAGTTAGGTGGCTATTCCACTTGTCATTATTCCGTCATTTATGCATCAATAATAAGTCTCTACCATATTATAACTTAATTTATAATAGATAAGTTAAATATCTACATATTAGTCTCATTAAAACAAAAATCTCAACAATTATTGATGCACAAATGCCGGAATATTGGCAAGTGGAATAGCCCCCTTATTAACGACATAATTCCAATATTCCCAAAGGAAAGTTTATACCCCATTTTAAAGACATAAATTTTACTGTACTGCACTGCACAAAATTCCCAAATCATAGAAATTTCATTTTCTGCAGACTTAGGCTACAATTTTTTCAGAGCCCACATGGCCAAACTGGGTCATGGAGATCGTACCGTCTACCGGCACTGCAATGAGTTGGAGGAAACCGTGAAACACGTGTTTGGCCACTGTCCAGCCCTATGGTGGCCGCGGTTGGACAATTTTGGGTCTACTCATATCGACCAGGTCGACTTGATTGACTTGCCATTGAAGGACATTATTGACTTTTCTAACAAGTTTAAGCTGCTGCTTTTCAACAGTTGAATAATTGACAATGTCAATTGACCATGACTATTGACCAAGTCATAGTATGAATGAATGAGGCGTGATCCCAATAATAATGCTGTTCAAATTTCCAATTTTTCTTATAGACCTAAAAATTTATTGGATAGAATATTGGAACAATATCCGAGTGTGTAATAGGGGGGATTCGATCCATCTATGGTATATCGCAAATTCTTGATCTGACTTGCAGGCGAAATCTTGTAAACAACATCCACGACATCAACATCATTATCAAAGGCTAAAACTTTAATAAAGATCCATTTTGTGTTGGAAGCCACAAACCTATAAGTTTCCAGTTTCCACTAACTTATTTTCAGCGGTTACATAGTAATTAGATATTCGAGGAGAAACTATGGCAGTTCCCTTATAGGCGTTCCTTCAACAAACTATTAAGTTTTAATCCATGTGCTCTAATGAACGTGGCAACTCGAAAAGCTAATCCCAAATGTTGGTCAGAATACGCGTATTTAATGACAACGTGGGAATGAACCCATTGATTTCATTAAAGCGGTGAAATGAAGGGGCAAATTGGACAACCTACGCGTCGAATCCGTATTGTAGTTTAAAATATTTGAGGAGCATGAATGCGATTTGCCTCAAAAACAATTTTTGAGTTGGTGGTATCACTGAAATCGTCGCATTGACTGCTACAAAAAATGTACCATAGAAAAGGGCAAACTATTGTAGACGGTACCTGGGCTATCTACTCGTTGTCTAGCGCGCTTATAGCAGTTTGCCGAAAGACAGCACACCAACTTCAATCAAAACCACAGCATTGCAACACATAAACATACAACGCGTAAGCCCCAAAGGGCGTTGCGTTATGATAATTAAAAAAAAAATGTAATAAAAAGTCTAATGCGATTCCTATGTTAGCAAAGAATATTAATTAAAATATTACATCCTATAATACAGAATCATTTAGATTTAAAAAGTTTTTGTCTCTCCTGCATACCAGTCCAAGATGCCAAGGGGTGCAAGTGATATTTTTTTTGTTCTGTTTTGGTGCTAAGTGCACCATGCTAACAGGAACATCGGGATCTGCCATTTTGGCAATGCTACTAGTAGAATTCATGGAAAACTGTACATTTTCAATTGAGTTACAAACTTTGGCGTCAATTGTCTCGAATACTTATTTTTGTCACATGCACCCTTTGGTCTATTTCAGTTTCAAGTGACAAATCTCCTTTTGCAAAATATATATATATATATATATTACATGCTCCTCATTTATGTACCCCATGGCAACGACTCCACTCGCTTTCAGACAATTCCTGGTATTAATTCCACTTTTCGGCTATTGACAATTCTTTCACATGTCAACCTGCCTAATCCAAGCGAGAAATAGGCAAGCCCAGACTAGTTTCTATTAACAAATAGGCTTGAACTTAGTTCATGCAACTCTTTTTGACTTAGATCGGTAAATTCATTTTTTTTTTGACCCAACATGTCAATTAACAAACACTGGTTTTGTCTTGGCCTGTGGAATTATTATTATACTTGCCCGATTCCTATCAATCACCAGAAAATTTAATATGGCTGACAATATGTCCGCAGTTCAGGTTCAAAGCACGGAATAGCAGATTGTAATTTTGTCAGATAAAAGAGCTATATAAATATAATACAGTAATTTAAAATTAAGCCTATGTAAAAGTAAAGTATAAGTAAAGTATGGTAAATGCATTTCAAAATGTTCCTTCATTATTGTACATTAGTGAGCGTATCATATAAAACCACATAAATACAATAATTTCATTTATAAATCACTATAAACACATAAAAATATTAATAAATGAGCAAAAGAGAAAAAATAATAATAATAGCCTATAATAATAGTAAGTACCATACATAGTGAGTATATACTGTATATATTATATAGAAGTAGAATGATTACATCAGCTAGTTGGGTAAAAATGTACCTTTTTATGTACATTAAGTATCATTGCCCACCATTAGGCCGCGCGGGTCGGTAACACCAGTTATCATCAAATTGATAGAGTTATAACCATATTTCAGAATTAGAAATGGACAGGGGGTTATTTGAGGCAAATTAAATTGAAACTATTTTTTTCCTTTCCAATTGAGGGGTAAAAGAGGGCGTTATCGGATGGTTGACGCAGTCAATGAAACTGATGGCATCCCCCATCAGTTTTGACCGTGACGAATTGATTTATAAAAGTCTTTGAAAATTGCGAAAAAATTGTGAGCTGAAAAGTTGGCCCAGTTTACAAGAGAGTGGCGATACTTGATATTGGAATACAATTATCGGAAATGTTGGTACGGTACGGCTTGCCAACCAATACAGTTACGAGTAGGTAAGTTCTATATACAGGATACAGTTTCCTACATTCTTACCATTCATGCAACCTGCAGGGGATCCTATACAGTGTACAGCCATTTTTTCCATATTCAATTTCGATTTCATTACATTAATACCAATAACAATTATTAACAATTATAATAATCATTACTGCCACATGCCACGGCACGTTCCGATTTCCCGCCAAATATTTCAACAAGTTTATTTATTTCCTTTAGTTTGTTGTTTTAATTTTTTTAATCTATTGCGATTATGTAGTTTGCGGTTTTTTGTGGGGGATAGCCATACCCGACACTGTAAAGTTTCAAGCCTCGACCTTCCCTTTTATAGTCCAATACTTTGCCAACTGGACTAATCCGGACCATTTAGTTTCGTGAAAATGGTATCTAGTCAACAATGAAGTGTTTCCACTCAGCATTCTAGCATTTCCATTCTCAATTATTTATTGCCCTAAACTGGTGTGACCTATTCTAGCACTCCCAAGGGTCCGTTGTTTAAATACCTACTATGTAATTAAATTATCACAACTACAGGGTAAGTTCCTTGTCCGACAGAACAAACAATCCCTAGTGTCAAGAAGCTGAGTTCTGCTGTGCTGTGTTGCGCCGGGTAGAGATATAAATTATTTATCTCCTTGCTGAGTCCTTTAAATTTACATCTTATCGGATGAGCAAACACCGTGGTAGCCCTTGATTAAGGTTGTTCTTTTTATTGTAACTCTAAAAAAACATGACGTCAAAATTAATTTAATGCCGGTTTGTTGTCGAATATGTTGTCTATATTATATAAGCAATCTGTGATGCCGTTGTTAATTTTCCAAGCAAAACTTGTAGCTGTTACCGGCTCAATATTTGGTTTCAAACAGTAAGCAAGCGTAGCTGCGTTTAGTTCTCCTGGTGTCAATGGTGAGGAATTATCTCTTGGTGTAATGATTCAGTTTCAATTTCATTAACATAATATTGCAGGAGAGGAAATGAGTTGATGCGTCTAGAAGCCGAGGAATGCAAGTGACATTTTTTGTGTCTTGGAGTGAAGTGGACTATGCTCTTACTCTATAGCTGCTTTTTATCCTAAAAACCACCAGGAACATCGGTACCTATCATTTTGGCAATGCTAGAATGCTAGGTACCTGTACATTTTCAATTGAGTTAGAAACTTTAACCTCAATTATTTCTAATATTTATTTTTGTCACTTACACCCCTTGGCCTCTAGGCACTTCAGCAGCCTGATCGAGGCGTCTATATAATACCGGGGTTAATATTAATTAATACCCTAGGATTATAACTGTAAACAAACACATTTTGAATAGCACTTTCCATTACAAAATTATCCTGTTTACATTTTTACTACCAGGGGATTAAATAAATACCGGTATTATAATCGCCTCAATCAGGCTGCAGTAGTCATTGTTAGAAATTTTTGTAATTTGGATCTAAGCAGGATATTTTTCATTTTCTAACTGTGACACTGTCAACAAACCCCGTTCAAGTTGATACTGACTGAAAATTTAGAAATGTTGACTACATTTCTAAAGTTGGATTAGTGATGTAGTGCGAGAAAAATGTCAATTATTTTGCGGAAAATGAAACTACCCATAACTGCAAAAAATGATGTAGATTGGAGGAAGAGGGAAGTATAGAAAATCGATACAGGTGGAAGAATGTAGGTCCTCTTCAAAGCAATATCGGTGGACCAGTCTCATCACGAAATTTCCATTGGTGCTAAATTACTTTGACAGATATGACAAGCCGGACGGGAAAGGGGTTGTTTTGAGCTTGGTGATCCGGGAAATGTGCATTAAAAGGGTGGTGAAAACGTGGAGAGAGGCATTTGTAATTATCAGGTAGCTGATGTATTGCTTGGCCTGCTTATACAATAAATCACCACCACGACTCCACCCTTTGTAGGCCATCAGTAGCACAGCATGTCAGCATGTATAGCCTAGCAGGGGCGTAAAGTTGAGAGGGGGAGGGGCACGGTCCAACTTGCCCCTCCAGCTCCATTGGGGGGGGGGGGGCCTCGACCATTGTAAGACGTGGCTCATACTTCACGGTCCCCTTTGCAGCAATATGAATATAAGCATTCCTTTTTTAGTTTTGTAAAATCTACAGCTATACTATACAACTATTAAAATGCGTAAAACCCTACTGTTTAGCTCTTATATTTTCAATTTTTCCTTATCCTGCCTGATGACGTCATAAGGTCTACTTAGTTTTGCCCCCGCCATCATTCTGAAAGTTTACGCCTCTGTAGCCTAGTATAGCACTGACTCTGCAGTAGCTTACGACAGAACTTAAAAAACAAATAAGAAACTCAAAAAATCATAGAGTCAAACAAATAAAACGAAATTAATTAATTTTTTGTTAGCCGCAAACATATAAAATAAATAAATAACCGTGTATTTTTCCTAAACCAATTTTTATCCAAATACAAATACAGTTGAAGTGCCTGCCCCCTCATGCCAGCGGCGTGCGAGGGTAGCACTCAATACCTAAATATATCCTACTTAAGGCGCCGATTCCACCGACCGGCTAGAGCTAAATACAAAAACGGTGACGTGGTAGCAGACATTCAAGACTTAGGCGGGGTTTTCACAAACCTCGCATTGCAGAATGCAAATGACATTGACAGAAATTAGAATTTTTCTTTTTATAGAAATTTATTAAAATGTTTGTACTTAACATATCCCATGTAGCTATTTTTTAATTTTAGTTTGTTTATGATTTTACTGTATGATCATTGATCAATTTTAACTATGGCATAGAGGAAAACAAACATTTCCGTCGATGTCATTTGCATTCTTCAATGCGAGGTCGGTGGAAACCCCGCCTAAGTCTTGAATGTCTGCTACCACGTCACCGTTTTTGTATTTACCCCTAGCTGGTCGGTGGAATCCCCACCTAATTCATTAATGTTATAAAATATTAAAATAACCGGTAAGAGTGAACCCGTACATGCTTTCCTATTTATAAATTAGGATAGTTACTGTGAGAAATCAATGGTAAATAATTGTCCTAGGGTTAAATTTCGGGTGCCTCTTCTTTTCCTACCCCACAGCACTGAATCAATCGATGGGATGAAATAACTTGCAATAGTGCGAGCATCGGATTTCTTCAAAACCTGCCCAACAATTAATTATATTCTCAGTTTTCGTCTTTTCCGGAAAAGAACTGAGATCAAAGCGCTCGCTTAGACTTAGATTAGTATTGGGCGTGTTGCTGACCACGACATCCGAAATATAGTAGTGGTCATGTGAGAGTATCCTCTACCTGAGCTCAGGCCTGGACCCTTATTGGGCTGTCGTGCCACGATGTTTTTCTATGTACTAAGTGTTAGGTAAAAATGTACCTAAGTAAGGCACTGTCCAAGCTAATTTCACAAAATGTAGATCATTCCACACAAATTGACACGTCCCTTGGCGTAAAACAATACTGTCGGAAATGGCGCAAGGGATGAATTCCCAAGGTTCGGCTTCATTTTTCGTACCAGCCCTGCATATCTGTACAATATCATACATACTATAGCTTTTCCATTGTGGCAATTCAGGCTTCAGAAGCAATTACAATTAAGTAATCCCATTAAAATAGCACGAAAAGTATTGTATCATACAGAATATAAAATAATGAAGAAATGGTCAAATAAATAAGTTTTTCGGAGTCAATACTTATGGATAAATATAATTTAGAGTGTTGGATCAATTTCAAAAACTTTTTGCTTCTATCGCCAGCTTGCATTTCTGCTTTTTAAGCAACCTGTCAGTCTGGTGGGGGAGTGAGTGGTAGAGAGGAGAGTGTATATTAACATGAGACACCATTAGGGCAGACTCCTTACCTCGGAGAGGAGGGGAGTTGACTGGCAAGGTGAACCTCCTGTTTATAGTGAATCACTTGAGGAATATAGTAGTAGTATGGTTGGACACAGTCCCAGGCCACGGTGTGGGTCCATAGGACAGTGGACCTCCTGATTATAGTGGATTCCGAACCACTTGGGAAACACAGTGAAGTCACACGATTAGTTCGGAGGTGACCAGGACAAGTCCTACCATGTTTCCCTACCGGCACTGTGCACACGACCAAGTTATCTGCAGCTTTGAACCTGCCCTGGTCCGCTGGATTCAACTTGGTATGGCGGCCGGCAGAGGAATAATTATATTAAAATCACAAGATTAATTCGGAGGTGACCACAGACTCAGACTAGTATAGTCCCAGCAAGTTGCCATGTCCCACTATGTTCCCTGCCAACGCTGTGCACACTACCAAGTTTGCTGCAGTTTGAAACACGCTCTACTCTTGTGCATTCATCTTGGTAAGACCGTTGGCATTAACCTTAACTAATGCACAGACAGACTCAACAGAGTCACTATTAATCTCTTACATAATCCGTTCAAATTGTGTAACGTTGAAAATTTTGAGAGTTGCAAATCCTTTGTTATGTCGGATATAACCATTATTCTGTACGCATGGAAGCAAAAAGGATTGACATCAAAATTTTGTTGGATGAGAAAAATTGGAGAAACCAGGAGTAGACTCCAACAATAAGAAAATAGTGGTGTGTTAATAAATATTGGAGCTGGAACGTACCCAGCTATCCCGCTCAAGATTCCACTTGAGGCAATATTGGGAAAATATCCCTGGAGAAATGCCCTGTAACGGCCAGCAAATATGAGGGAAGATGTATTTTCGGATATGTTTTCATTTAAAAAAATATACAATCAATGCTTATGATTTACATGTCATGTTTTCTGCTTTGCAGGCATTTACATTAAATTGGTTTCTCAGTGTTGTTTTATTTTAATGAAGAAAAGAAGTTTGTGCAGTATAACAGAAACTCTGAAACCATTTACAAAATACTGCATTTCTGAGCAAATGGAAAAATTTTAAAGTTTTATTTATTAATTTTTTTATTAAGGTTAGCATGAAAACAAGACTTTATAGTCTTATTGTTCGCCTTTTGTTTGCTATAAAGTAGTTTTTTCATTTCGATTTCATTTCATTTCATTTCATTTCATTTATTATACTTTTCAAAGTAAATATATGAAATATAATACATAGCCTATTTATGTATAAGTACATATAATATAACCAGGGAGTTTCACAGCGACAAACTTCTATTATCAAAATGTAAATGCGCCGGTAAAAGGTAAAATTTGGTAAATATGAAGAATTTCTGTGTGTAAGTGACAATTCTGGCTTTTTTAACGGCTTTTTTTTTTGCAGACAATTCATCCTCTTTTCTGCCATAAGCCGAAAAATGTATGTGACGGATGACGGAATCAATTTTACAGGTAACAAGAGGGGAGGTCAGGTCTACCACGACTATCGTGGCTGCTCCTTTTGTCCGAAATTCTGAATTTTTGAAGTTTTCCGTCAATTTTGAACATATGTTTATTACGAAAATGAACAATTTCTTATCCAGGGTTGAATCCCTGTTTCTAGCTAACCGATTTCACATCAAAACACGGACTTCAAACCCACGACCTATCCCTATCGTATTTCTAAATCCTCTAATTTCGATCATAACGAGGAGATTGCCTCTTCAACATTAGTTAGTTTAATGTCAATATTATATACCATATCTTCTTTTTCTTCAAGTTACAGCTGGATGGCTGGTTGGCAGCAACATGTGGCTTCGATGCCTCCACTCCCCTCGATCCTGGCACGCACTCTTCAGCTCCACGTATGTATTGGCCCCTACATCCTCCATAACTTGTTGCAGATACTCTTTTCTCGGGCGCCCAGTTAGTTTGACGCCTTTTATTGTTCCCTTTATGGTGCAGCTTACGAAGTTCTCCTGTCGAAGCAAAGGTCCAATCCAGTGAGCTCTTCTTTTACTTATCGATGCAACCAGAGGTTTCGTTTAGCTTACTCTTGTTAGAACGTTCTGATTTGTAATATGCCATGTAGTATATATCATATAATGCTACTAAAGAGGCTGGCCGAGGACAGAACGGAATGGAGGATCCGGAGCATGCTGCTGCAAACCAACCCCTAGTGGTTGTGCACCATAAGAAGAAGAAGAATGCTACAAATTACTTCAAGAAGGTCTAAGTCCATTCCATCGGGCCATTATTTTATATATGACCAAGAAGGTTTACGTTTAAGTTACGCAACCTTCCTTAGCACAGAGCCATAACGTCGATAAGCACTTCATATCAGCACTTGTCGTGGACATATTGGCATAATGCAGCCAACCTTATTCTATCTTAATTGATATGGTACACATTGTATGACAAGAAAGAACAGCATTAATATAGAGCAAGCTTAGAAATGAGAGTAGGCTATATGAACTGTTCACAATGGGACTACAAACTTCTTTCCACGTAACATTCGTGTGCAGCACTGTAACGTTGGGGAGCCATGTTTTTGTTTTCTTTATAGTAATGACGTTGAACGTGCTCCAGCTGACTTCGTGGTTTTTATATAATTTTCCTTGTCTCAACCCCGTGGACAACACGTACAGATTATCGCGTTTTGAAATTATTGTTCAGCGGGTCTACTATGTCGTTTATGGCTTATGCGCCGAAAGGCCCAAAATTCGCCCAAATGGAAAATAAAGACAATTTTCTTTCTTTCTTTATTTACTATTAACATATTCCTGAGATTAAAATTGGTTTGTTTGCAAATTTTTAACCTCAAGATCAAGTTAGTATTAAACGGCATAGTAGACCCGTTGCCAGAGAAATCAGCTGCTTCAAATCTCTCTGAATATCTTATTCCCAGTGGAAATTTGGCATAAAGTTCAATGGATTCATGTGAAAAAATTCACGGGGTGGTGGTTTCTCCTTCCCTTTTAAATGATATCATATTGCAGAACACATTTTGCTCTAGCGCCGACCCCCGCATTTCTTCTACGCTACGCTATATAAATAATTAAAAGTAGAAAATACATTTTTCGTAGATAATCATACGGGCTTTTAGTCATATTTTAGTTCTTCCCTCCACGATCAATATTAACTGAGATATGTGTTTTTTAAGGTTTTGATCGGCCGCCATATTGAGACAAAATATCGGACTGATGTACCGTTAAACCGCCTAAATTGGGTCAATTTTCAGTTAATTTTTCATCTCTTGAAATTGTTTGTTATAATATTTCACAGTTATTGACGTTAATACATAGCAGCACGCACACGAGATTTAGCAGGAGTCTAGTTTTTCGAATAGAATGGTCCCACTAAGAATAAAAAAATTTAAAAGACTGACCCAATTTGGACTCTAAGGGTGGGTAATTTGGGTCACTGAAAGAACCCATTCTTAACTAGTACCCTCCCTCTTGTACCACAGTTAAGCGCTACGCGTCTCATTTAGGTTACTCTTAAAACTATTCGAAAATGTCCAAATAAACATTATTCAATAATATTAGCGGCAAAATGGATAGCTTTTTTCAGTAATTGCCTACAACTGAAGTTTTTTCAGGGTTTTTGGAATTCAAATATTTCAAATTTAACTAGGAATTAAAATAAACTAACTTAGCATTATAGGAGTGCCTCACTTTTGCCTAAATTATTTACGTTAGTTATTGTACTGTGTTTACATACATCAACATCGCCATGATGCTTGTCGGTGGTTCTAGAATAAATTTTTTTAAACATTTTAGCGCGCTGACCCATAATACACTCTCAGACCCAATATAGGCGGTTTGACGGTAGCTGGTTAAAAAACTAGATCAAGGCATTTCTTTGATAAATACTTGTGCCAAGTTTCATCAAGATTGGAAAAAAATACACAAAAGTTACAGTGTTTCCTAAAATTGATATACCTATGTACATACTTATAGAATAGAATAGAAAAACCGTGTATTTCTCAACAAAAATGAACATGTGAACGTGAAATAACAACCTGTGCCCAGTGGCGGCGCAACGGGGGTGCCCGAGGGGGCCTGGCCCCCCAACAGTTTCTCCGGCCCCTCCATGGCCTCCCCACTTTTGAGATATTGTACATGTTGTTCAATTGCGGAATTATTGAACGTTATACCTACCCCCAATGAAAAATGTTTTGTTTTTTCATTGCCCCCCAGATAGAAGTCATGCCCCCCCTTGGCCCCACCACCTTTAAATTTCTAGCGCCGTCACTGCGGTTGTGCCCCCTGAAACCGAAGCGTGGGAGGGTGGATCTTAATATATTTTGAGCGGGTGGTGGTTTTAGGCTCAGGGGGTCATGAAATGATAAGTTGTGAAGAAATTTTCCGGAAGTCGAAAATTGGTCACCGTCATTGTCATCTACCTAAAAGATAATAGAAAGTCACGATGCTTCGTAGTATTGGAAGATGGCTAATTTTTGGGCACATAATTTCTCCGAAATATTTAAATGTTTAGATTATGTTATGAGGGACGATGTGAACACTCAGTTTTCCATTTTCCATAATAAATAAATGTAAACATATCGGAGTGGGCTGCCTTCCAGGGCTTGCATATTAGCGAATTTCAAATCTTAAAACAATATTATTTTACAGTATGTACCGTAGCTGCCCCCAATAATTAACGCTCTGCTATTACAAGCTTTGGTTTTGCAGCTAATTTGAGGCACTACGGAAAGCAACATTTTGCCCCGTTCATTCGCTCAATGGGCACCATTTCTAAACTTTACAAAGCCTACTGAACTTCAATCGACGGGGTGTATACAAAATTACATAATCTGCCTTAATAAATCAAAAGGACAACATTACTTAATAGGAAACCGGAGAACTGATTAATTATTTAACGTATTCTAAATTCAGATTATTCTATAATAGGTACAATGAAGTATCTAAGCTGTGCAAACAGCTAGAAGATCACCGATATAGCGATGCCCGAAGGCACGAGAGACACCTACCTGACATCCACCAAGTGGTACTCCGACAAAGAGGATGGTGCGCTGTTTTTGGGAAAAGGTTGCGCATTACAATTACAAAGCCCTCCTATAAAAAGTCTCACTTCAATAAAAATACAAGGCATCTACCCACCTTGTGGGGCCTAACCTCTCTTTTTTGGGCAATACAATTTTTTCCTAGATTTTACCCAAATTAAATGAGTTTCTACCACGTGGCAGACTCGTACCTGTACTTGATTAAGTCATCATGCCTTCGCCTGTTTCATTGTGACAATGGTAAGCTTGTCTCAGCTTTTCCATTATCGCTTGTAACTGGTGGAGGTTGACATCGAGAACGTATATAGCAGTTTACCAATGGCCGAAAATTCATACGGAAACAATACAAAGAACCTGTCCGAGTTTACTCGAACATGTTTTCCAATTTATCAATTAGTAGATACAGAAAATGAGTAATATCATAATTATTTAAAAATATGCAAATTTCATGAAAATCTACCGAGTAGTTTGCCCGGAAATCGATGAACAGACAGAGCGACAGACAGCTACCGAGCGACAGACAGACATTTCGTAAAAACCACTTTTTTGGTTCCTGGGACCTCAAAACGTGAAAACCCGTTGAAATCTCGGAATCGAAAATTTTGACTTATATAGTAGTATACTACGTATAAATTGGAAAGCAATAACGTCCGAAATCCATGGTGTGATTGGCATTGGGCAAGGGACCTAGGTCCATAAAAGAAGTCCTTCAAAATTAAAACAACACCCACGTGGCAGGCGTATCGTATATACCACAATGATCGGTCAGTCAAGCGCATGATTCTTTATCTTTGCGCGCTGTCGGGGACAGACGGACGGATTTATAGGAATAGCTGTAGACTAGCATTTACATTTGGCTCAAACTGTCTGATATTGGTATATGGGCTATCACCAGATTTTCTTTTAACTCGAGAGAGATAGTGTGAGAACGGGAAGTCATCAATATAATGGAGCACATCCAGATGGGACCTCTTACTCAATCTCCTTTGTGGATCCCTCTCTGATTGAAAGAGAAAGCTTTCTCTCTGAAGGACTGCAGCATTGTCCCTGTATTATCTGGCCTTCTCATCATCTACCCTCTCCCTTGGCCTCCACCTCTTCACCCTTTCTTGTGTAAACTTGGATATTCAGTTTTCTGTTGTTAAAACCTGAACTCCATCAAGACGCAACTTTATTAAATTCCCGTCCTTTTGTCAGCCTTTCATTTTGATCTCAGATCGATGTTGTAGCTTTCATTCTTTTTTGCTGCTATGCGGCAGGCACATTAAATTTATGATAATCCCAATTATATGAAAAATTCTTTATCTACCTTAGGAGAAATATTTATATAAAAAGATAGAATTTCATTGCATTGTCTGTGCAGGATGAAAATAAAAATAGTGCCTATCCTGATTGAATCGTATCTGTACTTGCTTAAGTCATGCTTTCGCCTGTTTCATTGCGCTTGTGTCAGCTTGTCCATTATCGCTTGTAGTCGGTGTAGGTTGACATCGAGAACATATATATATATATATATATATAATTAAAGTTCAACATACTATATTGTATGAAATAGTGATCAATAACTTTCATAGCCTATTAGTCTAAATGTTGAATACCGTAACTTGCATATTAAAATTTAAAGAAAGATAAAAAGTGACAGGGTTGGGCGGAATCCTGGGGTGGTCAAAGTTTGCAGTTCGCATCCAAATTTAATACGAATATACCATAGTTTTTCTTCTCCCGTTTTTAATCATTTTCTTCTTGATTTAATTGAAAGTACCTATTAATAATATAATCTGTTTTATGGTTAACAAGACTTTATAGTCTTTTGGTTCAATAAAGTAGTATCATTCCATTCAATGCAATATTTAAAGTGCACTATTTGCTTTCCAATTTATACGTATCGTAGTATAAGGACAGCTTTGTGATGGTTGAAATTTTCGATTCTGAGATTTAAACGGAATTACACGTTTTCAGGTCCTAGGAACCCAAAAAAGTGGTTTTTGCGAAATGTCTGTCTGTCTGTCTGTCTGCCGCTCTGTCTGCCTGTTCATCGATTTCCGGGCAAACTACTCAGTCGATTTAGATAAAATTTAGCATGTAGATTTACAAAAATCATACCTCGGGACCATTTTTTTTATTTTGGGCCAATTCAATTTGGGTTTTATTCTCAAAAAACTAAAAACAAACGTCTAAAAAAATTATTTCTCAAAAACGGCTCCAACGATTTCTTTTAAATTCACATATATTGTAGTCGTTATTAATTCTAAAAAAATCCGTGGGGTTGCTTGCCCCTTGATAGTTTGCTTCTGTGGGTAAAAAATAAAAATAATTAAATTTTAATGAAAAATGACTAAAAATTAATTTTTCTGTGAAACCTTTCTTTCGATGATTTCTACCTTCAGGCATGTTTTATGTGTTAAATTGTTGACAGGTTGCTTTCCCAAAAAACTATTTGTTTGGCACAAAAAATTATTTTTTGAAAAAATGATAGAAAATTCGCGATCACATGCATTGCGTGCCCTGCCAATATTGCTGTATGGTAATTAATGTGTTGGTCTGACCTATCTAGAATTTATCTCACCTCCAGTGACGTCAGGTGGACACCCCCCCCCCCCCCCGCGAGATATCGGAAATGTAACCACTAAATTATTTACCATGAAATTACTCATATTCTCTATCTACTAATGTTGATAAATTGGAAAGCATGTTCGAGTAAACTCGGACCGGTTCTTTTACTTGGTGGTTGTGTACCGTATACGTGTAAGCCGTAGTTAACGTATTGTATTGAAGTCAAATATCCAATTTAAGTTTGAAAAGACCGTATGAAACATAATTTACCAAATTAAATAGGTATTAGCAGCAGTTTCAACGTCAAAGCTCTGTCGTTGTCAAATCCCCTTTCAAAAGCAAGATGAGAAATTGGTTTCTTCTAAGTGAATTTCGTTGCGTACTTGAATGTTTGACAGTTGAATACAAGCCATTTAATTTGTAGATGCTGTACTGTTTGCTCGGATTACGTTCCCATGAATATTCCATGAAAGCAGAATCGCCCAATCAGTCATATGATCAGAGAAAGGCTTTGCTGTATTTCTTTTTTTAATGCTGTACAAAATAACTCATTGGGCGATTCTGCTTTCATCGAATATTAATTCGTACTTGATTCGAGCCAGCAGTGGGTATTGTAGGCTTACATTCGAAATAAACCTTTATATTGTATCAAGCTTCGCCTTTATGTAGGTATTAAAGTTAGCTGACCTACCAGTTTTTTTTATTTTATTAAAAAATATTAATCTCGTCAAAAAAAAAACATTTGGTGAATATATCCGATTGACCTCGTCAGTTGTCTCATTAGGTTACTACCCGTGTTCAGTTACGACACGTCTCCGATCGCTTGGCGTGTAGAGACTCGCACAATTACAGGCACGCTATCACCTTGCCATCGAAGTCAAAAGTTCAGTTGGATAGTTGTATAGATTTTCTAACCTGTCCAAGAATACAAATATTGTTAAGACGCATATTCCACCGACGTCAATAGTTCACTATTGACGTGTTTGACGTAGTAGCAGACATTAAAGACAGTGTAAAAATCGTCTGCTAACACGTCAATAGTGAGCTATTGACGTCGGTGGAATAAGCGCCTAACGAACGTGATTTAAGTTGGACGATGTAGCCAACTCTGTACTAACTAAAAAAAATCAGATTACCCGTGACTTCGTGACGTTTCATTTTAATAAACAAAAAGCAAAAAATTAGAAACATTTGCATTTTTTCCTCGAGTTGAGCAAGTCTCAAATCGCAGATAAGGGTTTCCCTCTGTAGATGGCAGTTCTTGCTGAAGCGCTCAGGGTTTATAACTAACACAAGTGGGTTTCTTAGACAAAAATTTTTTTTTAACGATTATTTGGGTTTTACTTATTCGGGTTATAGTTATAACAAGGTTTTCTAAAACTCTAAGTTTTTGTTTTCTGTTTATTGTTGTCTAGTGTTCACGACCATTTTCCAGCAAGGCATCGTGTGTTCGTTCGAATCTTGCCAATTCTAAACTATTCCAGATCATCTAATTTCAGTTAAAATAGACCTGCCAAAAAGTAACATTTTAAGAGGAATTAAAGAGATTTATGAAGGACTACTAAGTTAGCAGGCAATTCACAGTTCCATGATTTTTTTCCTCTTTATCACGAATGTTAGAAAAAGTCCATCATAAATTTTCTTAGACTGAACACTCCGGAGGGTTCTCACAAAAATGTCGAAAAAGCTTAGAAAGCGATGCAGAGACTTTCTAGTGTGCCAGCTGACCGGAACATTCTTCTTATCACATTTTGTTCTCTAAGAAACTTCCGCTGCTCTAAGAAACTCAATAACCAGTGGGAACCTTAAAGTTCAGACTGTCAATGAAGGGTGATGGATCGATTTGCGCTATACTGCATTTATAGCAGAAGAAAAAAAAACAATACTTTGTTTTCCTCAAATATTTGTGACAGGCGCCAGGCGGTACGGCAGACATTTTTACATGGTAAAAAAAATTGATCCAAGCTTTTAATTTTTGTATCCACAGTTAAGGCACCCATTCCACCGACCGGCTAGGGCTATTTACAAAAACGGTGACGTGGTAGCAGACATTCAAGACTTAGGTGGCCTTTCCATCGACCTCGCATTGCAGAATGCAAATGACATTGACAGAAATTAGAATTTTTCTTTTTATAGAAATCTATTAAAATGTTTGTACTTAACATATCCCATGACGCCATTTTTTAATTTTAGTTTGTTTGTTTGTGATTTTACTGTATGATCATTGATCAATTTTAACTATGGCATAGAGGAAAAATAAACATTTCCGTCGATTCTGCAATGCGAGGTCGGTGGAAACCCCGCCTAAGTCTTGAATGTCTGCTACCACGTCACTGTTTTTGTAAATAGCCCTAGCCGGTCGGTGGCGATTCGGTCGCAGCGGGCTGTAAAGAAAATGCTCTCATTTTTTAAATATGAAGATTCGAAAAAAACGTTATAACCTAAAGGGAGGAAAACAAAGGAAATAAATCGTTGCTGGGTTTCGGTACAATTGCACCCTCTGAACCCCCCTTGTTCCTGTTTTAGCTTCAAGGAAAAAGGAAAATTGTATTGGAAATAACCCAAATCATTATTTTTTATACAGTACCGAACCAAGCACTGTATTTTATTGTATATACTATAGATAAAAAAATTAATTTGTTTTACAATGTATATGGTAGACTTCATTGTTTCATCTTAAAAGTTTGACTCCCTGTGGAAAAATAAGAATGTAGTTAAAAATATTATGACAAAAATTTCATTTCTTGAGCTTAAGTGCTTAACGTATTTTTACGATGCTTATGATGGCGCGATAACATTTTTAGAACCAAGTCAGTTCTGCGAAAAAGGTCTCAATGCTGCAGAGTTTTTCAATTTTAGAGTTTTTCTTGCAAAAACTTTGGAAGTAAGAGTGGTGTTATTTTCTGAATGGAAATTTATAGGACCTATGCAAAAACATTTGCTTGCTATGGCGTTCTGTGGAATATTGTTCTTTCATGGACACAGGCATTGGTTCCAAAACACATCTAATTTGCGCCTGCCGAGGGCCGCTATATGCAAGAGCGGTAAATGTAGGGGGGGGGGGGGGTCACAAGTGAGTTTAATAGGTAATATTTTTGTTGAAAAATTGAGTTCTATTCAATTTAAAAAAAAATTACAATCATATGAATTTACTCATTTAGGGGTCCCCTAACACCTCCCCTGTGGATCCGCCATTGGCGGTATGCTGCTCCAGGGCTTGTCAGGGGTGGATACAGCTGTATTATTATTATTATTATTTATGAAAAGTATTGTTATGTTGTGTTATGTATGTTGTGTATGTGTTAAGTGTTGTTATGTCGTTCAGCAACAAGTCCCTCTGGGTACTCATATTGCTGAATCTATCTCCATGTATTTATCGTATATTATGCATTGACATTATTCATTTATTTATTTATTCATTCATTCATTCATTCATTCATTCATTCATTCATTCATTCATTCAATGTATTTCTATGGCCACAAACGGGTATTCCTGTTCCACCTTTTGAAGGGCTGAATCATGTGCCATGGTGAAAGGTGAAAGGTCGGAATCATTTGTTTCTTACTTTTTGCCCCATGCCAGCTGTGTCATCCACACAAAATAGCTTATTAAGTATTTTATTTAGAATATCTTCATTATTTCTATTTATCTAATTTTTTATGAGAGTTATTTATCAGTGCATGTAGCGTAGTCGTACGGACTCTGACTTTCACCCGAAAGGTTGTTGGTTCCAGTCCCACACTGGCTACATTTTCTGGCCATGCTTCGGAGGGCATGTAAAGCAGGCGGTCCCAGGCCTTCCTAGTTGAGTGTGGGCGTTATAGCCCTAACTCCGCTAGGTTGGCTTAGTAATAGAAACAATAAAAAGTCCTTATTTATTTATCTATTTATTGGATTTTGATCTTTTGGCCCGATCCGACGATGACACTTACCATTTAAGTAGCGCTTGTATCTTTTTATTATTTTTGTTGTTGTTATTGTTATTATTATTATTGAATTGGCTGACTTAGTTAGCCTATGTGAGTCGACTCAATAATAATAATAATAATAATAATAAAAATAATTCAAGATACGTGTAATTTAAATGATACGTAGTAGCCATCGGAGTCAGAGATTTAAGTCTTTCTATCAACAGAATTTTGCTATAAACAGCTTTGTATTCCCATTTGGCACCTTGAACCAAAAATGTGTGCAAAGTGAAATGAAGTAAGTGAAGGATTATTGTTAATAGGCAATGTCAATGTCTATGTCATATTAATAGTCAACTTCAAGAAAGATATGACATGCGGAACCTACTTGGAGCTAAAGAGAACGGTCCAAGGCAGGGAGGAGTGGAGGAGGAGGTGGAAAGATTTGCTGCAAACCAATCGTCAGATTGAAACTAAAGAAGACCCATCATGTACAATATATTATATTATCTGGGGAAACAATTAAACAAACCATACTGAGCCTAAGCTGTCAAGAACTCCGTGATCTTCATAGTGACGAAAATCAAGTTTATTTCTAGTGTTCTCTGTTCAGAATTAATATTCGAAACAGAAAGCGATTAATATTTATCGATTTTCATGTAGGAAATTTCAATGTGGCTGGCGTAAATACACAAAAGGCATTGTTGGTTGGCATATGGGGGTGGTTTTTGTCGGTTTTCAAAGCAGGAAGGGGGTTTCCATTTCAACACCCACCAGTTACTTTTAATGAAGGTTTATTGCTGAGAGTAATGTATCAGCCACCTAATGTGTACCCCCGCCCCCAAGCACATTCTTAGGAACATTTGGGGCAGGGGATTGATGATACGTATCCTGTACTTTCATAGAATTATAAATACATTTATAATTTCATTTATTTATTTATTATATAAATACATTGATTTGTTTTGACCTCCATTCAAGGCCGTATCCAGGATTTTTCAGGGGTTTCAGAAATTTCATTTGATATTAATTAGTGGTTTTTATTTTTCCTCTCAAAATCAGATTCTATCAATATCAAACCATTAGATTTTTTAGGGGGGGGGGGGTTTGAACCCCCCTTGGCTACGGCCTGGCCTCTATTGTCGCAACCTTACTAACAGTTTCTTCCCTGCACGCATAGTACCGGTGGAAAATAATAACTTACCCCGGGAATTATTTAAACCATTTAAACGTGGTATTCAAACTAACCCGATCCAAAGCTAACGACATTTTAACAATACATCAATACATCTTAGGCATACTAGTGCCCGGAAAAAGGTTTTCACCCTCGTTTATCTTATGCAATATTGTGCAGAAATAAATTTCTGTTTAGCCAAACCGTTTTTAACCTAATTTAAATCTAATCCGCTTTATTTCCCATTAGTCAATTTACATACTTTACATTAATTGGGAGTTATTTACTTAGCTATTTAGGACTTCGTACCGCCTAACAGGTAGTGAATGTAGTGTCGTGTCGACGTGTCGGGCCCACTTCAGGTGATGCAGCCCGTGTTAGGCCGTCTACACAAGTGCAATGCAAATTGCAATGCAACGCGGGTCCGTGACACGTCGTAGACACACTGCAGACTTGGCTCCACACACGAAGCGACTCATCTGCAACCCAAATCTCTCATGTTCAGTCATAATCCAATGCTACCACGCCTATATGAAAACCGAGACTTTCGAGTTGAGACCGAGACCAGAGCAGACCTCGTAGTAGTCTCGTCTCGGTCTGGGACGAATAATAAAAGTTTGAACTTAAAACACACCAGGTAATTTTACGACGTTCCCAACTTCTGCCCAGGCCTTCTCCGTTTCGTTGACATTTGTCGTCAACATCTTTAGTGGAACTCGGAGGCTCAGCAGCATCTATGCACCAGGTTGTCTCTGTTTTCCCTTTTCTTTATTTGAGTACGATAAGCTAGCTAATACGTGACGCCTTGACGTATCCGCGTAGAGGTTACCTGTGACTTCTGTGCTGTATTGTAATGTACGTAATGACTAATGATACTTAGGAACTACTTATACGTTCTTTAACTGGATGTTCCGTCAGCATATTTCAACAGCAACAGTTCTCTTTCTCCAGGTAATAATCATACATGCAGCACTTCGTAACCAAACAAAACAAATTGCCACGAGAACCAAAACGATAACTCTTATGAGCAAGAAGGATACGTTTTAAGAACAAGTTAATTAAATTGGAAGCATTTAAAAGGGCCTGTTCCAGGGGTTCAAAGGAAAGTACGATATATATACCACATACGTCTTGTTTGGTGCATGTATGAAGGACCTTTTTTCGGTACAAAACCGTCCGGTGGCCCTGGTGGAATAATATAGGTGAGATAATCCTGGATAAGTTATTCCTTAGCGTCGTGCTGGGTTGAATAATCCGCAGGTCATCCATAATTTTCTACCCAAACAGGACTTAGTCCAGAGACTGACGCAGCTATACCTGAGCTCAAGAAAGGTTTAATCAGAAAACCTCAGCTTACAAAAAGGAGGCAAAAAGGTTATAATAAGCCAAAAAGCTGCACTCTACCGGGGTTTGACCTTCAGTATCTCCCCACTGTGTTGGGGTTTGAGATAGCAGAGAAATGGCGCAGCAGAGAAGCATTTGGTTGATAGACCAACGAAATTGATAAAAGCGATAAATAGAGATGACATTTATTAATTAGACATGCAATGGGCAAGCATGGGGAATCGCTCGGATGGGATTAGGATGATGTATTTTCCATGGGCTGGCGGCTATGTAGATCCCGCGATCTGACCGAAGACCTAATCTAACAAATCCTTGGTGAATGGCATAATGGAACTTCGCTAGGCTATGTGTCTAGGTTCGGATGCTGGGTTAGGGAATCCGACTAATACTTTGTAAGCTAATGGCTTTAGCGATGATTACATTCGGGTTAGATTTGCATATAGTACGTATAAAGGATTAATTCAGAGTCAACATAAAGTCATAATGTTAATAGTTGTATTATTACGCGGCCCACTTTCAACTGTATAAGTCATTGGTATAATTGGGATAATTTAACAAATTGTGGGGACCACATTAAAACTTGGTCAAATATAACCTATTGCTTGTCTAGTGTCTTTTATTATTGTGGACTGTTGCACCAGTTACACTTTGTTCAGTTTTCTCATTACAAACTGATGTTAATGAAGCATTGATCACTTGATGGTATCATTATTATCAATTATATCATTATATAATTACATATTATCAATATCAATTATGCATACAAGTAAGTTATATCAGACATTGCACTGCTGCGCAGCTGTTTTAGGCCCGGGGATCACACGGACGATCCCAACACAGCAGGCGCGCTGAGAAATTTGTCATGGAAATAAATGGGTTGGTGCAAAAACCCTATTTCTGAACGCACTTCATAACTGGCGATTCGCTGGCGTGTCAAGGGGAAAACCTCGCACCTGCGTTGGGTCAGTGGCGACACAGCGACAAAAATCTGCTGACGTAGACTCTGAGGTTTTGCACCAACCCATTTACTCCAATGATACATTTCTCAGCAAATCACCGGCGTTCGAATCGTACCGGGCGATGCTTGCTGCTGCGTATAACACTAAAAAAAATAATCATCGTGTATCACCAAGAACTTTGTTCTACCCGTACATACACTCCAGTTTGAAGCACTAATTGTTAGTTGGTTTATTGAGCAAATCAACAGTGGTAGTATTTAAAAAAAATGGATACACAGTGTGTCTATAAAGTTGATAAGGTGACTGCCTAAATATGGTTAAATATTACACTATAAACTGTTGCAAAATTTTGAAGAATTATTAGTTAATCCTTATACCAAATACTCCCTGAACTTACTTGGCAGTATCTTTTGGAAGAATAATAACGCAATGATCCACAGTAAAATAATCTACGTATTAATAATCTCGTATTAATACGACCGGTTTCGGATACAATCCATCATTAGATAAACAAACACATGAAAAAACATGGCAGTAGGTTATTTCAGTAAATTAATTATTAAGTCCCGGTTAACTACGGCAAACTTGTAAAATGTTAATTCTGCTAGGTGAATTCTTTGAAACCAATATCCCAAATTATAAAATCATTATATACCTACCTACTTATGTCTATAATTAATCCCGTTTCGAAAAAAAATCTGGAACTCTTTAGAGAAAATATGACTGACAAAAGGGCATCCTCCTCAGGCAGTTACTCGGTCCTCCTGCAGTATCACATCTACCTTACGTATTGCTGCTTTGGCCATAAAAGCGTTAAAGAAAAAAAGAGCTGGATCTGAAAGGTTGTTTGAATTTTTGACAAGGACTGACGACTTGATTACGAACCCCCCGTTGTCAGCAATAGCCGGGATATGAAGGCAGCTGCCAGCATTCTCTGTCAAACCTTCGCTTTTCCTATTCTCTGTATAATTATTAAAAACACCTTGTCAATTTAATGTGCTGACATTCTTTGTATTTCAGCAGCCTACCTATCCGTGTATTTTTTATTTTTATACTGTATTATGAGACGTTTTCACCTGCTGTTGGTTATATTTAATGACTTAAAGTAGGCACGGCACGATAGTTAAAATTTGCTTTTCCTTCTATGGTGAATTCTTCAAGACAACGTAAACTGTCAGTAAACCTGTCTAAAATTTCATGTACACGCCATGGATATGCAGGTGTAATATAAGAATAAAGAAAAATCTGTAAATTATTTATTCTATTTTTTTTTTCTTCAATTTCAATTTTACAATTACAATTTCAATTTTTCTTCATAGTCGTTTTTCAATTTCCATTCAATTTAAATATTTTGAATCAAACCCTTTTCTAACAATGCAATATGTCAAGTATGTGTGGACAGCAGAAATTGCTTAATTTTAGTTTACTTTTCTTTGCTGAAGTTGAACTCCCAAATTTTTTAATATGGTTGTCTAAATACCTACACACAGTATGTACGCCTATTAAAAAAAAAAATGCTGTTTTTCCTATTACCTAGCAGAGTTAGGACTACAAATCTTTCTCTTACACTCAACAAGGAAAGCCCGCGACCGCCTGCTCTATCTGCCCTCCGAAGCATAGCCAGAAAATGTAGCTATTGTTATATACAACTTTTCGGTTGAAAGTCTGATCCACTTCTCTACATGTCTTGACATTAGTGCTTTATTACGAGAAAACGCATTTAGTGCCACTAGAGCAATGGCAGCACTTCCACCGATTTAAAATAAACGCACATAACAAAATAGAAGCTCTGCTCAGCACGCAGAATGTGTTCTGCTGGGAGCAATAATTTCTAATTTACGCAATTGCCTCGGGGTACCGTGTTCTTCTGTCCGTAAAATTGTTTTTGGAAGATATTGCTGAAAAATTTGACAGTTGGAAAATAAGTGTTTTTATTGTTTCTACAGTCCTGTGTGACTAATATTTGGGAAATCCCTGCAGCACAACGCAAGCAATCACTATATTATGGATTAGAGTGGGCTGAAAGACCCAAAATTAGGAAAATAAGGACAATTTTCCATGTTTCTTTCATTCTATAGATAGGTAGATAGATATTTAGTGTATTTTCACATAGTTTTGCAAGAGCATTATGTCAAAAACAGTGCCCCCTCAATTCTCAAGCCGGAGCGTGTGAGGGTGTACTATATCGGCTTCGATGGCAAGATGGTAGCGTGCTTGTACTTGTGCAAGTCTCTGCACGCCATGCGATCGGAGACGTGTCGTAACTGAACACGGGTAGTAACTTAATGAGACAACTGACGAGGTCAATCGGATATATTCACCAAATGTTTTTTTTTATTATTATTTTTAATTTTTTATTTATTATTTATTAATTTACTCATTGAGTTGACTGAAGAGGTCAATCGGATACATTCATTAAATTGTTTGCATGCTATTAACCTTTAAGAAAAAAAAAATATATATATATATAATACATTAAACGTAGGTACTTTATCGGAATAAGAGTAAAGTGGAGAATGATAAAATTCTAGGTAAATAAAGCCTTTTGTTGGCTAAAGCGTCAGCTCATTCACATGAAAAACGAATATTTGAATGAAATGAAGAAGAATGGAAATGTAGCCCCAGGAAGTGGGGTAGTGATGAAATAGAGCCATCAAGTAACGGAGAAACGTTGTCTGTATGTCAGCCATTGCTACTGTCCCTCTCTCCAATTCGTTGGTTTGAAGCTCATCTCCCTTGAGAATTTTCTCCAGCGAAAGATTGAGTCACTTTGGGTGTATTTATTTTGATGAGAAAATACATTTACAGCATGACAAGGGAAATGACTGCTGAAAATAAGGATTAGGTGATTCATTTTTCTGATTTTTGCTTTCCAATTTATACGACTTCCGGGCAAACTACTCGGTCGATTATTATGAAATTCGGCATGTAGGGTCACAAAAATCATACGTCGGGACAATTTTTTTTTGGCTAACTCAATTTGGGGGGGGGGGGGGTTATTCCCAAAAAATTAAAAAAAAAACGTCTAAAAACATTATTTCTCAAAAACGGCTCCAACGATTTCTTTTAAATTTACATATATTGTAGTCGTCATTAATGTTAACAAAATGCGGGGGGTCTTTTGCCCCTTGATAGTTTTCTTCTGGGGGTAAAAAAATAAAAATAACTACATTTTAATGAAAAATGACTAAAAAATAATTTTTCTGCGAAACCTTTCTATCGATGATTTCCACCTTCAGGTATGTTTTAGGTGTTAAATTGAGTAACGTAACCGGACAGGTTACTTTCCCAAAAAACTATTTGGTTTTGTGCAAAAAAATATTTTTTTGAAAAAATGATAGAAAATTCACGCTCAAATGCATTGCGTGCTCTACCATTATTGCTGTGTGGTAATGTGTTGGTCTGACCTATCTGGAGTTTACCTCACCTCCAGTGACGTCAGATGTACAACCCTCCCCCCCTCCCCCCGAGATATCGGACATTTAACCATAGGAAAATTATTTACCATGAAATTACTCATTTTCTTTATCTACTAATTTTGATAAATTGGAAAGCATGTTCGAGTAAACTCGGACCGGTTCTTTATTTTTTATTTAAAATAATAACAATGTCCTAAAGGACTGTATATGAAGCTAAGCCTACTTACAGTGGTCCCATGTCCAATGCCAACGTCCCCATAGGTTTCGGACATTATTTGTATTGTTTCCGTGTTATCCATAAATATGAAGTTTTGGCCATTGGCAAACTGGTATACGTCCTCGATGTCAACCTACACCGGCTACAAGTGACAATGTGCAAGCTTACAAACTTACCATTGACGCAATGATACAGGCGAAACCAATTACAGATACGAGTTTATTAACACTATTTTAGGTCTTTTTTCACGTGCTTTTCAAAAATTACTTTGTTTAACAAATCAACAACGGCACGGCAGGTAACAGTATGTGCATGTACATGCTTGTAAATATTGTTTGAAAAATATTGCGCATTTGAGCTACGGTATTGTACTGAGTACTTCTAATTTACCCTCATGAATGCTGTTGATATAATATGCAGCTTCCTCAACTTCATGCAAATTACGGTTCCTGCTTCCTACGGAAACACGAAGGACTTAATTTTGTGTTAAAATTTATATAGCCCATGAGATTCAATTAAGAAGAGCTCAGAAATTTATTACCTACTCCCCTATGAAATGCCGCTGTATAATACAACGGCACTTTGCAATTTACAATACAATAATTTTTCACTCACAGTTCCCCTTGGATAACTGTTGCGCATATTATGATGATGCAGTAAACTGCATTTTCTTAAGATAATGGGCATCGGAAGTTTCAATGGTCGATATGAGATGTATACTGTATCCATATATATATATACATATATATTTTAAATTACGCCATAGCTTTCGCTCTCAGCTTTCTTGCAGCCCAATAAATCACATAATCTGGTGAACCTCTGCTAATGACGAGATTGACGAGAGTACTGGATCGTCTTAAGGCGGGGTTTCCACATACGTCAATGGTCAATGGTAAATATGGTTTTGACGTGGTAGCAGACATTTTTAGTATGTCTTTAACTTTCTGATAAAACGTCAATACCATATTTACCATTGACCATTAACGTATGTGCAAACCCCACCTAAGGTGTTTTCTGTTCATTCTTCCCGGGTGTAGCACAGAGGGCAGAAAGGTTCTGCTGCTACATTTTGAAGGTAGTCATGACCCGTTGATAACCTCCTAAATTCTGCCACTGAGTGGTATCTGGGTTGGTTCTTTGGTGACCTTTCTTCTGCACTATATTAGGCGGTTATTCCACCGACGTCAATAGTGATAGTAATGGTGGTATTGACGTGATTGACGTGGTAGCAGACATTAAAGACAGTCTAAAAGTGTCGGCTACCACGTCAATATCACCAACACTATCACTATTGACGTCGGTGGAATAACCGCCTTATGATAGTCTCCATTACTATCGTATCATCATACTGTATAGACAGATAATTGTACGTACTGTTGGCCGTAGCAGATATACTCTAAGCCGCTACAGCATGTTACAAAAAAAAATACAAAAAAAATATGGCCGATAACTTACACCAAAGCTCATTATAGAATTAAATAAGTATTATTGTAATAAATAAGTACCTAGTTAAAGAGTAGTAAATGTTGTAGTAATTATAAGTAATAATTGTATTATAACAATGTTATTGTCCAAAAGTAATCAAAGAAAGATGAGATAGGGAAATTACAAAATGGGTGGCATTATTAGAATTTATTCACAAATTCCCTCCTGTCGCCAGCGACCCATATAAACCCCAAGCAAACAATAGCTTTTTGTCCCTTAGCACTGTATCCTTGCATATTTTGTTTGAGTTGCGGTAAAAATAATTTTTTAATTGTGAAATTGTTACGTGAGTGAAGCACTATCAATTTATTAAATTGACTTAGGCAACCTACTCGCAAACCGAAATGAGAGAATCAAGAAAAATGTAGACTTGGCGGTATTTGAACCAACGATCTATGCCTTGCCGGTACCGTGTTTCCATTTACACCACAAGAACGTCACGGACAGAGTTCAGTTGATGCCCTATGTCATGCCCCAGCAAGGCATCAATGGTGGGTTCGAATCTCACCAAGTCCAGATGTTTTTTGAATCTTAAATTTGACGGAACCTTATAAAGAAATTATGCAAAGTTTTCCTTTTATTATTTCGATGACTGTAAATTATTAATATTTGAAAGTTTACAGGTGAAAATAGCTATAACTAAGCCTATCAACAGGTGGTCACTTAATAATGTCATCCTGTGATTATCTATCACATTTAAGAATTAGTAAAACCAATTTCATCCATTTACTAACTTTTACTTCTCAGACGCTGTTATCTTCAAAGTTACGATTTTCTATTGTTTCAGTATAACACAAATACTAGCATCTCAGAAAATACCTACAAATATCAGCAAAGCAATACATCAAAAGGAACTTATTAGTGTGTAGGTTGACAGGAAGAAATGTGAAATGTCAAGGGTTAATACAGGATGCGAATCTTGTCTCCAGGTGCGCTCTACGAATAAGAATAAAAATAGCCCTCCCTAACTTTTCAGGCGTCAGAAAATTCCACTTATGGACTTTTTCCTGTGTCAATTTAGGTACAGTTATTGGAATTATGGTTTCTGAAGATTGTGCTAAAAGGGCAATGATTGGGTTACCTATCAAGAATGATTTTTTTTTTCAATCAGGATTATTTTTTTCAAAAACAAGCAATAAACATGGTAATGGCTTTCTATCTTTCTGTCTACTATTATCTTTTAATATTTTCACACAGTGCATGGGCATGAACACACATAACACTTAAAAAACCTGACAATTTTCTTTTCTGGTACAATAAATACCTCATATATAGCTCAACTTAGATCAAAAATGATACAATATACGCTGTCTCAATTAATAATTTGATAGCACGTACTGTATTCATATATTTTCTGGTGCAATAAATACCTCATATATAGCCTACCTGAAGTTAAAATCAGAAATTATACGATACCGTGCCTCCATAAATGATTTGATAGTACGTCCTGTATTACCACCCTGTAATAGCTTATTTGAAAAGAGCCCGGTTTAGGTATTATAAACAACAACGAAATCCTCTTTCCCATAGTGGCGTAGTAATTGAAAATTTGCATTCTATAGTGGATCTCTTGCAATCGCGTTCAACTCATCATTGTTTAATAAAAGATCAATTTTGAAATGCAATTTGGATTGAACCGAATTGATTAGAATATATATGCTATCATTGACATTATCGTCATTGAAACAACTCTTGAAATATTTTTTATATATTTTGAATTTATTTATATATATTTTATGTAGATACTTTGTTGTAGGGGGCACAATAGGCCAATAGGCTTAAGTGCACACAGGTAACACCTGTACCCCAATTTATATAAAAAATAAATAAAATAATAAAAAAAAAAACTGCAAACCTATTTTCTAAATATTACAAATTTTCTAATAGAATTTACCTGTAAGTGGTTAATGTCTATTATATAGCATTGTACTGAGCGGCAATTTATGAGTAAAACGGGCTAGGGGCAATTAGAGTTGTAGTGCACACTATCAAAAATTTATGACGTACCTATATAATTCAAACAATTACTCGTGTTTTTAGAACAGAATTACTACAACTACTGCGAGGTATCGGATAGATCTACTACTTTACGTATTTGCAATTTTACTGTCTCCCAATGCTAATGGCATGCATAAGCGAAATATGCGTAGAAAACTGATCCGTAAAGACAAAATATACAGGTATAAAAAAGAAAGCAAAAAAAGAGGGGAAACAGGACCCCTGCCTCGTTCTAGAAATGGGGGGGGGGGGGTAAAGGCCGCAGCCAGGATTTTTTTCCGGGTTTCAGAAATTTCATTGGATATTACATAGTAACTTTTATTTTTCCTCTCATGCATAATCAGATTCTATCTAGTGTCAAGCCATTTCATTTCGGGGGGGGGGGGGGGGGTTGTACCCCCATGAACCCCCCCTTGGCTATGGCCTTGGTGGGGGTCAAGCAGGGCCTGGCCCTATATTTATTTAGTTATTATTTTTTTAAGGACTTTTTATCGACCCAGGCCTACTTATAGTGGCCCCTTGTCCAATGCCAACGGCCCATGGGTTTCGGAAATTATTTGCATTGTTTCCGTATGAACTTTTTGCCATTAGCAAACTGGTATACGTTCTCAATGTCAACCTACACCGGCTACAAGCGATAATGAACAAGCTGAGACAAGCTTACCATTGACGCAATTAAACAGGCGAAAGCGTGACATAACCAAGTACAGAAACGATTCGGGCCTGAGGCTAAACCCAGACCCTCGTTTGGACAAGTCCAAACTGTCCCACCCCCCTCCCCCCGAAAACTATAATAATAATAATCGTTGTTCGTATATTTATCAAAATTTTTTAACAATTTTACTAAAACCGGTGCCACTAGGCCGTCTAAAAGGCGCATTGCCAACACCACAACTGAAATGGAAGGTGCCTTCAGGTCTGCCCTAATAAGGGCATACTGGCCTCTGTCGAAGAATTAATCTAGTATTTTCTTCTAGCAAGGGTTTTTATTTTTATGACAAAAGACATTTACAACATGAAATAGGAAACGACCGCAAAGAATAAGGACTAGGTGATAAATTTTTCTGATTTTTTATTTTTTATTTACACTAATAATAATAATGCCCTAAAGGCCTCTTTATCAACCTAAGCCTATGTCCATATAAACCCGAAGCCCGATTCCGGTCCAATGCCAACGACCCCATGGATTTCGGACATTATATGGGAAGGGTTCATCGAATAAAGGAAAATATATAAAGATTTCAAGAATTAAATTTAGAGGAAGCAGGGCGTTGTGAATTGAAATTACAAACACACATTATGCCAAGAAACGCCAAAGAGGTCAACTATGATAGATAGACACGCAATGTTTGTATAGATATCAAAAGTGAAAAAACAAACAAGATTTTGACGGTAATATGACTTTGTGACACACCCTGAGGGGAATCCCTTTACTTACCCTCCCCCCTCCCCTTATGACCTCATCTATCTCAAAAACTGCTGAAAATGCTCTCATCGGTCTCACATGGGAGCCCAGCTTAAAGGCGCGGCTAGTCTGTCATCCAATTTCTTAGAAATGGCTAGCTGCACGCCAGTTTGCCGTCCTAGGTGGGAATTTTTTGATGAGGGTGCATGAGCCCCAATCTCCCACCATTTCCCAAGACGTGGTGGGGTAATAACATTTCACTTTTTAAGGGAAGGGTTGAGGGGGGGATTGAGAAAGCTTGAGGTGGGTTTCGATCGTATGCAATAGGTTTGACCACACCCATGCATTTCAATTGTGTATACTTGAATAAGCTGTTTCGATAAGTTTTTTGCATATATTTTTTAAATTTCTTATTTCTTACTTAAAATATATAGTGGGTATGCCCTTAATTTGAAACATTGCCTGTTAATGCTCTATACTGAATACTGAGACAACTCAGGACAATTTATTTTGTAGGAAAGGGGTATAGCTTTCAATGGTGGATCCACGGGGGGGGGGGGGGGGGGTCAGGGGGTCATGACCCCCCTAAATGAGTAAATTCATAGTAAATTCATAACCTAGTAAAAAAAATGAATAAAACTCCTCAACTTTCAACAAAAAAAATTACCTTTTCACTTACAAAAAACTTATGACCCCCCTAAATTTTCCGCTGGATCCGCCCTTGATAGCTTCCCATGAGGACAACCTACAGGTCATGTCTTAGTTAAATTTTCCAAGAGGGTGCAATTTTAACGAAAAATGTAAAAGGAAAAAGTTTGTATCATTAATTTTATAATATTACAATATTATTTATCGATCATTTGACAATTAGTCAATTAGGCTATTAAAATTTCTACATTTGCTACAAACCACACAGTATTGGACCTCTGCTTGTTATTTTGGACTAAAAATTACCTACTAGTGTAGTAAATTCAGGAAGTTATGGGATAAGGACCTAGAATCGTCTTTGGACTTAGTAAAAAAAAAATGTGGTAATTAAAGAGTAAAACCACGGATACTTTTTTGTACCTGTGCAAACTCGAATTTCTCAGGAAATATCCAATGTAGAGCTACAAAAACATGACATAAGGTCGCCATCTTGAAATAAAATGGAGGACATAGCTGGTTAATAAATTTGATCAAGGCATTTGTATGATACATTTTTGTACCAAGTTTTATCAAAATCGGAGAAAATCAACGGAAGTTTCAGTGTTTCCTAAAATCGATACATAAATACAATACATATATACATACAGTACATACTTACACTGTGTGTAACATTTTGAACAAGGGGTAGTTTTAGACTCAGAGGGTCATTAAATGATAAGTTGTAAAGGAATTTTCCGGATGTCTAACATTGGTCGTCGTCTCAATAAGTAGATGAATCTCCCTAAAATGGGTAGGAGGAGTAACAGGGTGTCCGATTTGCTCACAGGGGATGAGCGACTGTAATATAGCTGTGTATGGTTTCTTGTCACGTTGTAAACCGCTATGGATCATGTCACCTTGGTAACGATGATACAGGTGATGATATTATTATTACATCATTTGCAAATGGTAATGAGCGACAACTCCCTCGCCTGCGGCTCATCTGCATCAGTTATGCTTCTACGAATTACCCTTACCGCCTGGCACCTGTACTATTTCACAGCCACTCCTATATGTGCAAGGAATAAATGACAGCTGGCACTTACTCAGTAGCGGAGCATGGAATAATTGCGAGTGTAAAGCTTGCAAATATTTATTTAAGTTTAAAAAAAGAAAACACGCATAATTTTATGTAGCATATTCTATCTAATTAAAAAGTAAGCATTTCAAAACAAAAAAGAAAACATTTGAATTCTAACGTGACGTGATTTTTAATTTTCTTAGACTGTGTTGATAGCATCATGCTCATACAATCTTATTTGCTCGCGGCCTCCTATACATTTCAACGAAGCTCTTAATACATTCTAAGGATTTGTTGAGTGTAATGCGGCATTGCACGCCTTACATGCACGTTCCGCCACTGCAACAGTTTTACTTTTACGGCACCTGTATTGTCTCCCAACCACTCCTATATGTGCACTTACTCAATAGCGGAGCGTGGTATAATTGCGAGTGTAATGCTTGCAAATATTTATTTAAGTTTAAAAAAAGAAAAACACGCATAATTTTATGTAGCATATTCTATTTACTTAAAAAGTAAGCATTTCAAAACAAAAAAGAAAATATTTGAATTCTATCGTGACGAGATTCTTAATTTTTTTAGGCTGCGTTGGTAACATCATGCTCATACAATCATATTTACTCGCGACTTCCTATAGATTTCAACGAAGCTCTTAACACATTGGCTGCGTTGGGTATCAGATATGAACGACAGTGTTGATTTTTAAACGTTTCTAACTTGGTAAATTTTTGAGTCCATCGCTATCCCAAAACACCGAAATTTTCGTTAGAGTCCGCTCTATAATTCTATGATAAGATAAACACATTGCAGTGTAGTTCAATATTGATCCACAGGGCATTTATACAGGTGACGTTGTGACAAGTTCCCAAAAACCTAACTGGCAGCCAATGTGTTAATACATTCTAAGGATTTGTTGAGTGTAATGCGCCATTGCACGCCTTACATGCACGCTCTGCCACTGGTCAGTTGTGCTTCTACGAATTACCCTGCTTTGCTATTCAGTATAGAGAATTCCAAAGATATACGTAACAGAATGTCTATGTAAGGAAACACTACAGAACTTTGTCAAATTTGCCGTTGTCAAGGCATATGGAGTTGTATTAAGGATTTACACTTTCACCAGGAAGATTGTTGGGTCGAGCCCTACGCTTGCTACATTTACTGACCATGGAATGTAAAGCAGGCGGTACTGTATGTTACTAGTTGAGCGTACGAAAGGGCTTTATAGTCCTCTATTCGCTAGGTTGGTATAGTAATGGAACAAAAGCATTTCATAATAAGGAAAATGGGCCACCAGTAAACCACAAAGTGGCTACAATTTGCGACAAAAAACCGGGGCCAGACTTACCTAAATCTCGTGTTAATCCAACAATTAATTAATTAATTGATTTATATCCGTCCGAAAATTCCATGGCGCTGCTGACCCCGGGCCCCGGGGATGACTTTTCCAGATTTGGTTCCGACACGGTTATTATTAATTGACATTGATTAGCTGTGCAGTATCCGTAACTTTCACTGTTGCGCTAATGACCTAATTAGAGAGAGCATGCTGAAAGACGTCTGCACTACAAAAACACATTCAACACTCATCGCTGCGAGGCTCTTTACGTATGTCGCTAAGCAACGCAAGAGTGAACTCCATGCCAAATTTCACTCTGTTATAAAATACCAATGACTTTATTCTGCAATATGATTTCTATATGAATCTTTCTTTCTTTCTTTTTGCCTGCCCAGTATTCCCTGGACAAGGAGCATGTATTTACAAAATACAATAGACATAGTGATACCATCCTGCATCCCCAAGCTAGTGCTTGATTGGGACAAAGGACATAGACAGTGCTGCTAATAAAAGGTATAATCATATTATTTTTGTTATTTTTTATTGAGTTTATTTTATTTTGTTTTTACTTGCTATATAAATATTTACTACCCTAACCAGCTCAAGTTTGGACACTTGAATTTTTGTATCACTTATTTTACAAAATATTTTTTTTCTTAAATTGCGACAGATTAATTTTTGTTTGACTATAATACATTAAAATATGGTCCATTTATATATGGATCAAATTTTGAATTGATTTCCACAAACGCGTCTTCTTTTCATTTGACGCAAACTCAGTGCAGGTTTCTTCTTAGCAGCGTAAGATTGAAACCCCTTGTTCTTCAAAGTTTGGCGACAAGTATCTTTGCAGTATTTTTTACCAGTGAGCTGGTTCCATTTATGATTAATAGAATCACTAGTATCTGTTCTATTGCATCAGGCCACTCGTCCAAGGGCCTTTTCTTCCCCTTGCGTCACTGTCCGAATAATTCCTTCCGTAGGTTTAGCTACGATTTCTCAGGTTTTTTCGTGTTTTCAGGCAATATCTTGAACAGTGGTTTCTGCCAGGAGTAGCCGGCAGCTATTTTCCATACGCATTTCCCAGGGTACGAAATTCGCGGATAACGCGATTCCTCTCGTCATGACCACAAAAAAACTTTGTTATTGAAAATGTTTCAACTAATATTGTAAAAATGAATTTTTTTTCAACTTTTCAATGGTTTTAGACCCGGTAAGTATAATTTTTTACGAAAAAACCAGGTCCTAGGAAGTCGATCATTTTCATAGTCCTTGCAAGGGTGGAAACAAATATTATCCCTGAGGTTATGCTTCAATAGATTTAAAAAAATATTTTCTTTAAAATCTACCTAATGGTCCATATTTTAATTTATTATAGTCAAACAAAAATTAATTGGTCCCAATTTAAGTTAAAATAAGTGATACAAAAATTCAAGTGTCCGAACATGAGCTGGTTAGGGTAGTATTTTATAGGCCGTTTTTTATTACTATTTCCTCTCATTGACAATTTCTCATTTTCTCATTCCTTCTTTCATCCTTCCAATCATTTCCTTACAATAACACAATAATAACAATTAGTTACAGTATACAATTTGTATACAATTGAATATAATTTGTATGTTTAAAGTTCGGGGGGGGGGGGGAGGGTCCGGACTCCATGGACCAACCCTCTGGGCACGGCCATGGCTTTGTCAATACCATACTTTATGATACTATTTGACTGCACCGTACTTTTTAATTATTAGATACTATAACTCCGTTCATAATCTTCTTTGGTCAGTGCAATATAACATAATACCATAGTAATGTATAACATTTACAGTATATAATAATAGGATAATAATATAATCATTTCTGGTTTGTTTGCCCAAAAATCGACGAAGAGACAGACATTTCGTAAAAACCACTTTTTTGGATTCCTGTGACCTCAAAACGTGTAAATAAATGAATAAAGAACCGGTCCCAGTTTACTCGAACATGCTTTCCAATTTATCAACATTAGTAGATCTTCTTCTTCTTCTTCTTCTTCAGCCAACGCCCGTCCTTGGCTGGTAGGCCATTTAACGCACATTAGTAGATAGAGAATATGAGAAATTTCATGGTGAATAATTTTCCAGTGGTTAAATTTCGTTTTTTTTTGGGGGGGGGGGTCCACCTGACGTCACTGAAAGTGACATAAATTCTAGAAAGGTCAGACCAACACATTAATTACCACACAGCAATAATTGCGGGGCACACAATGCATTTGAGCGCGAATTTTCTAACATTTTTTCAAAAAATAATTTTTTGTGCAAAGCCAAATATTTTTTGGGAAAGCAACCAATCCGGTTTCGTTACTCAACTACAATATATGTGAATTTAAAAGAAATCGTTGGAGCCGTTTTGGATAAATAATTTATTTAGGCGTTTTTTTGGTGGTTTTTGAAAATAAAACCCCCCAAACTGAGATAGCCCAAAATAAAAATAAAATTGTCCCGAGGTATGATTTTTGTGAACCTACATGCCGAATTTCATCAAAATCGACGGAGTAGTTTGCCCGGAAATCAACGAACTGACAGACAGACAGACAGACAGTTTTGTGTTCCTGGGACCTTAAAACGTGTAAATCCATTGAAATCTCGGAATCGAAAATTTCGACCGTCACAAAGCTGTCCTTATACTACGTATAAATTGGAAAGCAAGAACGACTTTATTGTATTGCAAAATAAATAGGAAAGCAATAATTATTATAGTATATAACGTTTGATTAATCAAAATCACAAAGTTGACGGAGAGTGGGGCTTATATATTATCATAAAAATAATAAATTCGTTTAAGGGCAATGAATAAAGGCTTATCTCAAGCGCTCATTTAAAGGAGACTGGGCAAAGAATTGGAACAAATGAACGCTCACTTAATCACCCTGTCTATTTAACGTTCTTTCACAACTGGCAAGTGTATTAAAACTTTTTCCAAGGAAAAGAGGTTCCGGAAGGACTAAGTTAAAGAAGTTTAAATACTGAAGAAAAAACTAAAGCAAAAGACATTACTGGATAATTACTGTCTTTGTAGTTTTTATATTTTCGAGTAATCCGCCCGAATATACCCCAAAACTTTTCTCTTCCTTTGCCCCTTTATTGCAAATTCAAAGGCGCCGTTAGCCGCTTCAGGTGGCTCATTTTTTTTTCATTAAATGAATTTGTTATTTTTTACCAGTTTAATAGGCCTATGCACGACGTACGTTGTAAGCGATTGAAATGCCTTGAAGTGAAGAAGCTATTTAAAAAATTAGGTTCAATTTAAGAATTTCATTTCTTTCCATTTTTTAACGAAAAATGTTTACTTGCTTCATACTCAACTTAAAAGCGGTAGACACGGTACGAAAAACCCTGTAAATTATTAGTGGTTAGATATAAATTACAGTATACGAGAAAACTCGCATAATGTAAGAAGAAAATTTAATTTATTGGTTCATAATTTTTTAGCATAGTTATGCAAAATTTTCCCATTTATAGAAAATCCCTTTTTTAAATTTCTCGTGCTTAAATACAAAATTGGTTATATTTTACATTTTTTTATGCTGATCATAATTTTCAATGGAGTTTTGTAAAAGAAATTCTAATTGCTATTTTTCTGCAATAAAAATATTAATATATACGTACGAGAATGTAATGGAAATTGTTTCTTCGCCAAAGAGATTTTCGTTTATAATGAGCATATGGATATCGAGTTTTATATGCTGATTAATAATAATTATTTTATTCCCTTTTGCTCATTTTTTGTATTATACTGAAATTATTAATCTCAGGGCAATTGTCGACTTCGATGGCAAGGTGCTAGCGTGCCAGTACTTGTGCGAGTCTCTACACGCCATGCGATTGGAGACGTGTCGTAACTGAACAAGGGTACTAACCTATACAAAGCAGCCTGTCTTTTCCTGCTATAACCATACCATTGGTCATGGCTTCATGGACACGGCAAAATCAAACCACATGAGAATTTTTCTCTGAATAATCCAAATTATGGCTACATTCAGAAGCCCGTATTCTCGAACATGATGCTTTACAGGTGCTATGAAATTCTGTCCCACTGCAGCAATGGAGATAGTACTGGACTTCCCACCCCTCCATGCTGCAGTGGAAACTTCAGCTGAAATGGCATTATTAGGAGTGGAAGGGCAATTATGAGAGACTCAGCCTCTCTGACTACGTCTGACCACTGCCTGGATATGCCAAGCGATAGAGTCCATCCAAAATACTGTTTTAGGAGGGAATTCGAAACTATATTAGGGAGAATGAGAGGATGCTGCGAATCAGCAGGAATTCGCAATAGTCACACAATCAAGTGGTGTACTGATGGCTCTAGGCTAGGAAGTACAAAACCAAGAACAGGCCTTGGCGTCTTTGGTCCTGGGGTTAAATATCTGCAGTCTCTTGGGGAGACAACTATAGTCTTGCAGATTCTGTAATGAAGGTGCGGAGGACCTGCGATGCGATGCGATGCAATCGCACAAAGAAGAGCAGCATGCTCGGGAAGCTTGCAGTTACATGTAAAAGACCGACCACTTCTGAATCCCCTCAAGATCCTGGCTCTTCTGAGAGAGATAGGCCTCAAGAAAGTGATGTAGATACTTTGTTGTAGGGGACACAATAGGCCAATAGGCTTAAGTGCACACAGGTAACACCTGTACCAGAATTAAAAATTAAAAAAAACATCGAACTATATCAGGGATTAATCTCTTGTACTGTTAAGATAACAACCAAGGGCGGATCAAGAATGCCCCAAATTTTTGACCAAGCACTAGGTAGAATAAGCGTTTTTGTGATATATATATGAATTAATACAAAAAAATCTTTTTTATAGTTAGCCTCTCCCCCCCCCCCCCCCAACAAATCCTTTATCCGCCTATAATCCAAATGACTTACAGTTGACTGCATAGGCACGGTACTTGGATATTTGACCCCTTATATAAAAAGTTATTTTAGTCAAGTAACAAGTAAATTCGCGGAAACAACTGGATATATAGTTTTAGTTTGCTACAATCTAATTTAACAAACCATAGACATAACTTATCTTGTCTTCATTGGTAATGCCAAACTAATAGTGAATTTACAATGAACGCAAATAGTACAATACCATCAAAACTTTCTCCTCCCTGCATTGGAGTCGACGTTGATGAGATGAAAGTAAGACTGGTTGGAAAATTTTCCAGCTGGCTGGATAAATGCCTGGAGCTGCCCAGTAACAAAATGAATGATTGAATGGAAAATTATTTCTGAATATTTGAATATTTAGAATTCCTCAGTAAGGGATGTAATTTACGATATAACTTATACCAGACCTTTTTTAGCAGTGTGCAACTTACATTAGTTTGTGATAAATAAGGTACGGTGTACAAGTAGAGGAAAAACGAAACAGCAGGGCATTCTGCTGACTACAATACCTCAAATAGAGCTGCCGTCTAGAAGCAGGATCCTCTATCATTCCTTAGACCCTCTTTGGGTTGTAGTTCCACGTATCTTTTACTATCATAGCCTAATTTGGTTCAAATTTCCATTTTCGGGATTTGAATGAATGACGAATAACGAATTTATTGCAATACAATTGGCGAACAATAAGACTATAAAGTATTTTTTCCATGTTAACCATTTCAACGAAATTACACCAATCTTTTCTTTTCTCTCTCTCTACGCAGTAATCCGGTTCATAACAGTTGGGCACGTAAGCTCAGAAGACTCATGTCTCAAATAGCTCACAATTAATTGGGCTTAAAAAATAAAAACTATGTATTTTTTATTTTATTTTATTTATTTTTATTATTTTTTTATAAAAGATTAATCGCATACAAACAATTCAATTAATGTATCCGATTGACCTCTTCAGTCGCCTCACTAAGTTACCTAATAGGTACTTGTGTCGAGTTACGAGACGTCTCCGATCGCATGGCGTGTAGAGACTCGCACAAGTACAAGCACGCTACCACCTGGCCATCGAAGTCGATTTACAATTGGATTTACAATTGGCTTTTCGGTGGCAAGGTGGTAGTGTGCTTGTACTTGTGCTAGTCTCTACACAGTACACACCATGCAATCGGAGACGTGTCGTGTTCAAGTACCTATTAGGTTACTTAGTGAGGCGATTGAAGAGATCAATCGGATGTATTCATAAATTGTTTAAATGCGATTAATTAATGATAGGCTCAACATGGACTATATTGATTGGCGTAAGTATTTCTACTTATTCTAATTTCTGATTTATCTAGATTTCGTCAAGATTCTCATGTATAAATGTGTACTTACACATTGCATGGTAAAGTTGAAAGTTCGAAATAAATATTAAATAATTAAATAAACAAAATGTGGATTGTGTGAGTTTAGGTGCAGTGCCGATTAAGAAATTTATTGATGAGCCCTAAAAATTTTCGCACATTTTCGTAAATGGTAAGAAGTCTAAGAACCGATCTTGAAGAGAGCACGAATTGTGAGCCGCAGATGGTTGAGGAAGAAATGAATTATGTAAAGTTATGGAAAATTTGTTTTGAACGCTTTTCCCATAATGCCGCCAAAACGATGTTAGATTCCAACTTCCCTCCAATATCCTCATTCTCATTACGTAACCATTCATTTTACGTTTTTCTTTAATTTATTAATAACCATTGGAGCTTCTCCCAGATCTATTGTTTAACTTATGGAGATGTTTACAAAAGGTTCAGCGTCGCAACAATTTTAATTTAATGTTATGTATATATTTTCATATTTCTTGGTCCAGAAACTATCTGGGGTGTCTGTCCCAGAACACACTGCCAAAGTTCCACCATGATCTCATCTGTGGTTTAAAAAACTGGAGTAATTTTTTAAAATTTAATATATTCCTATAGATTGGGTACGAATTAGAAGAATTATATTATGTATACAGTATTATAGCGCATTTAATTTAATTTATGATGTATATGTCAGTTGAAAAGTTAATCTAATGCAAACAATTTTTTTTAATGCCATCACAGTGATATTTTTGCTCTAGATAACAATTAAAGCTGTAATTAATGAAGGTAAAAGGTATCAGGGCTTTGTTGCCCAGACTTAACCACATCTTAATAAATTATACAAACTCGAAGTGGTAGTTCCCGGATATTTTACAATTTTCCTTTTCGGCACCTTTTCCCCGACGGGGGTCGGCATTGGCGCCTCTGAAGCCCTCTGTCTAGGGCGGACATCTTGGTGAGGCGCTTCAAAAGCTCACTGTCTATGGTACGCGCCTTGGCGTTTATTTTTCCACGCCTTATCCCCCTAAGGTGGTCAGCATTGACACTTCTAAAGCCCTTTGTCTAGAGCGGACACCTGGGTGAGGCGCTTCCAAAACACTCTGTCTAGGACATCATTCTGTGGCACTTTCAAACCCATCTGTCAAGAGTGTGAGTTACTGTGACATTGTGGCAGTTACTGCTGTATTCTCTGAATTATGAGACCCGGTTCACACGGACGATTCGCGAAAAGTTCCTCATGGGCGGCATATGGTCTTTTTAAATTGGGCGGCTAAACGAAATAAATTAACTTATGATCACCACACTCATTATTTTGTAATATAATATAATTACAGTTACCTTAATCGCAATTTGCAGAAGCGCGCGCGCTCTCTCTCTCTTCCTTCTTCTTCTTCTTCTCAATAGTATGAAGTCATCTGGGAGTTGCCTGGTAATTGTCCTATAAGCCGCCGTTACAAGTCTTTTATCACTTCAGGGAGCCTACCCATCAGTAGTCTAAAAGTGGGTTGGTGCAAAACCCCCGAGTCTAATTCAGCAGATTTCTGTCGCTGACCTGTTGTTGTTGTTGTTGACAGTAGCATGCAATGTCAAGTTTGCAAGATTTTCCCATTGATGTGCCAGCTCAGAGAAATCTTCTGAAGTGGACTGTGTGTTTTTGCGCACCAAGCATTCACCAAGCTCATTTGCTCCAATGGCCAGGTATTAAGTTATTTAGTAAGGAAGACGTTGACCACAAATGTTAACCAAACGTTTGGAAGTCCGCTTTCAGATCAACCACGGCCCATCAGCCCAGATTTTACTGCTTTATCAAATGTTTCTACTGTGCCAATGGCCTTACTATGTTGAATCCATGAGAGCAGAGCATGTTTCAAGCTGCGGCAAACTTGGTAGTGTGCAGAGCTTTGGCAGGGGAACATGGTGGGACATGATAACGCGCTGAGACTATACCAGTCAGTCTACGTGCGTGCCGAGTCCTGGTCACCTCCGATTTAATTGTGTGACTTTACCATGTCCCCCAAGTGGTTCGGCATCCACTATAATCAGGAGGTCTACCCTGTCAGTCAACTCCCCTTTTCCCGAGGTGAAAAAGTCTGCCCTTAGGGTGCCTCAAGTTAACAAACAGACTCACTCCCCCCGCCAGGTTGACAGGGTTGCTTAAAGCAGAAATGCTGAAAGCAGGCGTTGGAAACAACAACAACAGTTTCTACTGTTGATAGATAAGGTGACGGTGTCACACTGTGTTTTCGTACTTTCGTCATATAAAAGTTGGACGTTTGCTGTAAAACGAAATAGTAATACAACAGGAACGTTAGCCTATTGTCCACTCAACCTCAAAATTATCGAAACGTCAAAACTTGGCTTACAAAAAACATTACTCGTAAAAAATGGACGCGAGTATTTCAAGTCAACAATGGTTGGGATATGATGGATTAATCTCAATTAGCGGGGGCATGAAATTGGCATTATCTCTTTTAACGGTCCATAAAGGTGCTGACCTTTCCTGCTGTGGCCCATTCTAATCCAAATTAATGGAAACGACTGCTAAATAACCAGTATTTCCCCTGTGACTTCGCCAAAAAATTTGTTTTTTGTGTGAATGTCCTAACTCTAGCAGAGTAGACTACTCTACCTGCCTACCTATATACTAGTACTATTGTTATTAATAAAAATAAAAACAGCCTAATAATATTAATATAGCATGTAAAAATAAAATAAACTTTATAAACAAATAACAAAAGAAATATGATTATGCCTTGTTTAGCAGCACTGTATAAGTCTCAATCAAGCGCTAGCTGGGGATGCGGGATGGTATTGTTATGTATTGTATTTTGTAAATATATGCTACTTGTACAGGAAGAGACAGAAGAAGAAGATTATTATTGAAATCGAATTAAAAGCCATTTCAACAACAATCATAAGTTAGCACTTCACAAGTCTGTGAGTTTAGCTTCATTCACGAACACAGCCAAGTTATCCAAGCTGATGGCCTCGACTTGAAGGAGATCCGTGGAGGCAGCCCCTCCAGCACTAAACTTGCAGAGGTGTTCTGCTGTTTCTTCTTCCAGTCCATAGCATTCCCTTCTTGTAACCAAGCCCATTCTCTCCAGGTGGACACAAAATGGCCCGTCCCCGGTCAGGATTGCCGTTAGAGTTCTGGTGGTCCTATGTCCACACCTAAGCAAGCGGAGGCTATACTTATTGCATGGGCCTGGAATGACAGCTCTTGAGTGTACCAAATCTACCATTCCTTCTTAAAGGCCGCGAGAACCGCAATACCTAACCTAAATACTTTCGTCTCCCTTGTAATTTTGTTATATTTTGGAGATATTGTGTGAAATACTTATATTATCTAGATATACCTATATATTCTATGAAATATATGCTTACAATCTTTCAAACACTTGCAGAGGCGGTCCCAGGCCTCATGAAAGGGGGAGGCACTTATCAGTAGCGTAACGATAGGTTTTCGAAGGGGGTGGTATATAATCCTCCACCCATTTTCATAAAAGTGTATAAAATGGGGAAAGCCGTTCTCATGGACGTCCGCAGCTTTTTCATTAATGGCCTTAGTCTCCTTTGCGCATTGCCAGATGGTTCGGAGGATATGATGCATTATTATCTAAACAAGAATTACCGATCAAAAATCTTCAACTCCATACAGGGTGTCCCTCGCATTTCCCACACAAGCTAGTAATACATTATGCAAATTATTAAGAAACAAACCAAAAAATTTATCTAAAATGAAAAATGAAGACGATTTTCTTTCTTTCCCTTTAACATTTTCTAAAATAAAGTAATATTTAGACTTTGCAGAATAGGCCTATTCCATAAATTCTTGCAGAATCTCAGAGCCACATCGCGGAACAAGCTTTGTTAGGGAAAGGCTGATGAATGTCGGAATGAATGTTGCTAAAACAAATTCATCACGTCGCGGTTTATTAATTGCATGCTCAGAGCATGCAATTTGTTATGGTTTGGTTTTTGAATTTAGAGAAGTGTATGCAAATTAGTCACAAAGGAATACCGCAAATGGGTTTCACAGATTAGTTATTTTGAAAATACAATAATCATATCAGAGTATTGCATTTGGTTCATTTCAAACAGTATTATGCCCAATGAGTACAAGCGCGGATCTAGAATGAGACCAAGGAGGGGGCTAAGATTAAAAAAGATGTTTTTTGAAAAATAGAGCTGAAATATTGGGGTTTTACGCATTTTCAGAGCTATAAGGGATCTATATTACAGGTAATTAATACAATCGAGCATAAGGGGGGCCCGGCGGTCTCCCCCGGGAGAAAATTTGTGGAAAATAGGACTGAAATAGTGGGGTTTTACGCATTTTGAGGAACCTTATGGGGGGATATAGCCCCCATAGCCCCCCCCCCCGTAGATTCGCGCCTGCATACTCAGTAGGTACTACGTGTCAACGAACCTTCTTTACTGGCAACTCCGATTGTATCGTTGCCTTGCAGACTACCGTACTCTAGTAAAATTAGTGAAAATTAAAATACTATACGGTTTCCATAAATTTGGCACTTCCAATTATGACACTTTTAATTCTTAATTTCCTTTTATAAGAGACAGATACAATATTGGTGTATGACATTCTATGCATACAAAATCCAAGCCATAATATCCCTTGCGGAGCATGCACCCGTTAATCATAAGCCAACTATCAGAGATAAGTACCAACGTAAAAAATATCAAAGTCTTACACATTGCAGCATAGCAAAGCGGATACCTGGACCCGGTCAAAACTCTTTACTTAGCTTGTGCAGACTATTTTCCCAGCGAAATTGCGTGCTTATCTTGTGCAGGCTACACTAGCAGCCATATTGATAACGGTCTACAGCCACGGGATGGTGTGTAACTGCAAATGTAAATAAACAATTACTAAGCCAACCTAGCGGAGTTAGGACTATAAAGCCCTCCCATGCCCTCAACTAGGAAGGCCTGGGACCACCTGCTATACATGCCCTCCGAAGCATGGCCATAGAAAATGTAGTAAGTGTGGGACTCAAGCCAACAACCTTTCGGGTGAAAGTCGGAGTCTGTACCACTACTCTACATGTCCTGTCCTACATGTCAATGCATAAGTTATATTTCCAATAAATTTTAGGGTAAAAGAAATACAAAATAACAAGTGTCAGGGCAAGGCTCAAAGTATTTGTGCCACTTTTTTGTAAAAATTCTTTTTTGATTGGAGTTTGAATTGATATTTTTTAACTTTTAATCACTTTTAATAAATAATAACATAAGAAATTCTTGTATCAGATAGACATGCCTCTATAAAAAATTAAAATGAGTCAAATAGCCAATGCAGAGACAAAAGGAATCATTCCGTCGCCATTCCAAAATATTATATTCCCTTCTGATAAAAAGCATTTAGACTATTAGCTTATGGGTAGGTTGTATACTAAACATATACGATGGTGATTTTTGGAACCAATTTATTAAATAGATAACTCCGCAAATTGACGTTCCCAGAACCCAAAACCTCAAAAGCAATTAAAATTCAAGAAAAAGGGGTCGTAAACTAGTTTGATAGGGGAATGGCGTCTGATTCCTAAATTGCGAGCAGGCCCTAAGGGGTTGGGGGTGGGGGCTATCTTTACAAAGAATTTATGTTGGCACTGCTGCCTTTCTGGGGCAGTTGTGGGAACGAAAGCATTTTGTTGGGAGCCACAGCTATTTGTATTGCATTCTTCCCAACTTCTTTTATTTGTATATAAACGCTCGGTTCGTAAATTTTGGCGAAAGCTAAGCGAATTAAATTTGCAATGTTTTTTTTAATACCATACTTATAAGCTGTAAGAAAGAAAGTGATTATGTAATATTCGAAATGAGCCTGTTTTGTATAGAATTATACAGGTATTGAGAAGAAAGTATTTTAATAATCTCTCTCACTTTCTCGCCCAGTATCCCCTGGACAAAGCCGGCTGCCATACCAATTTGAATCCAGTGGACCAGAGCAGGTTCAAAGATGCAGATAACTTGGTCGTGTGCACAGTGCCGGTAGGGAAACATGGTAGGACTTGTCCTGGTCACCTCTGAACTAATCGTGTGACTTCACTGTGTTTTCCAAGTGGTTCGGAATCCACTATAATAATCAGGAGGTCCACTGTCCTATGGGCCCACACCGTGGCCTGGGACTGTGTCCAACCATTCTACTATACATCCCCTGGACAAGGAGCATTATATATTGACCCATATATTACATACATACATACGCTTACCAATATTTACCACTACAATAAAATTTATTACATGCATACTGTAAAATAATATAAAAACATTATTGTCCGCGTCCTCAAGCATTATGTTAAAAATGTATATATGGTAGTGGTGGACCCAAGTTTCAAGCCAAACCAAGTCAAGCGTTTTCTAAAAATTGACTGGCTTTGGAAATATTTTAGATGCATTTCGTATGGTGTTTTGTAGGTTTGGGTTGTAGGTTCGAGTTGCTGGTTTGGGTTGTAGATTTGACCCCCTCCAAAATTTATAGTACATATTGTATTATAGACCCTGCATATGACACAGGAACAAGTAATCATGATAAATAAATAATCAAACTAGTACAACTTGGAACTATTTATTATGCATTTTTTTCCGTTTGGTTAACATTTTACGTAAGTCTATCCGATTGGCGTAATTTCTTCCTATTTCATAATTAGGTTATATTGTTGCGTTTTCTCCCCGGCTTAGGGTTCTTTAGGAGAGGCTGTAGGATCGAGGAACGAATGTTGTGAAATAATTACGACAAGATTTAATTAACAGAAATTATATTCTTGATAGAATTATGAAACCCTAAGATATAGAAAAATAGAGCACCTGTAGTAGCGTGGCCAATAAGCGTCTCCAATAAATAAAAAGTAAGCGATCACCTCATGGCTCAATCCTAAATCGTCACATTGTCTGGGCTGAGGAGGGAGCGGAGTCCGAACACCCCCTTCCGGGTGGGGTTTAGCCCATCATCGTCGAAATCAAATCCATGCCACCACAACTCCTGCCAGCCATCATCCTTATGACTTCTTCCTTCTTTAAAATCTCATTTTTTTTTTCTTTTTTTAAAATCCAAATCGGGTTATAAGAAATTCTCGGCCATCCTTTTTCGTAACATTTTCTAACAAGCCACCGCAAATTCAACCGGCCGCCAACCTCTCGTCAAAAACTTTTTTAAAGTAATAATAATAATAATAAAAGTATTTTTATTAATAAATAGAAATAAATAATAATAGATACTTTATGATTTTGTGATTTTAAAAGATCTGGCGATAATTAAATTGTGAATAATAATAAAAGATAGAAAAAAATTAATTTATTTTAAACCGATGATGTTTATTTGGAGGTTGGTTAATTGAACAAAACAAATATGGCGGATTTACAAATAAATAAATAAATTGAAAAAATTTAATAAATAATAATAAGAAGATATGTAATCGTAATATTAAGATTTAGTATATCCAGTAAACTGGATACACATATAAAAAGGTAGGGTTGCACGCTACAACAAGGGTCTTCCCCCCCCCATTTTTTTTCAAACCTACACTCGTTAGGAAAGCAAACGAGAGAAAAGCCCCCATCGCCCCCAAGAAGTCAACACCACACGAACCAAAGATCCCCAGAAAAACAGAGAAGAAAAGAACGGAACAACGGGAAGGGATCTACACTAGCCTGAGCCAGTACGAGACCTTTGAGCGGTTAAAACCTAAAGAACATCTTAACCGATCCACTGACGGGTAACCTCGCTACAGAAGAGGGAAAAACCAATCATACACCATTCGTATCCCACTCATACAACATCCATCCACGGATTGGGCGCCATCTGTAGGAGCAGAGAGAAAGAAGAACAGCTGAGGAGATATGGTATGGGACTTCGCGGTCCCAAAAAGACCGGACTATCCCATCGTGACAGAGTACAGTAGGGAGTTCCAGAACGTAAAACGTCGATACTAAGCATCTCGCGATAGCATTAGGATCGCCCTCAAAAGGTCATAGCGGACCACCCTCCGTAAAAAAAATTACACATTGGGGAGTTCACACACACTCATAAATCAAACACTCGAAAACAAACTCCCACCCAACTATTGATCAATCCACTAACTATACCAAAAACCAAACTCAGAACAGAAGGTATCCAAACATGGTCTTTTCAACCTCATTCTCCAATGCAAATCGACATGGAAGGATAGAAAGCTCACCCCCCATTAACGATTCACGAATCATTTTCCAAAATTTAATACGTCCAAGAGTACTCAAAACTCAAACAACCAGGACATTCCTATTCAACGTCGTACTAAACTCACTAACTATTAATCACCTCCGGGACGACAACTAAAACAAGCAAAAAAAATATGTAGGGTACACCCCCTCTTTCTTTCATATACTATTTTAAGTACACAACAATACACAGTCGAACCCACGATATTATAGTCTAGGTCAACACAGATTTCAAGTGAGACACATGCCAACGTCCAGCCAAAGTACCATTCATGCGTTGCAGTTCATACTGCGTTGGCGAAAGCACTGTTTTTATAATGAATGGTCCCTCCCATCGTGGATAAAATTTGGCTGTTTTCTTATCAATAGCACTAGATTGGTGAAAATCTTCCTTAAACACTAGTTCTCCCGGTTGATAGGTCACATCTTTCCTTCGCAAATTATAACGTGCCGCCTGTCGTTGTTTAGCCCTCCTTACGGTGGATCGTACCCGTTGATAGAGAGCGTCAAGATTAGTGGTCAAAGTGCCATTATAGGTGACAGGATCAAATGGCATTAAATCAGAATTATCAGTAGTTGCAGCCAACTCATAAAAGGAGCGCAGTTCTCTGCCATAGACTAGCTTGGATGGAGAAAAACCCGTTGCTTCACTTACCGACGTTCTAAGAGCAAACAGAACAAATGGTAAATGTAAATGCCAAAGCTGGTGATTATCCTTAGCGTAAATAGCCAGCGCGGTCTTGATTGTCTGATTATATCTTTCAGTTGGGTTACTTTGTGGATAATAACGCGGACAGAAATGTATTTTGATATGGTGGTCTTCACAGAATTGTTTAAATCGCCTACTAGTAAATTGTGATCCATTATCCACCAGTATGATCTCCGGTACTCCATGATGCATGATAACATGATTGAACAGGGCGTCTTCGACAGTCTTCGAAGTCGCAGATTTCAATGGGACTCCTATACTCCACTTTGTGCACGAGTCAATGAAGACACAGATATAACGATGGCCACCGCGACTGCGGGGTAATGGTCCCACTAAGTCGCAAGTCAGAAGTCGAAATGGTTTGAGTGATGGCGGGTGCACCTGCATGTGCCCATGAGGCGTGGTATTGCGTGGTTTATGGCGTTGACAATCCAGACATCGGCGAACGGCGAGGCGCACATCTCGGGCCATTCTTGGCCAGTAATGGTTCTCAGCGATGCGACGGAGAGTGCGATTGATTCCGAGATGGCCAGACGGTAATGACGAGTGATGCTGCTTAATCAACTCCTCTCGAAACTCGGATGGTACAAGTAACTTAAGATCATCGGTTTTGGTAAGTCGATCTCGAACGGATTTGAAAATGGATGTGGGCGTAAGATGAAACTGCGGGAAATGAGTAGGATTCTGTTCTATCTTCTTACGTAAGGCGAGGTACCATGGATCCGTAATGGTACTAAAGTCGGGTAAAGGCGCAGTAATTCCCGTCAAGGCGGAAATGACGGTGGAAGGCTGCATTCGTGACAAGCAGTCAGGAACAACATGAGTGGAACCCTTCTTATGGAGGATCTCCATGTCGAACTGGTTTAGAGTAACTAACCAACGGGCCAGACGTCCGCTCGGGTTAGGAATGTTTCGGATCCATTTCAAAGCCAGGTGATCCGTCACACAGGTGAATCGCGTTCCCCAGATGTAGAAAGACCAGGTAGTGACCGCATGTAGTACCGCCAACAACTCCTTTTCTGTCGTACTGTAATTACGCTGGCTACTGGATAACGTTTTCGATGTGTATGCGACGGCGTAGGGCACTCCGTCTTCTTCTTGGATCAGCACAGCTCCAACTGCAATGTCCGAAGAATCACAGTGAATCTGAAATGGTTTAGAGAAGTCAGGACAGCGCAAGACAGGATAAGACGTAAGGCAATCCTTCAACTTCTGAAAGGCAGATTCCCGTTGCTCAGTCCATTCAAAACGGGTATCTTTATGTAGCAGCTGGTTCAACGGGGCGGCAGTTTCGGAAAAACTCGGAATGAAACGCCTAAACCATCCCACCATTCCTAGGTAGGCGCGGACGGCCTTTACAGACGTTGGTCTTGGATAATTTCTGATCGCGACGACCTTGTCTTCGGAGACTTGTAGTATGCCTCCTCCCACACGATATCCGAGGTAGATGAGCTCAGATCGGACGAACGTGGACTTTGTCCAATTTACCTTTAAGTTGGCTTGACGGAGGAGTCGGAAAACTATTTCTAAATGTTTCTTATGTAGTTCCGCGGTACGGGAAAATATTAAAACATCATCTAGGTATACGATTGTAAACTCTTGAGCTTCGCGAAGTACTCGCTGCATCAGACTCTGGAATGTCGCGGGCATCGTACTAAGCCCGAAAGGTGCATAGGCATGTTCAAAAAGACCCATATTGGGTACTATAAAAGCTGTTAAAGGTCTGGTGTCATCCGCTACGCGGATTTGATGATAGCCCGACAGGAGGTCAAGCGAAGATACAAAATACGCATCTTTCAGACGGTCCAGAGACTCATGAATCCGGGGTAAAGGAAAAGCATTGGATTTACACAAGGCGTTTACACGTTTGTAGTCGACGCAGACTCTTATCTCGCCGTTTTTCTTGCGGACCGGAACTACAGGCGACGCCCATTCAGACTCTGACGGAACAATGACGCCGTCTGCTAGTAATTTCTTAATCTGCTGATGCACAATCTCCAGGACCGGTGGTGACATCGGGTAGTAGCGCTGTTTGACCGGCACCGTATTCAACTCCTTCAGGTACATTCGATGCTCTACGAGGTCACACTTGCCACTCGAAGTGAGGAACTGCTGTTTCCATTTGCGAAGTAAGTCATTGAAGTCGGCTCTGTCAACGGGTGTTAAGTCCTGGTGGCAGAATTCCTCCATTTCATTAATATTTGGGTCTTCAATGGTCACATCCTTGACGTCCACCTCATCCACACAGTGTAGAGAAAAAGCGTCAGCACGAATGATAGTAGGGGCTGCACCATCTTGAAGAGTTACTCGATGTTGTCCGAAGTCAATGACGGTTCGGAGGGCTTGCAGTGTGTTCATCCCCACAATTAGAGGATGAGAGAGACGCTTCACAAGGTAACAATCTCCTGCCCAATTTGCGGGTCCCGCGTCCGTTTCTACAATGAGGTTGATCTTGACACACCCGACTACTTCGGCTTCTTCCCCATTGGCAACAGTCGCGCTTGCCGACACCGCGCGGATGTGATGTCCCCTTTTTTGTAATTCATGCCAATACTCACTTAAGATGACAGAGTGAGTCGATCCGGGGTCAATAAGTCCAATAACTGGAATCCCACCCATGTCTACTTTAATGTAGTACCGTTTCTGGGGGTCCGGCGCGTTCGCACAAGAAGACAAATCAATCTGCACCGATGGCTGATTGTTCACTGTTGTTGGTGAGGTTGTTCGGTTGCGGGGGTCGTGGTCACCTGCCTCGCCACGCCCCCTTGGCTGTTTAACTTCGGTGGCCGGCATGTACAAAGGCTGGATAGGACTCCCGTCTTGCCACAGTGATAACAAAATGGACGAGAAGTGGTTTGACAGTCTCGTTCCCGATGTCCAAACAGGCGGCAACCCCTACACTTGTAAGTGGTCATATTGGCAGGAGAAACCAGCGCCAGGAGTTGTGGTCTTGAAGCTCCAAAGTCACCGTAGAGAGGGTTGCATAGCATAGCGTTGGTCGGTGGAACGTAGGACGCTTGTTGTTCCAGTTGGTGCTCCGCCGCGACGCAAGTTATTTCAAAGGATTTTATTGAGGTATATACCGTAAGTTGGGAACCTACAAGACTAGCCAGTCGAGGGGGTAGGTGAGCCATGAGTAACGGTACAAGTTCGACTTCTTTGAGTGGAGTTGCGAGGTCGTCGTTCAGTGCCTTCATGGCCGCGATGTAGTGGGCCACCTTTTCGTGTTCTCCCATCGTTCTAGTATATAGTAAGACCTTCAACTTTAGTTGATGGTCTGCCGGCAGGTAAACGTTCTTCAGCGCCATTTCCAGTTCGGTCCATAGTGCATACTTATTTCCGGCGTACCACCGAGCGGCTGGCCCGTCAAATAGCGTAGGTATGGCGCGGAGTTTTTCGTCTTCTGTTAGTGGGTGAAGGGCAAGGCAATCTTTCAATTTGTTAAAAAAAAGTGGTAGACTCCCGTCGGCACCGGTGAACGTGATGTTGCGTCGTCGTGCCTCTTTTAAAAACATTTCTAGTTGTGGCCTAGAGCTTCTCCCTGGAAGAACCTGTCGCAGGAAATCGCGTTGCAACTCTAAATTGACCTTGAAGATTCGATTCAGTACTCTCTCCATCCGTATCTCCTCTCCTTGATCGTGGGAAAGCTCTTCCTCAGGCTCCAAGTCTGTTGGTCGAGTCTCGGGTAATGGTGAACTTACCAATTGCAAATTTGCAAATTTATCAATGTCGCCTAGGCAAGCTGGATGATCATTCACGTAGCTTTTCATATATTGTCGTTGCTCTTCCAGATCAGCCGCCGGTAACTCACATCCGACTTCCGTGGCTAATGACTCGAGCTTCTCTCCATCACAGTTGGTTAGATACTGTGTTAATGTTAATGGTACCACTAAGTAAGGAGGCCGTACAATGGTAACGTCTGCCATATCCTCAAACTGGTTTGCCGACTCCGGTGTCGCTAAGAAGTGGCTTTTTAATTCCTTTTTCAGGGTCTCCTTCGTGCCTTCTATCGGTAATCCTAACTGTTCAGCGATCTCTTCTAGCCGGGCCTTACTGGTGGCACTCAAAAACTGTATTAGGGTTCGCGGCATTATCTTTCGCACTTTTCACTATATATATTTATATAAATATATATATTTTTTTTTCCCACAACAATGTCTATCGTAATATTAAATAGTCTTACGTGAAGTAATTCACACGATAATTGTTATTAATACACTTATTATTTATAATTATCATAAAAAGGGAAGTAGGTGTTCCTAAACACCCCCTCCTCAAACCCAAGACGAATGCGACTAAAGAAAACTAACTGGTATATATTATACCACTTTTGGTAACCTATCTAGGCCTACGTGCTTATTATTAATATAATGAATTAATACTTCCTTATCATTCATTCCATACATACAATACTACGACCAAGAGTGTGTGAACTACCCCAATGCTGATAACTGAGCCAATTTGCACAAAACAAGTCAAATATATTCCGTGTCAAACAGAAAGGACAAACTCCTATCAATGGTTTACTATAATTAAAGTAAAATGACGATAATTTTTATATAGGCCCAATATTAAATAAATAGTTATAGATTGAATTACATAAAACCGATGTTGACTCCTCTGGATCCGTCCGTCCTCAACCCTGACGAATTGACGAAACTGTAATTATAACCACAACAGCACAAAGATTATCCGTAACCTAAGCCCTGTTGACAATCAAAACATTTTATTATCACTATTTTTTCTTAGCGAACATCTTTCAAAAATATAAATGCTATGATTAAGAATTTTAAAAAGTATCATTTACTGTTTGTTATTATCTTTTCGAAAACTATCATTTCCAAAATTATTAATATCACTTGTCAACAACTAATTCAAAACTACTGTTGTTTATATCTTTTCAAAACTATTGTTCTAGCCTAGAAATATCACTTTTGTCAACAATCCATTTAAAAATAAGATTATCATGTTCGTAACAATTTCACAACAATCATTCCAACCATTCTACAACCTCGGGCCCCAACGTTGGTGTGAGCCACTTTGTTGTGTTTTCTCCCCGGCTTAGGGTTCTTTAGGAGAGGCTGTAGGATCGAGGAACGAATGTTGTGAAATAATTACGACAAGATTTAATTAACAGAAATTATATTCTTGATAGAATTATGAAACCCTAAGATATAGAAAAATAGAGCACCTGTAGTAGCGTGGCCAATAAGCGTCTCCAATAAATAAAAAGTAAGCGATCACCTCATGGCTCAATCCTAAATCGTCACATTGTCTGGGCTGAGGAGGGAGCGGAGTCCGAACACCCCCTTCCGGGTGGGGTTTAGCCCATCATCGTCGAAATCAAATCCATGCCACCACAACTCCTGCCAGCCATCATCCTTATGACTTCTTCCTTCTTTAAAATCTCATTTTTTTTTTCTTTTTTTAAAATCCAAATCGGGTTATAAGAAATTCTCGGCCATCCTTTTTCGTAACATTTTCTAACAAGCCACCGCAAATTCAACCGGCCGCCAACCTCTCGCCAAAAACTTTTTTAAAGTAATAATAATAATAATAAAAGTATTTTTATTAATAAATAGAAATAAATAATAATAGATACTTTATGATTTTGTGATTTTAAAAGATCTGGCGATAATTAAATTGTGAATAATAATAAAAGATAGAAAAAAATTAATTTATTTTAAACCGATGATGTTTATTTGGAGGTTGGTTAATTGAACAAAACAAATATGGCGGATTTACAAATAAATAAATAAATTGAAAAAATTTAATAAATAATAATAAGAAGATATGTAATCGTAATATTAAGATTTAGTATATCCAGTAAACTGGATACACATATAAAAAGGTAGGGTTGCACGCTACAATATTGAATCTTAACAATTGGAATAGCTCAAAACATTTCTTATAAAAATATATTTTGTGGACTGTAGTCGTATTAATTCTTCAGTAGGTATGCGTAATACCAGTTCCCGAGAATCCGCCGTGAAGAGGACAAAAGAAGGTAAAGGCAATTTATCAAATTCTTCAATGTGAATAGATGAAAGTTGCTGAAGACGGCAGGGAGGTACCAACTCTCCTTAATCTTGGTTTTTTGGGCGGGAAAGGGGCGAAGTACGTCTATCAAAGATCCATTTCTCGCGGTAGTCATTAGGAAGCTGCGATTTATATTCCTATCTTCAGGCAAAGTGTAGATTTCAAGGAGGTTGTCACGCGCACAAGAGAAAAAATTTGTCTCTTATAAATTATGAGCACTTTCTCACAGCTAACGGGCTTCTCTACCAACTTATCTCCATGCGTTTGGTGTATTTGAATAAGTTGAAAAAGAAAATTGTCTTTACAAGGTATTATATGCCTGTCATTATTATTATTATTATTCGAAAGTTTTACCAGGGATATTTAACAAATTGCCATTTAAACTAAAAGAATTGAACAAAATAGGGAAAATAAAAAAATATATAAAGAAATACTTAATTTGAAATGCAGACTATTAGCCATTTTATGATACATATAATTTTATATATATATTTTTATATTATATATATAAATTTTATTATATACTGTATATAACAATATCATCCTTCAGAGTTCAGAAGGATCTCATTCATTGCCAGAAGGCTAGAGTGAGTACTCTATACTGGTTTATTATTATTAATTATATTTTATATCTTGCAGTGCACTAAGATCGCTCGACAAGCGGAAGCTTGGGCGTGATAATGTTAATTAATAGCAAATTGTTTTTTCTCAATATATGCACCTTGTCCGGGGTTACTGGTCAAGGAAAAAAGTTAAGTGAAGAACCGGTGCGAGTTTACTCGGACATGCTTTCATATTTATCAATTACTAGATTGTAGAAGTAGACAGTAGTAGATAGTGGTAATATTGTATTTTTGTTCTATTACTAAGCCAAGCTATGGCTTAAAGGGCCCCTCTTCCACTCAACAAGTAGGCCTACTCAAGTAACCACCTGCTTTACATACCCTCCGAAAGTGCCAGAAAGTGTACCAAGTGTGGAACTTGAAACCACAACCTTTCTGGTGAAAGTCAGATTCTGCAGCAATGAAATAAAATGACACTTCTTCGTTTTCTGAAATGTACCTTGGTATATGAACTTTCTTTACTTTCCACTAATTACTGATTTGACACTACTGGCTTTATTTGAGTGCATATATGCTTGCCATTTTGACTCTACAGGTGCCATAGAGCAGTGGCGTAGAGGTTTCTCTTCGAATCTGTTATGGGCTATCTCATCATATTATTAGGGTTATTACGTAACTTCACAATATAGTATACATAATGGGGAACTAAGTTTCCATTTGTCGACGTCGTTCTGTGCTGGCACTTACGGTGGAAAATTACGAAATTACAACTAGTTTCGTAGTTTCTTAACAAGGTTACGAGCAAGTTCTCCACACTTCATACAAGTCTATCTGGATAATCTGAAACCCAAACAGTCACCATTTTGAGATAACTTAGCTAACTATGGCAATATGTCATTAAGTTTAAGCTCTTGAGACATCTTTATACAATATGCAAATACATTAAAAAATTGGACCGTTCTAGTATATTTTCTGATGGCAGACCCACGTAAATTACCGTAGAACTTCACTGGTAGCTCTAAGGACGTGTATAATTGCACGTAGACTATGCAGGCCTGTCGCTATGGGGAAATTAAATTTAAAGAATTAACAAATAAAAGAATACAGTATATATTTCTGTTAAACTATACAATTAAGTCTGAAGCCCCCCCCCCCCTATTGTTTGTCATTGCACTAGATAGAATTGAATTTGCCAGACGTGCGACATTTCACTACATACTGCAGGTTCGCAGCCTTACCCGATATAAAATCTTGGTTACAGACGAGGCGATTATAATAACGGTATTTATTTAATCCCCTGGTAATAAAAATGTAAACAAGATAATTTTATAATGGAAAGTGCTATTTAAAATTTGTTTGTTTACAGTTATAATCCTAGGGTATTTATTTAACCCCGGTATTATAATCGCCTCGATCAGGCTGCTGAGTCACATTCTTTCATGACCAACATAATAAATATAGCCCTAACTCCGCTAGGTTGGCTTAGTAATAGAAACAATAAAAAGCCCTGATTTATTTATTTATTTATTTTAATAAATTAATTTTGAAATACATGTAGGCTACAGGCCTACAGAGAGAATGCAAAGTGTGAATGAAGATTCAGGTGGCTAGATTTCGTGGGAAATCACATAACATGGATCAATCCTATACCCTCCCCCCCCCCCTTCCCTCACCCCGCAAAACTTCCATTTCAAAGTTTTCTTGGAGTTGAAATGATTGGTTTACAACCAAGTTTAACTTAATACCCTGAGCTCCAGATGGCAGTACCAAGAAAAACTTTCAAAACCCACCGCCATTGTGCAAATTTAATGTACCAAACTATTTGACAAGTTTACAGTGAGTTCTGACTTATAGGGTGTATTCCAAGAGAAAAATTATGTATTTAACAAATGGTTGGTTGGACTTACATTGCCTGTTGTTTTAATAGTCATTAGAGGTATGGGCCTCATATGGTCATCGAACAATTAGGGCAGTGGAAGGGGCTCCGCCCTAATGAGGCCCATGCCTCTGATGACTATTAACACAACAGACAAAAGTCCAACTAACCCATTGTTAAATAGTATTACACCATTGCCATTAACACTTACAAACAAAATTATGTGATGTACTCGTAGAAGGTAGGTAGCAAAAATGCTGAGGTCCGAAAAAGTACAGATATTTAAAAAATAAAAACATTTCAAAAAGGGTTAAATTCATTCTTTTGAATTCAGTATAAATAAGTTTTCCACCTTTATTTTTAAAAAATTTCCCTCGGTGAGTGCCTTTGGTCCTTGGACCATTTGGAGGGGAAGCCGCCGGAACCCGTGATATTTTTATTTACCTTGTATATTGATGAATAATCTTTATTAACTTTGCATAACTTACCTCATGGTTAAAATTAAAATTCTTTGTACAGTTTTACGATATCATCATAAAATTCACGCCATCGTTATGTGCATGAAAATAAACACCAAAGTATGCAAGCTACAACATAAACTCGCCAAGATACAGTACATGATATAATAAATAATTAACAAATCACTAATAACACAGCCCATAGGATCTCGTCTTATTTAAAACAGTAACGTCAACAAAAGAGAACTAATTTAAAAGGCTGCGTCGTTTAGTACCTACAGTTTTGTTCTTAGCAAAAGTCTCTTTAATACCCATAGTTTCTAAATGATCAAAAAATAGTCTAGGTACGCTTTTTGGCAACATGATTCGTTAATTGTTTATCGTGTTCATATTGTATCTAGACAACGTTGCAGCTTGCATACTTTTGTGTTATTTTCTTGATCTTGGCGTGAGTCGAAACCGTTCTAGAATTACCGTATATTCTAACGTACAACTGTAATAGAATTTTAATTTTTACCATGGTTGATGAATAATGTTCAAAGCATATATACCTTATACAGTATTTATCATAAACTTTCCGTCGATTTTAAAGGCATGTAAAATTGTTTTGCCACTGAATTTTCCGTCAATTGTGAAGTTCTTGGTGGTAAAGAGAAGATGTGTAACCCAGAAAATTGTATAAATAAAAACAAATTAAGCCCATTGAAGGCAAACGTATTACACCAAGTACAGCAAAACACTTAATTAATGTACGTTCGCAGAGCTCATTTGATAGTGAATTCCGCCATTTTTTACTTTACTCGAGTTTTGTTACAAAGCTCGCCTGTAATAATGAAGCTTTACATGAAGTAAGAGTACTTGCTTTGTGTCTGAAATTACAAACGCAACATTGCGACATTTTCAGTACGTCAGGTGCGGGTTTTCGGTACCTAGAATATGCCATTAACAGTCAATTTCTATGCTGACTATCTGGTACGTCTGATAATGGATATTTCACTATGTTGCAAGCATTATTCCCTTATTTGGAACATTCATCTTACAATTTGCCATAATGTTGGGTTACTTTCTTCCATTGTGCATTTCTGAAGTCGATTATGCGGATGGCTATTTAGGTTAAAATATTATTGATATATTGATCATGTACCGTCTAAATGACGCAAGGGCGGATTTTAGGGGGGTCAGAGGGTCCGAACCCCCCTTCCAAATAAATTAACTTACACTAGATAACAATGGGTTTACAGTGAGAATTGAAAATAATTATGTTTCTTAATGTTATAATCGACTGAACCTGCCCGCTAACCCTCCCCCCCCTAAATTGGAGGCAAAATCCGCCCCTGAAATGACTCTGATGTACGAATATGGATGGCATTGAGAATGGATGTAATGTAATGGCTTTTGGTAATGTTTCTTATTTACATTCAGAACCAATTTGAGCATTCGTCAACTAGCTAAATTTTTACAATTTCAAATTCGGTTCCTTATAGTTATAATAACACATAAAATCGATAAATGATTTCTTATTCAATAGTAAATAATTAAATATTAACTGCTCATATTCTCATATTCACTGATAAACAAATCAAAAAATGAATATAAATGAATATGGCCGCTAGGCTGTTTTTTTCTTCTTAAATACAGTATGTGGTTTATCGACATTTACGACGGATTGAGTGAACCTAGGATTTGAAGTGGTGGCCCAATACTGAATGCATTTTTCATTGTTTTCTTTTACAATCGAAAATCACACTCTCTGAACAAATTTAACAGGGGTCAGAAATCAGCATGCTGAATGGAGCCTAGCAGATAGTTAATCCCTCTATTATTGCACAAAATTAAACTGCAGATGGACCTTTCCCTGGCCGTATGTTTAAATTTCGTATGTAATTGGTGGGGGACAAGCAAAACTACTGGGACCTGGTCCAGAAACAACCACACCGAGGTAGCCGGTAGGAACACATTAATAACGCAATTTAACTAAATTTATTTTGACTTTCGCTCTGGGGGATTCGACAACTATTACTGCAATATTTATTGGGAATAACGTGATAGCGATCGTTATTTCCATGCATCTCTAGGCAGTAAGATTCAAATTTAATACGGAACTTTACTTAATTTTCTATTTAACAGCTGAATGGCCAATATGGGCATACGGTGCACTTTAAATAGGTCACTTCAGGTTTACATGGAATCGCTCTCGCGTCGGTCGTAGATAGTTCATTAATATACTTAGGGTTGTTTTACATACTGATATTTAGTTGTTTTCTTACTTGTTGTGGTTTTCAACCTTTTCCGAGCTCGGTATGGAAGATCACCTTTCCTGAGATAGATTCTTGCATCCAAAGTAGCTATGCAGAAGCAGTTGAGGATTAAATAATATGATAAAGGTAAAAGATTTTATAAAGATTATAAAGAACTGGTAACGTTTTTTTGGACCATCACAAAGCTTTCCTTATACTACGTATAAATTGGAAAGCAATAAAACAGCTGAGTTGTTGGAAATTTGAAGTCTTGGCACTGAACAATAAAATCCAACCGAGACCAGTCCTATACATTTTATCAAATATTAGCACGTAGCATAATTGTACGCACAAACTTCTTGACCTTGGTCCTAGAATTTGACGATTTTCTGTCACAGCCATGGTGATCCACGGAAAATCATAAAATAATTCTAGTGGTCCACGGACAAAAAAGTTTGGGAACCCCTGGTCTAGCCTATTCCATGCAATGCCATTCTCCCATCGGGAATTCCCGTACTTTATGATGGGGAAAATCGAGACAGCCTAGGACAATTAATTACCGTACCATACCAATACTCATAATTGTCTATTAAAGTACTTATACTATTTGATAAATATGTGGGGTTCACTCAATCATTCTTACCGGTTCTTTCCAATAGATTGCCCATGGTAGAGGGAAAACGTGGCAGCAGAGTAGCAGACAAATGTTATCCATTAAACATTCTCGTAGATTGCCGTTTTCAGACCCAACAATGTACGAATTTTCAAAACTTCTGTTTCTTGCAATTTTGAATATTTCTGGTATAGAGTCGACTTGATTGCATTGTACGGAACAACCCACAATCAATTTTCTGGTTGGATCAAGCCAATCTACTGAATTATGCATTACATGATGATTTCCTTTAATTTCGCCTAAGCAGTCTGATAATTAGCACGCAATTAAGCAGTCCATTAGTCGATATGATTTTCTAGTCAAGAGAGGCACAGGGATTTCCATTTTCCAAGCATTCGCACAGCAATCATTTTATTGTGACCAGCGGAGCCTACGGGGCTAATTTTGCTTACCATTAGGCGGGGTTTCCGCCGACCTCTCATCGCGGAATGCACATACGTTGGCGTGGTAGCTGACATTGAAGACTTAGGCGGGGTTTCCCTTTGCAGAATGCAAATGACATTGACGGAAATTTGAATTTTTCTTTTTATAGTAATCTATTAAAATGTTTGTACGTAACATATCCCATGACGCCATTTTTTTAATTTTAGTTTGTTTGTTTGTGATTTTACTCTATGATCGTTGATCAATTTTAACTATGGCATAGAGTAAAACAAAAATTTCCATCAATGTCATTTGCATTCTGTAATGAGAGGTCGGTGGAAACCCCGCCTTTATTAGTGATATCTGCTACCACGTCAACGTATGTGCACTCTGCAATGAGAGGTCGGTGGAAACCACGCCTTAGGATGAGTTCGGTAGACTTAATATACGATTTATATTATCAGTATTTCATGTTTTACGAATATATCGTAATACTCAATACATATACAGTAGGTGTACAAGATCTCATCGTACCTGCATGCATCTATATTACAAATTTCCTACGAGGTAAAAAATTTTATAAAGATTATAAAGAACTGGTAACGTTTTTTTGCAGATGTACAGAGACAGATTTGTGTGGACTTGAAAGTAGATGATCGTTTTTCATAGGTGGCGCACGAGTCGCCAGTCACAGGTTAGGCGCCAATATTTAAATTGTGACTAGGTCGCTCCTCTTAACTCTATTGGGAAACTCATTACAAATTATACGAGTGCTGGCGTAGGCTGTTTCATGTATAATACTGTAGATTATAGTTAAAAGAAGAAATTTGTCCATAACTAGCAGGGAAAGGATGTGCAGAATGTAGTCTCTCTCAAAACGCATTAAAAAATCATAAGAAAAAAAAATGGAAATCTTTTATTGCGATAGCCTACATAAGAACCGGTCCGAGTTCACTCGAACATGCTTTCCAATTTATCAAAATTATTAGATAGGGAAAATTAGTAATTTTATGGCAAATATTTTTCCTATGGTTAAATTTCCGATATCTCGGGGGGGGGGGGGGGGGGGCGGTTGTCCACCTGACGTCACTGGAAGTGAGGTAAATTCTCGATAGGCCAAACAAACACATTAATTACCACACAGCAATAATGGCAGGGCATGCAATGCATTTGAGCGCGAATTTTCTATCATTTGTTTCAAAAAATAATTTTTTGGGCAAAACCAAATATTTTTTTGGGAAAGCAACCTATCCGGTTTCGTTACTCAATTTAACACCTAAAACATGCTTGAAGGTAGAAATCATCGATAGAAAGGTTTCGCATTTTTTAGTCATTTTTTCATTAAAATTTAGTTATTTTTATTTTTTTACCCCCAGAAGCAAACTATCAAGGGGCAAGCGACCCCCCTCATTTTGTCAACATTAATAACGACTACAATCTACGAGAATTTAAAAGAAATCGTTGGAGCCGTTTTTGAGAAATAATTTTTTTAGACGTTTTTTTGGAGTTTTTTGAAAATAAAACCCCCCCAATTTGTGTTAGCCCCCCAAAAAAAAACGATCCCGAGGTATGATTTTTGTGAACCTACATGCCAAATTTCACTTAAATCCACCGAGTAGTTTGCCCGGAAATCGACGAACAGACAGACCGACCGACAGACCGACAGACCGACAGACCGACCGACAGACAGACATTTTGTAAAAACCACTTTTTTGGGTTCCTGGGACCTCAAAACGTGTAAATCCGTTGAAATCTCGGAATCGAAAATTTCGACCATCACAAAGCTTTCCTTATACTACGTATAAATTGGAAAGCAAAAATGAATGTCCCATATCAAGTCTCATATTTAAAAATGCGTCGGACAAACACCAAATTTGGCAGCAACGTAGAGTATGGTACCTAGATGATTCATTTTTTGGCAGCCATCTGAAACCAAGTCAATGAAACAAAAACTCTCTAAACCGGGTCTTTTTTAATCCCCCTGCAGGATATAATTATAATTTTAAATTAGAAAAATAACAATAAATGAATGAACAAAATTTTAAATGGTATTTTATTACTTATTTATTTACCATCATTTCTAATTTAACATAATAACAGTATCCTACCTCGTCATGTTATGTGAGTACCCCTATTGTACGTTTGTAAAAAATACACATTCCTATTAATTTTTGATTGTATTTTGTCTTTGGTAAGACAGCATCAGGATCACTCGGAAATGCGGGAAAACCACGTCATGTATGCAGAAAACCTATCACACCTCGCCCTAAAATCAATATTGCTGGATCTGGTTGCTAGTGGCAAATTCTAATAATTGTTGATTGTTTTTTGTCTTTGGTAAGACAGCATTATGATTACTCGTAAATGCAGGGACACCACGTCATATGTTTAGAAAATTTTCCATAACTCCCCTAAAATCAATATTGCTGTATCTGGTTCTTAGTTACTAATAATTGTAGATTATTTTTTGTCTTTGGCAAGACAGAATCAGGACTACTCGGAATAATGCAGTGACACCACGTCCACGTCATATGTTCAGAAAATCATGCACACCTCGCCCTAAGATCAATATTTCTGGATCTGGTTGCTAGTGGCAAATTCTAATAATTATTGACTGTATTTTGTCTTTGGTAAGACAGCATCATGATTACTCGTAAATGCAGGGACACCACGTCAGATGTTCAGAAAATTTTCCATAACTCCCCTAAAATCAATATTGCTGGATCTGGTTGTTAGTGGCAAATTCTAATAATTATTGATTGTTTTTTGTCTTTGTTAAGACAGCATCATGATTTCTCGTAAATGCAGGGACACCACGTCATATGTTTAGAAAATTTTCCATAACTCCCCTAAAATCAATATTGCTGGATCTGGTTGTTAGTTACTAATAAATGTAGATTATTTTTTGTCTTTGGTAAGACAGAATCAGGACTACTCGTAATACTGCAGTGACACCACGTCCACGTCATATGGTCAGAAAATCTTGCACACCTCGCCCTAAAATCAATATTGCTGGATCTGGTTGTTAGTAGCGGTTCACATTGAAGGCTGTTGATAAAACTGCTGACGTTGCTGGAAATCAAATTACATCCTTGGTTGGCTTGACACGAAAAATCTTCCAAGTCACGAGATGCACAGCCAAATAAAGAACCTCTCTGTCACTTCTATTTTAGTCCATTTTGATCAAAAGCAATAAAAATCAAATCACTGTTAAAATGTTTTTCCTTCTGCGTTACAATTTTCACTTACTTTCATGTCAATTTTGAAAATAATGAAATTATACTGCGGTTGACATTGCTTGTTACCACCGGAGTAGCCAAAGTACTATCATAGAATGCGCTTCCATTGTATTTTGCAATAAAATTCTTATTCACTAAGCCTATTGATATGCTTAATATATTGTATTTTGACGTGCTCAACCTGATGTTGTAGAGTAGGGTTTATAGTCCAGGGTAAATGATTTTTGAAACCAAAATAATTTATAGTAGAATAAAACCCATTAAAAACGGAATATAATATGACAAAAATGAAAGGAAAAATAAATTGCAGGTGTTCTGAGGTCGGGAAGTAGGAAAAGGGTGAGTTTTTAACGGTGAAATACGGTATATCTTGATTTCCGGCAAAACTAAAACTCCTATGGAAAAACGTTTAATAGGAAAGTTGTAGGCAATACAAAGATCTACAACTTTGTGTGTGTCACAAGTATACGTAAACAGTGTCACAAATAAACACGGTAATTTACTAATCATTAGGAGGCAGCTTAGCTGCTGTACAATATATACATAATATCATGAACCTGACATCCTGAATACTGTTGGTATCTTGAATACTGATCGAAAAGCCACTTATTGAATAAGGAAGGTTAAGTGAGTGCCTGGCAATGTCAGCAATGAAAAGACGTATAAAGGCAACCTTTGACCACCCACCATCAGCACTGTAATAAGTCGGATCTGAAAGTGCTTTTGCTATTGCCCCGCGCATTTGAGACCTGTACCGTACGCGAATTTTCAAATGTAAACAAGAAATAAAGACGCTTCCAAAAAAGTTATTGTGCTTCTATGGACGGCATAAAAAGTGATATATTTACATAAATTACTATAAAACTATCTATTCTAGCCCTCTATAGTTTTAAATTCTATTAACCAATGCGCAATTCAATCTTCATTCTGTAACAGATAAAATGTTGCCGTGACGCCGAACGTTTCATTCGGGCTGATGAATAGAAATACCTTTCGCGATAACTGCTTTCTCTTCTTAACATTTCCTCCAGTCTTCTTTACTTTCCTTAGCGTTCAATCGTTATACAGTCTTAAAGCCTAATTGTTTTCCTTTCTTCTTGAAGGAAAAAGGAAAGAATTATTTTGTGAAGTGTGGCTTAACGATGCAGGCGGGAAATACCTAACAGTTGATCAATGTTTAACGATAAAAAAGTTCATAATTGCATATGAAACCTGCGGATGTTTTCATAATTGCCATAATCTACTGTAGAACAAATCTTTGGGCCGCTCTTTCTAGCAGCACTTGTTACTTTCCTATTTATACATTAGGATATAGTATATAAGGAATGTTTGTGATTGTTGAAATATTCGATTTTGAAATTTCAACGGATTTACACGACTTGAGTTCACAGTACCAAATAAAAATGTTTTTCCTTTTCTATGTATACGTAGTAGTTATAATAAGAAAATGTTTGATTTCATTTTTTCAGTGGATTTACCCGTTGTAGGGTACCAGGAACCCAAAAAAGTGGTTTCTACAAAATGTCTGTGCGACTTAATGAATTTTGATTAAATTCGACCGGTACTGTATATCTACCTATATAGATATCTATTTTTTTATTTTTTTATTTTTTTCTAACTCAATATTTCTGGGGAGGTTGTAAGTGCCAATTAAAGTAATGAAACCAAACAGGTTATTTTTGAAAGCAAGGTTTTCTTTATGAAAAGAAAATAATTTATTGAAGTAGGCCTATTTATAGATAATCCATACCCCTTTACCTTACATTTCCCTGTTATTATCACTGTCTAGCCCAGTGGTTCCCAAACTGTGGTCCATGGAGCACCGGTGGTCCACAGGCATAGATTAGGTGGCCCATGGACCAAAGTAAGAAATAAGAAAATAAAACAGCAGAGTTATTGGAAATTTGAAGTAAAATACAGTAAGACTTGGCACTGAACTATAAAATCCAACCGATACCAGTCCTATACATTTAATCAAATATTAGCACGTAGCATAATTGTACGCACAAACTTCTTGGCCTTGGTCCTAGAATTTGACGATTTTCCTGTCACAGCCATGGTGGGCCACAGAAAATCATAAAATAATTCTAGTGGTCCACGGACAAAAACGATTGGGAACCCCTGGTCTAGCCTATTCCATGCAATGCCATTCTCCCATCGGGAATTCCCGTACTTTATGATGGGGAAAATCGAGATAGCCTAGGACAATTAATTACCGTACCATACCAATACTCATACTTGTCTATTAAAGTACTTATACTACATGATAAATATGTGGGGTTCACTCAATCATTCTTACCGGTTCTTTCCAATAGATTGGCCATGGTAGAGGGAAAACGTGGCAGCAGAGTAGCAGACAAATGTTATCCATTAAACATTCTCGTAGATTGCCGTTTTCAGACCCAACAATGTACGAATTTTCAAAACTTCTGTTTCTTGCAATTTTGAATATTTCTGGTGTAGAGTCGACTTGATTGCATTGTACGGAACAACCCACAATCAATTTTCTGGTTGGATCAAGCCAATCTACTGAATTATGCATTACATTATGATTTCCTTTAATTTCGCCTATGCAGTCTGATAATTAGCACGCAATTAAGCAGTCCATTAGTCGATATGATTTTCTAGTCAAGAGAGGCACTGGGATTTCCATTTCCCAAGCATTCGCACAGCTATTTTATTGTAACCAGCGGAGCCTACGGGGCTAATTTTGCTTACCATTAGGCGGGGTTTCCACCGACCTCTCATTGCGGAATGCACATACGTTGACGTGGTAGCTGACATTCAAGACTTAAGCGGGGTTTCCCATTGCAGAATGCAAATGACATTGACGGAAATTAGAATTTTTCTTTTTATAGAAATCTATTAAAATGTTTGTACTTAACATATCCCATGACGCCATTTTTTAATTTTAGTTTGTTTGTTTGTTTGTGATTTTACTCTATGATCATTGATCAATTTTAACTATGGCATAGAGTAAAACAAACATTTCCATCAATGTCATTTGCATTCTGTAATGAGAGGTCGGTGGAAACCCCGCCTTTATTAGTGATATCTGCTACTACGTCAACGTATGTGCACTCTGCAATGAGTGGTCGGTGGAAACCCGGCCTTTTTAGTGATATCTGCTACCACATCAACGCATGTGCATTCTGCAATGAGAGGTCGGTGGAAACCCCGCCTTAGGATGCGTTCGGTAGACTTTATATACGATTTATATTATCAGTATTTCATGTTTTACGAATATATCGTAATACTCAATACATATACAGTAGGTGTACAAGATCTCATCGTACCTGCATGCATCTATAATACAAATTTCCTGCGAACACTTGTGAAACTCCTACTGGAACCTGGCAGTTTCCGTTTCCGATTTTCAAATACTTTGTAAACATAGTACACAAAGCTCAAGAAGATTTGAAATTTAAGAAAATACAAACTATCTTATTATAAATTCTCATTTTTGCACCTGAATTATTGTTGTACTAGAAAAACACGATATTATTATTAATAATTACATTAAACAGATTAACCTATTCAGAGTTAGTAGTCTAAAATAATAGTCTGTGTTTTTTTGAGAGCTTCCATTGTCTTTGAATTTGAAACGAGGAATTAATTAATTTAGTCAAAAATACGTCCTGTTTTGAATACAAAATATTTGCGAATTTCTACCTTAAGGTCTTGAGTCGCAAATTTTGTACCGGACAGTAGGTGGGAAATAAAATAGGTGCAAAAATGACTTTTTCTTTTTAATTTTAAGCTTTAGCAGCTGCACAAACTTCAATTCAGCAAAATCTGTTCAAATCGGTTCTCACGAGCATTTTTCTTTTTCAGTGTCCTAGTTTAACATACAAAACACAAAATAATTCCCTGGAATCAAACCACAAATTTTAACGCTTCTTCATTTATTTTCTCCTCACTTCCGATGTGCCAAAAATGGCGAGTTTCCACCCCCGTTATCCTCCCTTATTAAGTCGGTGTCACGTGATCTGTCACTACTGAAGGCATATGCTTTGCTCCTGATATGATTGGCATTCAATCATTCTAGCTCTGATTAATTTTTCATTGGACCAAAAGGAAGGATTCAGCAGCGAAGTAATTAAGATGTTGAGGTTTGGGAGGTAATCCATCAACGTCCCCCACTGAACGCAGACTGTTTGCTAATTATTCGCCCGATTAGAATTTCTATTCCCGTAATTTCCTCTTATAAAATTGTACGCATCAACGAGTTGGCAGGTGATTTTACACAAGTTTCTTTCATTGACGTTCAAAAATATCCGAAAATATGTTTAAACAAAACCTGTTTCTAAAATGTATCAATTATATAATTACTCAGTCTCTCACATTTTTGCTTTCCAATTTATACGTAAAGGTTAGGTTAGTATAAGGAAAGCTTTGTGATGGTCGAAATTTTCGATTCCGAGATTTCAACGGACTTACACGTTTTGAGGTCCCAGGAACCAAAAAAAGTGGTTTTTACGAAATTTCTGTCTGTCTGTCGCTCTGTATGTCTTTCTGTATGTCTGTCAGTCTGTGCGTATGTCTGCCTGTCTGTCGGTTCATCGATTTCCGGGCAAACGTCTCTGTGGATTTGTGTGAAATTTGGCATGTAGGTTTACAAAAATCATACCTCGGTACAATTTTTTTTATTTTGGGCTAACTCAATTTCAGGGGGTTTTATTCTCAAAAAACTCCAAAAAAACGCCTAAAAAAATTATTTCTCAAAAACGGCTCCAACGATTTCTTTTAAATTAACATGTATTCTAGTCGTTCTTAATGTTGATAAAATGCGGGGGGTCGCTTACCCCTTGATAGTTTGCTTCTGGGGGTAATAAAAATAAATAATTGAATTTTTATGAAAAATGTTTAAAAAATAATTTTTCTGCAAAACCTTTCTATCGATGATTTCTACCTTCTAGCATGTTTTAGGTGTTAAATTGAATAACGAAACTGGACAGTTTACTTTCCACAAAAAAACTATTTGGTTTCGTGCAAAAAAAAATGTTATGAAAAAATGAAAGCAAATTCACGCTGAAATGCATTGCGTGCCCTGCCATTATTGCTGTGTGGTAATGTGTTGGTTTGTCCTATCTAGAATTTACGTCACCTCCAGTGACTTCAGGTGGACGACCCCCCGCCCCCTCGTGATATTTTAACCATGAAATTAATCATTTTCTCTCCCTACTAATTGAGAAATGGGAAAGCATGTTCGAGTAAACTCGGACCGGTTCTTTCTACAGACCTTGAATAGGCAAATTGTAAGAGTATGTAGATGATTAATTGTTATACTGTATCTAGGCATGGAGCAAACAAAAGGTCTTAAATTAATGCAACACACATACACTAATTTCTTTTCATTGCTAGGTACATTTGTGAAATTAACGGACAGAAAGGAGATCAAAGGACATTCGAAAGGCTGCTTATTCGTTGAATGCCTCTTCGATCGAAGATTGATTATTTTATGGCGGCAAATGTAACGGGTTTAAATATATGGCGGGAGACTAGAGGGGCATGCGCAAGCGCGAGTGATAGCAGAGACGGGGCTCAACGTGCAGAGAACAGACGGAGCAGGGTTTTGTGAGGGAGTAAAGAAGAGAATGTTTTCCGTTATGATAAAATAGTATACCCATTATTTTATGGACACGATATACCTGTGGGTATACTATTTTATCAAAACGGAAAACTTTCTCTTCTGTACTCTCTCGCAAAACTCTGCTCTGTCTGTTCTCTGTACGTTGGGCCCCGTCTCTGCTATCAGTCGCGCTTGCGCATGAAACTCTGGTCTCCCGCCATATATTTAAACCCGTTACACAACCACTGGCTACTGTGGCTTTTTCTAGACAAGCTTGAACTGCCAGACTTCTAAGCACATCTTCCGATTATTTCGCTGCTTGGTCGGGGACTAAGCTTATTCGTTATATTCGCAGCTAACCACCATATCTGGTGGCCTTTTCGATGTCCGCCACCTGCGACCCCGCAAGTATTCTGCATCTCAGCCCTAGCAAATTTGAAAGGCGGAGGGAATTGAAATTATCTTCATGCTTTAAGGGTGTACAGCCCGTAGGAAATTGGCAGCCCGAAATTTAGTTCTTTTTATTTTTTATTTAATTAACAAAGCATGTTATTAAAGATTTGGCTCATCGAAGTTGTAGAATACTACTTCATGCATCATATAATAAGGTGTTTTTAGTTTCCGAAATTGTAGTTTTTTTTATAAAATCGATAATACGTGAAAAGTTTTGTTTGTAAAATATTTGCATGTTTCTGAAAAAACTACAATTTTGAAAATTAAAAATATCTTATAATATTATGCATGAAGTAGTCTTCTACAACTTTGATGAGCCAAATCTTTAATAACATGCTTAGTTAATGAATAAAAAATAAAAAGTACTAAATTTCGGGCTGCAAATTTCCTACGGGCTGTACACTCTTAAGGACATGTGAGGTTAGGTTAGGTTAGGTTCCCAAACTTGTCCGTGGACCACTAGATTATTTTATGATTTTCCGTGGACCACCATAGCTGCGACTGAAAAATCGTCAAATTCTAGGATGATTTGTGCCTACAATTACATGCAAATATTTTATTAAACGTTTACATAGGTATCAATTTGATTTTATGGTTCAGTGCCAAGACTTACTGTATTTTACTTCAAATTTCCAATATCTCAGCTATTTTATTTTCTTATTTCCTACTTTGGTCCGTAGATCACCTGATATATGTCCGTGGACAACAGTTTGAGAATCCCTGCCCTATAGAACGGAGGTCTTATGCAGGATATTAATTTTTTTCAATTGACCTGTGGGACATTAATTTGCTATATACAGGCCAATGGCCGATGTCCGAAGTGACCCTAATTAGAAAGCTTGTCCACAATTTACCACAACGTTCCCGCTAGTCTCCTTGTTAATTTCTGCATGAGTCTGTCTCTGTTAATGGGTGTAGTTGGTCGGAGCTGCTCTATAGAACGGAGGTCTTATGCAGGATTTTAATTTATTTCAACTGACCTGCGGGACATTGATTTGCTATGTGACCCTAATTAGAAAGCTTGTCCATAATTTACCACAACGTTGGCGCTAGTATCCTTGTAAATTTCTGCATGAGTCTGTCTCTGCTAATGGAGCGTAATGAAATCTGTCTCTGAGTCGCACCTCTCGGCTCTCTCCTAAACTAATTTTCCTCCTCAACGTCTACAATTTTCTATTAGGCCTCATCTGGGAGACATAAATTCATTTAGTGAAACCATTTTCTTTAACGAAGTTCAAGGTAAGTAGCATGGCTCATGTCAACTGATGTAGCCTACTTTGAACTTGCAGTTGATGCTTTCTCAGCAATAATTCCTTCGAAATGGCCACACTCATTGTGTTTCCGTTGCTGAAATTAGAGGATATGAAGAGGAGGTTATCTAAGAGGTTATATAAGAGGTATCTTCAACCAAAATTAATGTAATTATATACCATATGATACTGTAATATAAGCGTTACCGTAGGGCTTTACAGCATAAATAATTAGTATGGGCGGCAAATAAATCAATTAGACTAGCTATAAATCTGGAGAAATGGGGGTTCATTTAGCTCATGGCACGAAAATCCGCCAAATTTGCGTCACGATGAAGCAATTTTTGATTTAAGAAAATGTAGCTATTTGGCATTTTTTTATTAATTCACAGAACATCGCCGGCTAAATGTCAAAACAATACCTTCCCGTACATGATATTCTTGTTGAATTTGAAGCATCTCTTTAAGAGGAGCACCAGTAGCATTAAGCGCGGGCTAGTGGGACATTTATTACCGAAGATACGACAACATGCGCCAGAGAAATATTCTACGAGCAGACTGTCATTGAATATAGTATATAACTCCAGTTACTCTAAACCTGTTGACCATTTTCATTTTCATTTTGGGAGACTTGTCTTCAAATTTTTTGATACTAAATATAAGCTCAGTCCAAGCGTGCCAGGACAGAATCAGCTGAATTATTGTGTTCTAAATTACTACATGCTTTTAATAGCCCTACAAGAACCTGGTGTCTTAGGGCCATCACCATTTTCAGCTTATTTCATATTCCTGTACGCAGCCGTACTGGCGAATTTTTAAGAAGTTAAGTAACTATAAAAACACTCATGAAAAAAAAAACATTTTCGCCCTCTCTTAAAATTAACTGCTTAAAAGAATAGCGTGGTAATAAACAGCAATATTCTCATTTACCCTCTTTACCAATCAAGGTAAGGTTTTTGAAAATGCACGTACCTAACGTAAATATTGGTGAACCGGGTCAAAACTTGTATTTAGCATTTATTTGGTTCTATGCTCCCAGACCGTCCCCAGGAATTCTGAGAATTCAGTCGAAATAAATAAATATTGACTTTCTGTTCTATTACTAAGCCAACCTAGCGGAGTTAGTGTTATAAAGCCCTCTCATACACTCAACTAGGAAGGTCCGGGACCGCCTGCTTTACATGCCCTCCGAAGCATGGCCAGAAAATGTAGCAAGAGTGAGACTCGAACCAACAACCTTTCGGGTGAAAGTCGGAGTCTTGGTACTTTTAAGGTATTCGTGAATAATAATATCCATTATTATTACTTATTAATATTATAATTCATTCTGAAATAGATCATTCATTCATAACCATTTTGAAGCATTTATCTATTATCATACCTTTTAGCCTATTGATCTGCAGAAGCTTTGCTTAATGTCACTGCGACATTATGTAATGAGCCCCTGTATTGATTACCTGCGAGATTACAGCTCAACTACTTTACAAATTGCACAATTAATTTGGCGGTGTCAGGAGAGGACAAGAAGTCCCTCGAGCTGACAATCGTCTCCAAGGAGAATTTCTACCGCTTATACTCCTTACACCCCTCCCCCATCCCACCCCCCCCCCCCCACCACCGTCCATTGCCTAGAAATTTTAGAGCTCTTGAGTGCTATAACTTAATCAATTCCTGGCCTTGCGGGCTTTGCTGCAAGAAACTGATAAAACAATTTCTAGCTCTCGTAGACAATTTTATTACTAGCCCTGGAACCTAGGCTAGGAGTGGGGAACCCTCTTTTTGCTTTCCAATTTATACGTAGTATAAGGAAAGCTTTGTGATGGTCGAAATTTTCGATTCCGAGATTTCAACGGATTTACACGTTTTGAGGTCCCAGGAACCCAAAAAAGTGGTTTTCACGAAATGTCTGTCTGTCTGTCTGTTCATCGATTTCCGGGCAAGCTACTCGGTCGATTATGATGAAATTTAACATGTAGGATAACAATAATCATACCTCGGGACCTTGGGTTAACTCAATTTGGGGGGTTTATTCTCAGAAAACACCAAAAAACGTCTAAAAAAATTATTTCTCAACAAAGGCTCCAACGATTTCTTTTAAATTCACATATACTGTAGTCATTATTAATGTTGACCAAATGCGGGGGGTCGCTTGCCCCATGATAGTTTTAGTGGGGGTAAAAAAATGAAAATAACTCAATTTTCATGCGAAACCTTTCTATTGGTGATTACTACCTTCAGGCATGTTGTAGGTGTTAAATTGAGTAGCGAAACCGGACAGGTTGCTTTCCAAAAAAACTATTTGGTTTCGTGAAAAAAAATTTCTTTGAAAAAATGAGAGAAAATTCATGCTCAAATGCATTGCGTTATTACTGTGTTGTAATGTGTTGGTCTGACCTATCTAGAATTTACCTAACCACCTGTGACGTCAGGTGGACAACCCCCCCCCCCCGAGATATTCGAAATTTAACCATTGAAAATTATTTACCATGAAATTACTCATTTTCTCTATCTACTAATTGATAAATTGGAAAGCATGTTCGAGTAAACTTGGACCGGTTCTTTATACATGGAACCAATGTTCATGATTCTAGCGACTCACATACCTACTGAGAGCCATACATAGTGTATTGAAATCAAATGAAGTAGAGTAAAAACTTAAAATTTTATTGCACAAAACCTACCTGTGCACTACTACGGCCTAGTAAGTACCTATTATAGTAGTAATTTTATTCATGTTCCTATTTTTTTAGGAATAAATAAATAAATATTGACTTTTTGATCTATTGAACGGAGCTAGGACTATAAAGCCCTTTCTTACACTCATTTAGGAAGACCCGGGATCGCCTGCTTTTCATGCTCTCCGAAGCATGACCAGAAAATGTAGCGAGTGTGGCACAAACTTTTTGGATGAAAGTTGAAGTCTCTACATGTCCTGACTCAGTTATCAGGAATCAGTAATGATTATTGCTTTCCAATTTATGCGTAGTATAAGGAAAGCTTTGTGGTGGTCGAAATTTTTGATTTCGAGATTTCAACGGATTTACACGTTTTCAGGTCCCAGGAACCCAAAAAAGTGGTTTTTATGAAATGTCTGTCTGTCACTCTGTCTGTCTGTCTGTATGTATGTCTGTCTGTTTGTCTGTCTGTCTATCTGTCTGTTTATCTATTTCCGGGCAAACTACTCGGTAGATTTGGGTGAAATTTGGCATGTAGGTTCACAAAAATCATACCTCGGGACCATTTTTTTATTTTGGGTCAATTCAATTTGAGGGGGTTTTATTCTCAAAAAACTCCAAAGAAACGTCTAAAAAAATTATTTCCCAAAAACGGCTCCAACGATTTCTTTTAAATTCTCATGTATTCTAGTCGTTGACAAAATTACGGAGGTTCACTTGCCCCTTGATAGTTTGCTTCTGGGGGTAAAAAAATAAAAATAACTACATTTTAATGAAAAATGACTAAAAAATAATTTTTCTGCGAAACCTTTCTATCTATGATTTCTACCTTCAGGCATGTTTGAGGTGTTAAAGTGAGTAATGAAACCAAAAAAATATTTGGTTTTGCACAAGAAATATTTTTTTTTAAAATGATAAAAATTTCGCGCTCAAAATCATTGCGTGCCCTGCCATTAATGCTGTGTGGTAATTAATTTGTTGGTCTGACCTATCTAGAATTTACCTAACTTCCAGTGACGTCAGGTGGACAATCCCCCCCCCCCCCCGAGATATCGGAAATTTAACCACTGGAAAATTATTTACCATGAAATTACTCATATTCTCTATCTACTAATGTTGATAAATTGGAAAGCAAGTTCGAGTAAACTCGGACCGGTTCTTTATTTTCTCTGAAAGATTAGGCATCTAGCCTAGCCGAGTGGAGCCACACCAGAAGCCCTTCGGAGCCAGGGGTTCCTGACCTAGGCTGCTTACTGGAACTAATTCTATTACTCGAAGAATGGAAGCTATTTGCTTAATATTTTATTATTAGATTAAAATTTAAAATGTGCAAAGTATGAAAAATAACCAGTCTGGCTCGTTATTGTGTGAGGTCTCAATTCTGTAGGATCTGACACCTACAGAAGGTACCTATTAAAGTTGGTGATATGCAATAGATACAATACGGATACAGTACATTCCAGGGACGCCCAGTTTTAAAAATTCTGGGGGGGGGAGGGGGCAAGAGTTCGGTATTCAGGAAAGTATTACGAAAATGCATTGGCAAATGATAAAAATAACTATAACGCAGAAAACGTTGACCGACGAACACTCGCTCTTTCTATAAAATTATTGACTAAAGCCTTTATATCAGGGTTTTCTGCCTCTTCATTGTGAATGCTCATGATTGCCATGGCATTAAGTCTCTCTGCGTCTACGCGTGATCGCATGAAACTCGTTAGGCGGTGGAGAGCGGAGAACGAGCGCTGAGCCGTGCACTTCGACAAATATTAAGGGAGACAAATAAATAAACTGCACTAAGGGCTCTTTGCTTCTGGGGGGGGGGGGGCTGCCCCTCCAGAAACTAGTTGGCGGGGGCAAGGTGGACCGTGCCCCCCCCCCCTAGTCGGCGTCCCTGGTACATTCATTGCATTAGTTTTTTTTTTCTTCAATTTTTCAATTCTCTCAATCCTGTGCGGTGTGACAGCTACAGTAACTCGTCACTTGTTTCTGCTACAGGAGGTACCTATTAAAGTTGGTGATATAAAATATACAATGCAGATACAGTTCATTCATTGCATTAATTGTACAAGGTTAGTGAGGCTTTTCTAAGGCGGGGATTCCACCAACGTCAATAGTGATATTAAATGTTTTTTGACGTGGTATAGCAGATATTTTTAGACTGTCTAAAAATGTCTACTACCACGTCAAAAAACATTTAATATCACTATTGACGTTGGTGGAATCCCCGCATAATATGAGTACCGTACCCTGGAAAGTCAGAGAACATAGAAATTGGAATATATGGGTAGAAGTAAATGAATTAATAAGCGTTTAAATCCAGTCTTGTCTTTATTTAAATTTTTCCATTTTCCCTTTTTATTTGTAGGTTTTTTCGCATGTAACCCTTATGAAAGCCTTCGACTTTGAACAACTGTTCTCAAGATATCTTAGTGGGCATTGAAGTCCAGCAAGTATCCTATACTCCTCCACCAAAAAATACCTACCTACTTCAATATTTTTAAATTTGAACAAGTTCTTTTCAAACTTCGTCTGGATACTAATAAAATTACTGAGCACTGTCATTTCTTGATTTATCATTCTTCAATTGTTATTTTATGAAATTAAAGCTGCAAATCAAGAAGAAAACAAATCTTTGAGTTAAGTTATCTGAAAGTTTCCAGAAATTGTGATGGTTCTCATTTAATTCATTTTATGAATTATGTATTTTATGACTTATGGATTCCGGAAAGAGGCTGTAAATTTTGCTCTCCCTGAGGGCCCGGTAGTAAATAAATCAGAAATACGGTCTGCCTTTACTTGACGCTCCGCTCAACGAAGCTCATTAATTTGAGTTAAAAGTAGTAGCAATGGCGGCCGCCCTCCCCCCCCCCCCTCCGAGAAAAACCAGTGAAGACTAGATAAAATGCACTTGCCACGTAAAACAAATACAAATAGTTACCATGGCATGGAACCGCCCCTCCCCCCCCCCCCCCGAGAAACATTTCTGGGTCCGCCCCAGTAGTAAGCTATTTCATAATATAAGGCTTCTCATGCTTCTTCACAATTTATATATATATATTGTATTATATTAAACCATTCTGGCTAATTAAAAAGTTATACAATTAAAACTATTATTAGGCTACTACTAAATTTGTAAAATCCCTAGAATTGCCTAGAAGAGTTAGTTACAAACAATAAACCCTAATTAAAATTATGATGACGAGAAACACATACTGTATACATGACAGACTGTGAATATAACAGATTATAAAAGAATTCTAATAGAATACACTATATAAATAAGAGGTGGGTAGTTACAATGACAAGGTAGGAATTTTCTAGACTGTGAAACTGATGTTCGGGATTCGAGACATAACATAAAAAGAAACATTTTCCACCTAAATATAGGTTACCTCAAGGTTGTAGCCAGAAGCGGGTCCAAGGGGTCCGGACCACCCCTCCCGAAATATTTGCAGCGTACACTACAGATAGATACAATGAAGTTTTAAATATATTGAGGTTACCTCACCTCTGGTGACGTTAGATGGAACCCCCCCCCTCCCCGTTACCTTATCTTCACCAGTAGGGGATAAACGAGGCTCTCCGTCATGTTTCTGACCACAGCATCCCAAATAGAGCAGTGGTCTCCAGAGAAGATCCTCTACCTGCCCTCTAGGCCTTGACCCCAAGGGGCTGTCGTGCCTCAATATTTATTTCTTTATTAAGAAAGGAGAAAAATAAAACTAATATATTTTATAAACATAACAGTCTCCTTAGTAACTTTGTAAAACTTGCTGTCACTCATTGTGAAAAATTACTTTGTAAAGATTTACGTTATAAAATAAAAAACACACACAACCGGTTTCGGCTCACGCCATCGTATATAAGAAAACAGTAAAAATCAAGCTGTATGCAAGGTAAAACTTAAACACATTAGGGGTCTTCACAGTGTTCGTGTTATCGAGTTAGATGTGCTATTGAAGTTAACACACAATCGTGAGTGGACCTCGGGAGTGAGTTATCATGCTATATCGACAGAGTAAACAACGTGGTAGTAGTCAGACGTTCGTGGCACGGGTTTAAAGAAAGTGGCAGAACTCTATTCTAGTGCCACATTTATTTATATTTTTTTCTCATTTTGGTCATTATTATTTTTAATTATTTACGGTAATTGCTTGTGATAATAGATTATACATATAAATTTAAATACTACAAAATTTTAAACGCGTGTTTCAAATCAATCGACAAAAACAAATATGGCGGCGGTCAAACTTGAGCTATAGCAAGGTAAATAACACGTTAACCAACTTTGAAGTGGGTTGAGGACGGTGGTTAGCTGGTTATCGGGGTGTTAACTTAGCTTGATATAACCCACTTAACTAGGTATAACTCGATAACACGAACACTGTGAAGACCCCTATTGTTAAAGTACGCACAGCATAGCATATAGCAAACAATAATTAAACAAACAACAAGGGAGAACCACCTACTTTAACAGGTTGTACAAAGTAATTTTTCGCAAAGACTATTATTCATTGTGTTGCTTCGTAAAACTCCTAGAATGGCCTAGAAGAACTACAAACAATAAATCCTCTCTTGTTCCTTGGATTAAAATTCACATGAAGAGAAAATAGAGGACAAAATATAAAAATTAGAGGTCGTTAGAATGACGGGGAAAAATTACACACTGCAGAAGAAAGGGGAGGCATGATAAAAGAAATCTAAAGGTTTGACCCCAATATGGAAGAGGCTGCAACCGCTTGAAACTATTCAAACTGATTGCTGTTAAAAGTTTTATTACTGTGTAGGCCTACTTCTCAAGTCCTTTTGCGAAAGATATAGCAATTACAATTTTATATTAATAAGTTTTAGGGTGATGGGTTTCTGCATGCAATACGATTAACGCGACCTTTTTTTTTAAAATCATTTTATTTATTTGCACTGTAGAAGAGTTTTGATTGTATTGCAAATATATTGGGAGCAGAGACATGGGCGGACAAAGAGACCAAGGGGGTAGCTGCCCCCCAAAATTTAGTAAATCTGTTGTAAGTTAATTTATTACCTACACCCCCCCCCCCCCAATGGGCTCAATCCGTCCCTGAGCTGAGCGAGACCCAATGTCACTTATAAGAAAATAATAATTATGAAAATAAATGAACAATATAATAATATAGTACTTTAAAAATGTTTTAAAGTAATTTTGTTTTCTTTTTAGCCCCTGATGACTGAAACATAGCGTCTCTTTATCTGAACGCCTCCCTACCTTAAATGACAGATAGGTACCTACTTCACTAAGCTCCACCTTCCTATACGAGGAATATAACCTTTTTCTTATAGTACTATATATTCTGAATACAATAATATTAATAATCTACAATTAGTTACACTTTGGAAATTCACATAACAGGAACTACCTATAAAAGACTTAACTTCAAAACTTATACTTGTCGCTTGCATGCCATTGCGACAGCTTGCCATTAGTCTCCACTTACTTCACAAAATCTTACCTTACTTCACAAACGACGGCGGGATACTACCCAAAATCCATACTCGAAAGCACTTATATTTTTGAAAAAGGATCACTGACGCCTTCTAATTTATTTTCTATTTAATTTTCTGAGAAATTAAACCAACAGCTCTAGGTGTTTCAAGAGGAAGAATTAAATTAAGCACGCCGAGTTATTTCTCGAACTCCAACGTTTCGGAATATTTTCCTTGCTCTCCTACTCGCCTTTTCCATAACTTTACATCAGCAGTCTGCTGACAGTTTTATCTTTAAAGTACCCTACTTAATAATCTATATTTCTCAAAATAGGCACTTGCACAAAATAATTTGATGCTTAATTCAGAAATTAGCTATTTAACCTATCTGCAACCCGATCATGGCGATTTGGGATTATTATAATACCGGGGTTTATTTGTTAATACCGCAGTATATAGAAAGGTGCCATGTAAAATATGCCCGGGAAATTCAAATTAATAAATTATTAGAATACAAGAGAATGGTTGCATCGTTTAATAATTGAAGGAAATACTAATAATTTTGAAATATTGAAGAACTTTAATTAATGTGTCTAAGTTGAAAAAGTTGAAAACTCTCAAAAAAATTTAATTTATCAATTTGAATTTCCCGCGCCTTTTGCACTTATATTATTTGCTTAAAACAATTGAGTAACCCCCGGTATTATAATAATCATAAATCACCATGATCGGGCTGCTGCAGTCCTATTATGGTGATATGGGATTAAAATAATACCGAGGTTTACTTTTTAATACCACATTCGTAAGGTGTCAGTGTGTCACGTGACGGTTATAAAATGTGAGCGGGGAAATTGAAATTAATAAAGTTTTGAAATACAATTTTCATTGTTTAATAATAAAGGAAATACTAATAAACATGAAAATTTAATAGAATTTTAAAATATAATAAGAATTTTAATTAATGTGCCTGCATCTAATGGAGAAAAAATTCGAAACTCACCAAAAATATAGCCAAAGATTAATTTACCCATTTGAAGAAATTGGTAGCCTACATTTTTCTATGCTGTATGAACTAACATTATTTATAAGATCATAATATAATGTAATAATGCGTGTATTTATCAAAAAAAACATTACAATTTTCACTAAAACTGGTGCCGAATCCCAATAAGGTGCGTTGGGATAAGCACATTTGGCCATGGATGAGGAATGCGTGAAAAACTTAAATAAAAAAGGACTAACAGTACTTTTTGCCTCATAACTAAGGTCCATATATTCGTCTGGGGACCTCCTACGGTTGGCATTACATTTACGAAATCATTGACCGTTGCTGAGCTAAAATTGGAGGAATGACTGGACATTGAGGTCGCTGAATAAACATAAGTGAGTTGACCCGGGAAATTTAGCTCATCCTCTGTTTAACTAACCAACGTTTCAGCTCTTTGATGACACAACTGCTGGAATTCTAAAATAATGAAGTATATTTTAATCTTTCATTGAGCTTGTTCTGTTTGAAATAATTGTAAAATACATGTCAACCAAGTACCAACTCAAAGTGGAATTGCTGACTACTTCCATCATTGTCGCATCCTCCGGGTGTTGTCAACGTGTATTTGTTGACACTAAACATGGTTGCCTCGATCACGATAGTGGCTCCACCTTCTATAGCATGCCGCAGTCTTTCTTTAAAGGAACAATATGATTAGAAAGGCTTTCAAGAGCCATATGATGAAAGACTGGAATCCGGGCTGACCTGAAAGCGTACTTATAAACGTTCGTTGACATCTGCAGTCAACATATTCAGTGGCACTACGAAGATTGTATCTCCGAAGATCAGTAGCAACTCAGTTGCATCTTCAGTGGTATATTTAGTGCGTAGATTTCTAAGATTGCATAATAGAAGTGCGCATACGCATGCAAATACGTAGTGCCACTGAAGATGTCAACCGCAGTTTTTGGCGAAACTTTTGGAAGTACACTTCCAAGATTGACTGTAATCCATGATTCTACCGCTTCATCCGGCCATGAAAACCTTAGTAATTATACAATCTTTGAAGTCTTAAACCACTTAAGCCACTTAAACGTATGGAAGTACGCTTGCAGATCGAGCATGCCCAACGGCACCCTTTACCATGCCCCATTGAACTAAACTTATTATTTTAAATTTCCCAATAGTCTTAATTCATTCCAAAGCTTTTAAATCAATTTATTTTACCCATATTTCATAGTTATGGTAGGTTATGGTTATAGGTATATTTGGAAAAATATTTTGCATTTAGAATGAACTCCAGTAATATGATGCCGAGTAAAATGAAAGCCGGTTATTTTTAGAAGCCACAATTTCCCCCCGACGTACTTTCCACTTTAAAAATGTCAGACTCACCCACTCATTAGTCATTTCAACTTTATGACAACTTCATGCTCCAATATATTCTAATCCTATTGTCAATTTCAATACCTTGATTTGTAGCTCCAGTAGACTTTCCAGCTATTTTTTTTCTCAATATTTAACATTAATAAAATTCTAAAAATCCCGGGAGACTCACGGAAAAGTTTAAATTTACAATGGCAGCCATAACTGTACCATTTGGCTCAAAGCCGTAGCCGGGATTGTTTTGGAAGGTTGAACCAGACGTAGCCTGTGCCTGTGTACACAGAACCTGATTAAGTGTTTTTTAAATCGGAACCCAGCGCCCCACTTTAAATAGTATAGAAAGTTCAGACAAATAGCTTACATATTAATATTGCTGATAGTAGCAGTTTCTATGCATTTATAGTAGGGTTTCTACGCACTTCAACAACTATAAATTTTGAATTTGAAAGAGAAAAACATTTTTATTGCCTTCTCAGGGGCCAGGGGAAGTATTTGAGATATATATGCGTTAAATAGTGGGTTTTTAATCCTCTTAGTCTTCAAAATTTAATCAGTCGATTAAAAAATTCGGGAGAGGGGATGACTTTCGACCTTGCTTGAATAAATATACGATATATTACATATATCACAAAATATAGCATTCTCCCATGTATTAACCTTCATTATTAAAGTGGCCGAATGCTCCATATAAAATAATAAAAAGACTGTTTCTATAGTAACGAAATTTCGAAACGAAATATGTCCTTGTCCCTAGTTTCAATGTAATTTATAGTGTGAGATCTGACCATAAATTGTAACCAGGTTTTAGAACCCGCTGGCAGTTTCTGTGGTGATAAAGGAAATAAATACGAAAACTGCTTGAACACTTCTCCGCTAATGCAAGGGAATTGCAAAGCCACTCTATTTCTAGCTCATTTTCAGATTCACACTTCATCTGCATAGTACTACTCTCTATTAGTAAAACAGCAGATGGTTCTTGCGGTAACTTTCTTCTCATTGTATAATTAGTATATGCAGTAAATTTTAAGGTATATCAGCAGTCGTTGCTGAAGTTTTCAAGTATATACGTTATCTATAATGTTTTTATGCTTTAAAAATATAGGCTACTTTTTTTCAAATATTGTTATTGTATTTTTGATTCACAATTATTTGCCGTGGATTAATTTTTAATCCTTATTACGATAATGGCGTTTGTTTGGAAGCATTCTCTAAATGTTCAAGATTCAATGAAATTATGAAACAAATTATGAAAATGATCCCAAAATAGTGGCTTTTAAACATGTTCATAAAAACTGTTCATAACAAATTAGTGGTTTCCCTTCATAATAAATTGGTTCTTGGTGGTAAAAGTGAAATATGTTCTACCTTGACAGACATATTTGAAGGTACTGGGTGTTCAGGTGTGTAACGGTAGGGAGGGGGCATACATAAACACGGGTTTCGTGCTCGTGTGCGCAGAAAAAGAATAACGTATTCTGGATGTAAATGAAACCATTTTAGAATAGCACTTTCCATTCTGAAAATAGTTTGTTTTCATTTTTAACCCCAGAATAAGTTACTCTTTAAACGGCATGGTAGGCCCGCTGGAGTGCTCGTACTAGTTTATTTAATTATTCTAATGTAATTATTTATTATTATTATTAAAAAATATTAGTCAATTAATAAAAGTTAAAAAGTTAAAATTAGTAAATTAATAAAAAATTATTCAAATTGCTTGTTTTCGGGAACACCACATTTTGCTAATGTCAGTTCTCCGCCACATAGAAGTTTAGTCTTTAGACTATGATGGATGTTTGGAAACAGACTCATATAGAAGGGGAAGAACTAGTACAGATTTAGTTGTCGGGTATACAGTTGCTAAGTTGTTAAACTCGCTACTTTATGGGACGTGACAGAATTGTTTGATTACTATTTCCCCCGGTTGCGTCGCGCCGTTTGGACTTTTTCGCAACCAGATTAACATCTTCGACAATTCCCGCCTTACTCAGCAGTCTTTCCTTGTTTTTGTGTTAGTAGTGCCTCATATGTGGCGCCAGCTAACAGCTGTCAATTCCTACCCGTTAGCCGTAATCGCTTGAAAATCAATGGCAAGGAATACTGGAAAGCACCAGGAGGGGCACCCACAAGGGGGGGGGGGAGGGAGGACTGGCTCCTGGATGGAAAATTAAATTAAAAGATAAAATGAAAAATAGAATGAGACCGATCGCAAATAATATATTATAATAAATAAATAAATAAATGTTAATTTTTTTTGTTCTATTACTATTACATTGTATGCAACGGTCTAATTTCTTTTTTACGGTTTTGACGAAGTTTTTATGTTACTAAATTAAGGCAACATGATTAATTAATTATTGACGATATGAATGATGAATTATTTTTTCAAGCCTGTTATGAACTGATATTTGACTTAGTAGCTAATGCGAATTAGTGCTATTTTTTTTTTTTTTTACTGAGAAAGAACTAACAAAACAAATATCGTACCTACAGTCTAAGCTGTGATGGCCTTTTAACTAATATTAGCAGCTTACCCTATGCACCCTTTTGTGCTCCCTCCGCTGGAAAAAAATTTCTGCGGGTGCGCCTGACGATTTATCAATGATGATGGGAAGTGGGAGCAACTCCAAGTGTATGCTACATGGCATATTGACAGACGACTGAAAGTATAAAAGTAAATTAAAAATACCGTCAATGACAGCCGTATGGTATTAATATAAAAATAAATACAAATCATTTAATAAATAATAAAAATATAAAAAATAAAGAGACCAAATAATACTGTCTATTTTTCCGAGGAAAAGCTGTCGCACCTTAGCAGCATCGTTTTAGTCGTGAACGTAAATATATTGTAACTGAAAATTTCCAATTTTTGGGAGTACTAAGGCGTAGGTAGGTACATGAAAGACGTGGACTGTTAGTTGTTATTTGGGTCTTTTCCGAGACGTAAAGTATACACCTTGACATCAATAGGAAACTTCAACACAAAATAAATTGAAGCCAACTTATAGTACCTTGTCTCCCCTTTTTATGACTCTGCTGCTTTAAAAATTACAAGTTTCTCTTTTGCCGATCCTTTCATGTAAAAAAGGCAAGTTATACCGCCTTCAAAACGGGGTGAGAAAGCTAAAAACAAGCAAAAAGCTGATAATTCTATCCTTGAATAATATAATAAAATCGCTCACCTGCGCTTTTACTTCCACTGCCAACCTTTAGGCATGAAAATCTAGTTTAAGAGTCTACGTCCCGCAGGAAATTGGTAGCCCGAATTTTAATACTTCTTTTTTTTAAAGTGAAACTTCTTTGGGCGCACCACATACAGGGAATGAGTTGGGCTGGCCCCCTGCGGCGCGACACGCAGCAAAAAATATGAAGGGCTGTAGTCTGAACTATTGGGCATACTGAAGGGGGGGACCCCCGTGGTACTTTTGAATTGGAAGGGCCGCCCTTCGAGCAGGTATGCCCCATAAACACGGGTGGAACACAAAATTAGTAAACTGAGACGCATTTCCAGCAAACCCATTACTTAACTTAACTACTTAAAACAATTATTTGTTTTACATTGTGAGGCTAGTTTGTGTATTTAGCGGTTTGGTAATATTGAAAAATACTACATTTTGAAAAAATAATATATGTATTGAAAAATAATATATATTGAAAAAAACCGAGCGTGTGCTTAAGACCGCACGGCAGAAGTGAAAACTTCATTAGCATTCCCAATCAATTTAGTACAATTTTAGTACGTAGATGTAGTAAATAATATTATGCATTATGTAGTATTATTAGGGATTGTGTTCGTAGATTGAATGAGAAACAAGTCAGAAATTAATACTATATAATATATAATATTCTATTACTTACTATTTACATAAATTATAAATTGATTGGGCTTGCCAATGAAGTTTCACTTCTGCCGTGCGGTCTTAAGCACACATTTGGTTTTTTTATTTAAATAACTAAGCAAGATAATAAAATATTGCTTCATTTAAGTAGTAGAAGACTACTTTATGCATCATATAATAGGGTAGGCTATTATTATTAATTTTTGGTTTTGTAGTTTTTTCATGATATATAGATATACATGCAAAATTGCAGCCCTCAATCATTTTTATGAAAAAGCTACCAAAAATTATATTTAGGTACCCGAATATGTGATGCATGATATGTATTCGTCTACAACTTAAATGAACCAAATCTTTAAAATCTTGGTTTGTTAATCAAATAAAAAATAGATATCCTGTAAAAACAACGGATTTTGTGGTAGATACAGTATTTCCTACGGGACCTACACTCTTTAAGTTCTCGGTATAGAGGTTTTTCATTATGATAAATAAGTACCTCGTTATCCTGTCAGCAAACCAACCAAGCTCAGAAAACTCAGAAAACTCAGAAGAGCTGTAATTAACAGTAAAAGCTTGTTGCTGTATGTTTCAAAACTCACAGGTCGCTATTCGGTGACATTTCTCCATTATTTGAATAAATAGTTTTCCATTTAAATTATCTCTGGTAAAGCAGCAGCAACAACAGTGAAATATAACTGTATGATGCATTAGAGACAAAAGTCAATGCCCGCAGTCGCAGGGGTGCTGAGCGCTGTCGAAAACGAAGCTTCAAACAATTACAATTATGAAAAGAGAGAACAATTCACTGGGGACCAAATGAAAATTCTGCTTATCTAATTACAATGGTGCTGGTGACAAGCTCATGCCTTTCTTAATTAAATTAGTAAGTTTACTTTAAACAGGAGCATCAGCTTCAATATTATGCGAAAGCTTACATTTTAGAAAAACGTTCTCATCATGTAAATGTAATGTTTATATTATCATCATAATGTGACATCACTAAGATAGAAATAAACAGAAGAGGGTATTTCAGTTGCTTTTGTATTGTCATATAGGCTAAATTAGGTTCTTGTTTAAGTGGACATATATTATACAATAGAAGACAGATTAAAAAGATTGAAACTTTTTTGTAATTAATTTGGCATTTTATTGTCCTTTAACAGAAAAGGCGCGGTACTGTAGCCAGCATTGGTATATATGATAACTGTTACTAAATTACATTGCAAGATTATGAGGTTACATGCAAAGATTGGACAGAAATGAAAAGGCATATATTATACGAAAAAAACTATGGTGAATTTTCTTATTTCAGATTCTACCGACTGTGGAAGCTTAGATTTGTGAATTTTGTTTATTAACTAATTGTTATATGTGTAATTTTAAAACTGCTGAGAGAAGCGTCTCACTATCACCGTCTTTCCATTGAAAAATATTAACGTAGTAGGATATTTGAATAAAAAACTGTGAACTGTTCTGGTATACATGTACGGTATGAAGTAAGGTAAGAACTATATAAATGAAGTTTAATAATTACTAAACATTTTGGAATGCACAGGAGAATATTTGAAAGCCATTACGAAATAGCCTACTATTGTATAGTTACGGCCCGAATCCATTTTTCACTACCTATTCGAGATATTCATAATTCTGGGTTAAAAATATAATCATAGTAATTTTAGAATGCTCAAAATAGTTTTGTTTACATTTTCAACCCCCAGAATAAGTTATTCTTTTAGGCGCATATTCCACATACGTAATAGTCAATAGTAAATGTGGTATTGACTATTGACGTAGGTGGAATAAGCGCCTAACCGCCACAGTACTCCTGTAGAGTAAAGGTGCAGGGTAAATTTAGCTTGAAGAAAAATCAGCAATAAGAGAGAGGCAACCGAAAATGAACAGCTTTTAATGCATTATATATAGTAGGAAGTTTGAAGAAGCGTTAAAAGATTTCTAATCTTACCTCTAATCTGCTTCCTTCTTGAAAATGAATATTTCATTAGTTTCAATCTTGCAGTTTAAAACACTATACGAAGAAAATATATTATTTTCGTCATACACTGTTTATATTTGGCATAATTGGCCTACATTTTCTATATTACATTTTCTGGCCATGCATGTAAAGCAGGTGGTCCTGGGCCTTCCTAGTTGAATGTAAAAGAGGGCTTTTAGCCCTTACTCTTAGTAATAGAACAAAAAAAGTCAATATTTATTTATTTATATTATTTTTTTAAAGTTATTAATCAGAATGCAGAATTAACACCCCACAATAAAATATAAAATGTATTCTTATAATTTATTTGAAGTTACAGTCACCGTTTTCCATACATTTTCTTACCATGAATGGGCCTACTAAAGCTCATACCTCTAAACGATGCATCTGAGTTTTCACACGAGCAAAGTCTGAATACCGGTAGTCGAATAAGCTACATTTCCATTAATACGTGAGGAAATTGTCCTGCATACGATATAAAGGGGGGGGGGGAAACTAAATATACAATACAATAAATTTAATATTTCCATTCAAATTACTTAAATTAAAAATTATACCATACTGCAGGGCTCAGCCCTTGTGCAGCTTACAATTGAAAATAACAACTAACCTAACATTGGGTAGTTAGTGTGTGTAATCCATAGATTTTAATAATAATACTAGATATTGAACTCCCATGGTCTCTGTATGGAGTGTTGTGAAGCCATCCGCCATTGCTATAAGTGGATAGAAAGAACGGAAAGAACGCAAAGGAGGCTACCTGTTATTAAATGAGTACTTCTCGACGAAATAAATTTTATCTTGATTTAATTTCAGTTAATATTGTCTTTTATGTAACTATTGATCAAAATCCACTGAAAATAAACTGACAGATTGAACTTTTGAATGTAATTTTCACAGAAAATGTTAGGAAATCTCATAAGAACGCAAGGTGTTAATGAATGTAAACAACGTTTTCTATCCACTTATAGCTATGACGGCTGGCTTCAAAATATGCAGGGGAGTTCGTTATCTAGTATTATTATAAAAATCTATGGTGTAATCGTTATTGTCTCGCCTTCGTTTGTTGGTATTAAGGCTGAGTGTTCAAAATGTTTTGTAAACAAGAAATTATCGTAATTTTTGGACGAAATTAATTAATTGCTCGTTCGACAGCCACAAAGATATAAAAGGGAACAGATGAAAAAATCTTAAAAAATACGAGCTATCTGTGAAAGCAGTCTATTTCCCCTAGAGATTTTCAACTGTGCTACAAAATGGGTTTAAGGCTCTTTGTCCCATTTTTTTAAGGTAATAATATTTTAGTTTAGAAAATGTAAACTTCTTGCGATAACTTGCATTTTTTATGAGTTTTTAATCTGGTCACTTTGTTATCTTTGTATCTGTGGAACGAGCAATAAATTATTTTCGTCAAAAATTCAGCAAACTTTCTTGTTTACAAAACATTTTGAACACTCAGACTTAATTCATTGAGATGTTTTTTCAAATATTTTCGAAATTTCGAATTGTTGAACAGTTTTTACATATCTGGGGAGTTTTTTATAGTGCCTTAGTCCTACGTACTTGGTCTGTCTTTGTATGTGGGGCCTATGTGAGTCTCATGAGGGATACTTGTAGTGGCTGTGTACTTTGGAAGTACGATATATTACTACGGTACTTCATTGTTACAACTCCATATCGTATTACAAAAATTCAAAATGCCCATGGGAGCCGGAAAAGGTGTTCTGCCTATACTGAAATTTAGTAACAAAATGTTGATTAATTATTAAACCAAAAAAGTTTTCTTGAAGCATGCTTCTTCACTGTTTCAAAAGATAAGACAACTCCCCGCACCCTCGCTCAACTTCCGGTTTCAAGCTGTCTACTTATGTTTATTGATTGATCGCGGGAACCTTCTTCCCCTCTCGAAAGGTATCAGTTTTATCTCCTTTGAGTTTCACGGACGATTGCTATAATTAATTAAAGTTGAAGTTCAATAAATATTCTGTATATAGTACTGTACTGTATGTGTAATCGTAGTTCGGTAATATTAGGTAATTGATCTATAACAGCAGGGGTGTACAAAACAGATTTTGTTAAGATTGCATTCAGCACGTGTACTTTGTACAGTAAAAATTGTAGGGAGACAGCCTTAAACAAAGCATAGCCAACGGCCTTACCATGTTGAATCCATTAGAGCTGAGCATGTTTCAAACTGCGGCAAACTTGGTAGTGTGCACAGCGTTGACAGGGGAACATGGTGGGACCCCCTTCCTTGGTCTCATTCTAGATCCGCGCCTGGAGATATCCTATGATTAATGGAGCATAGATGATATCTCCAATAGCGTTATCTTAAATATGCAGGTACCACCAGAAAATATCGGACAAACATTAATACTTAATTTGCTGCTGCAATTCTGTTGTACTTACTGTTGCAAGATTACACCATTTTATAACTATAGGAACTTATTTTGAAATATTACTTCTTCTTCTTCTTGAATTGTTTAGTTTAAACTAAAGCATTCAAACAAATATTAAAATTAATTAACCTAGAAACACTTACTTTTCATGTACAATTCGTTAAAATTTGCTTGTACTTATCAAGAGGGAACAATCAATCACTTGTGACCGCCGGCCGGGTTGCCTCAGTCCTTAGGTAGATCTATCTTTAAAATAACAACATGGAACGTATACCAAATGCGCCCCAAGAAAGAAATAATGCCAAGAAAATTGACGATATCAATAACGATGCACAGTATAAACTTATAAATATATATAAAAACGCTATAAACGTTGGAAGGATGAGTTGGAAACTGACCATCGCGAGTTGGGAGTCCGTATAGATGGTGGAGTGTTGTACAAAACTGAGATAACTGGAGGAGTGTTGTCGAGCAGGCCAAAACCCATCAAGGGCTGTCTACGCCTGAAGAAGAAGAAGAAGCATAAACTTATTTAGCTACAATAAACAACACTGTTCGTGACTCTTAATGTAACACTAATAAGCACGTCTTCGTATTCTTAAGTTTCAGTACTAGAAGATATCTCTTGTCAGATTAACGAAACCAATAAACCTCTTTTAGTGTTCACGAAGAAGAGAAAAACCGATAAGAGCGGCAAGAGATCTCATAATTATCTACAACTCCATTTCAAAGAGTAGGTCAATTAGTTATCTTTCATGAAGGGAACAAAATAGCGAAGAAGATATGTCGCGAAAATTTTACCCTTTTCGTTGCTCTAGAAAATCTCCCAACCAATTGAAAAGTAAGCTGATAAGCCAGCCTTGCAGGGATTTACACTGTAATTGGATTGCCTACGCAGAATGTTAACGGGTGGAAATATTAAGAGAAAATCATCGCTGATGGAATAGAGAGTAGCACTCCACTCATTGGATGTCTACCTCTTACAACAGAGGATAAAATTGATAGGGCAAGATTTTCTTTAGTATTCATAGGTACCCAATATACCTTGTGGTACGGCTATGTTTTAATAATTATGTCTTTAATCAATTATGCATTGATATCAGTATCGGGTATAGGTGTCTTTCAGCTAGTTATAAGTCTGTATGCTACGCTCCTTCAAATTTCGTTGACATTTTTTCTTCGGGTAAATTCTTTTTTAATAATTAATTTAGGGGCGGGTTATCTGCTAAATTACATAATAGTTAATTAATTAATTGCTCTAATTAAGGTTTCTCCAAGAAATTGAGTTTGCTGCGATAACGGCAAAATTTAAGCTTGAACAGTCGAACAAAGATTTGTTTTCAGATTTAGGCGAAAAAAAAACATTGAAAATATTTTGCGGTAGAAACGTACTGATGCAAAGTTGTAGATGAATTAATCACAAAGTACGCATACAAACTTTTTCAACCCAATTGTAATCACCTAGTAAGCACAAATTGTTAAAGTGGAAGTCTACTTTCATTTACATTAATATATTATAACGTGTTGATATACTTGGACTCTGTATAATGGAATCTATTGCATTGAGTAAGAATTGCGGTTTCTAAAGGAACACAATTTAAAAAAAAAAAATGAAATTCTAGCAATAATAACCTAATTTCCTACATCCAATACTCTCTCTTTAAAAAATTGGACCAATGGTTTTTATCCAGCGCCTACTAAGGAATATAGGCTATTCGACAAATTTTGCTTTTTTTCGTATTAGCATATATTAAACAATTTATATGGTGAGTCAGGAGCCGGGTGAAAGTGTAGTAGGCATGTGTAGACAGACACTGATGGAGTCATGAAATTTTCTTACTTTGTTATACAATTTTCCAAATGCATATCAAAAACAATATCAGAGATTGAAGTGTGACTTATTCCTTTACTTACAAATGTTCAATGTACACCAAAACAATTGGAAACTCAAATTGTGTATGAAAATGACATGGGCCCATTTCTTGTTAGGACCAAGTTGAATATTTGCATATGATGTGGCGCAGTCAAGTATGTTTTAGAGGTAATTTGAATGTGTCAGCTTCGGAAATGAAAACGTTCAATCAACAGGGCTGGCAAGGAGGTATTAGCCTAATCGTGTTGAAAGCTTTTATCACCACGTGTCACTTCTAAAGCTTTTCCTTCAACTCAGCAGGGAGTTACTTTTTCCAAAATAATGATCTTGCGGCCTCGCAAACTTAGGTTTACTAGTATATAAATTACAAGTATTCGTTGGTTAAATAAGCAAACATAGCGCCTTACAGATGCACTCTTCTTAGCACTAATCAGTGATACTAATAAATCTCTAAGCCTTTTCGTCAGATACTAGTATAACTGCAGGGGGTTTACTCAATTTACAAAAATAATTTGCCAAAATGCACATCATACAGTGAAAAAGTTTGTGCGAGTACGTTACTATTTTCAAAGACAAGAAGAATACCTGTATCCATAATGTCTTGTTAAAAAATTAGCAGCTAATTTATTTTTGGCCACCTTCACAAAATTATTAATTAGGCTACTATTTGTTTTGTTGGGAGAAAACATATTAGGCCTAGTAACATTAATAAACAAAATAGTGGTTTCCACTCCTTGAGACCAACGACCCTTTTCATAGCAAAAACCTATCACCTCGCCATCTTCAATAACCACTACTTATTCACTATAAAGGAACCAGAAATAATATCATGTATCTGAAAAATAACACAAGAGCAGTCAGAATTTGAAACAATAAAGCCTATGAATTTAATTCAATATAATATAGCTTAACGATACAATTGAAATGTATATAAAATAATAAATAAAGGCAGATTCCGTTTTTTTGGCAATTTATTAAAATTACCAATCAATCATTGTTAACTTCGAAAAAAATTTAAGCAGTAAATAATACTCGAAGGGAAATCCTAGTAATAAGTAAAGTTATAACATGACTGAAAATTATTGGAAGGGTTAAGCGGACATGTCTTGCCTCTCCTCCTCTTATTTCTGCTCGTACAAAACCAATGAAATGCGGAGAGAAACTAGCTGTTCTTTTTTACTGGGAGAAAAGAAAGATCTTTACGGAAACACGGCCCAATTTGTCTCGATCTAAATGCTGGGGATTTTCCGCTAGTACGTACTTAAAGCCAAAGGAAAAACAAAGCGAGGTTATCTTTTGCGGAAACCCGCACAGCTGCCGAGTGCTTGTCGAGTGTTTGTCCTTTCCAATCAGACCCGGCACCTTTTCACGCGACCTTTCAGTTGCTGAATCACTACAACAAATTCTTTTCAACTGAGATGGAATTCTGAATGTTAGGCCGGCGACATACTATCCTTTTTTGCCGGATGCGGCTGAGAGGGATGCGTTCTGGTGGGATGACACGACGCTGCCACTGTGCCACACTGTCTGGTGCGACCGATTAAAAATTGCTGATTTTAGTATTTTATACTCGTGATCGATCAGTCTTACTTATTTATGGTGTCCGGTTATCCTTCCCTGCCGCAGCACCATTCGGTCGATTGCGGTTGGCACGGTGCCACCGGAACAGTGTGACCGCGCCCATTTCATGCCATTCCCTCAAACCGGTTCCTTTTGGCGGGACGGTGATAAGGGCCGGCCGGCCGCCGGCCTTAGTATGGTCATTGCAAATCTCTCCAGTGCTTAAACAAACAAAAACTTAGTGTTTTATCCAAAGTTGTTATAACAAATAAAACTAAAATGAGTAAAACTCAAGCAATTGTTAAAAAATTAGCTTTGTCTACGACACTCACTTGAAGACCAAATGGGGAAGAAAGATGAATGTATAGAAAAGTCATTTTGCCAACTTAACACTTTCCTAGCGTAAATTTTCCTGCTGAATCCGATTGTGTATTTGGAATGGGCAAAAACAATTTAAACTACGAAGATATAGTGGTTTGAAGAATCCGAGGCCAGGGGAAAAACGATGAGTACCGTATGAAACCTTAAAATCCATTTTTCTCGAAACTTACTTTTATGGACATTCATCATTCTTCCCCTGTGGTCTTCACTTGTGTTAGTAAAATCCCAGAGTGCTTTCGGCAAGAACTGCCATCTACAGAGGGAACCCACTAACACACCTTATAAGTGATTTGAGACTTGCTCAACTCGAGGAGAAGGGAAAGGTTTTTTACTTACATAAGTGGGTTTCGTAGACAAAGTTAATTTTTTAACGATTGCTTGGGATTTACTCATTTTAGTTACCGTATAGTTGTTATAACAAGTTTGGATAAAACACAAAGTTTTTGTTTGTTTATTGTAATGAAATATCACGAAGTCACGAGTAATTTCAATTTTTCTATTTCCAGTGCTTGCTTTTCAATTGTATTAGCCTTTCCACAGCAATACCGAAAACATCGGAACAATGTAGAATAACGATTGCATCTCAAATTTTATGATTATTCCCCACAATAGCTGGAATGAACGGGGGCCGGACAAGTCGTATGACCCTCCCATATAAAAGCAAAAACAAAATGCACTAAGTTTTTGTTTTGTTTAGTTACTAAAAGGAAATGCCACGTACGAAGTCACGATTCACGAGCAATTTAATTTTTTCTATGACCCTCCCAGTAAGCTAATATGCCTATAATGTCTTGTGCAAAATATGCGAAATCCGCTGGATGGACTCCGAAGTTTAAAATAAAATATGGTATAATAATTTATTTATCTCAATTTAATTTATATTTAAAATATAGTAGCCTATAGTATGGTATATTAGTATTCATTGTTACCTGTAAAAGTAAAAATATATTTTGCAATCAGACCAGCGAACATATGAAAGCTAAATTAGGGTAAATCTCGCGAATTATCCTCATAAAGCTATTTTCCATAATGCTAAATGGAATATCTATAATCCACATGATTTTGCATCCGTAATATAACAACATTTAGGCCTAATTAAGCAGAAGATAGAATGCTCATTACGAGCCATTCCTTTTCAAATTATCATCACATTTTCAGTTTTATTATAATGAGATGTGCCGCATATTATTACACTCGTGGTACTTCACGATCATCTCTCTGTAAGTTATGGTATTGGTACATGACAGACAAATATTTCCTCCTGAGCATTGCAAATAAATTGTACATAATTGCCATAGACTGTGTTTTTCACATTTTTACGTTATTGCAAAAGTAAACTGTGCCTAAATAATGGACCAAGTGATGTGGAAGTACAAGATCGTGACGTGCGTGACTGCGTGAGGGATGGCCGCCGTGCATAGGATGTGAGTGACGCGGACATGGCGGGCGCACTGCCGCCAGAGTGAGTGGCGGCCTGGATGCCGGCGATGCGGTAGAAGAGGGGTGGCAAAATCCAGGGGTTTTCGAAGCTGGGGTGGCAAGTGGGGCGCTGCCTGGGGACTGCCCACCTGACCTGGTGACTGCCGACCCCGCGCGCCGCCGGCGGCACCGTCATATACCCCTATATCGTCGACTCCTCAATCTTGTCAAATCAACGTGGAGTGGAGTCAAGACTGCATTAGGTAATGTTGTGTGACTCGTATCTGTACTTGGTTGAAGCATGCTTTCGATTGTTGCATTGCGTCAATGGTAAGCTTGTCTCAGCTTGTCCATTATCGCTTGTAGCCGGTGTTGGCTGACATTGAGGTCGTATGCCAGTGGCCTAAAATTCATATGGAAACAATACAAATAATGTCCGAAATCTATGGGGTCATTGGCAAAGGACAGAGGGCCAATGGGCCACTATAAGTAGGTCTAGATTCATAAAAAGTCCTTCAGGACATTTTTATTGTATTATTATAATAATGTAATAATAATAATATTGTATAATAGTAATGTTGTGCCCCGAAAACCCCGAACGTGTTTCAACAGACCACGCCACAAGATGAGTTGCATCTTCCTAATAATTCACACTGATAACAAAGTTACCCCGTAATTGTTAAGAGTGTACAGCCCGTAGGAAATTGGCAGTCCGAAATTTAATATTTTTTATTTTTTATTTAATTAACGAAGCATGTTATTAAAAATTTGGCTCATTAAAGTTGTTGAAGACTACTTCATGCATCATGTAATAAGATATTTTTAATTTTCGAAATTGTAGTTTTTTTCATAAACATGATAATATTTTATATACAATAACTTTTCACGTATAATCGATTTTATAAAAAAAACTACAATTTCGAACTGAAAATACCTTATTACATGATGCGTGAAGTAGCCTTCTACAACTTAAATGAGCCAAATCTTAAATAACTTGCTAAGTTAATTAAATAAAAAATAAAAAGTTTAAATTTCGGGCTGCCACACTCTTAGGCCAATTGTTGTTCTAAAATATAAAAATTGAATCCCGCTATTTTGAGATTTTGTATTGCGTGGCTCCCTCCAAAAGTGATCAAACTTTATTAAGGCAAGTGTCATTACGCTATTAAGCAATGGCCCAGGGGCGTAAAGTTGGGGGGGGGGCACGGTCCAACTTCCCCCCCCCCCCTCTCAGCCTCGAGCATTGTAAGACATGATTCATACTTTATGGTCCCTTTTGCAGCAATATGAATTTAAACATTCCTTTTTTGGCTTTGTAAAATTTACAGCAATACTTTACTACTATTAAAATGCGTAAACCCCTACTATTTTGCTCATATATTTTCAATTTTTCCTTATCCTGCGTGATGACGTCATAAGGTCAACTTAGTTTTGCCCCCGCCATCATTCCAAAACTTTACGCCTCTGACTGCAATGTACATTTAGCACGCAAAATGACGCAATAGAACCTGATTAATTTTATAATAAGTTACATAAATGATGTCTATTAGTAATTGCTCTCATTAACCGCATACGACTGTGTAAAAATTAAGATTTTAACACATGCCTGCTAGAGCTGCGGTCACATTGGGTAAAATTGAGCATAGATACTTTGGTTTTAGATTTAAACTGATATCTGACAAAGTTAAATAAATGGTTAATTTTCTCGAAAAGTGTCTCCACCATTTACTTAGCTTTGATAAGACAACTTTTTCTTTGGGGAGAGGCAACTTGCCAATTACTGGGGAATATCTTCAGGAAATGAATTGGTTCTGCAGCTTTATCCCCAAAACCGCTTTGGGGCTTTGTTTCTTTTGTTATGCCAATGATAATCCAAAACCCATAGCTGTACAATATTGGAAGACATAAACTCTCTCTTCTCCTGATGATGAACAATTGCCAGGGGTTACATTGCAACTGCTGATAAATGCGATTAGTTTGAACTTCCCCCCAGTTTACTATGCAAAGACTTATTCGACAGTCGAGCCTATACGAAATAAGGAAGAGGCAAACACGTTCTTCACTTTTCGTTTTAATAAAAGAACCTGGAATTTTTGCAGGTGAAAGTTAGTATTGAATATATAAAATATAGAGTGAAAAAATATGAAGATATGTTAAGTAATGTATTTCCCCAAAATGTTCACCATAAATAATAACTAAGAGTTCTATATAGCCTAGGGGACATTCCAAAATGGCAAAAATATTTTTTGAATCCTGCAGCCCGATCATACCGATTTCGGATTATTGTAATACCGGGGTTAATTTTTTAATACCGTACCTCAGTAGTAAGGTGTCACGTGTTAAAATATGTGCGGGAAATTAAAACTAATACATTATTAGAATACTATGCTATTGTTTAATTATTGAAGGAAATACTAATAAACATTAAAATGTGCCATGCACCATGTTAAATCCATGAGAGCAGAGCATGTTTCAAACTGCGGCAAACTTGGTAGCGTGTACAGTGTTGGCAGGGGAACATGGTAAGACATGATAACGCGCTGAGACTATACCAGTCAGTCTACGTGCGTGGCGAGTCCTGGTCACCTCCGATTTAATCATGTAACTTTACCATGTTTTCCAAGTGGTTCGGAATCCACTATAATCAAACTCCCCTTCCCCCGAGGTGAAAGAGTTTGCCCTTGCAGGGTGCCTTAAGCTTACAGACTCACTCCCCCCGGCAGGCTGACAAGGGTTGCTTAAAGCGGAAACGCTGAAAACATTCTTTGGAAACAAACAAACAACAACAAAAATTAAAATGTACAGGTAGAATTTTGAAATATAATATATAAGAATTTTAATTAAATTATGTGCCTACATCTACGGGGAAGAAATTAAAAAGTCACAAAAATATTAATTTATCATTTTGAATTTCCCACGCATTTTGCACTCATTTGCTTAAAACAATTGAAGAAACCCCGGCATTACAATATATTAAACCCAAATTGCCATAATAGGGCTGCTGGTACGTTTTTTCAATGGCTGGTCATTGGAGCCATATGGCATCAGGTGGTCCTAGGACTTAAAACATATATATTGTTGGCCAATGACGTATACGCCCCCCCTCCCCAAATTTGGTAAATCTATTGTAAATTGATTTATTACGCTCTGATTTAATCGATCCTACACATGTTTTTTCCTATTTTGACCCACAATCCCCCCCCCCCCCCTCCCAAATGGGCTGGATCCGTCCCTGTTGTTGGCGTGCTAGAATATATCACTCTTATTTAGGACTCTAAATGGTACAATTATAATGATAAAATAAAATAATAATAAATGATAAAATAATCCTAGTTCATATAGTAGCCTAATAGCCTATTAACTCGACCCTCTCACAATTCTACAACACACAACTCGAAATAAAAGGGTAATTAAATTAACTTTCAATTTTTTTGTTGGTCAAACATAACGCAAGGGATGAAGCAACCCTGCTCATTAAAAAATCAAAAACTCATTCGTGCAATCAGTGTTAATAATGGGGTTAACGCTTAGCAATTTAATAATAATCATGCTTCCGTTTGAAATTCTTAACAAGAACCGACAGAGAAAAATTCTGCTCACGGTACAGGCGTTAATTTATTCACAGCTCGATGCACTTTTCACCCACCATTCCAATTCATAATCCTTCATTAAAGCTGACGAGGGAAAAAAAAGTAATTTCTAGTCTTGAATACAAGTGAGCGGGAGGTCGTGTCGCTGAAACCATAATAAGTTTATTAAAATTGTGCTAAAGTTGTGGAGTGAAAGTTTGAAACGGGACTCTAATAACTTAGACGAGGAAGCCAAATTAATTAGCATCTTTCGTCACGGAAGAGCATACCTTTTCATTCAAAAAGAGTTCCACCCTTTCTAATAACAGAACGAAATTACCTCTATAAATCTGTAGGTTTTGTTTTTGTTTGCCCGAATAATCCAGCGCGGCTTTGCTAAACAATGGTTTATTCTTTAATCAGTCCTATGGCTATTTTTCGACTCTTGTCCCTCCTGTGACAAGTAAAATTAAGTTATATGAACAGAACTTACTGTACATTTGAAATGTTTCGTGCGGCTTGTTTCCCATGTAATTACTTTATAGTTTGTAATTTAATTAACGGAAATTTAATTTGCGACTCGGCACGCTGACTATGTAATTAATACATAATGTGCACGCAGAGGAGGCACAGCGCGGCGTGGTGCTCAAAGTACTTTGATTTAATCAAAGTGTTAATCATATGCAGTGGCTAGCACGCACGCACATCGCTCCCCAGGCGTAGTATTATGATTTATGAAGGCAGGTATGAGTGAAATTAAAAAAAAAAAACTAAACTAAATCGCCTAAAGCAACTTTCAAGCCCCATGTAAGTTGTAACTTGCCGAGGCCGTAGCCAGAAATTTTTTCGGGGGGGGGGTCCCATCTGTGGAGCCGTGGAGGTGAAGTAACCTCAATATATTTAAGAACTCCATTCTATCTAGGGTGCACTTCAAATATTTCGATATTTCGAGGGGGGGGGGGGGTTCCGGACCCCCTCCCTCTGGCTACGACCTTGTAACTTGCTAATAAAAATGTAGTTGACACGCATTAGAATTATCCTACTTTAAGCAATACTTATCCAATTTTATTGCCTTTTTAAATTGTGCCCAATATTGACTAGAGTGTTATTTAAGGTTATTGCCAAAATAAGAATGAAAGAAAGAAAATTGTCTATATTTTCCAAATGGACGAATTTAGGGCATTTCGTCCCACTCTTACAATTAACCTATAATAAATTAAATAGATAAATTGCTATAAAAAAGGAAAGCAAAGTCAAAAGTATTGTTGCAGATTCCGAACTCGAAGAACACGAGACTCAACCCCGGTACCGACCAGACAGTCTTCGTGCCCTCTGTCGCGCTACGAGGTTTTCAGAGCCAGAACTGAAAAGGATGTACCGAGGTTTTAAAGCGGAATGCCCAACGGGCGTCGTCAAGGAAGATACTTTCAAAGCAATCTACAGTCAGTTCTTCCCCCAAGGTGGTAAGTTCAAAGTTGTTTATATTTTTAGTTTGAACCTTTACAATTAATTTCATCTATTCTTCTGCCTGCGAGGATTATGGGCGGGAGTAACCTGTATAATAATAATAATAATAATTTTTTTTTCTTTTTTTTTTCTTCTTCTTCGGCCGGTACTCCCCTGCGCCGAAGGAATATATTTATAAATTAACAATTATACCCTTATAATACAAATAACCTGTGGGCCCCCAAGTTAATCAACTTGTCGGGGGCTCGCACAGTAAACGCTGTAGATGATGCAACAACATGTTTTCTATTTCACGTCTGTGTTAGCAAGAAAAACTTAGTTTTAATTTCAAATCAGTTAATAATAATAATAATAATAATAATATAATTGAATCCTCTTCGGTCAGTATCGTGAAAATTGTATTTAAAAACAAGTCCTACTGCTGGACAAAAAAGGTCAAAATCACAAAACGTGCTTTAAAGCAGATGAAGATATAATTTATTATCGATTAGCCCTATACTTCTAATCCAGTTAGACCTAGTGCCAATTACAAATTGACCTTTGCTTCATTCAAACTTAACAAATACTGGTGCGCACATTGAGGTTTAATTGTACGATAAGTACTAGCTTCAAAGATTAGATGAATCCGATTCATCCTTTCGTCCCAATTTATATTAACAGTATATTTAAGTGAAAAAAAATCTTTTTCACACCTGTCCACTTTCATTACAAGAGAAAGAACCGTCATTGCCCAAACGTTTTAGAATAAGAACTAAACTGGGAATGTTCAGAAAGTAAAATAAAGAAGCGACACTATCCGCAGTCACTGCGACCTTGACATCTCTGCTTCTTTCCAGCATTCTTCCAGGAGATGTAGAGTAGTGGTACTTTCACCCGAAAGGTTGTTGGTTCGAGTCCCACACTTACTACATTTTCTGGTCGTGCTTCGAAGAGCAGGTAAAGCAGGCGGTCCTGTGCCTTCCTGGTTAGGTATAAGAGAGGGCTTTATAGCCCTAACTCTTTACTTTACTAGGTTGGCTTAGTAATAGAAAAAAAAGCCAATATTTATTTCTTCTGGTGTAATAAAAAAAATTGTGGACAAATATATTCCGAAACCATCTAATTTCCTAAATCGCCTTCACAGAACAAGGTTTCGTGGTTTGAATAATTGCATAGGCAATTAATCTATTTCTTTATGTTATTAACTAAATTTAATGAGTTAAATGCTGACGTAATCGCGAATTTGAAAAGGAAATAAAATAAAAGGAAAAAAAAGGCGATTTCGAAAACAATTGCTTCTGTTCGACAATTCTTAATTAATGTATTGTTTGCAGCAAAAACTTACTAAACTAAGCATAAAATAATATTAGAATGTCCTGTGTTAAAAGAAGTACCATATACAGACAAATGTTATGCAAATAAGTTAATAGCATTGTGGTAATAGACTGGAAATAATTCAGCCACTGAGAGAATAATGTCTGAGGCGCAACTAAATGCCTTGTCTATTGTATTAAATTGGCATTGAACCAACTGAGGGATCGATCAATTTGCCCCCCCCCCCATCTGTACTGAAATCTATGCCCTAGTTAAGTCAGTGTACATACTCTCATGACTTCTCATTTAACCATTTCATTATCTCTTGTCGTAATGCCATAGAAAATTATGGGTATAATACCATGGTTAGGTACAAAATATAAACCAATTTTGATATTCAATCCAAAAATATCAATGAATCGGTAGTAGTAGTACTAACTACAAACTAAACATTACATATAAGGAAGCTTTAGGCATAGCCTATTAGGTGGGGTTTCCACATACGTCAATAGTCAGTAGTAAATGTGGTTTTGACGTGGTAGCAGACATTTTTAGACTGTCTTTAAGTCTGCTAAAACGTCAATACATTTACTATTGAATAGTGACGTATGTGGAAACCCCGCCTTACTAAGGCATTGATGAATCTTTTTATTTGGTGTCATGAAGTTCGATACACCTAGGAGGCGAAAGCGGCCTATGTAGCCTTCTAGCCTAAGAGTTTCTGATTGGTATCCCCCATTTGAAGCCACAATGTCAACAATTTAGAACATGCTAGCCCACATGAAGGTTTCCTGGGCTTAATTCTAACAGCAAAGGATAGGGATAAATGCGTTTGAACGCCTGAGATAAAGTTTTAGTTACAAGGGTCAGGTTTCCAAAGTAGAACAGCAGCTCGTTAGCAATGCAGATGCTGAGGAACCAAAGGAGTTACTATACCTCATCATGCTAATTTACCACCCCCCCCCCTACATGCCACCCCTATTCAATTTTATGCAATATTATATATTATAAATATATAAAAAATAGCTTGCAACCTCAATGCAATGCACATGTTCCAGTCTTATAAGACATCTGCATTTTTAGCGCTTGCGGTGTGGATATTATTATATTGAAAAATATTATTTTATCTATCCAATGTATAATTAGCCTATATATTATGTTATACTACCCAGAAACATTGAAGATGGACCACCTTGCATTATAACAGAGTTAATTTTTTGACATTTTTCCCATAAAGGTTTGATTTAATTAGTAAAATCTACATATAGATGGGAATAATTTTTGTATAGAATTTCAGTGGTAAATACTAAGCAATGCGCCAATACAATTTTTCAAAATGTCGATTACACAAATAAACAATGTATTTTTTTCTATTACTAATCCAACCTCTCCCTCACACTCAACTAGGAACCGCCTGCTTCACATACCTTCCGAAGCATGGCCAGAAAATGTAGCAAGTGTGGGACTCAAACCAGACATCTTTCGTTGGAGTCAGTACCACTACTCTGCATGTCCTATATAAGGTACAGACTCCAACGAAAGATGTCTGGTTTGAGTCCCACACTTGCTACATTTTCTGGCCATGCTTCGGAGGGCATGTAAAGCAGGCGGTCCCGGGTCATACTAGTTGAGTGTAAGAGAGGGCTTTATAGCCCTAACTCCGTGGTATGGACTTTGACTTTCGCCCGAAAGGTTGTTGGTTCGACTCCCACACTGGCTACATTTTCTGGACATGCTTCGGAGGGCCCTGCCATTATTGCTGTGTGTTAATGTGTTGGTCTGGTGGACACCCCCCCCCCCTCCGAGATATTACTCATTTTCTACTATCTACTAATTTTGATAAATTGGAAAGCATGTTCGAGTAAACTCGGACCGGCTCTTTTTACATGTCCTGATTGAAGAGAATACTGCGCGGGCAATGAAGTAGGTGTTGGAGCTCCTGCAGATTAAGGCTGTCGTACAAAAGTGTGAATTTGATTGATATGTGAATCATATGAATTGATGAGCTTGCAAGATATTTAGGGGGCGCAGTCCCCTTACCATGAAGTGGATAACTAGTGTTTGGCTACATTTAAGTTATAACCATTTTTATGACAAGAGCAGGATAACAATGAAGAGGTACACAAACATTATTTTGCAAAAGCTTGTTAAGCTTGAAAATTTTCATTCGTTTTAAATCCATCGAAAGTTTTCCCAAGTTAGCAACTACAAAAGATTAATTATTACTTAACTTGAATTAATGAGCATTATGAATTTACAAAGTATCTTCTAGAAACTCTAAACTTTTAATCGTATACAGTATATACCTATCTCGAAGTAGGTCGTTATAGAATTAGCTTATAGCAAAACCGGTAAGACAAAAGGGGAATTGTGACCCTATTTTATTTATTGATGTAAAACTTTGGGATTGAGCAATAATGAAGCTTGTACGAGTTAACACGGGTAATGCTATAACCTAAATACCTATTATACCTATATATAACACCTACCACCGCTTCTTACCAAGTATTTTATTTAAAAAATTTAAAATGTAGTTTGTCGCAGTTTTCAAAAAATGTATTGAAACTGTCTAGTCCACTATATACGAGTATAGCATTATTTATAAAATAATAACTACATTTTTTCTTCCATTACTAAGCCAACCTAGCGGAGTTAGGGCTATAAAGCCCTCTAACACTAAACTACGAAGACCCGGGACCGCCTGCTTTACATGCCCTCCGAAGCATGGCCAGAAAATTTAGCAAGTGTGGGACTCGAACCAACAACCTTTCGGGTGAAAGTCAGAGTCCGTACCACTACTCTACATGTTTATGCTAAAATAAAGAGTATACTTGAAAGGGGCGTGTTAAATAAGTCACAAGGAATCTTTCTCGGTAACACGAGTATGCTTTTAGATAGCAGAGGGCGTGGCATTGAAAAGTTTCCGGGGTTAAGTGCTTGTTAATTTCATGTCAGAAAAGGTTCATGTTTTTGAACGGGTAAGGTACTTTACCCTTAACTTTGTGGTGCTTCAGCGCCAGTCCCGACTCTCGAACCCATGGCGAGGATCTGCTATAGGTTAATTAAGTCTAGACATTTTCAAATAATTATATTATTGTAAGAACAAGTAGTATTTGCCACTTGGTAATAGCTGGTGCTTCTTAATGTGCACTATAAATACGTTATACCTAACTTAAATATACCAACAGGTTCTTGCAATCCTCAGTGATAGGTATCACTAACTTAACAGTGTCAGCTAGTGTACATCCGGACTGAGATTGCAAAAAACCTGTTCGAACATTGAATATGTTACAATACCTAGTATATCTTTAATAGTAGAAGCTATAACCAGTCGGTAAATAGCCTGCTTTTTATAAAAATTGAGACTAACTTAGCACCCCATTCTCTGAGGCTGTGAATGATGAAGTTAATTTACTTCGTCAAAATTAGTCGGCAGCATATACAAATTATTTTGAAATATCTACGTTTTAAAATGGGATTGAAGTGAAAAAATGTGAACTCGTTATTCAAATTGCACAATAATTAAAATGAGAAGTTACTAGATTTTCGGATTTATCTTATCAATAAGGGTGTCTACAAAGAGGGTTTCCTCAATTTGGTAAAATCAATAAATAGCCTATCATGCAATTTAACGTACTGAATAAGTAGAATTTGTATTGTAACTTATAGGTATTTGGTCTTGCTGAGAGTCACTATCACTCCCACTAAGGTAGGAGGAGGATGCAAATTCTGTTCCCATATATTTTTACGTATCTTTCACTTTCACCCATTCTATGACTGTAAAGGCTCCCTTCAATTGAAGTAGGTACATCTATTAGACCCAATAGTCCCAAAACATACGATTTTAAGTTATAAGGAGATAAACTCGTTAACACTGTAAATTACGTTCAGTGCGCATACACTATATACGCTACTACTACTACACTACTACGCTACGCTACACTGTTTATTTTTTTGCTCTGCGTTTTTGTATTTATATTTAGATATCTAGTGCTTGTGCGGGTGGAATTTATCGATACACTGGTGGATAACGCCATTCCCCATCATCACCTGGAGTTACAACACTGTCCGGCAGGGGTATGGCGCCCATTCCACCGACCGGCTAGGGCTATTTACAAAAACGGTGACGTGGTAGCAGACATTCAAGACTTATGTGGCGTTTCCACCGACCTCATATTGCAGAATGGAAATGACATTGACGGAAATTAGAATTTTTCTTTTTATAGAAATCTATTAAAATGTTTGTACTTAACATATCCCATGACGCCAGTTTTTAATTTTAGTTTGTTTGTTTGTGATTTTATTGTATGATCATTGATCAATTTTAAATATGGCATAGAGTAAAACAAACATTTCCGTCAATTCTGCAATGCGAGGTCGGTGGAAACCCCGCCTAAGTCTTGAATGTCTGCTACCACGTCACTGTTTTTGTAAATAGTCCTAGCCGGTCGGTGGAATGAGCGCCTAAGTGGAAAGCTATAGTTGTGTCGTGTGGGTTTTTCTCCTTGAGATTAACCTTGAGCAGAGTCATGTTACAACTTGCGTCTACTTATTGACTATAAGTGCATCCTATCTTGCCAGTCTCCACAAGCATTACTTTGACATTGTGGTCTAGACCGTCAAGACTGTTGGAATACGAAGATCTTGTGCACTTTCATTTTAATTTGTTTTGACATTTTTGTGTTGATTTTAAAATGTCCAATTGCTATAAATGCAGCAAAAAAATGAATAGGCATGATGATACTACCACCTGCAGTGATTCAAACTGCAGATTGGTTTATCACCGTGGTTGTGCTGAGATATCAGTCGAACAATTTACTGACATGAACATAAGTAGGAATTTCTCCTCCTGGCATTGCGAAAGATGCATAAATAAAACAAGCTTAATAGAATTCAAATACCAAAGAAAAGGTTGTCATTCCGCACACAGCTATTTTTCAAGTTTGCTAGGTGTAATAAGGTATAATATAATAATGAAATGAAATTTAAAGATGTGTGCTCTATATATATATTTTGGACTGGATTGATGGTTAAAACAAGATTTCATAGAGAAAAACTCAGTATTAAGGCCTACATGGAAAAAGTTTCCAAAGTTTCCGAAATCTCAGTATCCTTTCTGCCTCTAGAAGAAATCCCCAAAGTTGCCGAAATAATTCTGCCTCTTGAAAAATTCCCCAAAGTCGCCAAAGTTGTTGGAACCCTTCTGCCTCTTGAAGAAATCCCCAAAGTTGCCAAAATCATTCTGCCTCTTGAAGAAATCCCCAAAGTTGCCAAAATCATTCTGCCTCTTGAAGAAATTCCCGAAGTCACCAAAGTTGTTGGAGCCTCCTTGCCTTTTGAAAAAATCCCCAAAGTCACCGAAATCATTCTGCCGCATGTAAAAGCCTGTAAATAGGAGATTGTTCAATGTTAGGTTCTATTTGTTCGCCCGAATGTAGGGAATTACGGATGACTGTAGTAATTCAAGCAATTACCTGTTATGCTTTTAATTAATACATGCGTGAGAGTCAGTAAAGTTCTACTTTTAATAGGGAGTAATTATTTATATAGGTATGTATAATTATGTTATAGTAAATATCCGGGGATTTTTTGGATGATCTTTTTGAACATAGGCTATTATTTCTAATTATTGTGAGTGAGAGTCGGTAAAGTTCTACTTTTAATAGGGAGTAATTATGTATATAGGTAGTAGTAGTAGAAGTGTTTGTCGGGTTAATAACGACTTAGGCCTCATATTTGGGCCCATAGAGCGACCGCGACTTGACTATCCTACGCCAGCCCATAGGACAGTGGACTTCCTGATTATAGTGGATTCCGAACCACTTGAGAAACACAGTGAAGTCACACGATTAGTTCGGAGGTGACCAGGACAAGTCCTACCATGTTTCCCTACCGGCACTGTGCACACGACCAAGTTATCTGCAGCTTTGAACATGCTCAGGTCCGCTGGATTCAACTTGGTATGGCGACCGGCATGTATATAGGTATGTATAATTATGTATGTATCGTATAGTATATATCCGGGGATTTCTTTAGATGATCTTTTTGAACATATTATTTCTAATTATCCAGATCAAAATGTGAGAAAGAGTCAGTTCTACTTTCAATAGAGAGACAATTATGTTTATTATGAACATCGACGCCCAGAGCCAGAGTATTTCTCCCAAATAAATTTGCGAATAAAAAAACTTACCTGGAGCCGGAGTGGCTGTGTGTTGGCCATTAGCGGCAACGACGAAAGCAGCCAGGGATACCAAACACAATTGGAAATGGAACATCTTTAGGCAACAGATTGTTCTAGTGTGCTGTTCACGGATTCAGAATCCGCTTTTATACCCAGCTTATTAAAACTTAGCAGTGCAATAACACTGTGACATTTTCAAATTGGTTGTATAAACAGTATTATATTGGTAATATTAATGTCGTGACATGAAATAATGAGGTCTGTTATTAGGCTTTTATGGGCCTATTACTATAGCAACTCATGTATGCATATTCTGCTCATTAATAATTGCATTAAGATTGTGGCGTTGGTTGCAAAAGGGCGATATGGTCATATTGACGTTGTTACCAGAAATTGAAATGCCTAATATTTGGTTTTTATGTGCTTTGGCCTTTTAGACTTCATATTAATGAGCATATGTGAAATATTAAATTTGTGTGCAGTCAAATGTCAATCATGTATGATTGCACTGATTATATAGCGTGATTTCATTTAAATTGAGGCTTAAGTGAGATCTAAAGAGGGGTTCTGTGGCGAATTAGAATTGACCTACCCTATCCCAAATCATAAAATCCATTAAAGGCACAATTTAGTGATTTAGAACGGGCTGGCTGACATAACAATCCACTAAAAAATTTACTTTTAATCATTTTTTTTCATGAAATTTGTGTTTCCCTACGTAATACTAAGCAGTAATAATGGTGGAGTGGGCTATTACCTAATATAGTGCCTCTAATAGAAGTTATATGATAACTTAAGATATTTAGTTATGCAGATTAACATTGTAAATTACAATACCTTTTGGCATCCCTGCCTTCTCCAATAACTAGTTTCTAATGCACCTCAGCCAAATTTTTTGAAAATCTAATGCAAAAATGTTTTCTGTGCGTTTCTTGCTACTTCGGGCCAAGAGTCTCCATAAGATACAAGTGCAGTGTCATCTGGGAAACATATAACTGATCCATCAATGTGAGCATCACATAATTGATTGATATGAATTAAAAATAATAAAGGACCGAGTTAGTTAATTACAAAAAACGAAAACTCGGAAATATTGAGTGATAGTTGTACGATAAAACTGGGAGTGCATCAGGGAACAGTGCTCGGTCCTTCATTATTTTTAATTTATATCAATCAATTATGTGATGCTCACATTCATGGATCAGTTATATGTTTCCCAGATGACACTGCACTTGTATCTTATGGAGACTCTTGGCCCGAAGTAACAAGAAACGCACAGAAAACATTTTTGCATTAGATTTTCAAAAAATTTGGCTGAGGTGCATTAGAAACTAGTTATTGGAGAGGGCAGGGATGCCAAAAGGTATTGTAATTTACAATGTTAATCTGCATAACTAAATATCGTATGTTGTCATATAACTTCTACGAGGTACTATATTAGATAATATAATTTGGGCATCAAAGTTGACGCTGAGCTCACATGGGCGCCTCATGTAGAGGCCGCCTGTCATACTTAGCACGAACATCTTCGCATTAAGGCAGTTTGCACAAATATGCAATGACAGGCAAGTTCTCATGATGATCTTCCACGGTACTGTTCGACCAATAATATCCTATGGTCTAGTCGCCTGGGGAGGTACGGCCAAATCAAATATGGATAAAATATTGGTCATGCAGAAGCGTGCTGTTAGAATTATAGCCGGACTTAAATGGAGGGAGTCATGTAGGCTAGCCTTTAAAGGCCTCGAAATTATTACTGCTCCCTCAATTTTTACAGAAGCGGCCATAATGCACTGCCTCGCACAAGCCGACTTTACAAGAGTGGGAGAAATATCGGGCCGTGAAACCCCGCAGGCCGATATCGACTTCCATATTCCCTGAACCCGAAGACATGGCACCGACAACTTTATTCTAATAAAGGGAAGGTTGCTGTTCAACCAGTTACCGGACAGCATTAAGAGATTGTGGATTGTTATGTCAGCCAGCCCGTTCTAAATCACTAAATTGTGCCTTTAATGGATTTTATGCTTTGGGATAGGGTAGGTCAATTCTAATTCGCCACAGAACCCCTCTCTAGATCTCAATTCAGCCTCAATTTGAATGAAATCACGCTATATAATCAGTGCAATCATCCATGATTGACATTTGACTGCACACAAATTTAATATTTCACATATGCTCATTAATATGAAGTCTAAAAGGCCAAAGCACATAAAAACCAAATATTAGGCATTTTAATTTCTGGTAACAACGTCAATATGACCATATCGCCCTTTTACAACCAACGCCACAATCTTAATGCAATTATTAATGAGCAGAATATGCATACATGAGTTGCTATAATAATAGACCCATAAAAGCCTAATAACAAACCTCATTATTTCATGTCACGACATTAATATTACCAATATAATACTGTTTATGCAACCAATTTGAAAATGTCACAGTGTTATTGCACTGCTAATTTTTAATAAGCTGGTTATAAAAGCGGATTCTGAATCCGTGAACAGCACACTAGAACAATCTGTGGCCTAAAGATGTTCCACTTCCAATTGTGTTTGGTATCCCTGGCTGCTTTCGTCGTTGCCGCTAATGGCCAACACACAGCCACTCCGGCTCCAGGTAAGTTTTTTTATGCGGAAATTAATTTGGGAGAAATACTCTGGCTCTGGGCGTCGATGTTCATAATAAACATAATTGTCTCTCTATATATTGAAAGTAGAACTGACTCTCCCTCACATTTTAATCTGGATAATCTAAAGAAATCCCCGGATATTGACTATATGCATAATTATACATACCTATATAAATAATTACTCCCTATTAAAAGTAGAACTTTACTGACTCTCACTCATGTATTAATTAAAAGCATAACAGGTAATTGCTTGAATTACTACAGTCATCAGTGATTCCCTACATTTGTGCGAACAAATAGAACCTAACATTGAACAATCTCCTATTTACAGGCTTTTACATGCGGCAGAATGATTTCGGTGACTTTGGGGATTTTTTCAAAAGGCAAGGAGGCTCCAACAACTTTGGTGACTTCGGGAATTTCTTCAAGAGGCAGAATGATCTTGGCAACTTTGGGGATTTCTTCAAGAGGCAGAATGATTTTGGCAACTTTGGGGATTTCTTCAAGAGGCAGAATGATTTTGGCAACTTTGGGGATTTCTTCAAGAGGCAGAAGGGCTCCAACAACTTTGGCGACTTTGGCGATTTCTTCAAGAGGCAGAAAGGATACTGAGATTTCGGAAACTTTGGAAATTTTTTCCAAGTAGGCCCTTAATACCGAGTTTTTCTCTATGAAATCTTTATTTAACCATCATTCCAGTCCAAAATATACATATTGAGCACACATTTTTAAATTTCATTGTATTATTATTTTATACCTTATTACACCTAGCAAACTTGAAAAATAGTTGTGTGCGGAATGACAACCTTACCCAATATTAAAAGGTGTTGCCTTCTCACAAAGCTAAGGGGCAAATTTATTCATAATGTTAAGTAAGATAGGAATTTAAATGATATAAATAAATAATAAATCCATCAAAATTTTCCCCCATCTGACCATGCATGAGATCTGCAAGTTTCCAGTTATTTTTAAGTGAATAAAATGTAAGCAATTGACCTTTAGGAAATAAAATGGAAAACAGAAAAGAAATACATGCAGCACACAAATTTCAACAATACAACTACAAGAACCGGTCCGAGTTTACTCGAATATGCTTTCCAATTTATCAATTAGTAGATGGATAAAATGAGTAATTTCATGGTAAATAATTTTCCTATGGTTAAATTTTGGATATCGGGGGGGGGGGGGGGGACTGACGTCACTGTAGTTGAGGTAAATTATATAGATAGGTCAGACCAACACACGTTAATCATGGTAAATCCGTTGAAATCTAGGAATCGAAAATTTCGACCATCACAAAGCTTTCCTTATACTACGTATTAATTGGAAAGCAATATACAGTTCTGTCCGTGATTACACCATCATCAGACTTATGGTATACACGTGCCATCCAATTCTCATGTTTTTATTTTATTTTTATTTTTATAAATGCTAGGCGCTCTGCCCATTTTGGGCTTCCGCGCTCATGTTGTTATCGCGCCAAACCCAACCCTTCTCAGAGTGTTCCGAAGAGGGGGGTTGGCATTAGAAATTTTATGACGAGAGAGTTGACCCTCTCGTCATTTCCCAGCAGTTGTTGCAGAGTGGGGGGGAGCCGCAGAAGTAACTCGGGCAGGCCAGTATGATGTGCGCCACCGACAGTGGTACGCTACAATACTGCCAGTTCGGAGGCGGTTCACCTGCCATAAGGTGGCCGTGGGTAAGTCTGGAGTGGCCCAAACGCATGCGCGACAGCAGTATCTCCTCTAGTCTGTAAGGGCGGTTGGCTGTTGGCGGGGTTTAATGTCTCGTAACTTGTTGTAATCATGCGATGGACCACTCCAATCCCCCTGCCAATCAAGCCTGACCAGATGATCGATGTAGGTGCGCACATCATACAAGGTGGTTAATGGCCATGGGAGTGAAATTGCTGTTGTTGCCTCTTTAGCGGCATTGCTGTCTGCTGCCGTATTCCCCGAGATGCGTACATGTGCTGGTACCCAGCAGAATTTCACGACACCTTTGATCTGTTTATATGAGCCGTTAATGGCTGAAATAAGGAGAGTGTTTTCAGCGGAACTATTTTTTAGGGCTTCTAGGGCACTATAACTATCTGTGAAAATAATGGAAAATTCCAAGTGATGCTCATGGATGTATAAAAGAGCCTGTAATATTGCAAATAGTTCAGCGGAATACACCGTTGTGTATGGTAAGAGAGTGTACATATACTTTTCCTTTCCTATCACAAAGGCTGCACCGACTCTGTCATCTTTTTTGGATCCGTCTGAATATAAATGGGTCCACTTAGGTTTAGGGTGTCCATTTTTAATCTCAGCAAAGTGGGCCAAATATAAGGAAGGATGGGTAGTTTGTTTTGAATGGCTATTTGGGGATAGGTTGATACGCAGCATTGGTGCAAGCCACGAAGGCGTCCCATCGTTCAGATCAGCTTAAGAGGGCCACAGCGAAAGGCGGGATAAATCTATTCTACTTGCCATGTAGCAGTACCGCATACATACAGGTTTAGAAGCTCTAGGTCGGTGGAGGTATATTTCATCGCATGCATTTGAATGTATCGAGGGACACGCAGGGTGGTCAGGGATATTGTCAACGCGGATACAGTACTTTAATGTTGCCCTTATAATTCTGCAGCGCAGTGGGGGTTCGTTTGCCTCCACACAAAGACTTGCAACAGGGCTTGGTTTGAACGCTCCCAAGCATATTCCGAGTGCATTATGATGGATAGAATTCAGACTCTGGAGTAACACATTACTAGCGGAATTATATACTATGCAGCCATAATCCAGGCGCAATCTAATGAGTGCGCGGTAAAGAATAAGCAATGTTTCCCCATCCGCACTTAATAATAGGCCCATTTAAGCCTAATAACAGACCTCATTATTTCTTGTGACGACATTAATATTACCAATATAATACAGTTTATACAACCAATTTGAAAATGTCACATTGTTATTGCACTGATAATTTTTAAAAAGCTGGGTATAAAAGCAGGTTCGTTCTGAATCGGTTAACAGCACAGTAGAACATTCTGTTGCCCTGATGCTCCAATTCCAATTTATTGTGTTTGTTATCCCTTCCTGTGTTCGTTGTTGCCGTATATAGCCAACAAACACCCACTCCGGGTCAAGGTAACAAAACCTTACCTGGAGCCGGAGTGGCTGTGTGTTAGATATACGGCAGCAACGAAAACAGCAAGGGATAACAAACACAATTGGAATTGGAGCATCAGGGCAACAGAATGTTCTACTGTGCTGTTCACCGATTCAGAATCCGCTTTTATACCCAGCTTATTAAAAATTATCAGTGCAATAACAATGTGACATTTTCAAATCGGTTGTATAAACAGTATTATATTGGTCATTAATGTCTTGACATGAAATAATGAGGTCTATTATTAGGCTTTTATGGGCCTATTATTATAGCAACTCAAATAACTTATTCTGCTTATTAATATGATTGCTGTATAATTTGGCCATTGGTTTTAAAAGTCAATTTGGCCATATTGACGTTGTTACCAGAAATTAAAATGCCTAATATTTGGTTTTTATATAATTTTATATTAAATTTGTGTGCGTTCAACACTTTATGATTGCATTGATTGTATAGCGTTCCCTCATTCAAATTTAGGTTTAAGTGAGGCCTAAAGAGGGCCGGGTTCTTTTGCAATTACATTTAACAGCTATTTCGGTGATATCTTCATCATCATATAAGAGAAAATCCATCAGAAACATAATATGTAAGAAGCAGAAGTAGTCAACCCATATATGTTTTCCGATTCATCAAAGTTAGTATTAGTAGGTAGCGATATAGCTAATGAGGGGTGTTCAATGGCAAATAATTGTCCTATGGTTAAATTTTCGGCTACAATACAGTGTACAAAGCAGTGAGGCATGAATTATCAATAATTTCTTCAAATACCGCTTCTATAGGCCTACGACCTATTCCAATAGGGAATTTATCCTTGGTCCCTGTGTCTTGGTATAGTCGCAAAATGAGAAAAATAGGGACATGGAATGTTTTGATCCTGTGCAACACTGTAAAAATATTCCTTGCCCCATTTTGTGTTACCTTATAGCATTGGATGCAAGGCATAACAAAAATTGTACAAAGAATATTTTTAGTGTTGCACAGGATCAAAACATTCCATGTCCATACTTTCCTCATTTTGCGTGGACTATACCACAAAGCGCGTAAATTGAAATTTCTAATATTTCTTAAATTATAATTAAATTTAATTAAATTTAATTTAATTTAATAAATTAAATTTCATAATACGCTAACGTACAAATAAGAAAGCAATAAGCAATGAGGGTGGGGAGATGTTGGAAATTGTAAGTATGAGTGAGTATCGTAAGTGCAGTAAAGTTAGGGAAAAGAATCCCTCGGGTTTGGTGCAGTGGTCAGCGTCCAGGTGGGACTAAGATGCGAATCCTGTTCCCATATATTCTTTCCTTATCATTCTTTCTCACAATCCCTGACTGAAGCGATTTTCTGTAAGGTTAAATAGGTGTCTCAATTACCTTATACTACCCCTTTCAGTAGTAATATTATAACATCCGATATTTAGTTAGGGAGATTTTTTTCCTTGTCACCCTTTCTCTCATTGCCTGACTAAAGAGGCTTTCTTCAAGGTTAAATAGGTGTCCCTATTACCAGGCGCGGATCCACAAATGGGATCTACTAATGGGAGTGGGGGGGGGGGGCTATAGCCCCCCTCCCATTAGGTTTTTATTTTACACTATTTATAACTATACAGCTACAAGATTCAATACCTCTACTACCAATCAACCTATAAAAATCATAAATCCAAGTAAAACCCCACTTAATCAGCCCTGTTTCTCAAAAATTTTCCCCAGGGCCCCCCTGTCCACAATTATATTACTTCCCTGTAATATAGAAACCTTATTGCTCTGAAAATGGGTAAAACCCCACTATTTCAGAAATATTTTTATTCCGAACCCTCTGGCTCATGCGTAAACGACACTAAGGTCATTAATTTAAAAGCTGCATTCGTGCATGAGAACGGCTTTCCCCATTTTATTCATTTTTATAAAAATGGTTGGAAGGGCGCCAAATTATACCCCGCCCCCCGTTACGTCTCCCCCTTTTATGACGTCTGAGACCGCCTCTGATTATATTGGCAATCTCCCTCCCTCCCTCCAAGGTCTCATTCTAGATTCGCGCCTGACATTACCTTTCAGTAGTTACATGATGATAACATTCGATGTTTCGTTCTATTTAAAACATACATGTCCACACTTGAAACTTGCAGATCTCATGCATGGTCAGGTGGGGAAAAATTTGATGGATTTATTATTTATTTATATAATTTAAATTCCTATCTTACTTAACATTATGTATAAATTTGCCACTAAGCCTTGTGAGGAGGCAAAACCTTTTAATATTGGGTAAGGTTGTCATTCCGCACACAACTATTTTTCAAGTTTGCTAGGTGTGTAATAAGGTATAAAATAATAATAAAATGAAATTTAAAGATGTGTGCTCAATATGGGTATTTTGACTGGATTGATGGTTAAAGCAAGATTTCCTAGAGAAAAACTCAGTATTAAGGGCCTCCTTGGAAAAAATTCCAAGTTTCAAGTTTCAAGTTTCCGTAATCTCCGTATGCTTTATGCCTCTTGAAGAAATCCTCAAAGTCACTAAAGTTGTTGGAGCCCTTCTGCCTCTTGAAGAAATCCCCAAAGTTGCCGAAATCATTCTGCCTCTTGAAGAAATCCCCAAAGTCGCCAAAGTTGTTGGAGCCCTTCTGCCTCTTGAAGTAATCCCCAAAGTTGCCAAAATCATTCTGCCTCATGAAGAAATTCCCGAAGTCGCCAAAGTTGTTGGAGCCTCCTTGCCCTTTGAAAAAATCCTCAAAGTCACGAAATCATTCTCCCGCATGTAAAAGCCTGTAAATAAATGTAAATAGATTGTTCAATGTTAGGTTCTATTTGTTCGCCCGAATGTAGGGAATTACTGATGACGGTAGTAATTCAAGCAATTACCTGTTATGCTATTAATTAATACATGAGTGAAAGTCAGTAAAGTTATACTTTTAATAGGGAGTAATTACGTATATATAGGTATGTATAATTATGTATATAGTAAATATCCGGGGATTTCTTTGGATGATCTTCTTGAAGATATTATTTCTAATTATCCAGATTATAATGTGGATGAGAGAGAGTCAGTTCTACTTTCAATATATAGAGAGACAATTATGTTTATTATGAACATCGACGCCCAGAGCCAGAGTATTTCTCCTAAATAAATTTGCGCATAAAAAAACCTACCTGGAGCCGGTGTGGCTGTGTGTTGGCCATTAACGGCAACGACGAAAACAGCAAGGGATAACAAACACAATAAATTGGAATTGGAGCATCAGGGCAACAGAATGTTCTACTGTGCTGTTAACCGATTCAGAACCTCCTTTTATACCCAGCTTATTAAAAATTATCAGTGCAATAACAATGTGACATTTTCAAATTGGTTGTATAAACAGTATTATATTGGTAATATTAATGTCATCACAAGAAATTATGAGGTCTATTGTTAGAGGACACAAAATGGTGCAAGGAATATTTTTACAGTGCTGCACAGGATGGAAACATTCCATGTCCATACTTTTCTCATTTTGCGACTATACCAAGAGACAGGGACCAAGGATAAATTTCCTTTTGGAATAAGACGCAGGCCTAGTACCGGTATTTGATGAAATTATTGATAATTCATGCCTCACTGCTTTGCACACTGTATAGTAGCCAAAAATTTAACCGTAGGGGAGACCCTCGGGCCCCCCTCAGTGGTAGGTTTATTCGTCTGTAAAATCTCAAATGTACTGCTTGCAAAATGCATCAATCCTTCTTAATTTGGGCCTATTCATCATTTTTTTTTCTCCCGGGCCCCCCTTTCTCCAGGATAGAATATTCGTAAAACATCACTTGCCCTTGCAAATATCAATTTCTTTTCTCTGGGGGGGGGGGGGCTCACCTCTCTCCAGGGCATAATATGCGTCAAAACTTCACCTCATTTATCGTTTTCTAGGTTTCAAGGTCTTGGGGTCCTAAAGCCCCCCCCCCCCCCCAGAAATTTGGGAATTTACGCCAATGTAATATCACCAATATAATACAGTTTATACAACCAATTTGAAAATGTCACATTGTTATTGCACTGATAATTTTTAAAAATCTGGGTATAAAAGCAGGTTCGTTCTGAATCGGTTAACAGCACAGTAGAACATTCTGTTGCCCTGATGCTCCAATTCCAATTTATTGTGTTTGTTATCCCTTCCTGTGTTCGTTGTTGCCGTATATAGCCAACAAACACCCACTCCGGGTCAAGGTAACAAAACCTTACCTGGAGCCGGAGTGGCTGTGTGTTGGCTATACAGCAACAACGAAAACAGCAAGGGATAACAAACACAATTGGAATTGGAGCATCAGGGCAACAGAATGTTCTACTGTGCTGTTCACCGATTCAGAATCCGCTTTTATACCCAGCTTATTAAAAATTATCAGTGCAATAACAAAGTGACATTTTCAAATCGGTTGTATAAACAGTATTATATTGGTCATTAATGTCCTGACATGAAATAATGAGGTCTATTATTAGGCTTTTATGGGCCTTATTATAGCAACTCTAATAACTTATTCTGCTTATTAATATAATTGCTGTATAATTTGCCCATTGGTTTTAAAAGGTCAATTTGGTCATATTGACGTCATTTTTACCAGAAATTAAAATGCCGAATATTTGGTTTTTATGTGCTTTGGCCTTAGAATATAATGGGGACCTATGAGATATTAAATTTGTCTGCGCTCAACACTTTATGACTGCACTGATTACATAGCGTTCCTTCATTCAAATTTAGGCTTAAGTGAGGCCTAAAGAGGGCCGGGATCTTTTGCTGATTACTTTAACAGCTATTTCGGTGATATCTTCGATCATCATATAAGAGAAAATCCATCAGAAACATAATATGTATGAAGCAGAAGCAGTCAACCCATATATGTTTTCCGATTCATCAAAGTTAGTATTAGTAGGTAGCGAGATAGCTAATGAGAGGTGTTTAATGGCAAATAATTGTCCTATGGTTAAATTTTCGGCTACTATACAGTGTGCAAAGCAGTGAGGCATGAATTATCAATCATTTCTTCAAATACCGGTACCAAGCCTACGTCCTTTTCCAAAAGGAAATTTATCCTTGGTCCCTGTGTCTTGGTATAGTCCAAGCAAAAAGAGAAAAGTATGGACATGGGATGTTCTGATCCTGTGCAACACTGTAAAAATATTCCTTGCACCATTTTGTGTTACCTTATAGCATTGGATGCAAGGCATAACAAAAATTGTACAAAGAATATTTTTACAGTGTTGCACAGGATCAAAACATTCCATGTCCATACTTTTCTCATTTTGCGTGGACTATACCACAAAGCGCGTAAATTGAAATTTCAAATATTTCTTAAATTATAAAGCTTTTTCATAATAGGAGCTAGTGTACAACTAAGAAAGTAATAAGCTATGAGGGTGGGGAGATGTTGGAAATTGGAAGTATGAGTGAGTATCGTAATAAGTGATGTAAAGTTAGGGATAAGAATCCCTCGGGTTTGGTGCAGTGGTCAGCGTCAAGGTGGGACTAAGATGCGAATCCTGTTCCCATATATTCTTTCCTTATCATTCTTTCTCACATTCCCTGACCGAAGCAATTTTCTTCAAGGTTAACACTGTGCCGGCCGCAGTGTCCAATGGACTCTTTTTGGTATTTCAAAACTCTGTTACATGAGCTACCATTCACTTATCGGTTTGGCGTTTCATGACTTAGGCGTAAGTTCTTAATCACGGATGGACACAGGGGGCGGGGTTACTGCCCCCCCCCAAATTTAGTTTATTACCGGATGGTTTCCAAAAACTTGAAATTTTAATTTTTTAATTGGGATGGAAAAGTGGGAAAAGGCGTAAGTTCTTAATCATGAATGGATACAGGGGTTACTGCCCCCTCCCAAATTCAGTAAATCTATAGTAAGTTAATTTAAATTTACGCTCTGATTTAATCAATACTACATAATATGTTTTTCTTATTTTGACCCACAACTACCACCTCCCGCCCACCAAATGGGCTGATCCGTCCGTATTCTTAATACAGCTGGGAAAAGAACCACTCGGAACAGGATGGGGCGATCAGGACTGGGTATAATTGTGAATAGACAATGCGAAATCCCATAAGTGTCCAGTGGACACTGGCGGCCGTTAACGTATGTCAGATGCTCCGGCCGGCACAGTTTTAAATAGGTGTCTCAATTACCTTATACTACCCCTTTCAGTAGTAATATTATAACATTCGATATCCAGTTAGGGAGATTTTTTCCCTTCTCATTGCCTGACTGAAGAGACTTTCTTCAAGGTTAAATAGGTGTCCCTATTACCAGGCGCGGACCTACTAATGGGATCTACTAATGCTAAGGGGGGCTATAGCCCCCCTCCCATTAGGTTTTTATTTTACACTATTTATAATTATACAGCTACAAAATTCAATACCTCTACTACCAATCAACATATAAAAATCATAAATCCAAGTAAAACCCCACTTAATCAGCCCTGTTTCTCAAGAATTTTCCCCAGGGCCCCCCTGTCCACAATTATATTACTTCCCTGAAATATAGAAACCTAATTGCTTGAAAATGGGTAAAACCCCACTATTTAAGACCTATTTTTCATCCGAACCCTCTGGCTCATGCGTAAACGACACTAAGGTCATTAATTTAAAAGCTGCATACGTGCATGAGAACGGCTTTCCCCATTTTATTAATTTTTATAAAAATTGTTGGAGGGGCGCCAAATTATACCCCGCCCCCCGTTACGCCTCCCCCTTTTATGACGTCTGAGACCGCCTCTGATTATATTGGCAATCTCCCTCCCTCCCTCCAAGGTCTCATTCTAGATTCGCGCCTGACATTACCTTTCAGTAGTTACATGATGATAACATTCGATATTTCGTTCTATTTAAAACATACATGTCCACACTTGAAACTTGCAGATCTCATGCATGGTCAGGTGGGGAAAAATTTGATGGATTTATTATTTATTTATATAATTTAAATTCCTATCTTACTTAACATTATGTATAAATTTGCCACTAAGCCTTGTGAGGAGGCAAAACCTTTTAATATTGGGTAAGGTTGTCATTCCGCACACAACTATTTTTCAAGTTTGCTAGGTGTGTAATAAGGTATAAAATAATAATAAAATGAAATTTAAAGATGTGTGCTCAATATGGGTATTTTGACTGGATTGATGGTTAAAGCAAGATTTCCTAGAGAAAAACTCAGTATTAAGGGCCTCCTTGGAAAAAATTCCAAGTTTCAAGTTTCAAGTTTCCGTAATCTCCGTATGCTTTATGCCTCTTGAAGAAATCCTCAAAGTCACTAAAGTTGTTGGAGCCCTTCTGCCTCTTGAAGAAATCCCCAAAGTTGCCGAAATCATTCTGCCTCTTGAAGAAATCCCCAAAGTCGCCAAAGTTGTTGGAGCCCTTCTGCCTCTTGAAGTAATCCCCAAAGTTGCCAAAATCATTCTGCCTCATGAAGAAATTCCCGAAGTCGCCAAAGTTGTTGGAGCCTCCTTGCCCTTTGAAAAAATCCTCAAAGTCACGAAATCATTCTCCCGCATGTAAAAGCCTGTAAATAAATGTAAATAGATTGTTCAATGTTAGGTTCTATTTGTTCGCCCGAATGTAGGGAATTACTGATGACGGTAGTAATTCAAGCAATTACCTGTTATGCTATTAATTAATACATGAGTGAAAGTCAGTAAAGTTATACTTTTAATAGGGAGTAATTACGTATATATAGGTATGTATAATTATGTATATAGTAAATATCCGGGGATTTCTTTGGATGATCTTCTTGAAGATATTATTTCTAATTATCCAGATTATAATGTGGATGAGAGAGAGTCAGTTCTACTTTCAATATATAGAGAGACAATTATGTTTATTATGAACATCGACGCCCAGAGCCAGAGTATTTCTCCTAAATAAATTTGCGCATAAAAAAACCTACCTGGAGCCGGTGTGGCTGTGTGTTGGCCATTAACGGCAACGACGAAAACAGCAAGGGATAACAAACACAATAAATTGGAATTGGAGCATCAGGGCAACAGAATGTTCTACTGTGCTGTTAACCGATTCAGAACCTCCTTTTATACCCAGCTTATTAAAAATTATCAGTGCAATAACAATGTGACATTTTCAAATTGGTTGTATAAACAGTATTATATTGGTAATATTAATGTCATCACAAGAAATTATGAGGTCTATTGTTAGAGGACACAAAATGGTGCAAGGAATATTTTTACAGTGCTGCACAGGATGGAAACATTCCATGTCCATACTTTTCTCATTTTGCGACTATACCAAGAGACAGGGACCAAGGATAAATTTCCTTTTGGAATAAGACGCAGGCCTAGTACCGGTATTTGATGAAATTATTGATAATTCATGCCTCACTGCTTTGCACACTGTATAGTAGCCAAAAATTTAACCGTAGGGGAGACCCTCGGGCCCCCCTCAGTGGTAGGTTTATTCGTCTGTAAAATCTCAAATGTACTGCTTGCAAAATGCATCAATCCTTCTTAATTTGGGCCTATTCATCATTTTTTTTTCTCCCGGGCCCCCCTTTCTCCAGGATAGAATATTCGTAAAACATCACTTGCCCTTGCAAATATCAATTTCTTTTCTCTGGGGGGGGGGGCTCACCTCTCTCCAGGGCATAATATGCGTCAAAACTTCACCTCATTTATCGTTTTCTAGGTTTCAAGGTCTTGGGGTCCTAAAGCCCCCCCCCCCAGAAATTTGGGAATTTACGCCAATGTAATATCACCAATATAATACAGTTTATACAACCAATTTGAAAATGTCACATTGTTATTGCACTGATAATTTTTAAAAATCTGGGTATAAAAGCAGGTTCGTTCTGAATCGGTTAACAGCACAGTAGAACATTCTGTTGCCCTGATGCTCCAATTCCAATTTATTGTGTTTGTTATCCCTTCCTGTGTTCGTTGTTGCCGTATATAGCCAACAAACACCCACTCCGGGTCAAGGTAACAAAACCTTACCTGGAGCCGGAGTGGCTGTGTGTTGGCTATACAGCAACAACGAAAACAGCAAGGGATAACAAACACAATTGGAATTGGAGCATCAGGGCAACAGAATGTTCTACTGTGCTGTTCACCGATTCAGAATCCGCTTTTATACCCAGCTTATTAAAAATTATCAGTGCAATAACAAAGTGACATTTTCAAATCGGTTGTATAAACAGTATTATATTGGTCATTAATGTCCTGACATGAAATAATGAGGTCTATTATTAGGCTTTTATGGGCCTTATTATAGCAACTCTAATAACTTATTCTGCTTATTAATATAATTGCTGTATAATTTGCCCATTGGTTTTAAAAGGTCAATTTGGTCATATTGACGTCATTTTTACCAGAAATTAAAATGCCGAATATTTGGTTTTTATGTGCTTTGGCCTTAGAATATAATGGGGACCTATGAGATATTAAATTTGTCTGCGCTCAACACTTTATGACTGCACTGATTACATAGCGTTCCTTCATTCAAATTTAGGCTTAAGTGAGGCCTAAAGAGGGCCGGGATCTTTTGCTGATTACTTTAACAGCTATTTCGGTGATATCTTCGATCATCATATAAGAGAAAATCCATCAGAAACATAATATGTATGAAGCAGAAGCAGTCAACCCATATATGTTTTCCGATTCATCAAAGTTAGTATTAGTAGGTAGCGAGATAGCTAATGAGAGGTGTTTAATGGCAAATAATTGTCCTATGGTTAAATTTTCGGCTACTATACAGTGTGCAAAGCAGTGAGGCATGAATTATCAATCATTTCTTCAAATACCGGTACCAAGCCTACGTCCTTTTCCAAAAGGAAATTTATCCTTGGTCCCTGTGTCTTGGTATAGTCCAAGCAAAAAGAGAAAAGTATGGACATGGGATGTTCTGATCCTGTGCAACACTGTAAAAATATTCCTTGCACCATTTTGTGTTACCTTATAGCATTGGATGCAAGGCATAACAAAAATTGTACAAAGAATATTTTTACAGTGTTGCACAGGATCAAAACATTCCATGTCCATACTTTTCTCATTTTGCGTGGACTATACCACAAAGCGCGTAAATTGAAATTTCAAATATTTCTTAAATTATAAAGCTTTTTCATAATAGGAGCTAGTGTACAACTAAGAAAGTAATAAGCTATGAGGGTGGGGAGATGTTGGAAATTGGAAGTATGAGTGAGTATCGTAATAAGTGATGTAAAGTTAGGGATAAGAATCCCTCGGGTTTGGTGCAGTGGTCAGCGTCAAGGTGGGACTAAGATGCGAATCCTGTTCCCATATATTCTTTCCTTATCATTCTTTCTCACATTCCCTGACCGAAGCAATTTTCTTCAAGGTTAACACTGTGCCGGCCGCAGTGTCCAATGGACTCTTTTTGGTATTTCAAAACTCTGTTACATGAGCTACCATTCACTTATCGGTTTGGCGTTTCATGACTTAGGCGTAAGTTCTTAATCACGGATGGACACAGGGGGCGGGGTTACTGCCCCCCCCCCAAATTTAGTTTATTACCGGATGGTTTCCAAAAACTTGAAATTTTAATTTTTTAATTGGGATGGAAAAGTGGGAAAAGGCGTAAGTTCTTAATCATGAATGGATACAGGGGTTACTGCCCCCTCCCAAATTCAGTAAATCTATAGTAAGTTAATTTAAATTTACGCTCTGATTTAATCAATACTACATAATATGTTTTTCTTATTTTGACCCACAACTACCACCTCCCGCCCACCAAATGGGCTGATCCGTCCGTATTCTTAATACAGCTGGGAAAAGAACCACTCGGAACAGGATGGGGCGATCAGGACTGGGTATAATTGTGAATAGACAATGCGAAATCCCATAAGTGTCCAGTGGACACTGGCGGCCGTTAACGTATGTCAGATGCTCCGGCCGGCACAGTTTTAAATAGGTGTCTCAATTACCTTATACTACCCCTTTCAGTAGTAATATTATAACATTCGATATCCAGTTAGGGAGATTTTTTCCCTTCTCATTGCCTGACTGAAGAGACTTTCTTCAAGGTTAAATAGGTGTCCCTATTACCAGGCGCGGACCTACTAATGGGATCTACTAATGCTAAGGGGGGCTATAGCCCCCCTCCCATTAGGTTTTTATTTTACACTATTTATAATTATACAGCTACAAAATTCAATACCTCTACTACCAATCAACATATAAAAATCATAAATCCAAGTAAAACCCCACTTAATCAGCCCTGTTTCTCAAGAATTTTCCCCAGGGCCCCCCTGTCCACAATTATATTACTTCCCTGAAATATAGAAACCTAATTGCTTGAAAATGGGTAAAACCCCACTATTTAAGACCTATTTTTCATCCGAACCCTCTGGCTCATGCGTAAACGACACTAAGGTCATTAATTTAAAAGCTGCATACGTGCATGAGAACGGCTTTCCCCATTTTATTAATTTTTATAAAAATTGTTGGAGGGGCGCCAAATTATACCCCGCCCCCCGTTACGCCTCCCCCTTTTATGACGTCTGAGACCGCCTCTGATTATATTGGCAATTTTCCCCCCTCCAAGTTCTCATTCTAGATCCGCGCCTGACATTACCTTTCAGTAGTTACATGATAACATTCGATATTTCGTTTGGGAGGTTAACATTGTAAATTACAATACCTTTTTGGGATCGCTCCCCTCTATCGTAACTAGTTTCTAATACACCCCACCCAAATATATGGTAAAACATGAGAATTGGATGGCACGTGTACAGCAAAAGTCTGATGATGGTGTAATCACGGACAGAACTGTATACTGCTTTCCAATTGATACGTAGTATAAAGAAAGCTTTGTGATGGTCGAAATTTTTGATTCCGAGATTTCAACGGATTTACCATTATTCACGTGTGTTGGTCTGACCTTTCTATAATTTACCTCACCTCCAGTGACGTCCGGTGGACACCCCCCCCCCCCCCCCCGATATCCAAAATTTAACCATAGGAAAATTATTTACCATGAAATTACTCATTTTATCCATCTACTAATTGATAAATTGGAAAGCATGTTCGAGTAAACTCGGACCGGTTCTTGTAGTTGTATTGTTGAAATTTGTGTGCTGCATGTATTTTCTTTCCATTTTCCATTTTAATTCCTAAAGGTCAATTGCTTACATTTTATTCACTTAAAAACAATCGATGCAACTACCCACAAAATATTTCACCCCTGTAATGTAGAGGCTCGGGGACAAATGGCAATTACCCTTCCTGTCCATTACTTCATGTCCACCGATCTCTAACTGGATTTTTTCTATTTAAAACATACATGTCCACACTTGAAACTTGCAAATCTCATGCATGGTCAGGTGGGGAAAAATTTGATGGATTTATTATTTATTTATATAATTTAAATTCCTTTCATACTTAACATTATGTATAAATTTGCCACTAAGCCTTGTGAGGAGGCAAAACCTTTTAATATTGGGTAAGGTTGTCATTCCGCACACAACTATTTCCCAAGTTTGCTAGGTGTGTAATAAGGTATAAAATAATAATAAAATGAAATTTAAAGATGTGTGCTCAATATGTATATTATGGACTGGATTGATGGTTAAAACAAGATTTCACAGAGAAAAACTCAGTATTAATGGCCTCCTTGGAAAAAATTTCCAAAGTTTCCGAAATCTCCGTATACTTTATGCCTCTTGAAGAAATCCTCAAAGTCGCCAAAGTTGTTGGAGCCCTTCTGCCTCTTGAAGAAATCTCCAAAGTTGCCGAAATCATTCTGCCTCTTGAAGAAATCCCCAAAGGCGCCAAAGTTGTTGGAGCCCTTCTGCCTCTAGAAGAAATCCCCAAAGTTGCCGAAATCATTCTGCCTCTTGAAGAAATCCCCAAAGTCGCCAAAGTTGTTGGAGCCCTTCTGCCTTTTGAAAAAATCCCTAAAGTCACCGAAATCATTCTGCCGCATGTAAAAGCCTGTAAATGGGAGATTGTTCAATGTTAGGTTCAATTTGTTCGCCCGAATGTAGGGAATTACTATGACTGTAGTAATTCAAGCAATTACCTGTTATGCTTTTAATTAATACATGAGTGAGAGTCAGTAAAGTTATACTTTTAATAGGGAGTAATTATGTATATAGTAAATATCCGGGGATTTCTTTGTATGATCTTTTGGAAGATATTATTTCTAATTATTCAGATTATAATGTGGATGAGAGAGAGTCAGCTCTCCTTTCAATATATAGTCAGACAATTATGTTTATTATGAACATCGACGCCCAGAGCCAGAGTATTTCTCCTAAATAAATTTGCGCATAAAAAAACCTACCTGGAGCCGGTGTGGCTGTGTGTTGGCCATTAACGGCAACGACGAAAACAGCAAGGGATAACAAACACAATAAATTGGAATTGGAGCATCAGGGCAACAGAATGTTCTACTGTGCTGTTAACCGATTCAGAACCTCCTTTTATACCCAGCTTATTAAAAATTATCAGTGCAATAACAATGTGACATTTTCAAATTGGTTGTATAAACAGTATTATATTGGTAATATTAATGTCATCACAAAAAATTATGAGGTCTATTATTAGTGGACACAAAATGGTGCAAGGAATATTTTTACAGTGCTGCACAGGATGGAAACATTCCATGTCCATACTTTTCTCATTTTGCGACTATACCAAGAGACAGGGACAAAGGATAAATTTCCTTTTGGAATAAGACGCAGGCCTAGTACCGGTATTTGATGAAATTATTGATAATTCATGCCTCACTGCTTTGTACACTGTATAGTAGCCGAAAATGTAACCATAGGGGAGACCCCCGGGCCCCCCTCAGTGGTAGGTTTATTCGTCTGTAAAATCTCAACTGTACTGCTTGCAAAATGCATCAATCCTTCTTAATTTGGGCCTATTCATCAATTTTTTTTCTCCCGGGCCCCCCTTTCCCCAGGATAGAATATTCGTAAAACATCACTTGCCCTTGCAAATATCAATTTCTTTTCTCTGGGGGGGGGGGGGGGCTCACCTCTCTCCAGGGCATAATATGCGTCAAAACTTCACCTCATTTATCGTTTTCTAGGTTTCAAGGTCTTGGGGTCCTAAAGCCCCCCCCCCCCCCCCCCAGAAATTTGGGAATTTACGCCAATATAATATCACCAATACAATACTGTTTACACAACCAATTTGAAAATGTCACATTGTTACTGCACTGATGATTTTTAAAAAGCTGGGTATAAAAACAGGTTCAGAATAGGTTAACAGCACAGTAGAACATTCTGTTGCCCTGATGCTCCAATTCCAATTTATTGTGTTTGTTATCCCTCACCGTGTTAGTTGTTGCCGTATACAGCCAACAAACAACCACTCCGGGTCCAGGTAACAAAACCTTACCTGGAGCCGGAGTGGCTGTGTGTTGGCTATACGGCAACAACGAAAACAGCGAGGGATAACAAACACAATTGGAATTGGAGCATCAGGGCAACAGAATGTTCTACTGTGCTGTTCACCGATTCAGAATCCGCTTTTATACCCAGCTTATTAAAAATTATCAGTGCAATAACACTGTGACATTTTCAAATCGGTTGTATAAACAGTATTATATTGGTCATTAATGTCCTGACATGAAATAATGAGGTCTATTATTAGGCTTTTATGGGCCTTATTATAGCAACTCTAATAACTTATTCTGCTTATTAATATAATTGCTGTATAATTTGGCCATTGGTTTTAAAAGGTCAATTTGGTCATATTGACGTCATTTTTACCAGAAATTAAAATTCCGAATATTTGGTTTTTATGTGCTTTGGCCTTAGAATATAATGGGGACCTATGAGATATTAAATTTGTCTGCGCTCAACACTTTATGACTGCACTGATTACATAGCGTTCCTTCATTCAAATTTAGGCTTAAGTGAGGCCTAAAGAAGGCCGGGATCTTTTGCTGATTACTTTAACAGCTATTTCGGTGATATCTTCGATCATCATATAAGAGAAAATCCATCAGAAACATAATATGTAAGAAGCAGAAGCAGTCAATTCATATATGTTTTCCGATTCATCAAAGTTAGTATTAGTAGGTAGCGAGATTGCTAATGAGGGGTGTTCAATGGCAAATAATTGTCCTATGGTTAAATTTTCGGCTACAATACAGTGTGCAAAGCAGTGAGGCATGAATTATCAATAATTTCTTCAAATACCGGTACCAAGCCTACGTCCTATTCCAAAAGGAAATTTATCCTTGGTCCCTGTGTCTTGGTATAGTCCAAGCAAAAAGAGAAAAGTATGGACATGGGATGTTCTGATCCTGTGCAACACTATAAAAATATTCCTTGCACCATTTTGTGTTGCCTTATAGCATTGGATGCAAGGTATAACAAAAATTGTACAAAGAATATTTTTACAGTGTTGCACAGGATCAAAACATTCCATGTCCATACTTTTCTCATTTTGCGTGGACTATACCACAAAGCGCGTAAATTGAAATTTCAAATATTTCTTAAATTATAAAGCTTTTTCATAATAGGAGCTAGTGTACAAATAAGAAAGTAATAAGCTATGAGGGTGGGGAGATGTTGGAAATTGGAAGTATGAGTGAGTATCGTAATAAGTGATGTAAAGTTAGGGATAAGAATCCCTCGGGTTTGGTGCAGTGGTCAGCGTCAAGGTGGGACTATGATGCGAATCCTGTTCCCATATATTCTTTCCTTATCATTCTTTCTCACATTCCCTGACCGAAGCAATTTTCTTCAAGGTTAACACTGTGCCGGCCGCAGTGTCCAATGGACTCTTTTTGGTATTTCAAAACTCTGTTACATGAGCTACCATTCACTTATCGGTTTGGCGTTTCATGACTTAGGCGTAAGTTCTTAATCATGGATGGACACAGGGGCGGGGTTACTGCCCCCCCCCCAAATTTAGTTTATTACCGGATGGTTTCCAAAAACTTGAAATTTTAATTTTTTAATTGGGATGGAAAAGTGGGAAAAGGCGTAAGTTCTTAATCATGAATGGATACAGGGGGCGGGGTTACTGCCCCCTCCCAAATTCAGTAAATCTATAGTAAGTTAATTTAAATTTACGCTCTGATTTAATCAATACTACATAATATGTTTTTCTTATTTCGACCCACAACTACCACCTCCCGCCCACCAAATGGGCTGATCCGTCCGTATTCTTAATACAGCTGGGAAAAGAACCACTCGGAACAGGATGGGGCGATCAGGACTGGGTATAATTGTGAATAGACAATGCGAAATCCCATAAGTGTCCATTGGACACTGGCGGCCGTTAACGTATGTCAGATGCTCCGGCCGGCACAGTTTTAAATAGGTGTCTCAATTACCTTATACTACCCCTTTCAGTAGTAATATTATAACATTCGATATCTAGTTAGGGAGATTTTTTCCCTTGTCATCCTTTCTCTCATTGCCTGACTGAAGAGGCTTTCTTCAAGGTTAAATAGGTGTCATTATTACCAGGCGCGGACCTACTAATGGGATCTACTAATGCTAAGGGGGGCTATAGCCCCCCTCCCATTAGGTTTTTATTTTACACTATTTATAACTATACAGCTACAAAATTCAATACCTCTACTACCAATCAACATATAAAAATCATAAATCCAAGTAAAACCCCACTTAATCAGCCCTGTTTCTCAAAAATTTTCCCCAGGGCCCCCCTGTCCACAATTATATTACTTCCCTGAAATATAGAAACCTTATTGCTCTGAAAATGGGTAAAACCCCACTATTTAAGACCTATTTTTCATCCGAACCCTCTGGCTCATGCGTAAACGACACTAAGGTCATTAATTTAAAAGCTGCATACGTGCATGAGAACGGCTTTCCCCATTTTATTAATTTTTATAAAAATTGTTGGAGGGGCGCCAAATTATACCCCGCCCCCCGTTACGCCTCCCCCTTTTATGACGTCTGAGACCGCCTCTGATTATATTGGCAATTTTTCCCCCTCCAAGTTCTCATTCTAGATCCGCGCCTGACATTACCTTTCAGTAGTTACATGATAACATTCGATATTTCGTTTGGGAGGTTAACATTGTAAATTACAATACCTTTTTGGGATCGCTCCCCTCTATCGTAACTAGTTTCTAATACACCCCACCCAAATATATGGTAAAACATGAGAATTGGATGGCACGTGTACAGCAAAAGTCTGATGATGGTGTAATCACGGACAGAACTGTATACTGCTTTCCAATTGATACGTAGTATAAAGAAAGCTTTGTGATGGTCGAAATTTTTGATTCCGAGATTTCAACGGATTTACCATTATTCACGTGTGTTGGTCTGACCTCTCTATAATTTACCTCACCTCCAGTGACGTCCGGTGGACACCCCCCCCCCCCCCCCCCGATATCCAAAATTTAACCATAGGAAAATTATTTACCATGAAATTACTCATTTTATCCATCTACTAATTGATAAATTGGAAAGCATGTTCGAGTAAACTCGGACCGGTTCTTGTAGTTGTATTGTTGAAATTTGTGTGCTGCATGTATTTTCTTTCCATTTTCCATTTTAATTCCTAAAGGTCAATTGCTTACATTTTATTCACTTAAAAACAATCGATGCAACTACCCACAAAATATTTCACCCCTGTAATGTAGAGGCTCGGGGACAAATGGCAATTACCCTTCCTGTCCATTACTTCATGTCCACCGATCTCTAACTGGATTTTTTCTATTTAAAACATACATGTCCACACTTGAAACTTGCAAATCTCATGCATGGTCAGGTGGGGAAAAATTTGATGGATTTATTATTTATTTATATAATTTAAATTCCTATCTTACTTAACATTATGTATAAATTTGCCACTAAGCCTTGTGAGGAGGCAAAACCTTTTAATATTGGGTAAGGTTGTCATTCCGCACACAACTATTTCTCAAGTTTGCTAGGTGTGTAATAAGGTATAAAATAATAATAAAATGAAATTTAAAGATGTGTGCTCAATATGTATATTATGGACTGGATTGATGGTTAAAACAAGATTTCACAGAGAAAAACTCAGTATTAATGGCCTCCTTGGAAAAAATTTCCAAAGTTTCCGAAATCTCCGTATACTTTATGCCTCTTGAAGAAATCCTCAAAGTCGCCAAAGTTGTTGGAGCCCTTCTGCCTCTTGAAGAAATCTCCAAAGTTGCCGAAATCATTCTGCCTCTTGAAGAAATCCCCAAAGGCGCCAAAGTTGTTGGAGCCCTTCTGCCTCTAGAAGAAATCCCCAAAGTTGCCGAAATCATTCTGCCTCTTGAAGAAATCCCCAAAGTCGCCAAAGTTGTTGGAGCCCTTCTGCCTTTTGAAAAAATCCCTAAAGTCACCGAAATCATTCTGCCGCATGTAAAAGCCTGTAAATGGGAGATTGTTCAATGTTAGGTTCAATTTGTTCGCCCGAATGTAGGGAATTACTATGACTGTAGTAATTCAAGCAATTACCTGTTATGCTTTTAATTAATACATGAGTGAGAGTCAGTAAAGTTATACTTTTATTAGGGAGTAATTATGTATATAGTAAATATCTGGGGATTTCTCTGTATGATCTTTTGGAAGATATTATTTCTAATTATTCAGATTATAATGTGGATGAGAGAGAGTCAGCTCTCCTTTCAATATATAGTCAGACAATTATGTTTATTATGAACATCGACGCCCAGAGCCAGAGTATTTCCCCCAAATAAATTTGCGCATAAAAAAACCTACCTGGAGCCGGAGTGGCTGTGTGTTGGCCATTAACGGCAACGACGAAAACAGCAAGGGATAACAAACACAATAAATTGGAATGGGAGCATCAGGGCTACAGAATGTTCTACTGTGCTGTTAACCGATTCAGAACCTACTTTTATACCCAGCTTATTAAAAATTATCAGCGCAATAACAATGTGACATTTTCAAATTGGTTGTATAAACAGTATTATATTGGTAATATTAATGTCATCACAAGAAATAATGAGGACTATTATTAGTGGACACAAAATTCAACCATATGGGAGGCCCCCGGGCCCCCCTCAGTGGTAGGTTTATTCGTCTGTAAAATCTCAACTGTACTGCTTGCAAAATGCATCAATCCTTCTTAATTTGGGCCTATTCATCAATTTTTTTTCTCCCGGGCCCCCCTTTCTCCAGGATAGAATATTCGTAAAACGTCACTTGCCCTTGCAAATATCAATTTCTTTCCTCCGGGGGGGGGGGGGGGCGGGCTCACCTCTCTCCAGGGCATAATATGCGTCAAAACCTCACCTCATTTATCGTCTTCTAGGTTTCAAGGTCATAGGGTCGTAAAGCCCCCCCCCCCAGAAATTTGGGAATTTACGCCAATGTAATACCACCAATATAATACTGTATATACAACCAATTTGAAAATGTCACATTGTTACTGCACTGATAATTTTTAAAAAGCTGGGTATAAAAGCAGGTTCAGAATAGGTTAACAGCACAGTAGAACATTCTGTTGCCCTAATGCTCCAATTCCAATTTATTGTGTTTGTTATCCCTCACCGTGTTAGTTGTTGCCGTATACAGCCAACAAACAACCACTCCGGGTCCAGGTAACAAAACCTTACCTGGAGCCGGAGTGGCTGTGTGTTGGCTATACGGCAACAACGAAAACAGCGAGGGATAACAAACACAATTGGAATTGGAGCATCAGGGCAACAGAATGTTCTACTGTGCTGTTCACCGATTCAGAATCCGCTTTTATACCCAGCTTATTAAAAATTATCAGTGCAATAACAATGTGACATTTTCAAATCGGTTGTATAAACAGTATTATGTTGGTCATTAATGTCTTGACATGAAATAATGAGGTCTATTATTAGGCTTTTATGGGCCTATTATTATAGCAACTCAAATAACTTATTCTGCTTATTAATATAATTGCTGTATAATTTGCCCATTGGTTTTAAAAGGTCAATTTGGCCATATTGACGTTGTTACCAGAAATTAAAATGCCAAATATTTGGTTTTTATGTGTTTTGGCCTTAGAATTTAATGAGGACCTATGAGATATTTAATTTGTCTGCGTTCAACACTTTGTGATTGCACTGATTACATAGCGTTCCTTCATTCAAATTTAGGCTTAAGTGAGGCCTAAAGAGGGCCGGGATCTTTTGCTGATTACTTTAACAGCTATTTCGGTGATATCTTCGATCATCATATAAGAGAAAATCCATCAGAAACATAATATGTAAGAAGCAGAAGCAGTCAATTCATATATGTTTTCCGATTCATCAAAGTTAGTATTAGTAGGTAGCGAGATAGCTAATGAGAGGTGTTTAATGGCAAATAATTGTCCTATGGTTAAATTTTCGGCTACTATACAGTGTGCCAAGCAGTGAGGCATGAATTATCAATAATTTCTTCAAATACCGGTACTAAGCCTACGTCCTATTCCAAAAGGAAATTCATAATAGGAGCTAGTGTACAAATAAGAAAGCAATAAGCTATGAGGGTGGGGAGATGTTGGAAATTGGAAGTATGAGTGAGTATCGTAAGTGCGGTAAAGTTAGGGAAAACTGAAAAGAATGCCTCGGGTTTGGTGCAGTGGTCAGCGTCAAGGTGGGACTAAGATGCGAATCCTGTTCCCATATATTCTTTCCTTATCATTCTTTCTCACATTCCCTGACTGAAGCAATTTTCTTCAAGGTTAACACTGTGCTGGCCGCAGTGTCCAATGGACTCTTTTTGGTATTTCAAAACTCTGTTACATGAGCTACCATTCACTTATCGGTTTGGCGTTTCATGACTTAGGCGTAAGTTCTTAAGTTCGTAAGTCGCCAAAGTTGTTGGAGCCTCTTTGCCTTTTGAAAATATCCTCAAAGTTACGAAATCATTCTGCCGCATGTAAAAGCCTGTAAATAGGAGATTGTTCAATGTTAGGTTCTATTTGTTCGCCCGAATGTAGGGAATTACTGATGACTGTAGTAATTCAAGCAATTACCTGTTATGCTTTTAATTAATACATGAGTGAGAGTCAGTAAACTTCTACTTTTAATAGGGAGTAATTATGTATATAGGTATGTATAATTATGTATAGTAAATATCCGGGGATTTCTTTGGATGATCTTTTTGATGATAATATTTCTAATTATCCAGGTTATAATGTGAGAGAGAGTCAGTTCTACTTTCAATATATAGAGAGACAATTATGTTTATTATGAACATCGACGCCCAGAGCCAGAGTATTTCTCCCAAATTAATTTCCGCATAAAAAAACCTACCTGGAGCCGGAGTGGCTGTGTGTTGGCCATTAACGGCAACGACGAAAGCAGCCAGGGATACCAAACACAATAGGAAGTGGAACATCTTTAGGCATCCGATATTTCTAGTGTGCTGTTCACGGAGTCTCCGCTTTTATAAACATCTTATTAAATATTATCAGTGCAATAACACTGTGACATTTTCAAATTGGTTGCATAAACAGTATTATATTGGTAATATTAGTGTCATCACATGAAATAATGAGGTCTATTATTAGGCTTTTATGGGCCCATTATTATAGCAACTCATGTATGCATATTCTGCTCATTAATAATTGCATTAAGATTGTGGCGTTGGTTGTTAAAGGGCAATTTGGTCATATTTACGTTGTTACCAGAAATTTAAATGCCTAATATTCGGTTTTTATGTGCTTTGGCCTTTTAGGCTTTATATTAATGAGCATATATGAAATATTAAATTTGCGTGCAGTCAAATGTCAATCATGTATGATTGCACTGATTATTTAGCGTGATTTCTTTAAAGTTTAGGCTTAAGTGAGATCTAAAGAGGGGTTCTATAGCAAATTAGAATTGACCTTCCCTATCCTTAAGCACATAATCCATTATAGGCACAATTTAGTGATTAATAACGGGCTGGCTGACATAACAATCCACTAAAAAATTTGCTTTTAATCATTTTTCATGAAATTTGTGTTAATTTACGGAATACTAAACAGTTAATAATGGTGGGGTGGGCTATTACCTAATATAGTACCTCTAATAGAAGTAATATGATAACATACGATATTTTGTTAAGTAATTTAACATTGTAAATTACAATATCTTTTTGGCATCCCCGCCCTCTCGAATAACTGGTTTCTACTGCATGTCAGCCAAATTTTTTTAAAAAAATTAAAATATTTCCGATGGAAAGCAATCTGTTTGGTTTTGTTACTAAATTGAACAAATAGCTCTGCGACATTATAAATTTGGTTTTTTAAACAATATATTTAATGTTTAACATTATTTTATGTTTAACATGAAGAAAATACTTAGTCTTATCATTATTGTTCGTCAATTGTATTGCACTAAATTTATTTATTATTTATATTAATTAATTCATGTTATTAGCATAATCTTTTTCTCTTTTTCAGCCAACACCAGCCAGTATGCTCACTACGTCTTCAGCACTTTAGACCATAATCACAGCGGTCTTCTAAGCTTTGAGGTAAGTACATGTATTATATTATCGCAGCACACACTAGGCAACAATCGAGAAGTTGGACGATTTTTTTATACCAATAAAATATGTTATACATGTATTATATATAGGCCTATACTGTATAGTAAGTTAAAGCAAGCTATATTGTATATGTGTATATTATCCTGTTTCATAAGTAAGTACCGTCAATAGTGGTTATTCGGGTCCAAACTTATATGTATTAGACTATATGTATTACATCTAAGGGGCAATGTCCTTGCCCTGTTGTAATATAAGTAATAATATAACTTACATTTTGCATTTGTTTGGTTCTATGCTCCAAGTCCGTTCTCAGAAAATTGGAGAGGGGACAGGGACGGTTTCAGAAAAAGTTTTCGGGGGGGGGGGGCGGTGACCTGAAAAATATCGCGTTTCCCTTACTTGAGTAACAATTTCTCTTCATTTCCTTCAAAAGTCCATTCTATCTAGTGTAAAGCAATTTTTCTCGGGGGGGGGGGGGGGGTGACTACCCCAAGGATCCGTCCCTGAGAGGGGGGGAGGGAGGTTGAATCGAAATTACTTTTAGTTAGTTTTAGTTTTAGTTTTTGAATGCTATCTATGAAGTCTGCGCAGTTTTAACCCGATTCATCCTCATTACATTTTTTGCTCTTTTATTTAGCAATTTTAGTAAACCAAATTAAATATCATCATCATTTAGGTAATAATTATTGTATGACCATCCATCGGTATCACAGATTGTATGGGTCAAGTTTGAATGAAAGGAAATAGTTTTTTTTTTTTAAATGAATGTTGGTGCCCTATATCTTGAAACTTAATCACACACTATTGTCTAACAATATATTGAAAAAAGACTTTGGCGTAGAAAACTTTCCAATAAAAAAATCTTAATCAAGTCACTCGTGAACAAGAAGCCAACACTCGCGGTTTTTATGACAATAACCTTCAATTTGTCGTAACTGATGAAAACATTGGAATGAAAATTATTGCGGCAAATTGTTCAAGGCGACTAGGCTATGAGGGAACATATTTTTTGCATAAGATTTATATAAACACGGTGGAAAGGAACAAAATCCGAGAAATTGATGTTGGCTTGATGTTGACTCGTATCTGTACTTGGTTATAGTCCACGCAAAATGAGAAAATTATGGATTTGGAATGTTTTGGTACTGTGCGACACTGTAATAATTTCGATTGCACCATTTTGTTATGCCTTGCAGCATCCATTGTATTTCCCCTATACAGATGTAATGAAAACACTTAGGACTGTTTTGTTCGAATGTTGTATACAAAACTACAAAGCTTCTGTATTCCATATTAGATGTAAAAAAGGCATCAATGCGGATACATCGTAGGGTGTCATAATGTAAAAAACATGTTCATCTAAGTTTTGGTGTACAGTATGTGGCCGTTAACTTTTGGAACTCATCCTCAGTGGCTGATACTGTTGGCGACTCAGAACAGTCTTGGAATTAGGGACACGACCTCTCCAAGATATGCGCTGCATTCATCTGCATTTCCACATTACAATGCAAATATTTACATAGGCTAACTAACACTTGTTTTGTACCCATTTTTCGACATTCCTGTTGAACTCATTTTGGTTTTCGTTGAAACAATAGGGATTTGATAAGGAGAAACAAGTGGAGAGCACATCAGAATTAATTGAGCCGCAAATATGCCTACTTCTGGAGTAGGCTACCTACTATTACCTATTGACTGCCTTGATTTATTATCGGGGGTACATTTTAGAGTTAACGCGGCAAATTCTCGCTTAAAGAATTTATTTTTGTGTGACAATGACGAGCCTCAACTAGGCCGAATTCTAAGGCTACTAGACACGTTTACAGAAATTGACCCTTTTGGAACCTATCTGAGTGTATTTAAGACAATGTTGTTAGCCATAATTGATTAAATGTTAGATTGTACGATTGTTATGTAACCTATATTGGAGCTGTCTGTTGGTTGCAATACACGCTACCTATTATTATTATTATTACTATATTGCATCCCGGTGCTAGTGAAGGCTGGGTGAGTAACGTGCTTCGGTGCTTCTTATATCAACGAAAGCGATGAAGGACTGCAATACCGATTATCATGAGGCATGACAGTGACAGCCTATGTATTCAAAGAGTAGGTTGAGACACAATTGCTTTGGCCGATACAAGATCTGTTATAGTTATGGATAACGCCCGTAGCCCCGTAACATAGTAGAATGTTGCAGAAGGTACCTTCAATGCGAAGGCATTAATGGGAACCAACGGCCTGGATATACCACAGCCCCAGCCTACAAACCCCGTTCTTATTGGTAAAGGCTAATTTTTTAACACTACCATAATTAGGGCCAACCTAGAACCTATGCTGCGGCCGCATGCAATGCACAAAAAATACGAGAGCCCTGGAAGAATAGTCCTTTGCTTTTGAGTGGTGAAAGTGCCTTCTAAGGACGGATTTGTAGAAAACATATAAATAGGAATAACCATACTCCTAAGGTGGCTATTCGCCTTGTCAGTTTTTCTTCAAATTTGAAAATGTCACTGGCGGAAAGATCATAAATGTTGCATATATATATTTTTACACCTCATTCCACTTGTCTTCAAAAATTGACAACTTTTGTTTTCATGTGGAATAGCCACCCAACCGTATTTTTAAAGCGTTAACTTCGGGGCAGTTATTATGGATACAGTAATATAGTAACCCAAAAAAGGACACACTGATTTATTACATCTATAAATACGGGGGATTCATCAGAAGAAGATGATGAGGAGGATTAGATGTAACATGCAGCTTGCAAATGAAAATATGGTTGAATTTAATGTAAATTTACTGGATACGTTACCTACTTTTAATATTTGATTCAGAAGCTTAGAAGTTTTGACGCAAACAGTATCAGCCACTGGGGATCTCAGGCCGATTGAGCTCCAAAAACTGTGGCCATTTGGTGTTAGTCACGGCCATTTACTGTATACCAAAACTAATATGAACTTATCAATTACTTTATGACACCCTACGATCGAGTGTCCGGCATATCCGCCCTTTTCACATTTAACTTAGAATACAGAAGCTTAGAAGTTTATTATACAACATTCGAACAAAACAGTCATAAGTGTTTTCATTATAGCCTATCTGCATAGGGAAAATGTATTGGCAGCAAGGTAACACAGAATGGTGCAAGCAATATTTTTACAGTGTTGCACAGGATCAAAACATTCCATGTCCATACTTTTCTAATTTTGCGTGGACTATAAGTCATGCTTTCGCCTGTTTCAATGCGTCAATGGTAAGCTTGTCTCAGCTTGTCCATTATCACTTGTAGCCGGTGAGGGCTGACATCGAGACCGTATACCAGTTTGCCAATGGCCAAAAATTCAAACGGAAACAATACAAATAATTTCCGAAATCCATGGGGTCGTTGGCATTGGACAAGGGATCTATGGGCCACTTTAAGTAGGCTTGAGCCCATAAAAAGTCCTAGCAAAATAATAAGAACCGGTCCGAGTTTACTCGAACATGCTTTCCAATTTATCAAAAGTAGCAGATAGAGAAAAGGAATAATTTCATGGTAAATAATTTTCCTATGGTTAAATTTTCGATATTTCGGGGGGGGGGGGGTTCCCATCTGACGTCACTGGAAGTGAGGTAATTTCTAGATAGGTCAGACCAACACATCACACAGCAATAATGGCAGGGCACGCAATGCATTCAAGCGTGAATTAGGCTATGTATCATTTTTTCAAAAAACAAAATTTTTGCTCAAAACCAAATGGTTTTTTGGGAAAGCAACCTGTCCGGTTTCGTTACTCAATTTAACACCTAAAACATAAACAAAAAATAACAAAAACTTGTTATAACAACCCGAATTAGTAAAACCCAAATAATCGTTAAGAAATTAACTTTGTCTAAGAAACCCACTTGTGTTAGTATAAAGCACTTAGAATCGCCCAGAAAGTCTGGCTAGCAGAAGAAATCAAAAAATGGTTCAAAATCAGAGACAACATAAGCCTTTACCTTAAAGTTTTACATTCAGAATTATCTTTCAAACTTCGCTTTTTAGAATGGACCACCTTCCAAGATCAAATATACACAAAAATTAGTGGCATCACTTACAAAAAACGCACAACACTAAATAAAAAAATAAAAGAACTGAGTCAAAACCAAAATAACAAATCCAACGGAATACATCACACATCACATCGTGACACGAAACATCAGATGCGCGGGACTAACGAGTGTTCCCGGTCTAACCCCGTTCATCGATCGATGCAGACTGGGGTAGGTCAAGGCCTCACGCCTTCAGCGCAGACACTCACTACACTACCCATCACAACACATAAATTCTATCCTCGTACCGTCAACTTATCTAACACGATTTTCAACACAAAAGAAATGGAACTTCTCAACAAGGGCCTCAAGTATTGCCCCGATATAGGTCTAAACAAAAACACGCGTTAACCAACTTAATGTCAGACACTGAATTGAGCCTAAAAACCACAATAATGAAAAACACATAGCAGCAGATATCCTGAAAAACGTCAAACTTACACACAAAAACGATAACACTAAATCTATAAAAAAGAAACTAGGCCAAGATAACCTTACACTCACCAAGGCGGATAAAGGAAATTCTATTGTCATTTTACCTACGCATCATTATGTTTCTAAAGTCTTAGACCTCATTTCTGATGAATCCACATTCGTAAAACTTAAAGTAGACTCCACAAACAAATTCCAAAAAGCAACCAAAAAAAGCCATTAAACAAAGCTCTACTACGATACCTCGAGATATAGCCTATAAATTTACCAACATGAACCCCGTAGCTCCTTCATTTTTTGGTCTGGTTAAACTTCATAAACCCAATCAACCTATCCGCCCAGTAGTTTCGTATAACAGTGCCCCATCCAGCAAAGTAGCCAGTTTTCTCAACAAACACATTCGCGAGCTATCAAACTTCACATCCCGCCACAGCGTCAAAAACTCATTCGAGTTGGTTTCCCGCCTTAAGCACCTTTCCTTATCCAGCAATGCCAAACTCGTCTCTTTCGATGTCAAAAATCTGTTTACTAATATTCCCGTACCCGAAGTACGAAAATTAGTTGCCCAGTCACTCTATCACAATAATACTTCGAACAGCCTTATTTCTGAGACCCTCTTTCTGTTAGACACATGCACTCATCAAAACTATTTCCGTTTCGAATCCGACTACTACCAACAAAAAATAGGCCTACCTATGGGTTTTTCCCTTTCTCCCCTTCTTGCTGAAATTTTTATGGATAACTTCGAACACAAACTTCTACTCAATAAAAATCCCCTAGTTAAATGTATATCTTTCTGGACAAGGTATGTAGATGATATCTTCTGCACTTGGACAGGAAGTAACGGACAACTAGACAAGTTCTTATGTTTTATCAACACAATTCACCCAAAAATCCAATTTACCATGGAAGTAGAAGAAAACAACTCCCTGAACTTCTTAGACCTCACCATCACCAAAAATAATAGTACCCTAGACTTCAAGATATTTCGTAAAGAAACCCATAGCGATAATATGATCCCTGTTGATTCTTCTCACCCATTCCAGCACAAACACGCAGCATTCCATAGTATGATTTTTCGAATCCTTAACATCCCTATGAATGAAACCAACTATAATAATGAATTAAATACAATAAAACAAATTGCCCAAAATAACAATTTCAATCTCAATCTAATAGACAGAATCTTACGACATCACAAAATCAAACACAACCTCAAACTAATTTACCCCCCAGAGAGCTTAAACCAGGAAACCAATAAATCATATTTCAGGATACAATACATAGAAAAAATCACAGAAAAAATAAGTAACCTCATTTCTTCTACAACAGACAAAACACCAGCCCCGTACAACCGCAACAATTTGGCCAATAAACTCATGAACTGCAAAACCAAACCAGAAAAGGAAAAAGGCAATGGAGTTTATCGTCTAAATTGTAACGATTGTAACGCAATTTACATAGGCCAAACAGGCAGAAGCTTTAAAAATAGGGTCAGAGAACATAGAACAGGTATAGGAGACGCCAACACCAACAGCACATTCGCGAAACACCTTAACTCGGAAAATCACACATTCGATCCTCACGGTTGGACAACCCTACACAAAATAAAGAAAAGTTACACTTTAATTTTTTGGAAAATGTTGAAATCAAAAGAGCTTTACACAATAGGGAAAAATTAACAAACGACACAACATTCACACAATCATCCCCTCTAATAGATCTAGCTATAGTAGGTTAGGAATAGGTAACCAGCCACGCCCCTTACCACCCCCTCCTCCCCCCGCTCCCAGTCCTATATAAACCAAGGTTTCCTCTCCCTAGTCACATGTATCTTCTCCTCGAGTTGAGCAAGTCTCAAATCGCAGATAAGGTGTAACTGTGCTAGTGGGTTTCCCTCTGTGGTGGCAGTTCTTGCCAAAAGCGCTCAGGGTTTTATACTAACACAAGTGGGTTTCTTTGACAAAGCTAATTTCTTAACGATTATTTGGGTTTTATTAATTCGGGTTGTCACTAAAAGTTTTTGTTATTTTTTGTTTATTAACATGAAATTCCACGGAGTCACGAGTAATTTAATTATTTAAACCTAAAACATGCCTGAAGGTAGAAATAATCGATAGAAAGGTTTCGCAGAAAAATTATTTTTTAATCATTTTTCATGAAAATTTAGTTATTTTTATTTTTTTACCCCCAGAAGCAAACTATCAAGGGGCAAGCGACCCCCTGCATTTTTTTAACAGTAATAATGACTACAAGATATGTGAATTTAAAAGAAATCGTTGGAGCCCTTTTTTGAGAAATAATTTTTTTAGACTTTTTTTTGGAGTTTCTTGAGAATAAACCCCCCCCCCCCCAAATTGAGTTAGCCCAAAATAAAAAAAATGCTCTCGAGTTATGATTTTTTTGAACCTACTTGCAAAATTTCTTCAAAATCGGCCGAGTAGTTTGCCCGGAAATCGATGAACAGACAGACATACATACATACACATATACACCGAGATAGACAGACAGGGCGACAGGCAGACATTTCGTAAAAACCACTTTTTTGGGTTCCTGGGACCTGACAACGTGTAAATACGTTGAAATCTCGGAATCGAAAATTTCGACCATCACAAAGCTTTCCTTATACTACGTATAAATTGGAAAGCCATAAAATAATAATAGGTCTGTACGTCCGAGATGGAAATCTGGCCTTACTGTAATTGTAATTTTTGATAGACCCATAGGTCCCTTGTCCAATGCCAATGACCCCATGGATATCAGACAATTTTAGCATTGTTTCAGCATGAATTTTTGGCAAACTTATACCTATACGTTTTTGATGCCAACCTTCACCGGCTAAAAGCGATAATGGACAAGCTGAGACAAGTTTACCGTTGACGCAATGAAACAGGCGAAAGCATGACTTAACCAAGTACAGATACGAGTCAAATCTTGCATTGGCCAGGGGAAATATTAATCGAAATAGGTCGGTGCCACCGAGATGGAAAACTGATCTTAAGATGAATATCTACGCACTGCTACGCAAAATGACGAATATCCCCCTGAAATAGCATGTGCAAAAAAGCCAAGCTGGAGATATATTTTGGCCGTAAGCCACCAGACTAATACAGTTTATCCAACACTAAATATAGGGTCCTTGTCATAAAATAAAATAAATTAACAAATATATACATATATAATTCTGTTAAATTAAATACAAGTAATCAACAAGTAATTGGCAAGAAAGTGTAAAGTAAAATCGTCAAAATATCGTCGAAATCAGGTAGTTTTGTCATTGTTATTGTTCCTCAGTGACAGCGTAGAAAGCTTTCTCTAAAAGATGGTCTCTGTAAGCAATTTAGGGAAGTAAGTAGCATTTCTCGCCGCCCTCAGTTCAATCGGGAGTTTCCTAAGGTGAAGTAAGTTAAGGTGTAAGTTTCTCAGTGATGCAAAATGATTCAAATTAACCTAACGTTACTTCAACTTACTGCAAAATGGGATTCATGGGAGCACTTAAGTCTAGATTTTTACGATGAGTGCGTCATGCTCGTTGAATTTAAATGCCACCATAAATTGCCAGTTGCAGCAATCCGTTCGCTGTAGGTTGTTACAATAATCTGGGGTCCCTGGTGAACCCTTAAGCATCAGCAGCAGAACCGATAAGAATAAAGTAACAGCTCAGGTTTACATGATGTAACAGCACGTCTCGGAGACCTATAAATCCATGTGAAGAGCTTCGCCCTCTAAGGTGTTCCGTTCAGTCTTATATTACGCAAATTTATACGATATAAGAATAATTGGAAAGTGGCCTTTTTTAATGGGTTGTGGAGACAGTTTGCTTCCAGCACTCGCGCCATTTAATTGTACTGTTCTTTGAGTCATAGTGACACAAAACTCGAAGCAATTTTGAAAACTCAACAACACAACATATTGAAGGCAACCCCAATAAATCATATCCAGCTGAAATTTCATCATGGAAAAATCAAATTGAAGAAAATTGACTTAGGGAAGTTAGGCGTGTTGATGGTCTCGTCAAAGAAGTTTTCCAATTTTCTAGTCGATTTCCACTGCTGACCATAGCTTTGGTTCCTTCTCCCTTCTTCCGTCAGTGTAAATGGGATTGTAGGAGAATCCGTCAGTTTGTATCCTCTCACCCCAGTTCACCGATTTATCTTCTTCAGCTGATGTACGAAGCAACCCCTTTCCTTTTTTTTGTTTTCAAATCTGATAATTTTATAATGGCCATTAAATTTGATGGGTTTTGTGTACAACGGGGGAAGTTTCACTAATGGCCAGACTGCGTCATACAATAAAACGTCAATTAGATCGCAATGAAAGCAACGGAATAGCTTGTGGAAACACAGTTCCTGTTGGAATCTGACTTGCTTGTCAAAGTGAACAATTTGAACCCTGTATCCTGTTGCCGCTACGTTCAATGGCCTCAATAACCGTGTATGTGAAAGAGACTGCCCACAATCCGGTCAGAATGTCCAGACACTTGTTGGTCGGATAGGTGTTGGCAAGTTTGCGGAACGGTTGTTGAGTGGGGACGAAGGAGACTCGAACTGTTGCGAAGCAAAAGCAGGACTTACTCCAGGTGTTACCACAGCAGCTACCTAACTAAGGGATGGTACACCAGAGGGACACAATAAGAAACCTCAAGTTACAAAAAGGAGGCAAACTGGGTTACAAAAAGCCGAAGGCCTACCAAACTCGACCGGTTTCGACCTAAGACAAAAAAAAAAAACTATCGCGAGTATGAAAGGAATTACAAATTTCCTTTCCGGTGAATACCCAATCACGACTCGAAATCTGTCGGTTGTCCTAGAGGCCACTTATTTTGGCCGCATCATCGCTTGAAAAGTACCCAAATGGAACACTGCACGGCCATGCACTGAAGAATCAGAGGCAGATGGTGGAGTCGTCAAGTACCTTAAAGATAGTTTTTCAAGCAAATAATACTATCCACATGAAATTTGTAGGCAGAATTTCTCTCGTCTGGTGATTCATTTGTGATCGGCATTATATAGCCTACACCGCGATTGCTTTTCGAACAAAATATTCATTCAATCTATCCAAATAGCCTCAGACGCTAGATGAAAGGAAGTTCTACATTTTGTTGGTTTAAGCAAAATGTTCAAATTTATTTGTCAAGACAAATTTTTCCGAATCTACAAATCCTTTTGGGGAGTTTTTTTTAAAATTTATACCAAAGTATCAATAACTCCAGAATAGTACATAAATATTTTGCATTGTATTGTAAATCGTATCTAGATATTGATTCATGAAACTCCTGGTACTATTATTGATAGCATAATTTTATTCATTTGTGAGATATGACGAGAATTAACTTCTCTTGCCAAGCACGTCAGCCATTGTTCTTTTTATGTCTGTTGGCGACAATGGACCGACTGTGATTACCGCTGTTGTGCAAAAATGTGTTCCACAATTTGCTCTGGCTCGAACAGAGTTGAAAATTTTCTTTTCATGTGTACAGAGCTTTTGTTGTGCTGTAGTGCTGACCATTAGGCAATAATTTAAAACGCTGCGCCATTCAAGTGGAAAGTGGAAAATTAAATATTTGCCATTGTCACTGCTCAAGGTATATTAGTATTCGGCCACTGCTGAAAATATTTAACCTTACGTTTAAAATATCAGGGCACTTATTGTTTACAATCCCACCTATACTAGCCAAGGCTGCTGCGCCGGGCGGTTTTATGCCGAAAATAAGGTGCTACGTACACTAAAATACACATATGAGGTATACAATGAGTGTAATTAAAAAAAAAATCTTGGGATGGGCCATTGGGAAATTAAAAACAAGTTAAAAATATTTTATTTTTACTAACATAGAAACATTTATAATAATATTCCGGAAACTCACGGCGGTGTCACAAATGCTTAGTTTCAATTTTTAATTGAAAGGAAGACAGACATTAAAATACATGATACCTCACATTTTCAATGACATACCAAATACAATAAAAGATCTGAAAAAATACAGGGAAATAAAACAACAAGTAAAGTCATGGCTCCATAGTAAAATCGAATAAATTTTTAATTTAAATTAAAAATAACAGAATACTAGACATGGCCTACAGACGTCTCAAAAAGGTACAAGTACATATAGTGAAGAACTTGCAGACAGACCAATTGGTCTTGCAATACTTCAGACATCCTGACAAAAACATTAAGTAAATAGCAAATAAAAAAATAAATAAAAAAATCAATTAAGTCACAAGCAATTTAAATGTCAATGTAACCGCAATAATGCGGCCTCTATACAGTAGCCTATGTAGGCTACAATATTTGAGGACTTCCAAAACGTAACAACGTAAAACTACTTTGTAACGTATTTTTTATAATTAACCGCACTTGAAACTAATGAAATTCTCCCGAACATATCAGAAATCTGAAAATCTGAAAATTTCCTGACGGCGGCAGCCTAAAGACGATGTTGATGTTACATTTACTGCTCAAACAAGGTAATGGTGAATACTAATATGGCAAAAGATAATGACATAATAAAGTAGTCAACATTGAACAACAAACAAGGTTCTCAAAATCGGCTCATGTATCTAATACGAAACACTTTGTTGCAAGGTGGTAGCGTACTTGTACTAGTTCGACGCGATCAGAGACATGTCGTAGCTCAGCACAATTATTAATTTACTCAATAAGGCGACTGCTGACGTCAATTGGATACATTCATTAAATTGTTTGCATGCGATCAACAGTTTTTTAAAATTACAGAACCATATTGTTTGATTAAATCCACTCTAGCAAACAATTTGATGATAGGTATGCATTGGTGTGTGTTGTATTCGAGTCCAATTTCGAACTTGAGTTTAATAAATGGATGTAAATTAGCATTTCCACTATGTTTTGTGGAATTTTCCTATTAATTTTCACAGAATTATTAGGCACGTAAAATATCCAATTTGCTAGCAGAAAATTTAGTGATGGTTGGTTTTACGAGGGTAGGTAGGTACTGTGTCTGTTTCATTTGACGAGTGAACCGTGAACCAAGCTCGTCGAATGAAGCCAGTTTCATTTCATGTTTGCTACAGATGTAATTTCATTTAATTAAAACGGAATGAGATTTGTTTGGATTTTTTATCTCTCAACGTATTTTTGAAAATGTTAAACCAAAGGATGAATTGCTGGGAGCCTACCTATGTGCCATAGGATTTTTATTTGAGTTGTGCGGGTTAAATTACCGTTCATCATAGAGTACAGCAAATTATATACTTTTGTCGCCACTTTCTTACTCAAAATTATAGAACACAAAGCCGTATGAAAAAATAAGGGAAACTGCCAGCTTATCTTTCTATCGTTCATAATTAATTCAGTTTTTTTTTTAGAGCAAGAAATACAATTTAATAATTAATTACAAGCAATTTATCATGAAACTGGATGAATGCATCCGAATAACCTCATGAGTCGCCTTTGTGGGTAATATTGTGTTGAATTACGACAGGTCTCCGATTGCATGGCTCAATTACAAGCACGCTACCACCTTGCCTACGAAGGCCTTAATTTAAATCTTCAGCTCCATACAAATGTACTTTAATTTAAGTATGAATGTAGTGGTACCTTTGTAGGCCGCACCAGGCATTTTTAATTTGGTACCATAGCTTTTTCATAAAAATGACTGAAGGCTGAAATTTCACGTATACCTAATAGATACTATGATAAAACTACTATACAAGCACAAAAATTAATAACATCCTATGATACGATGCATGCATAAAGTATAGTCTTCTACAACTTAAATTAACTTATTTGTATTTTAAATTGCTTGTTTAGTTAGTTAAATAAAAAATAAGAAGTATTAATTTTAAAACAGTCAATTTACTAAGGCACGTAGACTCTTATTAAGATTATTAATATTATTAACATTAACAGCGGAACGTAGATATGAGCCACCCCAGGATTTATCGGTTTTTATTTTGTATTTAATTTACCTCCTGAGTTATAAGGATTTGGTATATGGAAGTTGTAAAGATAGATATACATATATAGATATATATACATTGATAAATAGGTTATTTTTAATTTTTGGTGTTTCAATTATTTAATGAACTTAACGGAGAACTAAAATTTCACCCATTGTTAAGTTCATGGTGAAATGGCAGCACCCAAATGTATATAAAACGTATGATATTTCTAGTTAGACCAACACATTACTACACAGCAATACTGGCAGGGCACGCAATGCACTTGAGCGTGAATTTTCTATCATTTTTTCAAAAAAACATTTTTTTGCACAAAACCAAATACTTTTCTGGGAAAGCAACCTGTCCGGTTTCGTTACTCAATTTAACAACTAAAACATACCTGAAGTTAGAAATCATAGATAGAAAGGTTTCGCAGAAAAATTATTTTTTAGTCATTTATCATTAAAATTGAGTTATTTTTATTTTTTTACCCCCAGAAGCAGTCTATCAAGGGGCAAGCGACCCCCCGCATTTTGTTAAAATTAATAACGACTACACTATATGTGAATTTAAAAGAAATCGTTGGAGCCGTTTTTGAGAAATAATTTTTTTAGACGTTTTTTTGTAGTTTTTTGAGAATAAAACCCCCCAAATAAAGTTAGCACCAAATAAATAAAAATCGTTCCGAGGTATGATTTTTGTGAACCTACATGCCGAATTTCATTAAAATCGACCGAGTAGTTTGCCCGGAAATCGACACACAGACAGACAGACAGACAGAACGACAGACAGACAGAACGACAGACAGACAGACATTTCGTAAAAACCACTTTTTTGGGTTCCTGGAACCTTAAAACGTGTAAATCCGTTGAAATCTCGGAATCCAAAATTTCGACCGTCACAAAGCTTTCCTTATACTACGTATAAATTGGAAAGCAAAAATAAAAACTGACGGAATTTTGGATGACCAATATCAAATATCTTATACAACCTCTTAAACGTTAAATTAAAAACTATTCACGGTGATTTTTCCCACATGGCAACGAGGTGATTTGAAAGCAGGAAACGTCTCTTACAGAAGATTGCTTCCCTGAGGGAGGTTATTCAGCAAATTTTATTGCTGATTTGGAAATGTACTTCCATCAGCTTTTTGGATACAAAAGCATCTGTATTGATTTTCATCGTAGAGTTATTGCAATTTTTATTGTGAAGAAGCAACTTAGCAAACATACCCAGCTAATCATGCTCTTTGCCAATATTCGATACTCATTCGGTGGATAAACATGAATGAATGAATGAATGGTTTATTAATCAGAATAATTTAAACCTATCCCTGGTAAGTTTTAATCTGTAAACGGCATGGTAGGGCTGCCAATGACTGGTTTTCGAATTATCCGCTGTACCGGGCGTAAGAGTTCTCAAAGCGTCGAATCATCATTCCAAGTTTATTATTTGAATGAATGTTCGAGGTAGTTGCTCTGACTTACCCTTCACTACCCTTGCCGGGTAGATCCAGCCGTGCTAAAAAGCCCTATCTCCCCTCTGCCAAAGTTTCCTTAATTTTATGTCCCTATAATGTAAACCGCCCTCCACGAGTACGTTTACCCACAACCTCATTTATAATACAGTATATATTAAAATATGCCTGCAACTAAAAATAACGATGGTGATAACGCATGAAAACCGGCAACTGATGGGATTCTGAAAAAAGTTTTAGATTACAAAAAGTTTCTCAGTTTTCCAAGGCATGCAAATGATGTTGATAGAATGAATATCAAAGGAAAGGAAACATGTGTACCCAACGAACCACTTTCAAAAAAAAGGAGGCGTCTGAATATAGGGTAGAGTTTTCTATATCCAAGAGTTTATATCGTACAAATGTACCTACATACAATATATTTTTCCAATTTCCTCAGGTTTTCAAAGAAATACTGACACATATCAGTTTTTGCCCACAATTTTTATCATCATTTTCCAGTACAGTATTATGTGCTGGAGCTGTATTAACTTAGTTAAAATTTTGAATACAAAGTTCAAACGGATACGTAGCCTCAAGGGAAACAGAGTTGTAACTTTGCCACATTAGATTTATTGAAAATCAACCCGAAATTTCAGCTCCGTCCATTAGTTTTTTTTTAATTTTCCGTTGCCTTAGCTATCCCTTGCTATATGCCGCCCCCCGTGTATGCCAACACCATGTTAACTAATAATATTAAATAACTGATCCCCCTTACAAGCCAATTGAGTTTTTTAACACAATTTTTATATTTTTATTGTCCTATCATGACGGGCGTATGTAACTAGTACTGTAAAATTGATTTGTAAATTAAGTTCCGTTATTGTGGGCTGGAAAGTAAGAGCAGCTGGCAGACGGTGGGAACCACTCCTAGCAAAAACCATCCCTCATCGCTTTGGTAGCGTTTCGAATAAATAAAATAAATAAATAACGGTTTTATTTTTACCTGGGCGAACCATAAGAGGAAATCTTCTATGGGCTAACCCAGGTAAGGCAAGGGATGGTTAGTATTACAACAATCAAGATTCTTAAGACTAGTGTTGTTAGTATTGTCCTAAAGTTTCCATAATTCAATAAAAACACAAACAAAAACAAAACAAAAACGAGAAAAACAACAATAAGTATTGGCCTAACTGCCCAAAAAGAACTCAAAACAGCATGGACTGTGTCAAGGCCTAATGCTGGGATACCGACCTTTGCCGGGGTGGCAGGTGAGACCTGAGGCTTTTTTGTGAAATTGGCAAGGGATGGCTGGGACCTTATGCTACATGGGAGTTTACTCCACTCCCTTGCAGTTTGGACGAGAAAAGCTTCGCCATATAGGCTAGTCTTATGTCGAGCAATTTTAAACATTTTATCATTCCTAGTCGTGTTTAAGAGAGCCACAGGACACGACTTCCTCCAGAGCCACATCCACAGAATAGGTATCACGAATTCATCCGAATTCCACCTCTGTTTCCAAGGAGAAGGAAATGCCGATCACCTATTCGGCTGCATTGACATTGAGGTAGAGACCAAACTACGACACAGGAGGGATGCCCAGCTCTACTATGTGCGGCACGGCGTCAAATAGCCAACCAGCCAAGAACGGGCGTTGGCTGAAGAAGAAGAAGATTATTGTGGACTGCGGTTGAATCACGTTGAGAGGATGGATGCCAGCAGAACTGCACGGGCCGTTTGGCTAGCCACACTGAGTGGGAATAGATCTCCCCGTCGCCCTAGAAAAATAGGGGTGAACCAAACCACAGAAGATCTGCAAGACTTACATCTCCTAACCAACGCCATCAGAATCCTGGAGGCAGATGAAGGCAAACCGAGTTCGACGGCGGGAATCGGTACAACAGGTCAGAAGTCCCACCGTGACAACATACTATCATCCCAAGACCCATTTTATTCAGTTATACACGCATAATGTACCCTGCCTAGCCATTAATGATAATTAACCACAGGGGAAAAGTCTTTACTATTATCGTTTCACCTTTATTATAATTATATTATAATAATTTCTCTATTGTGCAGGATTTTGTGATTGGACTGTCGATTTTGTGTCGGGGATCCCTTGAAGAGAAGCTCAAGTGGACCTTCTCCTTGTACGACATCAACGGGGACGGCGCCATCACCAAAGAAGAAATGACGGAGATGATTGCTGCCGTCTACGACCTCATGGGCAAGTGTGGCGAGCCCCTCGAGGAGACTGCACTCAAAGAAAAGGTTGAGAATATTTTTCAGGTGAGGAACGCCCAGACAAACTTACTTACAAAGATTGAGGGTCTAGGCCTGAGGACTGGTAGAGGTTCCTCTCGCTTGATGAGCACTTCTTTATTGGATGTTGTGTTCAGCAATAATAATAATCAGGCAACAACGCAGATCGAAATAGCTTTACAACTTGCTGCACCTCATCATGTCTTAACAAATACATTCAGGTTCTCAACGGAATCCCCTATTCGTCCTTCATAGGTTGTCCAATTATGCCCCCCCCCCCCGAGTACGTAGCAGTACCTACCAGAAATGGACCGTCTATGACAGTAACGGTAACCAAGAACTAAAGAAATCCCTATAGTCTAACTCTCTTTTCCCCATCTTTAATAATACAGTTGTATTAGTAACAGTAGGTACCAGTAACCAAGAACTCAAAAATCCCTATAGTCACCCCGTCACCCCTCTTCTCTTTATCGTAGCTAATACAACAACTGTGTAACGGCACCGTTTTTTATGCCCTTTATCCGGCTTAATTTCTGATGGCTTAAAGTCTCCTTAAAAAACGGAGCTCAGTATTTCAGAACTATTTGGGAATGCAAAATATCAGTAAGTTACTGCAAATCAAAGGTCAAGCAATTCTCTGTTGCCAGAAAATGGACTTAAACAACGACGGTGTCGTGACGATGGACGAGTTTCTTGACTGCTGTACCACAGACCCGGACATCTCCGCGTCCATGGGCGTATTCGACACGGCTTTCTGACAGGACGTCTCTGGTGAGGACGAACTGCCCACTTCCTCATCAGAAGAATCATCCTAGTTGTAAACAAACCCCCAGAGACTTCCATTTCCCTTTGACCAAAACTAGTACAATGCAGTGACCTTAAAAGTTGCCAAGCGCAAAAATCGCGCAGTGTTCAATTTGTTACTTCAGCAGCATTGGCCAGCGTATTTTCTTTATGGGTAACATTCCGTTAAATGCATAGAACGTTCATCGTCAATATTCAAGACGTCAACAACAGGATCCCATTAGAGCCCGATTCGTTAACCTGCAGTCTGATCGAGGCGTTTATAATACCGGGGGTTAAATAAATACCCTAGGATTATAACTGTAAACAAACAAATTTTGAATAGCACTGTCCATTATAAAATTATCTTGTTTACCAGTGGATTAAATAAATACCGGTATTATAAACGCCCCGATCAGCCTGCTGCAGTCTGATCGAGGCGTTTATAATACCGGGGTTAAATAAATACCCTAGGATTATAACTGTAAACAAACAAATTTTGAATAGCACTTTCCATTATAAAATTATCTTGTTTACCAGTGGATTAAATAAATACCGGTATTATAAACGCCCCGATCAGGCTGCTGGTGGACAATCGGTTCAAATTATATGCGAGAGAAACTCGATTATATTTAAGAGCAAATAACAAGCTAGGCTGCTGAAGAAAGTAATAATTATATGTTATAATACAGCGGGTACTGTCGTCTCTTGTGTTAGGCCCAGCAGTACACAGGGCTTAGGCCCAGTGCACACGGACGTTCGAAGTCGGCATCAGAAGCTGAGAAATTTCTAATTGGAGCAAATGGGCTTGGTGAATAGTCGGTGCAAAACCGTAAAGTGTACTTCAGTAGATTTCTGTGAGCTGGTGTGTTGAGGGGAAAATCGCACCAAACTATCAAGGGGAAAGCGATCAAGTGGGCGCTGTGTTCACGTTGGTAACAACTCGTACAATATAGGTGTATAGGAAATTTAAAAAAAAAAATCGTTAGAGCTGTTTTTAAGAAATAATTTCTTTAACCGTAACCGGGGTAACCCCCCCCCCCCCCCCCAAAAAAAAAAAAATTCAGTTAACCCAAAATAACAATAATTATTATCCCGAGGTACAGGTGTACCTGTATGACTTTTATGAACCTACTAATTTTATCAAAATTCACTGTGTAGTGTGTCCACAAATCGATGCAAATACAGACTATACGTAAAAACCACGAGTGGGATAAATATTTTCGCAATTACTTAAACTGATGTTGTGTCATAAATTCTTTCAGAACTGTTTATTAAATCTTGGTGTTTAGAATATCACATAGGCTATGTGCCATAGTGTACAGTGTATGTGTGTGACATGATGTAATACTTGTTTAAAAGCGGTTTCGATAATTATTTTTATTGTCACTGCATTTTTTACTCTACGACTAGGCATAAGTGGTTAACTTAGACTTTATTAATAAACGAATTAACTGAAACCCCCTCCACAGTTGTAAGAGACTGCCACTTCCACTTTAATTGTTGTTTTAATGGTCTGCAGCCCTAGCATGGCATACCTGGATTAAAGTCCCGAATTATAGGTCAGCTAGCACCGCTTACGTTAATTTGCATAACATAAACAGATACGGCAAATTCAAACTAAAAAATTAAAGGCGGTGAACAACTAGCAACGATAAGAACTCATAATAGGCGCTAGACCTCTACAATAAGCCCGACATGTAAAATTGAACAAATAGGAAATACAAATAAATATAAAATAAAATAAAAATTTCTTTTTCATTCCATTTCCTTATTTTTTTTTTTTTTTTTTTTTCATTTGACATCTTGGTGTCTCCTTCACCCTTCACGCCGTTTGACTTTCACACGAGTGTAACGCTATCTCCGGAGATCTATTTTTTTGTATGTCAAATACTCCATTTGGTCATGCTAGGGTAGTCAAACGCTGTGATTCCACCGACCGGCTAGGGCTAAATACAAAAACGGTGACGTGGTAGCAGACATTCAAGACTTAGGCGGGGTTTCAACCGAACTCCCATTGCAGAATGCAAATGACATTGACGGAAATTTGAATTTTTGTTTTTATAGAAATCTATTAAAATGTTTGTAATTAACGTATCCCATGACGCATTTTTTAATTTTAGTTTGTTTGTTTGTGATTTTACTCTATGATCATTGCACAATTTTAATTATGGCATGGAGTAAAACAAACATTTCCGTCAATGTCATTTGCATTCTCCAACGCGAGGTCGGTGGAAACCCCGCCTATGTCTTGAATGTCTGTTACCACGTCACCGTATTTGTATTTAGCCCTAGCCGGTCGATGGAATCCCCGCCTATCTGTGACCATGTAGATTGTAAGATACTATAGTTTCATTAATGCTACATTGGTTACGCATGAAAATTTGCTCGATGGCATGTCTTGGATCACAACCTTCTTAGGTGCCCGTTCCACCGACCAGCTAGGGCTATTTCCAAAAATGGTGACGTGGTAGCAGACATTCAAGACTTAGACAGGGTTTCCACCGACCTCGCATTGCAGAATTGACGGAAACGTTTATTTTCCTCTATGCCATAGTTAAAATTGATCATACAGTAAAATCACAAACAAACAAACTAAAATTAAAAAATGGCGTCATGGGATATGTTAAGTACAAACATTTTAATAGATTTCTATAAAAAGAAAAATTCTAATTTCCGTCAATGTCATTGGCATTCTCCAATGCGAGGTTCATGGAAACGCCACCTAAGTCTTGAATGTCTGCTACCACGTCACTGTTTTTGTAAATAGCCCTAGCCGGTCGGTGGAATGGGCGCCTTATACACAACAAACATAAACATGACCAAGATTGGATGACAATGCCTGTCGCTGGAAGCATCGAGAAGAAAGGGTATATGAATATAGCCATGGAGTTATCCTGACTTTTACATAGGCAATGACTGACAGCAGCTGATTCAAGAAGCCAATTCCTATCCTCTTGCACAAGGCACCAGATCGGAAGGTTGAAAAGATAGGAAACTCTTTCATAAAACTTAATTACATAGTCTACTAAAATATTCGGTACTAGAGACATGTTATTTTAGAAATGAAATCAGTCATTGTTAGAGATATTCTCTAGGGTAAAAACTAGTTAATAAGGTAACATATCTTAGAATTTTTGTTGAATGTTATGCATGTAATATTTATGTATGACTACATGGGCTGGGAAAATGACAATGAATCATGAATGTTGTTATTTGTGTACTGTACATAAAAATAAAAACTCTGTAGTGTCGTATTTTGGAAGGGGAAGATAGTTTCTGTGCCAAATTTTTAGTCGGCTGTTGAGGTTAAGAACTTGAAGGGCTTGTTGTTTTAATAAAATGTATCAATAATTAATTACTGTAATACTGCCCCAACTAAATTATACAAAGCTTTCGTATGCAAGTATAATTATTGCCTTGGGGTAGATGATGTAAATTGCTGTAAGGCGCCCATTCCACATACGTCAATCGTCAATGAAAAATTGAAAAATGACGTTTTAGCAGACATACTAAAAATTCTGCTACCACGTCAACTTACGTCATTTTTCAATTTTTCATTGACGATTGACGTATATGGAATGGGCGCCTGACTGTCAGGATTTGTAGAGTAGGCTAGTGGTACAGACTCCAACTTTCACCCAAAAGTTGTTGGTTCGAGTCCCACACTTACTACATTTTCTGGCCATGCTTCGAATGGTAGGTATGTGAAGCAGGCAGTCCTGGGTCTTCCTAGTTGAGTGTAAGAAAGGGCTTTTAGCCCTAACTCCGCTAGGTTGGCTTAGTAATAGAACAAAAGGTCTATATTTATTCATTTATTTAATTATCAATTCAGCGAATTTTATTGCATTTTCCTCTGAATAGCCTCTAATACTAATAATCTTATAAATCAATGAACATCGTAAATTACGTACACCGTGCCCAATCCATAATCAGTAGCATATACTATAGTTAGCTAGTTTCCTTAATTTTTAGCGTCAAAAGCCAACTAAAGATATAGTGCGGTAGTTACGTTGTCGGACACTGGTTGTTTGAAAATCAGTTTGTCAAAAATGTATAACTCCATTTTCATACTCAGAGATTTTTATTAATCTAATGAATTTACTTTTTTCTAGCCCATCAGATCCGTCCCGGACGAGAAAAATACATTTTGAATTTATTCGTCATTTTTTGAAATAATTTCAGTAATTAATTACCTAATTTGTTCTTATGAAAATCGATCCGAAATGGTTCGTCACCTGTTGTAAAACTGCACTATTAGGCCTATTACAATATGCCCGCTAGTATTATCCACGGTAGGCTTTTGTCTTGAAATGAACTTTTTTGGATTTGTTTAACATTTAGCCACGAACTAAACGAGGTTAACTATTATTTATACTACATCAAAAATTGTAAGCGGTGATAAATTCATCAAGGAACCTAATTGATTACTATGTTAATAATCGTAACACAAATTCCAGTTTGCTTTTTTATATCTGACAAAAAAACAGGATATAGCCTACTCTGAAAGTTGAAATCGTAACTTTTGTAATTGATTGCATGGGAAAGATCTTTTGGGGTGAGATGACGTATCGATTATGCAGAAAGTATAAGAAAGATATTTTTTATCTATTAGTTTCAGTTAGGTATCATTAATACTATATTATGGCAATAATATTTAGCCTACGATGGGTGTCTAACATTATAAGCTCTCAATCACTTTTAATTTTTTGCACTCAATGCTAAGATTTTACGCACTTTCCAGGACCTCTAATCATATTAAATAAAATTCAATGACATATGTAGTAGTATATTCATGTTTGGTGCATTTAATCGCAAGTGCAGGTACGATAGTTTTAGATCTTTAAGCATTAATATAAGTAGATAAAATGAGAAATGATATATTATGTGTTGTTTCCTTGATAATAAATGGCTGTCGGCGAAGATAATGGCTGTCACAGTTTTGAAAAGAAGAAAGTTTAAATTGGTTGAAAAGTTCATACAAAGATTGACAACATCAGAAAGTTTTAGGCTGATTCTGATGTGCTCAAGAAACTTAATATTTTATCCTGTTACGTATAACGAAACATACGTTCTGTTTCCCTATTTTATTTTTGTTCTTCATTTGCACGAGTAATTTGTAATTTTATGTAAAGTTAATTTTATAAGCCATGTGCTAGTTTAGTTTTGTGTTTTACAAGCGACCAAAAACAAGGACAATACGGCAAGGAAATAAAAATTCATTAATGTGATGGATGCATATTCATGCATTGGAATAAACACCTCATCTCTTTCAATTCCTGGTCAAACAGTAAGTTAAGCGATACACCAGGATTTGAGCCACATAAAGTCTATGTTTAAGCCATTTCGGTGTGAGTATAATACTATTATAAAACACCACTGGGTTGTGTCAAAAGTCACAGCAGAAAAATCACGGTAAATTGACTGAGACATACACCGCATACTGTGCAAGTGTTACGCGATCAAAAGTCATCTTACGAATGATATATAGGAAAACTCCATTGTATTTACTGTTTCTCAGATGACTGCTGTTCGCGTAAAACTTGCATGGTATGCCTCAGTGGACTTATCGTGATTTCTCTGCTTTGACGTATGGCCCAACCTTGTGTGGTTTACTTACAATATATTCAATGACAATGTAAACAAAGAAAATGGAAGTATTTAATCTGATGTAAGAGTTTGTGTTAAATGTGTTTCATAACTCTACTTGAATAGGCCTAGACAGCCCAGCATCATCCATGGTTTCATGTGTATTGTACTCCAAAGCTTTCTGCTTGCAACATACATTTCTACTTAGTACAGATCATTTTAACAAACATTACTTTGCAGTTCAGGGAAAAAGATTATGGAGAACATCTTATGTAAAGATTGAGTGATGATAAACTTACGCCATGAATATCTCTGTTGTCTATTATCATTATACTTTTGTTGACACAAACATACACAGTTCTTAATTAACTCCTAAAAAGTTCCGAAATGCAACGTCTCAATCATTGATCCACATGCTAAGTATTGCAGATGTGCAGCAAATACTTCTTTCGTCATGACAATATAAATAAAAAAAATTAAAATAAAAACAGCGTACTTAAATATCTGTTGTATTGAAATAAGTCGTTACACTTTTCATGTTTAAGTAAAATTACTGGAAACGCTATTTAATAACACAATAATAACACTTACATAATTACGTTATTTCAGGTTGCAACGAATCAAAGTTTGGTGTCTAAAAGGGTGCCTTTATTATAAAAGGTTACTAAAGACGATCACAATTGGCTGGATTCATTGAATCCATTTGTCGCTCTTTTGACTTTTCATTTTTTATTTAATTAACAAATCAAGTTATTAAAGATTTGGCTCATGTAATTTGTAGAAGACTACTTTATGCATCATGTAATAACAAATATTAAATTTTTGATACCTTAGTTCTTTCATAAAAAAAACCAGTGTGGACTAAACTTTCGCATAATCTGTGATTTCTGGAAAAACTACAAAACCAAAAATTAAAAATACCCGATTACATGATGCACGAAGTGGTCTTCTACAACTTAAATGAGCCAATTTTTTAATAACTTGTAGAGTTAATGAAATAAAAAATGTATAGTATTTAATTCTGTGGTGCCAATTTTCTATGTAGCATTTAAGGAGTCCATAAGATTCTCTACTCTGCCCTCAACAGGAAATAATCACTGACATTATTGACACTTGAAAGAAAAATTGCAGGGCTTGAACAATGGAATTGAAGTGAATGGAATAGGTCGAGCCTTATCAAGAAAAAATAAGGAAGGAAAACCTACCTAACCTAGAAGAAAGATCAATCCCCTGCAAGTTGTTTGCAGTCCTGCGAGTTCTTCGGCGCAACGTCTGCTGTAGTCCTACAACCCTCAGTCTCCAAGCCAGCCAGTTGTTTCTTTAATGCAGCTACCTCTGCTTCACTTGCTGCCAAATCGGACATAAGCTGAGTTATCAGACTCCTGGAACAAAAACACTAAGATACTATATCCCCGGCCCCCGGGTATTGTCATCCGCCATTTTGAATCCAATGGTAAGTATTGTATGCATCCCGTGGTTGGAGACCGTTATCAATATGGCTGCTAGTGTAGCCTGCACAAGAGAAATACGCAATTTGGCGGGAAAACCAGTGATAAGTGTAGCCTGCACAAGCTAAGTACAGAGTTTTTGACCGGGTCCAGGTATCCGTTCTGCTATGATACAATGTGGAAGACTTCGATATTTTTTGCGTTGGTACTTATCTCTGATAGTTGGCTTATGGTTAACGGGTGCCTCATAAGGCATATTATGGCTCCCGCCGCTCCAGTTAATGTGTCTTTATGATTGTAAGATAGTAAAAAGATTAAAAAGAATGAAAACCCGTTTTAGTATTTTTTTTTATCAAGCACTTCCCTAATTGGTAGAACATCTTTTTAAAAATAATAATAAATAAACAACGATACATTTCTGAAAATAAATTGGTAAACATCCAATGCTTTGCTTATACACCAGACTTAAAATGGATTCAAAATGGCGGATGACAATACCTGGCTAATATAGAGCCCTAAAAAACACAAAACATAAAGGGACGGACTTGAAAATATTTTGAAAACAAGGAACGGTGAGGGAGGTATTTTAGAAGAAATTAATTAATTTTTTGTTTCATAAAAAGATATGAAAGTGATTCGATGCAAAATTGTTAAATAAGACTAGCTTCCATAGTAAATTAATATTTTCTCAAGTGAAAAATTGTTACTTCAGAAAAACCCAATCAAACCCATTTTATAGAATAGTAGTAAATCAGGGGGTGGGGGGAAATGGCAGCTTTTGGAAGAAGCATGATTTTGTTTTGGTCATTTTTCATCTGACCACTTTTACAAGTTTGCGACTGTAGAACGAGACATTAATTAATTTCGTCAAAAATACATCACAATTTCTTGTTTAAAATATATCAAGATTATTATTTTTTAATTTTTCCAGCGGTCATACCAAGTTGAATCCACCAGAACAGAGCATGTTCAAAACAGCAGTAGACTTGGTAGTGAGCGCAGCGTAGGCAGGGGAACATGGTGAAACATGATAATACGTCGAGACCGCCAGTGAGTCAAGTGCGTGTCAATTCCTGGTACCGCAATATTTTAGGTGCGACTTTACTATGTTCCCCAAGTGGTTCGGAATCCACTTTAATCAGAACGTCGACCTTGTCAGTCAACTCCCATTCTCCCTGTCGTGAAGGAGTCTGCCTCAGGTTAAGAAACAGACTCCCCCCGTCTCTGGCTGACTTCTTCTTCTTCTCGTGCCCCTTCAACGTTGAAGATTGGCGATCATTTGAGCTATCGCTCATGATGATTGTACAAGGGATGCCCCGAAGGACCTTTAATGCAGTGGTTTCCCGTTGCCTTCTGCATCCTTATGCCGTTGACTCCTCTGTTGAATTCTTCCGCCTTTAGGGAGCTTTTTCTCTCCCATGGACAAAAGGGTGCCCATGCCCTAGCTCCAAGGAGCTAGGTGGGGGATCTTTAACCGGACCCCACTCGGTACTGCTTGGTCGGGGACTGCTTATTCATCTTATTCGCAGCTAACCATCATATCTGATGGCCGTTCACTATCCGCCACCTGTGACCCCACTAGTAGCCTGCAGTTCAGCCCTCTGGCTGACAAAGCTGCTTAAAAGCAGAAAGAAGGCAATGGAAAACAAACAAACTACACTAGCCTACAATTAAAACTATAAACCCTTTATGCATTGAAGGCAATTTAAGGTGTCATTGCGACCAATGATATTTGCACTGGTAAATACAAATATCAAACTATTCTAAGGTATATGATGTACCTCAATTGAAAATTAACAATGCGCAGTTCCTCTATCACAGTTGAGTCGTCTTTCGGCCGTTTAGTTGCAGTGGCGATACAACTCGGGACGGGTTCAACAGCAGGCTTATCATTGGTATCCTTCTTGTGCACGAGCAATTCAAGTAGAGAGTCAGCTTCTTCAAAAGTTCTGAAAGATTCATTAAATCAAATTAGCGAAACCATGTTGTGAGGGAGGTGGGTTGTCACTATATTAGTTCCACCACACTAACAGCAATAGACAGTTTATTGGTAAAAAGCATTTGCATGTTTACAGGTATTGAAAGGCAATGAAAACCTATAATCCTACCCAGCACCAACATAACCACAAATGAGTCCAGTACACAAGGGCGATCACGACGCCGGTGACGCGCTGGGAAATCATTGGAGCAAGTGGGTTTGTTGAATGGCAAAACCACAGGGTATACTATGAGTTGGCGTATCAAGGTTAAATTCTAGCTTCAGAAATCTTCAGAAGTTGACTCTGTGGTTTCCCAGGTACCCATTTGGTAGAATGACAAAATTTCCCAGCGCGCCTGCGGTGTCGCGATGTGTACCGGGCCTAAACAAGCGCCCAGATGCGTCAACTTCAGAAGATTTTCTTTTTCTAATGCTTTCAGAAGTTGCACTCACCTATAAATGGCTTTTTCTAATGCTTTCAGAAGTTGCACTCACCTATAAATGGCTTTTTGCAATGTCTCATCAGATTCAGATTTCTTTGCAGTCCTATTTACTCGCGACATCACTTGCTTTTGTACACGTACTGCCTCTTCAATAACGCGACGCTGCTCTTTTTTAATTCTAAAAATAATTTATTAATTTACTGTTTTAATCCAGGTTTAAAAAATTATTTTATCGTAATCCTAAGTTAGGTGATCACTAAGTATGTAAATCGGAGCACTTACTACTGCGAAGCTTTTAAAAGATTGTAAGATTTTGCTAGGTTTCAGGTTGAAATTTTAGTAATAACCAATGAATTCGCATTACCTGGGACCATTTCACTGTCTGCTATATTGACATTCGGGTCTATTAGTCCTTGCATGTGATTGAGTTTTGTTACATTAGAAATGAAAAGTAAATAAAATATTAATTAATTAATATTTTATTTATTTACTTTTTAATTAGTTATTAACGATTTTTTTTTTTAAATTCAACCAGTGGTAGCTCGTGGGATCAAATTATCAAACGTCACCCCATTCCCCTGACAAGGGGCTCCGCCCTAATAGTTCGATGACTATGAGGCCTCTGCCTCTAATGACTATTAACACAGTAGGCAGGCGATGCAAGTCTAGCCAACCCTATGTTAAATAGAACAAAGCGATGAAGTACATACCTGAGTACTTCTTGTTTCTTGTCGTGGTATTTAATCTGCAGCTGCAAAGACTCGAGGGCAAACTTGTTGTTAGATAACTTGAGAGCTTCAATCAGGCAACAGACTGCTTTAGCATGCAAATCACAAGCCTCGTCGTATAACCCCTTTCCAGCTGCTTTGTCGGCTCTCCTATGATAAAAATGGGCCTACAAAATAAAAACATGTTTCCAATACATATACAATATATATGGAATACAAGACACAAGTATTTTTGCCCTGCCAATGACATAATTGGTATGTATTGTTTCTTTAAAAAATTTGGCCGCTGGTGAACTGGTTCACTCCTCGATGTCAACATCGACTGCGAGTGACAATGGGCAAATGCACTTTTTGTCTTTTGATGAGGAATCAGAATATCGCAGGAATATCGATTATAATTTTAGTTAGAGCTTCAACATTAAATTCATTGTAATTTCATATGGCTATTACATTTGATCATATGTTACAGTGGAAAGAACATGTCAAAAGCATTCAAACTTCGGTGGCAAGGTGGAAGCGTGCTTGTACTTGAAGGTGTCTCTACACACCTTGCGGTCGGAGACGTGTCGCAACTCGACACAAGTACCTATTAGGTGACTTAGTGAGGCGATTGAAGAGATTAATCGGATACATTCGTTAAATTGTTTGTATGCGATTTAACCTTTTTATTAGGAGATATGAGGAGGAGCAAACATTACCGATTTTGCACATTTTAATACAATTAACTTGTATTGTTAGGCCCAGTGCACGCTGATTGCTCCTGCCCACCAATCAGATTCCAGTCAAAACGCACTGCTTTTTTAGGCGTTTTTAAACTTGGTAAAACGTTTGTATAGGACACTTGGACTACGTAATCCCTCCCACGACGAGTTTCTGCCCACTAATAAAATCCCAGTGCTGACCAGACTGATCACTCTTAGGTGCAGGGGCATTTCTTAGACGTGTATAATCTACTAATAACTAATACCCAATGTTTAGGCCTACTTAAAAAAATTGGAATATTTATATTAAAATACAATGGGAAACTGAATTTAGATATTAGGCAATACATTTTCTTGGACCCATGTTTATTGGATCTAATAACCCAATATTTGACTGTGTAATAGAGGGGAATCTAAAAATAATACGGTAGGTATATACTGATAATCAGTAATAGGAACTCACTTATTATTTGTTAGTCGTTAGGCCTTACCTTATCAATTGGTGAATCGTCATAGATTTCCATTAAATTGTATTGTACGTTACCCTTATTACACAAATTATGTATACCTATTTTAAGACAAGTCAAGCCCGAGGACTACAGTCATTTTTTAGCAATAATGTATTGAGAATGCATGTGATAATAAAACAATTAAAATTTGTTTGTTTTGGTTCCATTAAAATGTTAACATGGCGGCCGGCTTTGGTGTCTCTGGTGGCTACTAGAGAGCAGCACTGGCTTAGTAACTTGGCGCTAAAAATGTTAAACTTAATTTTAATTTAGTTTTTCAATTTTATGTCATATATATTTTACATTTAGGTAGCCTATATTTTATGTATTGATTAATCCGAAATAACCTTTCTATTTTATTTTCCTCATTTTTGGGAATACTCGGAGTGGCCTATGCATACGACGCGACGTTTATAGAGTTTGAATTTCCATAAACACTAAATTGAAAATAGTAGGTACAGTACCTAGTCTGCTAGCCATATGTTCTGTTTAAGTTTACGCTTCAATCTGACTTTTTTTATGCTACTCATGGTTACATTGTTCGTCTATTGTTATCAATCTCTGAGGGTTTCATTTCGAAAATCACAAAAATGGCTGGCTTATGGGAAACTACACTAACTACAGAGAAAAGGGTGCGGTAATAGCCCTATAAGTGTGGTCACAACATGTTTGTTTATCGTATCCTACCGTAGCTAAAATATACAATGATACGGGCAGAATTGAAGACAAACCAAAATCCAATTGATCTCGTTCAGCCAGAACCCCAAAAATTATTAAATCGGCGACAGAACTTATTTGACGAAAGAGTGAAATAATCAATCATAAAGTTACAATAATTCTGGTAATTTGGCCTATTTTTCTTTAACCCTTTCAGTCCTGGTGGGTCACCAGAGGAACATAACTTTGGACAGCCCCATGGAGCTAATAAAACTAGTTTTACTATGTCTATGGACAACCCTAACTCCGTAAACAAATGCGCGCCAGACATGGCAGTCGCGCTAACGTGGCCGCGGGACCTCTGTTGTATAAATTATTTCTTCATTCCCCTACTTCGCCGAGTTTTTTGCTTCGGTAAACAAAAATATTCAAAATGGCGACTCATATGGTGTCATGGTGATACCTGATGAGTTGCTGAACATTTTTATTAATTGTGGCTAAAATAATTGTAGAATTATGAGGAAAAAATAGCGTGTCATTGAGAAAGGACATAGAATTATTATTCCTTAGAAAAAAATTTAAATATTTTGAAAACGTTTGCTGTAGCAACCAGTGCCGGGTTTGGGCTTGTGGGGGCCCGTGGGCCCGAATTATGTGGGGGCCCTTTCTCGGGGAGAAATTTCTAATCCCCTTAGACGAATATCCCACAATAAATTATAAAATGGTGACACAGGTTGCAAAATCATTATAAAAAAGAAAAGCGATTCTTAGTAATATAAAGTCAAGTCAATAGTACAATACAAGCCTAAGGGCTACTCAACTAAAGCTGTAGACACTGCGGTGTATTTTTAAAAGGAATAAATTAATAGGTACCTAATTATAAACACAAAATTTTAATTTATTTAAAGATGCACTCTTCGACTCTTTATTACAGCAAAACTGTCAATTATATCGTCATAATTTAACGCTGCCACTATGTCGTGATTTATATTCAGCATTGAAAGATGGCTAAGCCGAGCTTCAGAAGAACTGGTGCGACGAGGATTTTTTATGTGTTTTAGTACGGAAAAAGATCGCTCGCTGCTTATGTTGCCACTCATTATAACTAAGTACATCTTCAAAAGTACTTCTACATTGGGAAAGCTATCAGCTACTCCTCTTTCTAAAATCAAATTGTACATGAACCGTTCAAAACTGATACGTTTTTCTTCGATTATATTGTTTTTTTGTGCATCATCTATCACAAATAATTTCACAAACTCACGAAACTGTACTAGCTCGAAGTACAAGTTACCGTCCAAGTCACCTGTGTAACAACTCACCAGGTTCTCTGCCCTAGTTTTCAAATCATCAGGGCTTATTTTTTCTAAATATTGTAAAAATCCAAATTTCCTATTTATGTCTTCATATGCTGAAATTCTCCGATCCAATGATTGCATAAACTGGTCAATTATGGGAATGAAACTTTCGATTCGGAATTTCTCGCTATGACTGAATTCAGCTTCCTCAGTTTTCCCATAATCCAAAGGATTTAGCCTCACATTTCGGATCCGCTTCCGCAAAGTTTCCGATTTATAAGAATTGTGCCCACACAATTCAACACCCTTTTTCTCATATTCTTGGAAAGAATCCCTAAATTCCCCAATGAAGATCTTAAGGGACTCCATCACACTGATCGAAGTATTAATGTCGATTCTTGGATTCTGGAGATTGATGTTTACTGCATTCACCCTTGCCAGTATATCGTTCCAAAGAACAGCGTAAATTGCTATCTCCAACGTGGTAATTTGCAAATAGAGTCCACTTGCTTGGACATCTTCTTCGGAGAGATCTTTAAGGACTTCTCGTATTTCGTTATAGCCCAAAACTAGGCTATTAGTAGCTTCCGCTCTTGAGGACCACCGGGTTAAACTGATTCTTTTGGGCACTGGTATGTTGTGGCCATACTTCTTCGCAGCACTTTTTAGAACATTTGAAAGGACGTTGAACCGAGCTGTGGAACTTGTAAAAAATACATAAATTTGCTCAAGAAAGCTAAAAAATAATTTCGATTGGGAGCAGGAGTCCATCGCTTTTGTGCCCACTAAGTTGAGGGAATGATTGAAACATGGAACCCATAAAGCCAAAGGATTCTCATTTAGCACCAAAGTGCGTAGACCACTATATTCTCCACTCATAGCGGAAGCATTGTCATACGACTGCCCACGAATATCTTTCAAATCCAGGCCGAACTTTTTTAAAACTTTGTTGAGGCCATCAAATAATTCTTTAGCTTTATGGCCTTGGTTTGGCATAAAACTAAGAAATCTTTCCTTTGGTGTGCTTTCTTCTAGATACCTGACAATCACAGTCATTTGATCTATATGGCCTTCGTCAGTTGTTGAATCTACCGAAACCGAATAATATTTGCAGGCTTTTAAGCGTTTAATTATTTCATCGCTAACTTTGGTGGACATCAGCGCAATTAATTCTTCGCAAATGTGGGCAGATAGGTAGTTAACGCCGCCACTACCACTGCCACGATTTCCATGCTTCTCTAAGTGGCCTACTAAAAACGGATCATATTGTGCAATTAGCTCAAGGACTCCCAAATAATTGCCATTTTTGGTTGATCCCAAAATTTCGTTGTCCCCTCGAAAGGCAAGTCCTCGTCCAGAAAGAAATATTATGACGGAAATCAATCTGTTTAGAACGTTTCGCCAATAAGCAATGCTCTCCTTCACTTGTGTGGCCAACTCACGATCAATACGCATTGCCTCGTTTGAGAGATGCTTAAATTGGCAAACTATTTGCAAATGCGTTACGGTAGTTTCATGTCTTTTCAAACGCTCAGACGCATGCTTCCAGTCAGCAAACCCTTCAGTTGAAAACTGATTTGCTGATTTGCAGAGCAATTTACAATAAAAGCAGTATAGCTTCCCCGTACTAGGTGAAAAACATAACCAAGAGCGGCTTATAGACTTGCCTGCCTGAGTTTGACGAAGGAATAAACTTGCATGGCATTTTCTTCTTTTCACTGCATCTACTTGTCCCAAGCTTTTTTCTTTCAAAATATCTTCATTACAATGCTGAGTTTCCAAATTTCCTTTCTTGATCCAATAGTCGATGTGTTGTTGACTAAGAACTGCTGGCCACAATCCCACGTCATTTTCTTTGCAAAATCCATCATCAGCAGTATTTTCGGATTCGTCATTGTTATCAATTACTGCCTACAAGTAAAACAATTACAGTTGTAATTAATTTTGTAAACAATCCTTTCGGCATGGCCGACTCAAGTTTAGGTAGGTTTAATTCATACAGTAAATTAACAGGAGTCCCCCATTTTTAATTCCATAAGAATTACTGGGGTGAGTGGGGTCGGTAATTTTTGATTGCGGTCACCTTAATTAAGTAATTAAAGTCAAACTCTTACCTCTTGGGTAGGGCTAGCAATAACTTGAGAAGATGCAGGAAAATCAGAATCACCACTCATCATTTCAACAAAATTAGAAGTAGAACTAGGAGTAGATGGACCCGTCTCTATTTTTGTTACAAAATCCGTTATACGGCGCGTTTTAGATAAAACATCTTGAATTTTGTTTTCTTTATCTGCTGCGATTTTCCGCTTTTCACTGCCGCTTGCATATTCGCGTTTTCCCTTGTGACGATCCATTATTTCACTACGGAATCAAAAATAAAAATTGTAATAAATTAGTTTTTTCAGAACTCACTAGCCAGAGCCTAATTATCTAGTCCACTTGTTCCTATTGCCCTACTTAAGATGAAATGTGCAGCCACGTGGTCACCACAAAATCGAATACATTTTATTTTTTATCCCCTTTTGTATAAAACATCTCAAAATTCCGAATCATGCGTCTTATAATATAACATTTTATGACATATAACATTTTAGACCAATGAATTTTATATTTATAACGTGCTCGATTTTGTGGCGACCACGTGGCTGGGCACATTTCGTATTAAAATTAATAGGCTTACAAAGTTTTGATGCGTTCTGTGAATTGTGGTAAATGGGCGCAGAATACGAAAAATAAGGACCTTATCTTATAAAGAACAACTATTAGGTACTTCCGCCTCTAATATAAGAATTAACTTATGCTACTTACCTTAACAATATACCAACCAGAAAGTGCTGATAAAAGTAGTTTCAATTTAGAAATTTGATTTCAAATTTTCAATTTGTATTTAATGAAGCAAAACAATCGTGGTTTCAGAGCAGGAGTGGACATACTTCATTTTTTGTTAAATTTTTATCAAAAATGAGTCATTAATGCCACGATGCGTTCGAATTTCCCGCGAAAATTTAAAAAGTTATCTGTTTTGATTTTTTTTAATTTTTTCAATTTTTTATTTGTATTTTTTCGTTTTGTGGGGGCCCCATTTTTGTGGGGGCCCTGGGGCCCGGGCCCACAGTGCCCCATAGCCAAACCCGGCACTGGTAGCAACGCCTAAATTGTTGTTCCTCTCATGGTACAAAAGTTCTCATTGAAAAATTGGTGCGAAAAGTACGGTTCCCTCAATGGTATAAAGGTTCTTAATTTTGAATTAATCAATTAGCCAATATTTACAGAGAAGAAAGATGTGATGATGTAGAGCTGTATAGGTGCGGAAAATTGTGGGGAAACAAATTTAAAAACACATTTTGTGTCTTTTGAAAGAAAGAAACTTTTTTGTTATTTAATTTTATAATAAAGAGCAGTGCCGGAATAACCCATGGGCACTTGGGGCACAAGCCCATGACCCCCAAAAAATACTTAAAATTCCGGCCCCCACAAACGATATATTTTTATAAACCCAAATAGAAAAATAAAAAGTTGAAACAATTTCCAAAAAATTTGAAATTGGCGGGAAATTTACCGTTTTTTTTGTTACCATGTTGGTAGACAGAGCTTGCACCCACGCATAGACATAGTAAAACTATAGACTCATCGTAAACATTCGGGTTGAAGCCGCTTGACTTCGGCTATTTCCGTAGCATAGGACCAGATTGAGCCTTTTGCCATTTGATACCATGTTAACATTTTATTTTTTATTTGATTATTTAAAGATTATTTAGAACGGAAAATCATGCCAACTAACCAGCAATATTTTTATGCAGAACTTGGAGTACTTTTAATTTAAATTTTAAGCAATATATATAATAAATGTAAATAATAAATATAATTATATATGAAACAACAAAGAAAACTATAAAGAAAACATTTAATACAACTATTAAATTTGAATTTCCCGCCAAAATGCACCTATGAGGGGGCGTGGTCGTGGCTTCAGTCCTCCAGCACAGCCGAAATACGACATGGTGGCTCCATAGTTTTATTAGCTCCATGCACCCACGGCCCCACATATCTCGTGCCCACGGCCCCACGGGGTTAATCCGGTACTGATATGTAGTAATTTTTTATTTTCGAATTTGCCTTAAGAACATATGTTCCACCAGAGGAACATGCCGAATCTTCAAAGTTGAGCAATCAAACCGGGAAAAAAATCAAATTATCTATAAGAAACTTAAAATTAGAGTAAATTAAGCAAAAAAAAATTTTTGGACATCTAGGCTATATCATAATTCAGGACTGAAAGGGTTAATTAAATATAAAAACATCTTTGGATCAGAACATGGCTAGAGTAGGTACATAATCATACTTTTTTTATTACCTATTTAAATGATGTGTCTCTGATACGAAATAAATGAAAACCAAGACAAGTGATGAAAAACCATAGGTGAAAGTTGAAGAAACCCGAGCAAACTGAGTTCAAGCCCCGGCAGGCGCGGATCTACAAAGAATGAGACCAAGGAGGGGGCTAAGACTAACTTCGAAAATAAAAATAAAAAATAGGGCTGTAATATTGGGGTTCTACGCATTTTCAGGGCAATAAGGGTTCTAAAGTATAATATAGGTAACTAACACAATCGAGCACAAGGGGGACCCGGGGGTCTTCTCCGGGAGAAAATTTGTGAAAAATAAGACTGAAATTGTGGGGTTTTACGCATTTTGAGGAACCTAATGGACCCTGTAGCCCCATAGCCCCCCCCCCCCCCGCCGTAGATCCGCGCCTGAGCCGCGGTCGAGAGTAAAATATTGTTTATGCGAACTGGAGCGGTGGATATGTAATGCACCTACTTTATTATATTGTAATTAATTTCATTCCATCAGCATTGGGGAGGGGCTATAGCTGTATCCGACAGTATACAGGGTCTTCATCTATGTTTTCTAAACGCCTTCAGACTGTACATAAAGGTTAAATAAGCAGCACGTCTTCACTTTTGCACTATATGACGTATTGCAATTTTGCTTTTTGGCGTCACACTAAAGTAAAAGTAAATTCGTGTCGGGGTGGTACTACCCGTGGTACAGGAGTTTTCAGGTTGCATCAACAGCCTCCTGTTTAACCTATCGACAGTCAGGGAAGACTGCCGGGACCGCCGGCTTTACATGCCCTCCGAAGCATGGTAGTCAGAAGATAAATAATTGTACCACTAGAAAATTTTGGCATTCGGGTGGGACTCGAACCAGTCACCTTCTGGATGATAGTCCGAGTCGTTACCTCTACGCCATTCTGACTACTTCTACGCCATTCTGACTACTATCACACTATCTAAAAGGAATTTAATGTTTTAGCACAGTGTCATATATTCAATAACCCCAAGGCGTGAGGGTCTGTGGCGGGCTAGAGCACTTACAATAAAATTTAGATTTCTGTGAAATTGTTGGAACCTAAAACATACGTAGGTACTTTCAAACGTTTTTACTATTAATGTGCTTACCATTTTTCTCCAAATGTTTACCATACCATATATGGTACGGTGCATTCTACTGACTATCCTGAACATTTCCCAAATGGCTATGCCAACTGTATATAATATAAGATATAGATACTGTATAATATAGCCCACAAGTGCCGGATACTGGATACCTAATTTTATTAATTCGTCTATTAATCTTTCTTATATTTTGGCGGAAATGTAATAGCTGCTGCAGTCCACCTACATTAGGTTGAAAAACTAGAGTTTAATAGGAAATATTTTGAAGTCTGAGTTCCCCGTGTTTTTCTCCCTCTACAGTACCTATTTTATTTTGATCGTTATGTTTTAAATAGGTACCTAAGCTTTTATTTTTTGCGTAGATGATGTTTAAATTTTTTGACCGACGAGCGCGCAAACCATTGTATTTTTTCCCCCAAAATATTAATTTAAGCATTAAATTCATACTATTAAATGCTTTCGCTACTTTTTGCAGTATAGAACACCTCAGGGCCGGAGGAAGAAATTCAAATAGGTGTTGCACCAGGAGTATGAGCACGATATAGCCTGTATGGGTATATAGTAGGTATCGTAGGTATATAGTAAGTAAATGCAAGTTTGGCACCTATTTTCTGAAAAGGATTCGAAAGCCTTTTGTTAATAAAAATAAGAAAATTTCACTCGATATGATATACTTTTATTTATTGGCTTATGTTCCCATAATTTATTTGGAAAACAATGGAAATTACATCCGGTACCTATACAGTTATTAGTACAATACGTTGAGTTAAATTGTGCGTATACTTTTAGCCATTTATGTAACGTGCCTACTAGTATATTTCAGGCTTCGCCACTGCACTACATATACAGTAAAATAAATACGTCAGCGAGTGTCAAATGCATCTGTGCAGGCTATGCTACCTATCGTATATCTATAAAGACATAAAGTTCAATCTTCATTATCAGTGCCGTCAAGCGGAAGAATGAGATTGTCGGTTGATTTAGACTGCGACCGTGAGAACATTATGTTTCTAATTAGTTAGTGTATTGTTCTGACAATTTCAGGACACACAGCAGGCTACATGACTATAGTGAGCGGCCACGAGTTCATTGCTGGTCTTAGTGAGGCAGGTTCTCTTGAACTGGAGCACTGACGTTATATATACACTTACAGTATACGGGAATCGGTAACAAGTATACAGTTACGAAGTTGAATTAAAAATGGTAAGTGCATCAGTATGTCTAATCTTAATGCTTATGTACTGTAGGAACTATTGTAGCCCTGATAGTAATGCTACTTATGCATACCTAATTCGAATATTATTGCTATAGTCAATATTTTTTCATTATATATACGTGCATATAGTCCTAAATGGCAATCGATAACTACAAGTATACCGTTACGAAGTTGTATTAAAAATGGTAAGTGCATCAGTATGTCTAACCTTAATGCTTATGTAGAGTGCATCTATTGTAGCCCTAACAGTAAAGCTACTTATAGTTACATAATTACACTATTTCCGTAGAGGTAGTCTACAAATATTTGTATGCGACCCATGCTGGTCTGCGACGTTAAATCCTTTTCGAAATCAGACATACTTGTAAGAGTTTTTCAAGCGACTTCGTAGAATAGAAGTGGTGCATTACAAATAGAAACAAAAATAATAAAACAAATTTGCACTAATTCCACTAACTAACCATATAAAAATAAAATTCAACAACACCTGTATAAATTTAATAAGTCAAGTTAGTGCATAGTGCAGTTACAGTAGTTGTTATATTATTTTTGTTTTTATTTGTCAGATATACTAGTATATGGTATACTACATACGTATACTACAGATTTCGTGATTGAAACAAATAAATAAATAAATAAGATTTTTGGTAGGCTTTTACTTTTGAAGAAGAATATTGTAAAGGCGAACGAATAGATTTCTAAAATTTATAGAAATGCTCTATATTTCAATTTTTCCTTTAGTTTATTCTAGCTGTATCCATTATACAATAGAATGAGCCATAATGCTTCCCAACTTTGTTTAATTTCAAATCCGTTGGATGGATTGTTATATAGATGAAGCAGTAATGCTTCTCAACTTTGTTTAATTACAGATCCGTTGGATGGATTGTTCTATAGATGGAGCAGTAATGCTTCTCAACTTTGTTTAATTACAGATCCGTTGGATTGTTCTATAGATGGAGCAGTAATGCTTCTCAACTTTGTTTAATTACAGATCCGTTGGATTGTTCTACTGCAAGCTGTGACGCTCGTCATATCTTTGTGTGATAATTTGTTGGAGACCGATCCTGAGACAGCATGCTCATTTCCTAGCATCATCACCGTCACCAATGATAAGGGAGAGACTGTCGACTCCCATAGTTGTGGCATCGTCAAAGTTAACAAAACTGACTGGCAAAGTCAGCCGTCGTTGACGTTTTCTGAGGCAAAAGAGGTTACGTATTGTATTTATTTTTATATTTTGAAGCTAGAATTAAAGGATTTCTTTTTATCTTATTTTTTCGTCCTATCTTCTCTGTAGCTCATGATGAGCTTTTTCCTGCTCAACAACGCTTCTCAAGTCATATCACTTGTGCATAACGCTCTGCCAAGGACTCCCGGAGGTAGGTTTCTTTAATTCGTCATTTCTGCGGTTTCTAGGGACCAGACTTTCCCTCATGCTTGTTATGTATACCGTACATTTTCTTCGATATGTGGTCATCTGACATTTTCACAACATGTCTCAGCCATCTTAGACGCTGCATTCTATTAAATAAACCTACGAGAATATTATATACTTGTAGGTAGCCACGTAGCCTAACTATGTAGTTCCGAACCTTTTTTGGAGCGCGACCCAACAGCGGGTCTACGAAGCCCATTTAGTATTTACTTATTCTTGGGGAGTTAAAAATGTACACAAAACACTTTTGAATAGTACTTTCCATTGTAATATTGTCTTGTTTACATTCTTGAAATCCCATGTTAACATTAAAAATAATCGCCTTAGTAGGCCCGCAGGAGGAGTCCATTTTGAATTAATGATAAAGTCTTAGGCAAATAAGTTAGATACCTACTCTAAGAAAATCATTATACAGTATGGTTGTTATTCCCAAGCTTTCTTGATTCACATCTCTTCACGCAAAGTGACCCATGGGCTGGGAACCGCTGACTACCGTACGTTGTTGCACTATTAAGAAAAAAAGAAAGAAAATTGTCTTTATTTTCCATATGGGTGAATTTCGGGCCTTTCGTCCCACTCTTATTACAATTAACCCATATACTGTTTATCCCTGATGTGATGCAATCTTTTTACAATTATTATGGTTTAATGTAACTGCAAAGGCTTTCACGGCCGGAGTCAAATGAAGAACCAGTAGAATCCGGGCTGATGGGCCGTGGTCGAATTGAAAGTGAACTCCCAAACGTTTCGTCGACATCTTCGCTCTCAACACAGCATGCCCCTCTGGGGAATTTCCATGTTGTGTTGAGAGCGAGCGAATTCTCGCTCTCAACACAACAACAACAACGTCCAGGTATAAAGGTCAGTGCTCAGCCCCCTACCCAGTCACTCACTACGGAGCCACCGAGGTACAACCTTCGAAGTCTACGCAGCGCCACTGAAGATGTCGACCGCAGATGTTGACGAAACGTTTGGGAGTTCACTTTTAATTCGACCACGGCCCATCAGCCCGGTTTCCACTGGTTCTTCTTTATTATGGTTTGTTCAAATCTCACTAAATTTATCATTTGAGTCTTTCATACTTATGTTTATACTCTTTCATTGTGTGGCATGAGCTATGAATACCCATATGTAGCGTGGAAATAAAAACCGGGTTAACCGCCAAAAATTCAAAATTAGTTTTATCACTTAAATATGATCCAAGTGACATGGCAAATTTGTCCGGAAAAAGGCGAAGGCGATAGTGGCAAAATTGTTGTAGCAGTTGGTAGATATGGATGGCAAGTGTGTCTTATCATGTCATCATGCATTATGGCATAAAGAAATCGTGATAACTCAAAATAATGATTTTGGTGGTTAACCCGGTTTTTATTTCCACGCTTCATATATACAGCATAAATATTTGTATACGCAAGTAATATAGGTACTAGGCAAACATATATAGCAATTAGTAGACCTCTGACCTTAAAAGTTGAACAAGCCCTACAGTAGCCTAAGTGTTATTTATATCCCTTTAATAGGCTATTTATTCCTTTTCGCAGAATGCAACGTATACTGTTGTACTGATCGACCCCGATGTACCTAATTATCCTAAAGGTCAATATTACCTGCACTGGTTGATGGCAAATACTCCTGGCTCAGCCTTTAAAAAAGGAGACACATCTAAGGGTAATTCACTTGATGGTAAGCTGTTTATATTATAATAGTGTCAAAAGCAAGGGTAACTATAGACTCCTAGCGGGTCTATACTATCAATGACGGATCCCCCCCCCCCAAATAAGTAAATTCATAAGATAGTAAATAAAATATTTTTTTGAATTGAATAAAACTCAACTTTTCAACAAAAAATTACCTTTGAAACTTATGCATACCCCCCACCCCTAAATTTTCCGCTGCATCCGCCATTGTTTACTATGTCGTTTAGCATTAATAATAACTTATTCTTGGGATTAAAAATGTAAACAAAACAATTTTGAATTGCACTTTCCTTTTTAAAATTATTATCTTGTTTAATTTTTTAATAACAAGTTAAGATTAATAGGCCTAATCTTCGCCATGGCTGGCCCGCTGTCATGTATTATTAGATTTTAATTAATTAATTAAAGAAATAATTTTTAACTGAAATATCGAAAATTTCTTCATGATTCTATGATATCTGTTATCGACTGATAACTGATAAGTTTACAAATTAAACGGATTTTTCTATTTTTAATAATTAAACGTTTTGAATTTATACCGTGTTGGTTTAAGGGGTGAGCAAAGCATAGATCCTACTAAAAGTAAAATAAAATTAAATATTGACTTTTTTATACTATTACCAAGCCAACCTAGCGGAGTTAGGGCTATAAAGCCCTCTCTTCGACTCAACTAGGCGCAGATCCGGGATCGCCTGCTAATTATTCTCTTAAGATTTCAAAGCTCGAGATTTTTCTACTCGTAGCCTATATGTGTAGGCTATAAAAATCCCTTTCGGCTCCGGCCGATCAGCAGCCTGATCATGGCGATTATAATACCGGTGTTTATTTAATCCCCTGGTATTAAAAATGTAAACAAACAAATTTTGAACAGAACTTTCCACTATAAAATTATCTTGTTTACATTTTTAATACCAGGGATTAAATAAATACCGGTATTGTAATCGCCATGATCAGGCTGCAGCTATAGGGTGATTTCATGCAAGTGTCTTCACGGGGCGGTGGTTTCATCCCTTGTACCGAAATGATATCATATTGTAGAACATATTTCCCGATATTACGGACCCCAATTTTCCTTTATGCGCTACACTATGCAGGTACCTACTTAATTAAAATAAAAAAATACTTCAAAAGGAAAACAACGCTCTCTATTGACTCCATTCTTTTCCCGACCATAACAACCAACAAAACACTCCTTTGTTCAAAATTTCGAAGCACCCAAGAACTTTTACTGAAGTGTCACATTATTTTTACGTTGACGGGACGCCATATTGAAATAGTTTATTTTTCGTAAAAGTGTTGATGACCACTATCGTAGATTATAATAACACGGGCTTTCAGTCACAGTTTAGTTTCCTCTGCGACTAATATTAACTGAGGTATGAATTATATCAGGTTTCAGTCGGTCGCCATCTTGTAACTAAATAGTGGATCTAGCTGGTTAACGAACTCGATCAAGACATTTGTATGATCAATAATTAATCATAAATTTTTTTTCAGTTTTGAGATATTCGCACCATTTTTTATATTTTTCAATACTCTATCTGATGAATCAGATATTGAGACGCAAAAGCAATTCTAATACTGTTAAAATTAGCTTTAAAAACTGTAATGTTATACCTCATGGCGTTGCGGCACAGCAGTTTTTTGCAGTTTCTGAAAAATCGACCTGGGTGGACAGGATTGCTTTTGCTAATAGGCAACTCAATTTATTTTTGTGCCAAGTTTCATCAAAATCAAATAATATCTATGGAAGTTACAGTGTGTCCTAAAATGAATGCATACAGTACATTCACATAGGCTACAAAACACAGCAGGCTCAGGGAGTCATGAAATGATAGTTGTGTAGAGATTTGCTAAAGAAGTCGATCATTGGTCGCCGTCTCAATAGGTAGGTCCCTAAAATTAAGAAGTACTGCAAAAATAATTTGACATGTAAAAATTAATTATTTTCTTTAGCTTTTGTAGGTCCGGCTCCCCCGGCGAATTCCGGATATCATAGGTATATGTTCATCGTTTTTGAGGAGTCAGTGTACAACCAAAAAATATCGTCACCTAATGGAAGATCAAACTTTGAATTCCTTAAATGGTTGAACAGCCAAGATGAAGAACTATGTGGACCAGTCGCTGGAGCTGAATTTCTTTCCGCCTATTCAAACACCATATAAAAAACCCACCGGCCATTGTTGTAAATATCGGAAAAACTGCGTCTTGTGCCAATATTTATAGATCAGGTATATAATGAGAACCAGTGCGGTATCAACAAATAAAGATACATTTCGACATTGATGAAATTGAGTAAATAATATAATTTTATTATATATATGTAAGGGCAAAATAGTGGGGTTTTACGCATTTTAACAGCAGTAAAGTATTGATTTTTTAAAGCTTACAAAGGAACGCTTAAATGCTTATTGAAATTTCTGGAAACAGGGGGGCCCGGGGGTCTCCCCCGGAGGAAAAATTTGAAAATATAAGTTCAAAATTGTGGCGTTTTACGATTTTTACAGCAGTATAATTTATAATTTAAATATGGAAGCCATGTTCATGTTACCATACCAAGGTTTTTGTTTAGAATGTCCATTTATATAGTGTACCCGTAGCCCCCCCCCCCCCAGGATTTCTGGTGATAAAGACATTATGGAGGCGAAAGGCATAGTATCCAAAATAACGAAAGGGAAATTAATTATTGGTATGCTTATTTTACATGAAAGACGTCATGAAAAAAATCAGCATATTGAACAAGTACTTCACAAAAATACATTACTCAAAATGCTTAAAACCCCAATATTTGAGACCGATGTTTTCAAAAAATTTCTTCGGGGGAGACCCCCGGGCCCCCCTCAGTGGTAGGTTTATTCGTCGGTAAAATCTCAACTGTACCGCTTGCAAAAGGCGCAAATCCTCACAAATTTGGGCCCATTTGTCAATTTTTTTCTCTGGAGTATAACAAAGTATAACATTCGTACAAACCTCATTAAGTTGGGCCTATTTATCAATTTTCTTTCATCGGGCGCCCCTTTCCCCAGGGTATAAAATGCGCAAAACCTCACTAATTTGGGCTCATTTGTCAATTTTTTCCTCCGGGGGATCAAATTAAGTCTTGGGGTCCTAAAGCCCCCCCCCCCTCCAGAAATTTTATGAATTTACACCAATGATTGTAGGCCTACACTATGACGTTCAAGTTTTGTGTTTACGTTTATAAAAATTAATGGCGGTGCTAGTGAACGTGTACACAAGATAAGTGCAGAATCTCTAACACTTGTATACCCCATTTGGGCGGCTAGATCTAAATGAAAGACATATTTTTGTTCCGTGTCCGAACTTAAACGGAGGTTCCATCCTCATTGCCTCCCTTCAAATTACTAGCAACGAAAGACTAACTAAGAAATTGCAGGCGTAAATCACACTGAGACCATTTTATTTCCATAAATGTTTGCAATTGGTAGAAACTTCCCGATAGGTTTAAAGTATCTTACTCGACGAAGAGGCCAAATTAGGCAAGTAGGCTATAATTATTATCGCAATAATGATTGGGCAGGTATGACGTAAACGAGAGACGGTAATATTTTTATTTGTTGAAGGTCCCTTGTTACTTATTGTATTGTTTTAAATAGATTTAGCAGTCCCTTAACCCAAAGTGTTTTAGACCTTATACCTCATTATTGCCAAGTTAAGTAATGAACAATGTTTATTATTTACGATACAAGTGATAGGCTATAGGGGTAAAAACATCATGTAGGTACAACATACCTACTATTATAGATATATGTCTGAGCTCTGGTAGAAGATTTTCTCTTAATCTCTCTGTTTATGGTGGTCAGCAGCATGTCCAGCAGCCGCGTTTTTCCTACTGACAAAGGCAAGGTAAATTGATGGTTTATACTTTATAGGTACACAAGCGGTAATATTGTAGAAGCTTCTTCTTAGAAGGCGCGCGCTTTCACCAGTCGCTTGTCGCCTGTCGCCTGTAGTTAAAGTGTCAGGGTCACAGACAAGGCCAAATAAATAAAATTGATAAAATACTGAAAACCCAATTCACTACCTACGAATCCAATATTTTTCTAATAGGCACACGCGATGATAAAACATAGAATAAGCATGTCGTACGACTGCCATAACATTAACTGGCATGACCAGCTTCTTCGAGAAAGACATAAAAAAAGGTTGAGTCACATAGGCGTTGATTGTAAGTTGACCAAATCGTTTAATGATTACGAATAATAATAATTATGAATCCGAGCGGGCCGGGTACTCGTGAATAATGGGAATTAACACAGGCATACCAGTATTTTTCTGTACTTAAATAATTACCAAGAGACCGACTATTTTCTTCTCGCCGAGGGCGATCTTGTCACTGGGGAGGTATGCATTTAAAATAGCCATTGGCCTGAAAAGATTCACAGACGTTCATTGGTTCGTATACTAATAACAATCCACCTTCATTTCTAAAATTATTCTATCTAAACTACAATATACAATACTATAGGCTAGGCTGTAGTGATTCTGATAATATACCTACTTTGAATTTTTAATATCGTATTATCTGCTGGAAGAGATTTAGTCGTATTGGTAATTGCTCAGTTTTTTGTTTGTCATGTATCGTACCACTTTTGTGTAAATCCCCGCATTTCTCAAACACAGGGTTCAGATTCCAGGACTGTAACTGTCCTGAAGTTGCTTGAAGCGATTGAAATGTGGTATTACAGTATTACTACGGATAAGCTAGAAAGAAAGAAAGAAAGAAAATCGGCTTTATTTTCCATATGGGCGAATTTGGGTCTTTCGGCCCACTCTTATCCAATTACAACCCATTACAAGTAATAACCCAGAGGTACAACGTGACGAATAAAAGAGTCCTAGAGAGTCCAGAGAGACATCTGCTACTTCATATATTTAAAATTTGTAAGAGTGAAATGGGTAGACACTGGGGACACTGGGAAGACTTATTAAGACACAAAAATCTAGCCCACAGCAGCATATTGTGGGCGCAGTGGAAGGAGCCAATAAAAGAGGATGGTCGAAGAAGGAATTCTGGATTAACGGAAGAAGGATGCGGGAGCTCGAACTTACCAAGACCTGAAGAGGAAAGCGCAGGACCGAAAGAGCTGGAGTATGATATGCAGGAAGTTGCTGCCGACCAATCGTTGGGATTGTGACTTTAGTTGAAACTTGTATTGTAAACAAAAATTACTGTTTTTCTGCTAGCTGAATCCTCACTTGCGGCGACTATAAAAAATACAGTATTATGAGGTTTTCTGAATAACTTAAAAAACTATAAAAAAAATACGATATATTATGCTGTTTTCTGAATAACCAACTTAAAGTTTTATTGTTCATGAGCGGCTTATACCATTACATATTGTACTGTACTTTGAGCAACCTAGCCAGTACATGTAAAAATGTATTGCGCATACAAACCTCATGCTACGCTCATTTAATAGACACACTGTAATAAAATTGTTTTGTTTAAGAGCAATGAGCCATAGTCGGAGTGGAGATGGAAATATAAGTTGTTGGAGCGGGCATCTGTTAATGACCAGTAATTATCGTGCTATTGGCTTTATCATATTTTCAAATGCGACAGCCCTGCTTTTTACGCTGCGCGGATCTTGCCGACTCCGCAATTTGCAACGGCCATCTCCTTTGCATTTGCGGTATGGCTTTAGAAAGCTGGTTTGTGACACTGGCAGTAGAGGCCATTAAGAGAAGTCCTTGAGAGTGTATAATTAACCATTTGCTGTGGGTATACTAGTACGTAAGGACAAGGTGAGTATTTGAGTGTATTTCACATTTGCAGACTATAAGTTATACCGTACTAAGCTAGGGAACAAAACAAAATCAGGGGTGGGGTCACGGGGGTTATCACCTCCTAAATAAGTTAATAATTCATAAGATAGTAATAATAATAATAATAATAAAATAAAACTCAACTTTTCAACTAATTACCTTTTAAACTTATATGTACAACTTGTGACCCCCCCCCCCTCTAAATTTTCTGCTGGATCCGCCCTTGCTAGGAAAGATTACCATACTGAGCTAATAAACCATATTGGGGGGGGGGGGTGTCACGGGGTCCCCTAAATAAGTAAATTCGTAAGATAGTAAAGTAAATAATAATAATAATTGAATTAAACTCAACTTTTCAACCGATTACCCTTTAAACATACATATAACTTGCCCCCCCCCCCAACATTTTTCGTTGGATCCGCCCTTGCTAGGAAAGACATACTATTTCGAGAAAAATATATAGCCCATTTTTATTTTATTGCACTTTTGTTGACGTCATTAATTTAATTAAAAAAAAAAACATTATTTCAATCCCTTTTAAGACTGCAGTGCTCGATTAAAAGGGGCAATATTAGACCTAAGGATACACCTTACCTATGTTAGGCGGGGTTTCCACCGACCTCTCATTGCAGAATGCACATACGTTGCTGTGGTAGCAGACATTCAAGACTTAGGCGGGGTTTCCACCGATCTCTCATTGCAGAATGCAAATGACATTGACGGAAATTTGAATTTTTCTTTTTATAGAAATCGATTAAAATGTTTGTACTTAACATATCCCATGACGCCATTTTTTAATTTTAGTTTCTTTGTTTGTGAAAGAGAGGCCAGAATACGTCAGGGGGTAAGACAGGGATGTTCGCTATCTCAGGCACTATTTAATATATACATACAAATGGCCTTAAACGAGATGAGAGAACCCCGCTGCTTGACGTAAGAGGTGTGAGAGTGCAGGGGGTAAAAGTTGACATGATACGTTTCGCTGATGACATTGCACTTATCGCTGACGACGAAGAGGAACTACAGCGTGCCTTAGAAACAATGCAGGACATATTGACAAGAGGATATAATGTGACCATAAATAAAAGCAAAACCAAAGTCATGGCTGTGAAGAATAAGAATGACACTAGCCAAGCATATATGCATCCCTTGACAGAGTATTTCTCAGCAGTGTCAAGCAATTTAAGTACCTGGGTAGCACAATAACAGAAGACAATAGCTCAGCGATTGAAATAAACAGCCGTATCCAACAAGCCAAGGTGGCATTAAATAAAAAATCCAAGATTCTGGAATCCTATAACATAAAACTAACCATCAGGAAGCAATTTCCAAAAACATGTGTGTGGAGTGTTTTATTGTACGGCTGTGAAACCTGGACTATAGCAGATAAGGAACTAAAGAAACTCGAAGCTTTCGAAATGTGGTGTTACAGAAGGATGCTACGGATCAGCTGGAGGGACCATGTGACAAATGAAAGAGTGCTAGACGCTATCGGAGAAGAAAGACAGTTTGTAGCCCAGATACGAATCAGGAGAGCGAAATGGATGGGGCATTTGCTAAGGCACGAAAATCTGGTACACACTATTATCGAGGGCACAGTAGAGGGAAATAACCGAAGAGGACGGCCGAAGAAGGAATTCATGGATCAAGTAAAAGAAGACGCAGGAGCAATATCATATCAAGAACTGAAGAGGAAGATCGAGGACCGAGTAAACTGGAGGACGATATGCAGGGAGTTGCTGCCAACCAATCGCTAAGATTGTAACATTAAGAAGAAGAGAAGTTTGTGATTTTACTCTATGATCATTGATCAATTTTAACTATGGCATAGAGTAAAACAAAAAGTTCCGTCAATGTCATATTTGCATTCTGCAATGAGAGGTTGGTGGAAACCCCGCCTAAGGACTAAGGCTACGTTAAGTAGGTACATATTTCAGCAAACCTTTAATCCATTTGAGATGTATCTTATGAGACAATTTACAGTAGAAATCGATCGAAGTTAGACCTTCAAAAATGGCCTTAATCAGCAAACACCTGAAGAAGGATGGGAAGGTTTTTACTTACTGTTTCAATTTACTAATATAAGTTGAATATCCTGGTCTATAGTGGTGGTACCATAAATAAATAATTAAGTAAATAAATAACTTTCGTTGTATTACTTAGCCAACCTAGCGGAGTTAGGGCTTTAAAGCTCTCTCTTACACTCAACTAGAAAGGCCCGGCAGTGGCGGATCCAGCTTTTTTATTTGAAGGGGCTCATGACCGAAATTGGCACCCTATGCTAACAAAGTTAGACCGGTTTACGGTAGCTAATTTGTATTACATATGTTTTTATTAATCAGATAATATTTAATTTTACCTAATTTGTGGCATGAAGGGGGTCATGACCTCGTCACCCCCTCCATGGATGTTGTGCCACTGAGGCCCCGGACCGCCTGCTTTTCATGTCCTCCAAAGCATGACCAGAAAATTTAGCAAGTGTGGGACTCGAACCAACATCCTTTTTTGATGAAAGTCGGAGGCCGGACTACTACTCCACAATATGTCCTGACATACAGTATGTAACCGAAATTAGAGGATATAGAAAAAACTTAACTTGGCGCTATTCGAACCCACGATCTACGCCTAACCGGAGCGTCGTCTTAACCGCTGGACCACAAGTGCAATCTATCTAAATCCTCTATACTTAAATGCTCTAATATGACAAGATTCGTATTGCTAGACGGCAATATACGATAATGCATTATGTAGATTATCCAAGCCCATGTGTTATATTCTTATATACATTAAAAAGGCCTGCATAGTATAGGAGATAACGAAGCAATACCAGCTTTAATAAATATAAGTGAATAAAATAGAAAACCAAGTAGCTTTGAATAATAGGCCTATCTGACAAATAGACAATGTTGGCGATAAGTAAAGTAGCGCCCAACTCCACCCTGAGAAGTGGACTACTGGCACTGCTGTTCCAATGCGAATGAATGGACACTTTGATGCATGCTACTCCAGTTATCTACATAAAAGCAATTAATTCTATCGGTCTGCATTAAAAAAAAATGACAGTTTGTAATGTTGTTGTTTTGCTTGTTGCATTCGCATTATTAGTTACTGTAGGTTTAGACTTTGCATAACATTATGAAGTACGATTGCCTACCTATAATGGTAAAATCCCTGCTGATGTGGCAGATCTGAAAGCATACTTTATTTATTTATTCATTAAGATTGTTATTCTCATACAAACAATAGGCTACTTGACAGTTGTTACAATAAAATATATAATATGCCAGATAAGGTATATTATAGCTTAATTAACAATAATAATGCAGTATGCTTTTTGGTATGAAGAAATTGTAAGTATTGATAAATAAAGAAATAAATGTTGGTGTTGGTGTTGGTGTTGGTGTTGGTGTTTTCCACTGTGGATTACAGGACCCAAAACACCCACTACTGGAGACAAGGCAATGATTTTGAATTTGTGGTCACGTGACCCGCTTTTTAACAATCAAACTTAAGTAACGCCTTTCAGGAAAAAAAAAACTAATTTTAAGGGGTTTAACATAAATCTATACTAATGCATTAAAATTAAAAATTGTTCAGTAGTCTATTTAAAGAATTTATCCAATTTACCTCTTCAGCAGCCTCACTGATTAAATTAATGCTTGTGCTGAGTAACGATACTACTCCAATCGCATGGCCCGTAGAGACTCACACGAGTACAATCACGCTACCACCTTGTCACCAGATCCAAGGGGTCGTTGGTATTGGATAAGGGACCACCATAAGTAGGCCTATGTTCCTAAAAACGTCCTTCAGCTTTCAAGACAACGACTCAGTCGTTCTATCAAAAGGAAAAACAATGGCCGAGCTCAAGACGAACAAGCGTCGAGTATAAGTTGGGTCCGGGGCGACCCCCTGGGACGGCACTACAAGGGAAGTGGAAGAAGAAGAAGAAAAAGACTTTGTCGGTCTAACAGTTACAAGTCTCGAAATAGCCCCCAAGTCGAAAATGAATTTGTTGATTTCTAATCTTGAGCGTAATTAGTTTATGTCATAAATAAAACAAGTGAAGCAGAGAGCAAAAACTGCCTTCAGGAACAATTCAATTAGGGCATGCGTGTGCCTTGGGCTAGGTATGAGAACCTGTCAAAATGGGGCCTTCCCAAAGATGCAAGATAGCGTTCTTGGTCGTTAGCCGACTTAGGCTTAACAGGAATTTTAACTATTAAATCAATTGATTTCTTTGCGATATCTCATTCTCATTATCGATATGAAAAAAGAAAATGATGGTGAGATGGATGCAATAATTTAATCTATTATCAGTGGAGTTTTTGTGTTCGGCGTGAGATTGGGTAGACTACCTCTCACAATGCTTGATAGGCAGGCATATCAGTTATATACCTGGGTACTTGTAGTATACATCAGTACAGAGTATTTACTGACCATGTAAGTACATGTAAGCAAAGGGCGGATCCAGCCGAAAATTTAGGGGGGTCACAAGTTTTTTGTAAGTTTAAGTTAATTTTTTTTTTTTGAAAAATTGAGTTTTATTCGATTTTTTTTACTAAGTATCTTAGGAATTTACTCATTTAGCTTCACGGTCACTGTACTGTTGTAATGACAATACTAATGGCTTGTATCCCAAAATCCGGAAATCTCATCAATCTATCATCAGCACCATCATTCAACACCATATATGGTAACCGAAAATTACAGGATTTAGAAAAACTAGGCTTGGCGGGATTCGAACCCACGATCTACGCCTAACCGGGGTGTCGTCTTAACCCAGTTTTTCTATATCCGCTAAATTTCGGTTAGAACGAGGAGTTTACCTCTTCAACCAACGTTAATTTAATGTTTAATTAAAATTTACCATATAGCCTAATACTGCAATATCAATGTTCCTTACATGATTACTAATACCGCTGGTATTGACGGTACGGACAAGTGTAATATTCTTAACCAGAAGTGTGACATAGATATATTCCATGAATCACTAAATAGCATTAGGAGGAAAGCCTTACAACATGCGTTATAATACGATGTGTACCGTTATTATTCCACTTGTAGCAACTTTGTCAAAATTGGAGTTTTTCCGTTTATTGCAATATTTATTTATTTGTTTATTTATTATTTACTGGCCATGTACAGCCCGCTATACGGTCACTGATGTAATGACAATATACTGATGGCTGCGAATCCGAAAATCCGGAAATCTCATTAATCCATCATCCACATCTTACATGATCGCTAATACTGCCGGTATTGACGGTACTGACAGTATTTACTGACCGTGTATTAGAAATAATCAGGCCATCATAAAGGCAACTGATTCATGATGACTGCCAACCAAATACTACGGTACCGCGTTATATCGCCATATTGGAATCGTATGTTCAGGGAAGTATTTTATAGGTTTCCTGCACGAAAAATACGCCGGTGGCCGATAACATTTTACGAGTGAGAATATCCGTTATGAAGCTCGTCCGCGCGGTAGCCACCGCAAAAGCGATCACGTTTGTGTTGATGAAAGGCATCCAACACGCGACGGGGGCACCAAAAGGGCATTCACATAAGCGAATATCCTAACAAATTATCTTCCGTATTATTACGAGAGTCATACTGACTAGTGTGCTGATCTTATGCATCATTCTTGCAGAATGTGTGGAGACGAGATAGAAATTGCAGCACATATTCTGTCCGCATGCACAGCGTTTTGGCGGGAAAGGGTGGCGAAATTAGAGGATATGGAAAAAACTGGACTTGGTGCGATTCGAACCTACAATCAACGCCTAACCGTATATATCCCGCCAAGTCCAGGCTTTCCATATCCTCTAATATGTCGGTTATAACGTGGAGGTTGCCTTTTAAACCAATGTTATTTTAATGTCAGTGTTATTATACTATATATATCTGCACCATATACAGTAGGAATACTGCTATTGAATAAAGCATTGCCTTTATGCAATAAAGGGAGCTCACAGACCTGTTCGGTTAGGTAGTTGTGTAGCTGTGCTGCCCGAATCATGTCAATTAGAGCATAAGTAGAGGATTTGGAGACAGCTGGACTTGTCGGGGCTTGTGTTCCAGCGGTTAAGATGACGTCCCGGTTAGACGTAGATCTTGGAATCGTATCCTGCTAAGTCTAGTTTTTTCCACTTCCTCGAACTTCGGTTATAATTAATAAATTTACGGAAGAATTAAGTATCCATCGGACTATCCTTAATTATTCCTTACGACCTCACAACAACGAATGTCAATAGGGTTAAATTAATTTTCCTCATTAACTTGGGCAGTTCGCAACAGTGGCTGGCAAGATGACTAAATTGGTGGTTCGAACATTTCACTATTCCCTTAACTTGATCGTTAAAGATCCTTCTTAAAAAAATCTTTCATTGGTTTCGCCGCAAATGGGCGCATCTCATCACACATCCGAGACCAGCAGGGTCCAGCTATCCAGGACTTCTCCTTCTGAGGTCACAATCTCAATGATTGGTTGCCAGCAATCATGAATATCCTCTTTCAACTCTCTGCACCTTCCTCTTCAGCTCTTGGTACATTCAAGGTCCTGCGTCCTCTTTCAGTTGATCCATGAGTTCCTTTCTTCGGCCGCCCTCTACTATTGGTTCCTTTCACTGTATCTACCCTCAATGATGGTGTGAACCAGATTTTCATGTCCTAATAAATGCCCTACACAATTTCGCTAATTTTATATGAGCTAGCAGCTGTCTCTCTTCTTCAATAGTCTCAAGCATTCTTTGATTCGTCACGTGATCCCTCCAGCTGATCCGTAGCATCCTTCTGTAATACCAAATTTCTAGCGCTTCTAGCCTATTCAGTTGTTCCTTATCCAGGACTTAGAAGAAACCAATTAATGTGTTTCATACATGGTTATTGTCGATATGATGATATAAATTCTTTTGTTTCACAACCAGCAGTACAGGATCAGCAATAGCCCCATCCAAGTTTAAAGATTTGAGCCCCTGCCGGTGCGGTCATTTTATATCGTGTGTTGAAGCTGAATTTGTGAAAATTGTGTGCTAACTGATATCAAGTTACCCCAGGAGCAAGTGATTGGCAAGACTGGTAGTGAATGTGATTTGGTGGAGGCCTCGTCGCCTCCGCAGTCAGTTGTGCAGCGTGGGCGGCTCGTGCTACCATTTTCCATTTGCCCATCCGTCATCCCGAATGCTCCCGAGCGGCACCGACGACACCCACCACCCAAACTTAGCGAGCAGATTAAGGAAACGGCGCAAATCTCGGTGCTTGCGCACATTAAGCTTTCGCAAAAGTCTCCCGCGATAGTTTCGCCGGCTATGGATGCTCTACTCATTGCTGGGTGCTCATTCATTTCAACTTAATTCAATCCCTCATTGACAAATGCGTGGCCCGGCGTTTTGGCGGGTCAACTGCTGATGGAAATTGCATTAGTGAACGCAGTGCATGTTACCCCTTTCGCGGAAAGCTACTTCTTTGTGACCATCTGCCACACGGCTGGTTGGAGTGGGTGTAACAGTGTGTTCGGGCCCGCCCCACTCTCTGAAATCAATCGCTAAGGTAAGCATAAACTCGAATGTACCTTAGCAACTACCCACGTTAAAGCGCCGACATGAAGTAAACAACATGGTATTGAAAATGACAGATGGCTTTGCAAAGTCGTATTCTGCCCTTGAATTGTAAATCTGGTTTCCTTCTTTTTGTTTTGTACTTTTTATCTCAATTTTCTATATCCAACTTCAAAAACTGCTGGGGTTCGAAACATAATTTTAAAGTTACGGTACTCTATATTACTACTAAATCACAATATACAGTAAGGCTGCAATTCCACCGGCGAATTTACTTCATTTGGGATTTGAGATTCTTTGTTTGTTTTGTTTTAAGGAGACTATTATGTAGATACTTAACTTATCTATTATAAATTAAGTTATAATATGGTAGCAGACATCATTAATAAGCCTCTACCATATTATATCTTAATTTATAATAGATAAGTTAAGTAAAATTTATCTACATAACAGTCTCCTTAAAAGAAAACAGACAAAAAAATCTCAAATCACAAATGAAGTAAATTCGCCGGTAGAATTGCCGCCTAAGCTACTACTGTATTCACTGCATATAGTACCATACTGTGTAACAAGTAACACCTACATGATATATTGCTTTTGTACTAATGACAAACCATGCCAATCTTTTATTTTTTTATTTGAAAAAAAGATCGAGAACATTTTGGCGTAATTCACTATCAGTAGAGAGATGAAATGAAATGAAATTATAACCACATACGGTACAGTGTTATAATAAGAGTTACTGTATGTGCTCGGCGCCGTCAAAACTATAAATAACTATATATATACTATGGAACTTGGCTAGTGCGCTTCCGCGCACTTTAATACTTTTCGATAAAAAAAACCTACATATATAATCATCAATTCAATCCTTATCCAACCTTATCCATTAAAATCCACGACTTAATAATATACAATAGACACTTATGAATGTGATGGGAATGTCAGCATGGAGAATTGGAGAATTCAGAGATTGATTTTTTTTTTCATACGGTAAGCCTACGATAAACGGTTCCTACCTAGCTTTTCATATGGTATAGGCATTAAATTTTGTTCAAAATCACAAGTAGCACCAATGGTTTCGTTGCAGATCTTTAAAAATTTAATATTCCGCCACGTGGCACTGAAAGGTTTTTTTTTCGCTAAAGAGGATTTTTATTTTTATTTTGATGGAAGTACAAAAATTTGTTTGTTAAATTTATGATTTCGTCATTTAATGACATTTTTGTGAATTCTAAGGTTAGGGATACATATATAGTACATAGGTACCATACCATAGTTTTGCAAAGAATTTGATGAAATTAATTAAATTGCTTTGAATCGTACGAATATGGAGTGTTATGACACCAGCATTGTAATTTATTAGATGACTAAACTTTCCAAACAGTTCGAAGATACAATAGATAATCTCCACCCCTGTGGGATTGTCTTGATACTAAACAAAAGAACTGAAGAAGCCTGTCTCTTCTGCAGAAGTGCGTGGGTTTTCCCAACATGGACAATAAGGTCAACTTGATGAGCAATGTCTTCTTCCTCACATAGGCCTATCCTCATTTACTCATTGATTCCCTCAAATGAGATATGCTCAAGGTTTTAGAAAATTTCTAAAAAAAAAACTAAATTTACAGTTGAACGAACAGCTTCTACTTCACAAATTCACGATAATGTATACCCCTTATATGAATAATTATGTTGTATATCGTATATTAAAAGTACTTATGCAAATGCCTAGATAGCATATTACATTTTACGGCAATACAGCTAAAGTATAAAGGTTACAAAATCCCTGATGTTAAGAGGATTATCTGTGTAGAAAATTGGCACCCCAAAATTAAATACTTCTCATTTTTAATTTTATTGACTTAGCAAGTTATTAAAAATTAGGCTCATTTATGTTGTAGAAGACTACTTTGTACATCATATAATCGGGTAGGTTACGGTATTTTAACTTTTAGGTTTTGTAGATTTTCCTAAATCCCAGATTACGCGAAATTTTAGTCCCCACTGTTTTTTTATGAAAGAACTAAAGTACCAAAAATTTAATATTTCTTATTATATGATGCATGAAGTAGTCTTCTACAACTTCCATGAGTCAAATGTTTGATAACTTGCTTTGTTAATTAATTAATAAATAATAATAAATAGTCAATAAAAACAACAAATGTTGGGGTGTTAATTTTCTACGTAGCATGTCCTAGTAACAGCAGGTGCAATATTCAGTAGTAGGATACCCAGGACGGACTAGCCTACCCCCCCCCCCCCCCGTAATTAAAAGACCTGAAATATGTACTGTATATGCTAATAATGATCAATAACCAAAAGTCATGATTAAACTGTAGTACGGGAAAGCGGAAAATGTCTCTATTATATTCTTCTAAGCTGTAATACGGCACTGATCTGCGTGACTGTGATACTTTAGCTTATTTGTGGGCTTTAAGTATTTTGTTGTTGTTGTTGTTGTTGTTGTTGTTTTTGTTGTTGTTGTTGTTGTTGTTGTTGTTGTTGTTGTTGTTAAAATATGATACGGTACATAATAAACAGAAGACTTAATTCCATTTCTCAAATTTCAAAAACCAATCAAGTTTGACAAGAACATTTTGCATCGATAATGGCAAAGTCCTTGGTTTATATACAGCAGTTTGGCGGCAGTGATATCAACGTTATCTCCGTCGTGGCACAAGAGGCCTCAATTTAGCTTCCCGCCAGCAAAGTTTTCAACTTTCGTTGATCTGCAGCCTGATCGAAGCAATTATAATACCGGGGTTAAATAAATACCCTAGGATTATAACTGTAAACAAACAAATTTTGAATAGCACTTTCCATTACAAAATTATCTTGTTTACATTTTTAATAGCAGGGGATTAAATAAATACCGGTATTATAATCGCCTCGATCAGGCTGCAGAGGGGGTTACTACTCATTTAACCAGTTCAAATAGGCGACTCTCCTCTAATTCTTTTCCGCATAAATCTTTAAGTGCTGCTATAGCAGTCACATGGAAGCGAGAATTGAGTAGATAATTGGGGTTTATTGTACAAAAATCATATCTCCGGACCATTTTTTTTCTTATTTTGGGCTAACTCAATTTTTTGGGATAATTGGAGACTGGGGTTTATTGTATAAATGTTTGAAATACTGTAGACTATATATGTGATTTTATATGGTTATATGCTTACAAAACGAACGAATTTTGAACGAATTATTGTTAAGATACAAGGATACTTTCCCGGCTATTGAAAGTTGGGTCTACATTGTAATAGTCCAATATTTATTGAAGGAGGTGGGGTTTACGAAGGTGCCATCTAATGAAAATTTCTGGGGATAATTTCAATGAAATCAATTATGATGAGGCACACCTTCAGCCATTGACTTCATTCAATGCCCATAAAAATCAATATAGCCCATCCTACGCATCGAATATAAATTTGATACGTTTACTACCATATGAATAAAGCACAGTAAAACTTTGATTATTTGTTAATCGTTAACTTTATTAAAAGGAAGCATTGAGAATATTTTTTGATAAACAAGACGAAAGACCATAAAGTAGGATGTAGTATGTTAAAGTGCCCAGTTAACGTCGCTATATTTCACAAGAGAAATGACTATCCATTCTTTAAGCAACACTTCTATGGGTTTTTATTAAAATCTTGCTGGGATGTAAAGCTTGCACTCCACTTTTGTCTCCTTCTCACTTTTATTACTTACTGTATTATTTGATATCTTTTGATACATTGTAATATTGTATATTGTGAATGATGATTTGTGTTGACCATACCTTATTTAACAATAACAGCGTACCTGTAGTATACACAATAGCATCTGAACTTGCACACCTACAGTAAAATGTGAAAACAGCAATTGTTGTCAAAACTAATCGTTTTGGTACTGTTTATTGGTAATTTTGCTTGAAAACAGTATAATAATTGTTGAAATGGAAAATATGAACCACCGGTAATGATTTCCGATACAGTACCTGGTACGAATGCAGCGTTGCATTTACGCAATAAGCCGAGTGCAAGTATACAAGCTTGGAGCCCCCACTTACCGCCAAGCCCATATTTAAAATAAAATTCTGAGGACTTGCTATTTTTAGATTTTTAGATATTTTATTAAATATTATATCCCATTGGAGAAACCCCACTAATTCTCGAAATGTCTCAAATCCTATATTTTTTTTAATTCACTAGGAAGTTAAAAATGCAAATAAGTACCTACGTAAAAACTTAGTACTTTGCTCCAATATTTAAAAGAACCGGTGCGAGTGAACCGTATATTTATCTATTAGTATAGTTGCATTAAACTCTAATAGATTCTCTTCTAAAATTTCGACTGCTTTTCCCTATTCCAAAACAATTAATTGAAAACCTTGATCATTTATTCGGACACCAGTAACGAGAACGAGTAACAAAAATGAACTTTAAGTAAGAAAATTACTTGAAATTTAAAATTTACGATTATTGAAATAATTTAATGATCAAATTGATGAATTTATGAACGTACAAGCACAGCTCGTATACACACCAGCATGTACTCCAAGTACAGGCTACTGCTGGTAATAGCTTTGCCTATATAACCAGTGCATGAACATGTTTCAAATGAAATTTATGATTATCTCACTCGAAAGCGTCTACTGATTTGCTACTTTATTACTATCCATGGGCTCACGTAATTATAATAATGGTACCATATTTGATGGTTAGTTAACACCAGTTTGTAGATTTTACTGCAGTACATTATAGTATGTACAGTATAGTGTATATCGCCTTGGCTGAGACAAAGGAAACTAACTCAAAATTTGCAGTTTAGAGTAGATACCAAAAACAGTATTTGCGCTTTCTTCAGTTTCAGTATCAGGCTTTAGCCAGGGTCGTACTGTACCATAGGGAGGGCGGGACAAAGTGCCGAAGAGATGCTACTTTAGGCCTCACTGCTAGTTTTTTTATTAGCTAAATATAATGTGTTTTATAAGTTTTCCTCCAAGATATTGTTCGAACTTAACTTTTATAAGGCCCATTCCCACCACCTTTCTCTAAATTTTTCTGTTCTCCTGATTCCAATTTTGTTTTCTTCGAAATCGTCTGTCCTAGCTATGAAAGGCGCCATTATCGTTTTTGAGCCAGAGCCATTAAGGCTGCTGGACGCACCACACTGAAGAAACTTGAGTTCCTTCGGTGTGGTGCATCCAGCAGCCTGATACTGAAGAAAGTGCAAAAACTGTTTTTGGCATTTACTCGAAACTAAAGATTTTGAGTTAGTTCCCTTTGACTCAGCAGTGCCTCCATATTAAAAACCTGAAGGTCCCAACATAACCACTAGGCAGCTGGCAGCAGGGGATTGACCATTGGCCGTTGTTTGCTCTGTGGCCGTTGCCCTGCTTACGGGGGCTGCTTCTATGGCAAAACAAGCCGGCCATCAAACCTACGCCCGTCGCTCAGCGAGTCACCTGTTTTGCCAAACTTGCTCTTTTCGCATTTGTCGTGGGTCCCATGTTTGGAAGTCCCAACGAGCTCCGGGCAGTTTAAGTAGGTTGTAATTGAGAAGGTACTACAAAATTGAAACCTTAGGAAATGTTTGGTGTACAGTACTAGTCCCAGACAGGTCGTAAACCTCTATATAAACCTCTAATAAATACTAATATGAAAAACACTTTTATAGTTGTAAAGAGACCTTTTGCCTGATTTCCCTATTTGGTGAGGGATATAGGTTTTCGATTTCTATTAAATGCTTCTTCTTCTCAATCAATCAATCACATTACATTACATTACAATCACATTACATTACAATAAAATGACTATCGCTGGGCTTTAGCATCAGGGCCTGTTACATTGGTACCCAGCACCCTGGGATCATTTTTCAGCATTGCTCCAAGGAGGGGGGGGGGGTTAGTCTTTGTTACCAAAGTCCTTTCTCTGCCACGCAGTGTCACTATGAGTCACGACCGCCCTCTGAAAAAGGTCTCTTCTGAAACTGTATGCTACTATATGGGCGATGCTGTGTACTTTTTCACTCCTCTTCACCCTCAGAACGTCGTGTGCCATTTCTTTGAAAGCCTGCCTTTGTTCAGCACTATGGTAACTAACGGATTGTTTATAGACTTGTAGAATAAAATTTTCGTTTGTAACCAATTTGGTCGCAAGGCTTGAATGAGGTTTTAAAGAGAGAAAAATAAAAATGAAGTGCCCATGGGCTATGCCTGTACCACTATAACGCAGCCTGAAGATCGCACACAATGAAAACATTTACGGCAGTGAGCTGCCCAAAGGACACGTGGGCATTACCTTAATAACACCAATTGAATTGTAAGAAATTAACATAATGTTAGTCGCATAAATGAAAGCGTTCTGTGTGTCGAATACAAAATGACTACTTAATGAGTATAAAACTGCAAGGCTTCACAGTCAATTTTCAAATTGATACCTAAAGCTGCGTGCACATCGATACTAGTGAATTAATGCAAAGTGTTAATCTAAAAGAATCGATGTAAAGCATCACGTCCGACTACCATTGTCGTACGTCGTACATTACGTACCGGTAGTAATAGTTGAAAAAGGAATGAAGAGAAAATTGGAAAGAGGTACCTTGCTTTTTGCTGGCATCGCACTATCCAAAAAGGATTTCAGCTTTTCACTTCATTTAAGCATTACATTGAAGCATAGCTTTGGACTGCTTGGAGCTTTATTACCGTCATTCGTGAAGTCTGAACCCATAAACAGGCCAACCTCTGCATGGCTACTGGTGCGTACTGGGTTTGAAGCAGGTTTTTTTAGGAATACTTAACTATGTTGTACAAAAATCTTCATATATATTGTATACATCACGACCGGAATTAAATGATGAAGCAGTAGCATCCAAGATGGCCAGGGTTGATCTGAAAACGCGTTGACTTCTAAGTTTGTCTATTTTTTGAAAATGGCTGGCAATATTTTTTTTTTCATCATACTCGCACACAATGGTAGGCCTGTTACGTCCGACGCCAGTGTTTCCGCATCTTTAGAGTGATCTGCCTAATTTGTTGTATATATTACATAAAGAAGGAAATACAGTAAGGTGACCAACTTTTGGCAATGTCAATGTGTTATGTGGGACTAGTCCGTGGCCAACAGCCCCCCCCCCCCAAATTATTTTGTGCGTTCACTGGGCAGATGAGATTTCGTGGTCTGTAGGTACCTTTGAGTTCTAAATTATTTTCTGGCTACTATTTTGACGAGGAAATTGCATAAATCTTCAGAGAGTAGGCCTAAGTTCGAGAAAGTACCTTGTAAGTCTAATAGTAATAGTAGTATGGTTTGACACAGTCCTAGGCCACGGTGTGGGCCCATAGGACTCCAGTGGACCTCCTGATTATAGTGGATTCCGAACCACTTGGGAAACACAGTGAAGTCACACGATTAGTTCGGAGGTGACCAGGATAAGTCCTACCATGTTTCCCTACCGGCACTGTGCACACGACCAATTTATCTGCAGTTTTGAACCTGCTCTGGTCCGCTGGATTCAACTTGGTATGGCGGCCGGCTGTAAGTCTAATAGGTCTATTAAGTCTTTTCCCTCTCCTTTTCACAACTTTGTTTACATACTTCTTTTTCTTGGAAATTTATAATATAGGCCTACTATATATGACATGTAGACTAGTGGTACGAACTCAGACTTTCACCCGAACGGTTGTTGGTTCGAGTCCCACACTACCTAAATTTTCTGGCCATGCTTCGGAGGGCATGTAAAGCAGGCGGTCCCGGGTCTTCCTAGTTGAGTGTAAGAGAGGGCTTTTAGCCCTAACTCCGCTAGGTTGGCTTAGTAATTGAACAAAAAAAGTCCTTATTTATTTATTTTATTTATATTGTATATATTCATATACTGTATATGACAATAGCAATGACCGGGGAACATTTGGGACGTACGATATACTGCGCTTAGAGGGACAATTTTACCATATTTGAAATGTGGGACAGCTTTGCCATTGTGGGACGGTTGGTCACCTTAAAATGCAGTCATTCAATTGCAACTCTAAGCCAACCGTCCCACAATGGTAGAGCTGTCCCACATTTAATGGTAACCCATTGTATAATTTTCGTACACCATTACATAAAATGATAAACCACGCGCATTTATCGAATACTACAATATATCTAATATTTGGAAAATAAGGGGACAGAAGAATCCGGGCTCGGTCGATTTGAAAGTAAGCTTCCAAACGTTTCGTCAACAACTGCGGTCGACATCTTCAGTGGCACTACGTTAAAGTTGTATCGCGGAGGTACCGTAGCAACTAACGGATTCTTCTGTACCCTTATTAGACTCCGGCCATTAAAGCCTTCGTTATTATATTTAGAAGATAGTTTGATAGGACCTTGCACAACAGAATAATGCAATAAGATTATGAGAATGTACCATTATAATACATCGTTATTTTCATAACTGCATGCACCTTTCAACATCTCATTCAGAGCTTTAATGATTTTTCTACCTGTACAGGTTTGAGACTCAGCAGGTCTTCTGCTGAGCTGAATCTATGAATCATTGCGGTGTCATCAGCCGTTCCCAATTGGCCAACGGATTACAATATTACAAATATTATACACGCGTCTGAGTTATAGGGCTTGCCCCTAGGTGGTCAATTGAGTCTTGACTTTCAAGCCACTGAGTATAGGCCTCTAGTTCATTTGGTACGGCACTAACATCATGTTTTTCATAACCGCCAAATATATACAATACTTGTCTACAATAGTGTGTCGAGTATAATACTATCATATTATGATTATGCTTCATGATTTCAGTGGTGTCTGTGCCATTAACACATGTAGGCCTATCTAGGATTTATTTCGGGGAAGGACTTTTTTATTAAATATTTTATAAGAGCTGTAAAGTGCCCTTCACAAAGTTTACAAGGTACCATTTTTCCTAAATTACGGCCAGGAACACTATAATGCAGCTTATTAGCGCGGCGAACTAGTATTCCGCTTTTTCATACTAAATTTTAGTGAAAACCATTTATTCGGCTATGAAATAAAAATATAAGCAGCGTCAGTGCCGATTCTCCATGAGACGAGTGCGGCGAAAGCCACAGGTCCCGCACTTTCAAGTTTGACACAAATTTTCTCGTTAATAAAATCAATAAATGTTTTCATTAAACTGTGTAAGAAAAATATTTAAAAATTAAAGTTTTTAAATTTAAGCGGGAATTTACTCTGAAATGTTGGTGATACTGGAGGCATTTAATTGTTTTTATATGTATATTATCTACAGTAGAATTATGTATGAATAGGCCTACCTGATTAAATTAGGATTTTTTGACTTAACTCGTCACTGAGTACTTATTACATATTCCATTATTGTTCGTTTCGAACCCCCCCCCCCCCCCCCCGTCCATCGAACCGCCACGGGCCCCGCGTTTGGTAAAACCGGCACGGAGTAGCGTCCAAGTAAAATTTCGGGGAAGAACCAGTCCTACTTGCAGGAGTCCTACCTCTGGGTCTGGGTCCTTGTTCCTTGGTCCAAATAAATATACCTGGAGTAGTTCGATTTGCTGTAAGACCAGGCATAGTAGGCCTAGGGATGTCCGATACGATCCGATACCGATACAGAATCGATACTGTGCTTTCGATCTGCATACAATTTGTATTCAATACGAGCCATGTGTATCGATGCATGTATGTATAATGGGAATGGATATATCGTATCGACCGTATCGTGCTTATTTGGTCAACATTAAATCCCTAATTTTTTTTTTTAATTAATCTTTTTGGACATTTTTTAATAGTTTACTAATTTTATTTGTAACTTTAAATTTGAGCGCAATTTTCGTGGTTTTAACAACGAGCGGTGACGAGCCGCGGCCTTCTAGTATTGAGAAATATCGAACATCGATACTATGGAATATCGGATACTGAACGCCGATATTGTAGCCGTATCGATACTACTCTAAAAATATGCGTACCGTTATAGATACCAAGTGCTGTATCGGACATCCCCAGGTAGGCTTACTTACAAAATATCCCTTTCTCGACCCAAGATATAATTAGCATTTTTTAAATCTAACTTATCACAGTAAATGCTTCAAATTGATCCTCTTGGGACGGCCAATTAACTCGCTTTTGGATAAAGGCGCAAGGCCTATGTGAACGTGGTGCCTAATAGGGCCGGAGACAGTAGAGAAGCAGGCCGTACACAGGTACTGTATGTAACTACCGCTCTCGGCCATATTTACCCCCTGCTCAATATGACAGGAACAATTGTTAGTTTATATGTACAAATGCAAATTAGCATACCTACTGGGTACATCGATGTGCCCACAAAGAGGATGCTTTACATTGCATTCATTCTGGTCGCTCCTTTTATTTTTATTTCACAGTTGACTTATAATGCCTCGACGAGGTCATGACCGGTTTAAATGAAGATTTTGCGTTAGGTAGGCCTAGCTTGCTGGAGAGAAAAATATAGTGTCGCACAGACCCTTTTTAGTCTGCAGACGTTAGGACGAAGAAAGAAGGCGTTGGGAAGACGGTCGCCCCCCCCCCCCCCCCAGGAAAATAGCTTTATACTAGATAGAATGGACTTTTGAAGGAAATGAAGAGAAATTGTTACTCAAGTAAGGGAAACGCGATATTTTTCAGGTCACCGCCCCCCCCCCCCCGAAAACTTTTTCTGAAACCGTCCCTGCCCCGAAGCATGGCTGAAAAATGTAGCAAGCCTAGGACTGGAACCATCAACATCTCGGGTGAAAGCCAGAACTCGTACCACTGTTTTACATCGCCCGTAATCGACTTTCCAGACTGCAATAAACTACAACCTGACCTTTAAGAAATTTCAAAGTTTGGTAAGCCCTGTTACCAGTCTTTTAATGAAGTCCTAAAGAACACAACATATTTCCATAAAACGAGTTTTAATAGTTTTAGTTGTGTTATAAAATGTGTCCTGTGTGTAAAAATTTGTAGTGAAGCAAAGTTTGGTTTTATCTCGGGCTTGTACCAGCAAGGTGTGATCCTGAATTATAAAATACGATAATCACCGTACCCATTCACATATTGTGTTTTTTATCATTTTATTCAAATTTCATTGCGGTGGGGTTGTCATCAATAAGTCCAAAGTCTTGTTCTCTTTTGGAGCTTAGAATATAATTAATTTTTATGTTTAGACCTATTTTTTGTGCCCGTACGGACGTACGGTATTCATTTATAAATTTAAATCCCATATTGTAGCATACCGGCTATCGACAAATAAAATTGAAAAAAACAGACTATTGATTCTCGTTGGAAGGTACCTAAGTTGTCATAGGCTATCATGTCAGGAAATGTAGAGTAGTGTAACAGACTCCGACTTTTACCCAAAAGGTTGTTGGAGGACATGTAAAGCAGGCGGTGCCGGGCTGTTGAGTGTAAGAGAGGGCTTTACAGCCCTAACTCCGCTCAGTTGGCTTTGTAATAGAACAAAAAAGGTCAATATTTATTTATTTATATTTTATTTATTTGACGGCTACATAAATGTTATGAATTAAATTGAACTAAAATAAGAACCGGCACGATTGAGCCCATGCATGCTTTCCTATTAATTTTATATATTATTATAGTATAGGTACCGTAATAGATAATTGAGGAGCATGTATACAAAATTTATCACAAAAAAATTTCTTCGAGGTGGCGGTAATAGGCTACTTAGACCGCTGCATTGACAAACAATTTAATAAAAAGTATGTGATTTCTGTATTAATTATCAAAAAATATTAATTAAAATATTATATCTAAGCATTTTAAATGTTTTTTGTCTCTCCTAAATTTACAGTTTCAAGTGACCAAACGCCCTTTGCATACATGCTCCTCAATTATAAATAAATAATAAATAAATATGTATTTCTGTTAAATTATACAATACAAGTAATCAACAAGTAGTTGACAAGAAAGTATAAAATAAAATCGTCAAAATATCGTCAAATACAGTACGTTAGTACTACGTTAGTAATACAGTAGTTCTGTCATTTTCATTGTGCTAGTGCCTCAGTGACAGTGTAGAAAGCTTTCTCTAAGAAATAGTCTCTAGGTAATTTAGGGAAGTTAGCAGCATTTCTCGCCGCTCTCAGTTCAATCGGGAGTTTTCTAAGGTAGGCGAAACCTTGTAGTATAAGATCCAGTCGCTCAGACTTGGCTGTGCGTGGTGCTGGCCTTACAAGGTCTCCCCGTTGCCTCGTGTTGTAGGTGTGGGTGTCCCCGTTTTGTTTAAATTTCCCCCACACCTCAGGCTTCAAAATATATAATTCCACGGTAAATAATTGTCCTAGGTTAAATTTCGAGTGCCTCAATTTTCTCTACCCTAAAGCACTGGATTGCCCCTCCACCAGTGTTTCGTCGCATCATATCAATCACAAATAAATACACTCACAGCATTGCATCCTGATGTTGGGTATACAGTTTGTAGTTTAACTTATGTGAGTGATTGCGGGTCTACTTGCTGGTTTGTGAATGTTGTGCTTAAATAGAAAGGATTAGCGCTAATGAAATCAATGGAAAGAACCGGTCCGAGTTTACTCGAACAAGCTTTCCAATTTATCAAAATTAGTAGATAGAGAAAATGAGTAACTTCATGGTAAATAATTTTCCTAAGGATAAATTTCCGATATCTCGGGGGGGGGGGGGGGTGTCCACCTGACGTCACTCGTCACTGGTGGTGAGGTGAATTCTAGATAGGTCAGACCAACACATTGCCACACAGCAATACTGGCAGGGCACGCAATGCATTAGAACGTGAATTTTCATTTTTTCAAAAAAAACTTTTTTTTTTGTACAAAAACAAATACATTTTTGGGAAAGCAACCTGTCCGGTTTCGTCACTCAATTTAACACCTAAAACATACCTGAAGGTAGAAAGGTGTCGCAGAAAAATTATTTTTTAGTCATTTTTCATTAAAATTTAGTCATTTTTATTTTTTTTCCCCCTGAAGGAAACTATCAAGGGGCAAGCGACCCCCCGCATTTTATCAACATTAACAACAACTACAATTTATGTGAATTTAAAAGAAATCGTTGGAGGCGTTTTTGAGAAATAATTTTTTTAGACGTTTTTTTCAAGTTTCTTGAAAATAAAAACCCCCCAAATTGAGCTAGCCCGAAATAAAAAAAAATAGTCCCGAGGTATGATTTTTGTGAACCTACATGCCAAATTTCATCAAAATCGACCGAGTAGTTTGCCCGGAAATCGACGCACAGACAGACAGACCGACAGACAGACAGACATTTCGTAAAAACCACTTTTTTGGGTTCCTGGGACCTCAAAACGTGTAAATCCGTTGAAATCTCGGAATCGAAAATTTCGACCGTCACAAAGCTTTCCGTATACTACGTATAAATTGGAAAGCAGAAAGGGGTGACACAAAAGCTATCGAACTGATAATGGTGTAATAATGTCCCATAGATAGAGGTAATTTGGACCACCTGGTTCTCATGGACCTCATGCCGCGCTCGAGTGTGTGCCCATGAACTACCTCATTGTCTCAAAACCAACAGTGTCATTGTTGTTTTAGGAGGAGTGGACTTTAACGCATTCTTTTTACGGGCTTTGAATTTAAATACCCTTGCAAACTGGGTGGTACTCGGACTGGTTTGATCTTCATTGATCTATACTCTATATATTTGTTCCACTTTGACACATGGTTGTAATCATTAATGTAATGAGCAGAAAATGTTTAGTAGTGTAAACGACTCTCTAATCAAAAGAACCGGTCCGGGTTTACTCGAACATGCTTTCCAATTTATCAAAATTAGTAGATAGAGAAAATGAGTAATTTCATGGTAAATAATATTCCCTATGGTTAAATTTCCGATATTTCGGGGGGGGGGGGGGTTGTCCACCTGATGTCACTGGAGGTGGAGGAAAAAAAATGTTTTGTACAAAACCAAATACTTTTCTCGGAAACAACCTGTCCGGTTTAGTTACTCAATAATTTAACACATAACAAATACCTGAAGGTAGAAATCATCGATAGAAAGGTTTCGCGGAATAATTATTTTTTTAGTCATTTTTCATTAAAATTTAGTGATTTATATTTTTTACCCCCAGAAGCAAACTATCAAGAGGCAAGCGACCCCTCGCATTTTATCAACATTATTAACAACTACAATATTTGTGAATTTAAAAGAAATCGTTTGAGCCATTTTTGAGAAATCATTTTTTTAGGCGTTTTTTTGGAGTTTTTTTTGAAAATAAACCCCCCCCCCCCAAATTAAGGTTGCCCAAAACAAAAAATTGTCTCAAGGTATGATTTTTGTAAACCTACATGCTAAATTTCATCAAAATCGACCGAGTAGTTTGCCCAGAAATCGATGAACAGACAGACAGAGCGACAGACAGACATTTCGTAAAAACCACTTTTTTCGGTTCCTGGGACCTCAGAACGTGTAAATCCGTTGAAATCTCGGAATGGAGAATTTCGACCGTCACAAAGCTTTCCTTATACTACGTATAAATTGGAAAGCAATAAATTGTAATATGCAATTGTTAATTGTGCGTGCATAACTTGCCTATGCAATATAGTGAACAATTAAACTTCTGCGGGCCTATGTCACCGTTTATTTCGTATTAACTTATTCCATGGGTTAACAATGTAAACAAAACAATTGAAACGCGGTACGGGAGAGCGCAGCATTGTGCTGGTGGAGGGGGGGGGGGTGCACTACGAATCCCAAAAATAATAAAATCACTAAGAAATCAACGTAATTTAAAAAAAAAAAACAATTTCAATTTGTTATCCATATTGACTACAATTCCACTATTGACTATCACTTGTAAAGAAGATGAAAAAATGTGACAAGGTAGGACGCTCTAAAGGACTTGCGGGGGCGCGGCTGCAGTTATTTGCGCCACTGGGGTGTAAGTGACAAAAATTATATACTTGAGATAATTATTGATTGAGGCTAAAGTTTGTAACTCAATTGAAAATGTACAGGTCTTTCTCAAGAATTCTAGCATTGTCAAAGTGACAGATCCCGATGTTCCTGTTGGTTTCTATGAAAAACAGCAGCTAGAGTAACAGCATAGTGCACTTCCAAACTCAAAAAATGTCACTTGCACCCCTTGGCGTCTAAGCGTTTCATTTTGAATGGCATTTTCAACTGTAGAAATAACCTTGTTTAAATTTTTAATCCCAGGATACGATTAAAAAGAATCGTCATAGTAAGCCCACTGAAATAAAGTGGTCGGATCTTGCATTAATTTTTAGAGTAGACTGTTTTTCACGAGGGCCTTGGTTATAATTCAGTGGACAGTCGAATGCACATTATTCCAGTCAGGACTTAGTTCAAACATAATAAAGGGGGCAATTCATCTTTGCAGCAGTAGTAGGTCCGTCTGGTATTAAAGACACTCCGGGAGTCGGTTGTAATGCCCAGAACAACACGACACTCTTCTCTGCCATCGTAACCTTCCATTCTTTACGACCAAATGTACTTAGGCAGAAAAGATAATGACTATACGTCTCTGCTTCATCAATTATTTATTGCATGAAGTTCAATTGCTGCTGATTGAAGGAGTAAGGCCCGGTACACACGGATGATTCTCGCTAACGCTTTTTTCAATTGTATAGCCATATCGTATGTGTCCATATCGACGATTTCGGACGCTAGCTAGCGTGAAGCTGACCGCACAAACGTGCACGGGTTTCCCATAGACACGCCAGATCATAGAACTCTTCTGAATTAAACTGGGTCCTTTTGCACGATCCATTCACCAAGCCCTTTCCTACCAATGGAAAGGGCGTCGGCAAATCGCGAATATAAGAATCGACCGTGTGTACCGGGCTTAATAGCATAAGTGGTAGCGGGAGCACATAAGAAAACATATACATAAGAAAACATAAACATAAGAAAAACTTGCAGTTTGATGTTTTATATAGCACGTAGTCTCTTTTTAAGATAAGTTTCCCAATGTTTATAAAAAGGGAACATTTTGCCCAGTGAAACACGGAATGACATCCTATATTTATATTTTACACCAGACCCGCTCCCGCAACCACTATATAGCTTTAAACAGGCCCTTATATTTTTTGTTTTGAAAAGGATACACCAATTTTTTGGTTTAATTATCATGTTCTCGTTTTTTAATGCTTAAAATATTTATAATTTCAAAGGCCTACCCAAATTTATGGAGTTGAGTAAGCTACCTTTTCTTAAGACAGTGCTGCTGCATTTTAAGAATCCTCGTTTGGACACGTGACAATTTCTTGAGCGGTGCACCTGTATTAGCCCGTGTACCTCTAGTATCTTATTAACCAGCCAAAAAATAGTCTACAAAATATAAGAAATGTGGTTAACTTTCAGTACAAAACTTGTTATAGTTGAAATCTTAGTATCTGACATTTAGTGGAACATATTATATAAAGCAGGTACCATCGATTATCTTACCGGTATCTATTTTTTTTTCTCCAATTTTTACTTATTTTTCTTATCTTACTACATAACTTCCGCATAACCTAAATCATTCTATTAATATAAATTAATATTGTGTGGACCCTGTCACACAAGCCTTCAATGCTTTGGATGGGTTGGATATGTCTTGTATGTAATATAGTATTACAAGAGTCGTTAAACTTTCAAAAGGTCCTTTCATTGTAGCGTTTAAATCATTCCGCACATTTTGAAAATTAAAATTTTCCTATGATTTTGCTTTCCAACGAAGAAATAGCTGAGACAGGCCTACAACAACCCCCCCCCCCCCTCCATCCCCTCTGTTCCCCATGTTCAAGAACTCTTTTCTTTCAGACATCTGGTCACCCTACAATCTCAAAAAAAAAAAATTCTCAGAACTCAGAACTACGCATAAATATCTAATAAATAAGTCACCAGTTCGCGGAAAATAAAGATGAATACTGTACCATTGATAGAACCATCAAGGACGCATACAATAGTCACAACGATTGGGTGGGTGTAAGCTCTAAGGCTTTGGTACTTAATAAGAAAACAAGTCTTATATACAATATACTCAGTCTTAGAAGTATAGGACGTGTATCAGAACCAATCAATCAGGGATTCCTAATTATCTAATCCACTATGCGTGGTGTTGTGCCTCGAAAGTGTCAGGACATGGTTAATTTAACACCAGTCTCAATCTATTTTTCACGTAGAGTACAGTACACAGCAGGCCTGCATTACAGTGGCGTAAATAACTTTTGCTGCAAGATCTTTGATGCACCCTACCTTGTCTCATTATTTCATTTTTTTATAAGTGATAGTCAATTGTGGAGTGGGAATGGCCGTTTTAAGAGGACATGCTACGTAGAAAATTAGCCCCCCTTTTTTTTTTAATTAATTAACCAGCAAGTTCACTGCCGTAAATTCCCAAAATTTCCGGGGGGGGGGGGGATGTAGGGATATAAGACCCCAAGACTTGGATTCATTACTCATTCGCTTCTGAAGTGAGAAAAATAAAGTAGGGGTCTCCCCCGGAGAAAAAATCTATAAATAGGCGCAAATTAGTGAGGTTTTACGCAAATTATACACAGGAGAGAGTGGGGCGCAGGGGTCTCCCCCGGAGAAAAAACTCAATAAATAGGCCCAAATTCGTGAGGTTATTCGCATTTTCCAAGCAGCAAAGTTGAGTTTTTACCGACGAGTAAACCTACCACGGAGGGGGGCCCGGGGGTGTTCCCAGTAGAAAAATTTTGAGAAAATAAGTCTGAAATATTTTTTGTTTTAAGCATTTTGAGTAATATATTTTTGTGAAAGTACTTGGTCAATATGTAGATTTTTTTTTATGATGTCTTTCATGTAAAATAAGCATACCAAGAATTAATTATTTCCCTTTCGTTATTGTAGATGCTATGCCTTTCGCCTCCATAACGTCTTTGTCACCAGAAACCTTGGGGGGGGGGGCTACGGGTGCCCCCCAGGACCCCCCTATTTACGCCATTGAGCAAGTTATTAAAGACTTGGCTCGTGTAAGTTGTATTAGAAGACTACTTCATGCATCATATAATAGGAAATATTAAATTTTTGGTACCTTAGTTCTTTCATAAAAACCAGTGGGGACCAACATTTCTTGTAATCTGGGATTTTAGGAAAAACTAAAAACTGAAAAGTAAAAATATCCGATTATATATAGTAATATAATCCACGAAGTCGTCTTCTACAACTTAAATGAGCCAAATTTTTCATAACTTTCTGAGTTAATGAAATAAAAAATGAAAAGTAGTTGATTTTGGGGTGTCAATTTTCTACGTCATCATATTTTTTATTTTTATTTTATTGTTTAAAAGATTATTCGCAATTCGCATATAAACAATTCAATGAATGTATATCCGAATAACCTCTTCGGTCGCCTCTGTAGGTAATACCTGTATTGAGTTACGACAGATCATCGATGGCATGATGTGTAGAAACTCGCACAAGTACGAACAAGCTACCACTATACCATCGAAGTCCTTTTAATGTATTAGGTGTTAGTAGGCCTAGTATGATTTTGGAGTCAAGACCCAGGCCTGGCTAGGACCAGGGCAGATATTACAGTGACCCTCATGAATTAATCAATTCCCCTAAATCAAATTTTGAATATGTAGATGAACATATGATACGTTGCATCGTACGAAAGTTGGTAGTCAACAATGAAGTTATGAATGAAAAGAACCAGGTGCGCACGTGGTCCTACCGTACAGCGCCGCCCACAGGTACAGCGTGGGCGCTGCAGTGTAGTCTACATTCACACTCAAATTGCATAAATCATTTTTCGTGTGATGATGTCTTCAAAACAGGGACGGAAAAAAAAATAGGCTAGGCAGTTTTCAAAATATTTCGGGTACCATTTGCGTCTTTAGAAGGACCAATGGGCGGAGCTAAGATTGGAACCAGGGGAAACAGTTAAATAGATTGGACTTCGAGGGTTTAATTGAAATTTTATGTAATATTGACATAAAAATCTTATTAATTTTATCGAGTTTAAATTCCCCGGAATTTTTTGGATTGTGTAAATTCATCAAAGAAAACCCAATTCAATCGATCAATCAATCAATCAATCAATATAATATAATCATGCTATGTACATTTGAGAGACAAAAAATTATATCTAGTGTTAACTCGTCAAATCTTAAGAGGGGGGGGGGGAGCGTGTGCACCTCTCTGATGGCTACGCCCATGATAGCTATCATTACATATTTTTATGTTCTCGATTCTCCATGTGTTCCCATATTATAATAATAAGAACAATAATAATAATGTCCTAAAGAAATTTTTTATATGCCTAGGCCTACTTGTGACCCATTGGTCCCTTAATTGTTCAATGCCAAAGACCCCATGTATTTCGGTCATTATTTGCATTGTTTCCGTCTGAATTCTTGGCCATTGGCAAACTGGTATACATTCTCGATGTCAACCTACCCCGGCTACAAGCGATAATGGATAAGCTGAGACAAGCTTACCATTGACGCAATAAAAGAGGCGATAGCGGGACCAAGTACAGATTCGAGTCTGTGTTACCACATTTTATTTTTATTTTTTTTTTTTAATTTTTTTTTTTTGGCGTCGGCGATGGGGAGCCATTCAGCCACTAATGTGCGGCAGTCTTAAATAGTTTTTTTACTGTTTTTTTTTTTTAAAGTATGAAGAGCAAAATATATTGTTGGGCTGCATGTTTCTAGAATTGAAAGTAGATTGAAAGGTCTGACTATGGAATTTGGGAGGCAATTACCATATTTGCCATATGCCATGTTGGCATGTTAACACTCATCCACCTTCTTCCTCTTGCTCTTCTTCTTGTTCTTCTTCTTCCTCTTGTTCTTCTTCCTTTTTTTCTTCTTGTTCTTCCTTTTCTTCTTCTTGTTTTTCCTTTTCTTCTTCTTGTTTTTCTTCATTTTCTTCTTCTTGTTCTTCCTTTTCTTCTTCTTGTTCTTCTTCCTTTTTTCTTCTTGTTCTTCCTCTTCTTAATTCGTGTTCTTTTTCATCTTCTTCGTGTTCTTCTTCATCTTCTTCTTTTGTGCTACAGCTCCTTTGCTGGCCTCTCGCATCACCTCTCTCCATGCATCGTGATCCTTGGTCTTCCTGTGCCAAGCCGCCACTGACATCTTGTCAAGTCACTTTCCACCTCGTCTCTGCATTGGTGCCCTAAGTACGATATCAGCAAGTTGGAAGCCAGCTCTGTTATAGCCATTCATCATAGCCACCGTAATATGTGAAACCTTTTATATGTAATAGTGCTCTGAGACCACCCACGTTACACAACTATATAATATAGCGTATTATAGCCTACTCTCCCCATTAATGTTATCTACAAATTCTATATCAGTATATATGGCAGTGTCATTTGCTCCACATTAAATACTGACAAGTATGCGCTATTGCACTCAAAGCTGTACGGAATATCTCAGAATGTGCCTGAAAATGCGTTAAAGTGTGCTGTGCTTGATGTCAATGTTTTGTACCCTCATATGGCCTAACTTATTCCCTGATTTAAAACATTCATTCTGTTAACTTAGCAATAATTTATACGACATCATACAAATTGTAAAAAAAAAAGTAAAAACCGGGTTGTCACAACTCGAATATTAATTTTATTCGATCGAAAATAAATAAATAAATAAATTACTAAGCCAACCTAGCGGAGTTACAGTATATTTTATTTCTTTGAAGTATAAGTTTAAAATAAGAATTTAGGTATTACACTTTAGTGTACACTTTAGTAGTACACTTTAGTAGATGTAAATTAGTGGTACAGACTCCGACTTTCACCCGATACGTTGTTGTTTCGAGTCCCACACTTACTACATTTTCTGGCCATGCTTCGGAGGGCATGTAAAGCAGGCAATCCCGAGCTTTCTCAGTTGAGTGTAAGACAGTGGCGGCGCTAGAAATTTTAAGACGGGGGGGGCCATGAGGGGGCATGACATCTGTCTGGGGGGCCAACGAAAAACCAAAACATTTTTCATTGGGAGTAAGTATATACCGTTCAATAATTCTGCAATTTAACACCATGTAAAATATCTCAAAAGTGGGGGGGCCCCGGAGGGGCCGGAGAATCGGTTGGGGGGCAAGGCCCCCTCGGGCACCCCCGTAGCGCCGCCACTGGTGTAAGAGAGGGCTTTATAGCCCTAATTCCGCTAGGTTGGCTTGTTAGTAATAGAACAAAAAAAGTCAATATTTATTTTATTTATTTTACACTTTCCCATTTTCTTATATTGTACTAATATTTATTGGATCAAATATTGATTGCTCCAATATTGGATTAGGGGGAACAGATTAATACAATACAATATTATATTAGTGTAGACGGTTACCTCCACTAACCGACCACATTTGATTGTCGTCGTTCTTGTTAAAAACAAAAATTAAAAGATTGACAAGGGGGGAGGGGGTGGCGGCAAATTTCGCTATCTATAGGTAGAGGCGGCAGATATTTAAATATGACAGGCTATTACACTATAACACTATTAAGGTAGTTCAGTCTACTACAATAATACTATACCTAATTGTAAAATTTCGGCCTGTAATATGTCCTGTAATTGTGAACAATCAAGTAGTCATGAGCATGCGCAGCATATCCGTAGAATGCAAATTAAGGGTGTGTAATTGGTAGGCTACTTTACACGGAGAACTGGCAATGTACCTGTCAGGAATTAGTCATTAGTTACTTAAATGTAAGCGTCCTTTGCCTCCAATTACCGAACCTGTTGAAATATTCTTCATATGGCGATCAATTTAACTAACTACTCGCGTAACAATTCGTTATCCTTTATATCTATCAGCATAACTTAAGGCCCATAATGGCCTAACAGAATAGACATACTAAACTTAGATGTGTCCCTGTTGCAGTCGTCTCATATCTTCTCATGCAATGTGGCTGCGTCCAGTAATGGTACGTAGCTGCCCTCCATCACGGACTCTTATCCCCTTCTTCTTCGAGATGGCCAAGTGATATATGGCCGTTGAGGCACATTGAATTCATTTGTGTAGAAGCAGTGTGCCGGTGTGCCCAGCCTCGATGAATATCGATCTTAACATCCATTTGTCATCGGTGTCGTTTTAGCTGTAGCCTTCTATGTCCAAACTTGAGGTTACAAATCTGGGGCTCAGGTCTCTGTGGCATCAAAAGAGAAATGGAGGGCCACCAAGTCAATCGCCTTATTTAGCCAAATATGGAGTCTATAATCAGAAAATAGTGCCTGCTCCATAGAAAAACCATTTGTTTTCGGAGTAGGTGTGCTGCTTAAGTCGCGGAGGTAAGGTCAAAGAGCTATTTAAAAGAAGTAATGAAACAATGACGTCAATGATAAAATATTAGAAAAGTTAAGCAAATCATTGGAAAAGCATGTTGAGGCCTAGTTGTCTGCTTGTACTGCTTATAATGATGACGAAGTGGGTGATGATGATGAGTCTGTATAGATGGTGGAGCGTAGTGCAATACCAAGATGACTGGAGAAGTTTTGTCCAGCAGGCCAAACACCGTTAAGGGCTGTAGAGCCGGAAGTTAAAGCAGACGTACGGTGACGATACATACTGTACAATGAAGGAACTAGGTACTCACTGCAGTTACGGTAAATAGTTTTCATACATATTCATAATGATAAGAAGCAGCATTCCCCTTCCTACAGAAAAACAGAAGACGCCTTTCAAATTTCAACCCTATTCTCATTGTTACCTGGAAGCATAAATAATTAAAAATACGTGGGTAGTAATTTGTCGGCAACCAAGTCTCATCTTGCATTTGTTTTTAATCAGTGACGGAGCGTGCATGTAAGTCGGGTAATGTCGCATTACACTCTCAAATTTAATTATCCTTAGTATTTATTAAGAGCTTTGTTGAAATCTATAGGAAACCGCCATCAAATAAAATTGTATGAGCATGATGTTATTAACGCAGTCTAAATAAAATTAAGAATCTCGTCACGTGAGAATTCAAATGTTTTCTTTTTGTATTCAAATGTTTACTTTTTAAGAAGATAGAACATACTAGGCTATGTAAAATGATGCGTGTTTTCTTTTTGTTTTCAAATTTTTACTTTTTAAGAAGACAGACATGCTATATAATCTTTTTTCAAAACTTAAATAAACATTTGCAAGCATTACACTAGCAATCATCCCACGTTCCACCAGGGGCGGACCGCCACTGTTCTTAATGTGTTATGTGTTCTTGTGATTTCTGTGTCAACTACCGTCGTTAAATAAAAATAATACACCTTCCAGCCTGTATGGGATTCTACATTCAAGATGGATCTAAAGATATTGTCACCCCGGGCTACAGCCCTACAGTCCATTTAGCCTGCATTATACAAGTAGTAATTATATCTTTCTTACGCCAATATTATTATTATTAAAAATATACTGTACCTACTATAAATTGTCTGGCATTGTCTTCACGTTGTCCTATTCTGCTCGTTTGGGATAATTTTATGGGCTCGGTGACGTGGAGCTGTGGGTGGTGGGGATATTATACGTTCATGTTCCGTAAATTAAACTGCAATCAGTGCGTTATTACTCATTTTTAAGTTAATGGATGAGGCCACACATGTTGGCCCATTTTCTCAACAATGCGCTCATTTGTCTCGTCTGCCTACATAATACCTGTGGTAAAGTAGCAAAAGCAAAAAAGAACAATATAGATAATAAATAAATAATTATTTTGATTGTTTTCCTATTTATACGTTAGTTTGTTTCAAAGCTTTATTGGTCGAAATTTTTGATTTCGAGATTTCACCCGAATTGCATGTTTTGAGGAACCTAAAAAAAGTGATTTTAACGAAATTTCGCTTTGTTGGTCCATCGGTCGGTAACTCAATTTGCGGCCAAACCACTCGATATGATTTGATGAAATTCTCAAATTCGGCATGTCGGTTAATAAATTTATTGTTCGGGGAAGTTTCTTTTGCTTTTGATTAGCTTCGATTTGGGGTTCTGGGGGGGGGGGGGGGGGGGGGAGAGATACGAACGACTATGAAGCTTTTTTCTAAAAAAAAAAAAAAACTGCTCCAGCGATTTCTTTTCAATTCACATAGGTTTACATTGTAGTCATTATTTATGCGAACAAAACCCAATATATCTCATCCCCATTTTACGTTTGATTCAGGGTGTAAAAAAATTAAAGAAGGCTCAACTTTCATAAAAATTGACTTAAGTTACTTTTTCTGAGGCACCTTTCCAATCGATACTTTCTTGTTTCAGGTATGGTTTAGGTGGGAAGTATAGTAATAAAAACGAATAGGTAGGTTGCTATCCAAGTAAGGTTGCATTTTAAGAGAAAAAAATGTATTTTGAAGAATATATCGATAATACTCCGTGCCCCAATATATTGCACCCCATGCCATTATTATGTATATACTGTATAACATACTGTGTAGCATAACGATATATTGGTATGCTTGTTCTAGACCAGGGGTTCCCAAACGTTTTTGTCCGTGGACCACTAGATTATGTTTTTATGATTTTCCGTGGACCACCATGGCTGTGACAGGAAAGTTGTCAAATTCTATGACAAAGATCAAGTAGTTTGTGCGTACAATTAGGCTACTTGCTAATATTTGATTAAATGTTTAGAACTGGTTTGGATTCTATAGTTCAGTACCTAAGACTTATTATATTTTACTTCAAATTTCCTTCAACTCAGCTGTTTTATTTTCTTATTTCTTACTTTGGTCCGTGGACCACCGGTGGTCGATGGTCCACAGTTTGGGAGCCACTATTCTAGACTATGCAATCGTCCCATCGGTAATTGATCAATGATCTATTCAGTTCTTTCGGATAGGGAATATCGTGGCAACAGAAATTTAACCGGGTACCGTATGCAATTATTTGCCATATTATCTATTTCGATACCAATTGATGAATAAGAATTAAGAAAGCACTTCTACTTGCTGGGATGGCAAGCTCTGAACAGTACACCGCTAACTTATGCATTTCGAAAACGGGTTCACTCGTACCAGTTCGTATCGAACTATCGATGCTACAGTAAGGCGTAAAGTCCACTGACCTCGATAGTGATAGTGATACTGATATATTAACGTGGTAGCAGACATTTTTAGACTGTCTTTAATGTCTGCTACCACGTCAATATCAGTATCACTATCACTATCGAGATAGGTGGATATTGCGCCTAAGAAAAAAAAACACTACGTTTTGGATTGTAGGCAGAGCATATTCATGAAATAATGTAATAAAAACATTGTTTCGTTCCACTTCGTGAAATTTCTACTTGCTGGCAAGCTCTGGACAAAACCGCTAACTTATGCATTTCGATCAGCTTATCATTACGGTATGAATGAGGAGCGAATGTTGAATGAATGGGAAAGAGGTTACGTCCGTACATACCTCTTTATTTTTACTATTATTATTTTTTTCATAATACCTTATTATGGATGAATTGTAAGAGTGGGCCTTTCTTATCATTATGTGGGTGCTAATAATATCTTATCACTAACGCTATTGTCCTACAGTATACAGCTACCTACCCACAGTCTGAAATATGGATATAACATGACTTTTCCATAACTTTTTCGAGCGAAGCGAATACAGACTGCAGCCAAAACCAATTTATTCCAGCACTCAATGATGGGTTCGGCTACTAGTTAAACGGTGGGTGGGTGGTCAAAAGCGTTCGCGGCGTAAGGCTAACAAAAATGAGCGAACGGCGCCGAAATGATGGGCAGCACGGGTACGTGCGTAGTACGTGTGGAGTGCGTGCGCCACCTGGGTGGCCACTTGTCATCACGCCGCCGCGCCGCGGCACCTATTATTCTGCTGTCTGTCACTCAGAGGCTCGTGCCGCACAGCATTTTTATATCGTTTATTGTAGCTATTGTGAATCGGATTCTACATGTGATTTTTGCTTTCCTATTTATACATGGGACCTAGTATAATGAAAGCTTTGTGATGGTCGAAATGTTTGATTTCGGGATTTCAGTGAATTTACACGTTTTGAGGTCCTAGGAACAAAAAAAGGGGTTGTTACAAAATGTCTGTCTGTCTGTTCAATGATTTGTGGGCAAACTATTCAGTGGATATATTTGAAATTCGGCATGTACTGTACGTTCACAAAAAATCATACCTCGGAACGGAATTTTGGTCTAAATTAATTTTGGGCGTTTACCTTCCAAAAACTCCAAAAACGTCTATAAAATTCTACGGATTGAATTATTATTAAAAACAGTTATAAAGAAATATGCGTAGGCAGTAAAAATAGAACTTTAATTACTTTGATTGCTTTAGTTAGTTGATTACGCTACCACTCCGACGATTCTTCTGTCAAAATTTTTCAATTTGTTAGTTAATGGTCTGCATTGGCATTGGTACCGGATTTTTAATGACCTGTAACGAATTGCGTTGTAACGTAGCATGGGAAGCGAACTAAGAGCCATTTTGTCCCCGTGATTAGCTTTGCAATAAGCGGGGGTTGAAGCAAAAAAACAAAAACTGTTGACCCTTATAAAGATATGTATGAGTTAGAGGTATCAACACCAACCCTTTGCATAAAACGAGGAAAAATTTCCTGAATTTTTCAATTTGAATAGATTACAAACAGGCCATACAAGGTTGACCCATGGCCTATGTGCGGCGAATCAGCGAATCTCACAATTAAACACATACATTGGTACTACCGCCAGTAGTCAACCGGTACCCTGCGTTTAATCAATTCAGGCAAAACCTACCACCACCTCACTCTCAACCCCATCCGCTCGGCAATCATCACGGGCCACATGGCCTATAGGGTTCATTTTCTAATATGTATATTTTGTATTCTATTATTAATTTTGAATATATTGATTGATTGATTGAATAGCACAGTCGTAAACTTCACAATTCCATTTTTTTAAAGATGTTAACCTTTATAAACAATGTAACTTTTAATCAGACATCCCTATAATCAATTGCTTCATCCACACTCTCAAACACAGACCATAACATACTATCTTAGACAATCCCTGTGCAAACTCGTTGTCCAGTGCACTCTTAAAAACCATTTACCGAACCTACACCGGCACCTAACAGAAACCCCCACCTAACGGCGCAAATATCCGCAAGGATCCCGCGCCTTACAATATATGTATATATATAATATATAAAAAATTCGTGAATTCTCTGTCTCTAGCAGAGCATAAAATTAGCAGAAAGGTATCTGATGAAGATTTTACAGGAAGACTTGCAAAGTTATGTTGTATGGTGACCGGGGTCGCCACCTCCATTGTCCCACGGCCCATAACTTACGATAAGCCTTAGTCTTTCTCAGAAATTTTTAGGACGGGTTTGTTAATACCAGCAGCGCTTAACTGTTTGTCTCGTAAATAAAGCTGGCTTCCTGTAGGAGGCTCTACCTTTCTATACTGGCTGGTCTGGTAGGTAGTTGTTATCAAACCACAATTTGTCACCCAAACTGAAATTTATCGCGGCGGAAAATTAATATACTCCTGGAATTTAGGGAGATTGCACGAGATGGTCACGAGAAATTAATTTTTTACCTGGTTCTTTTCATTTTCTTGCTTTTATTTTGGTTTAACATACTGTACTGCATGTGCCTTTCACCTATGTGTGATGATTGCTGAATATGATAAAGTGTGAGCACTTTGCGCCCGAAACGTACGAAAGTCACCTACTCGTATGTCTGTGAATCCTTTAAATCAGCCATCCCCCAACTGTGGCCCGCGGGCCATAAAGTGGACCGCTGCTCTTATTGATGTAGCCCGCGGGCCATAACGTGGACCGCGGGAGAAATAGCTTTATACTAGATAGAATGGACTTTTGAAGGAAATTAGGAAAAATTATTGCTCAAGTAAGGGCCACCCCCCCCCCCCCGAAAACGTTTTCTGAAACCGTCCCTGGGCCCGCGGGCCATAAAGTGGACCGCTGCTCTTTTTGATGTGGTTCTCAGCCTACCTGACAAGAAATTAAAAATTCTGCGAATGGCCTGCTGCGAGGATAACCTTAATATTGTAGAAATTGTTGATGAAAAGATTAAAAGGTTTCACGGTTCTCATTAAGTTAAAATATACCTTGTCAATCTTCATACATTTTCATTTTTTACACTTGTGGCCTGCTGTAAAGTACCTGATCTTCGGAGTGACCCTCGAGGAAAAAAGTTTGGGGACCGCTGCTTAAAATGCTGTTGACTGCTTACTGACATAATTGGCAGCAATTATTGCGCTTTTTTTAAGGGTGTACGTTCCGTAAGAAATAGGAACCCCAAAATCCCTTTTTTTAGAGGCTTCTTATTTTTTATTCAATTTACAAAGCAAGATATTGAAGATTTGGCTCATTTAAGTTGTTGACTACTTCATGCATCATATAGTGGGGTATTTCTAATTTTTTGTACCGTAGTCTTTCCATAAAAATGATTGAGGGCTAAAATTTCACGTAAAATAGGTACTATGAAATAACTACAAAAACAAAAATTAATAATACCCTATTATATGATGCATAAAGGCATAAAGTAGTCTTCTACAACTGAAACAAATGAACCAATATTTTAAAAACTTTAATAAATAAATAAGAAGGATTGAATTTTGGGCTGCCAATTTCCTACGGGTTGTAGATTAAAAGCATACAAACAACTGAATGAATATATTTCATTGACCTTGTCAGTCGCCTCTATAGGTTAGTACCCGTGTTGAGTTACGACACAGTCATCTCGATCGCATGGCTTGTGGAGGCTCGCACAAGTACAAACATGTTGCCACATTGATTTCTAAGAAGAAGACTATCCTCGTAGGTCTCAGTTGCATGCTATAAAATGTGACTAACCTACTAGTCTAGGAACTAGGAGGATACACTCAACTGTCCGTAATACCCACAAGTCACCTTTAAACCTTCGTACTTATGTATACAAACGTAGGCTGACTGTAAAGTCTGAAAAAACCAATACGGTTGGTAATTCCATTTATCTAATTTATGAACAGTACATCCATAAAAATGGTATAAAATTGTACAGCCAGTTATTTAATAACCGATTAAATTAAAATCAAACACACGGGTTTCGTTATTTATGCAGCCGGCGCGCGCTTGCCGAAGTGAAAACGTAACATGACGGACCACCATCGAAGATGATCCGAAAAGCTTAAACGCCAAACAAATTAATTTAAGAATCCTTTCGAGAAGTGATTGTTTGAAACTTAATCCGCTGGCTGCCCAGCGGGAGCCTGGAATAACTGTCTGATACGACACTTCGGTCATCAAACAGCCGGGTCCCAAACTTGTGGTGTCTCATAAACTATCGTATGTGTCCAGCAAACAAGGCGAGGGACACGCTCGCCCCATAAGCTAAACAGAGCAATTAAAACGGCAGGATGTAATCCGGGAGCCACCTCGGAGGAGACATGGACACCAAGAGAGGGAGATGTTTGCTGTGAAGTTTACAATAGGAGTAACTCACGGGCCCCACACACATCGAACACACTAGGCTCTTCTTTTTGTAAATTGTTGCATGTATCTTGTGTTAGATGAAAATCAGATATACCGGTCGCGCAACGAACAAGACTGGACTGTCTCCCATTGCTCCCTGTTTTCCCTCGCTCACTCAACCTCTAATTCAACGCAGAAATTAGATGACTCATTACACGGGTTGGCGCCTCAATAACTAGCTAAGTGGTCTTCCAAAAACGGTTCGCCTGGAATCAAATTCGAGATTCTTCTACAATGCTTTTTATACGATGAATTGAATGCCGGTGTCAGCTTTTCTTATGAGGTAGGGAAGTAGCGGATCCAGCTATGGGCTAATTAATGGGGTTATACCCCCCCCCCCCACTTCAGTAACCTAGCTCACACTAGATAAAACGCACAATTTTTTTCAACGAAGTTTTCACGCATTCTTTGGCTGACACGCATTGGGCTATTATTGGCGCAGAGCGTTTGAACGGCCTACCGTCGCTATACCTTCATAGAGAAAGCGAAGTGACGGCGGAGGCAGGGGCGGGCACAGCGATATTTTCTAGGGGGGGTCATCACCAGCGCTGCCAGAAGCAGATCTTAATCAAATCCTGATTAAGATGGTATGTGTAATTTTTTTCAATTTCTAATAGAATTTCTTTTTTGGGGGGGTCATGACCCCCCTTATGCCCGCCCCTGGGCGGAGGAAATATTAAATCAGTACAAGCTAAGCATCCGCGCAGAATGCAACTAGCCTTTGAATAGCTTAATAGTTTGTATTGTGCATTACATATTACAATTACCAATACAATTACCAATACAATTACACCGTACATTACAATACAATTTCGGTTGTGTCAGCAACATGCCAGACAGTCGCATTTTTGCCTCCCGGGGAGTCAAAGGGTCCCATTTGGGTTGGATAGACCAGGCCGAAAATTTGGGGTCCTCTTATATTGGGTCTTCCATAACTATGAAGTCTACTGCTTAAAGCGGTGAAGTAAGAAGTCGGCACATCCTGCGGTGCACAAATGAACTTGTGGCCTCGCCGGGCTCCATACTGCGCCTTCTAATAACTCTCCCACCTCCCCCTCTAGGCTATAGATATCCATGGGACCTTTATTTGTGTACTAAAGATGCAATCACGTCTCGTGTTAGACTTGTGACTCGTTCCTTCGTCCGATTCCATCACAAAAACATTCATTTCCTTTTTTTTTTTACTTATAGATAAAAGGTCAAGCAGCCAGATTGTTAATTTACGTTTTCTATAGCACCAATCGGAGGCGGGTGGAGTTATTGTTTCTCGTATAAATCTAATTTTGTAGTTTCGGAGCTCGTATTCTTCCAACCATGGTGCCAAATAGGCAGTGGCGGAATATGACTCCCGCAACACCCACGGTGCGGGCGGGGGGGGGGGGGGGGGGAGAGGCAGTATTGTTGGCGGACGTACTTCGGCTCCCAAAAATAATAAAATAAAATACAAATCTGTGTAATTAATAAAAATATTCAATTTCAATTTGTTTTCAATGTTTATCAATAAAATAATTCCACTGTTGACTATTATCACTCATAAAATCATTCATAAAAAAGATGAAATAATGAGATAAGGTCTTGCGGGGGGGGGGGGGGGGGGGTGCAACAGAAGTTATTGAAACCGCAGCAAATAGGTACGAGATACCTATAGCGTCCAAGGCCGTGCCCAGGTTTTGATTTCGGGGCGAGGGGGCGGTAAAAAAATTTTATTTGTAATTTATTAATGAATTAATTGATAAATTCTTCAAACCATACAGGTTTACATACAAAAATTTATTTCGGGGGGGGGGGCCCGGACCCATGGACCACCCCCCTGGGCACGGCCATGATAGCGACGGTATGTCTAATGTAATGTAACGTAGATGTCAATTGTACCTTAAAAAAGTGTTTTTACATTGCCAACAAGTTGAAACGTAGCACCTAGTAGGTACTCAGGGCCAGATCCAGGATTTTCATTGGCCGGGGCAAAATGGATCCTGGATTAAAAGTAACAGTACCCCCTTCTCAAATACGAAATGTTCAGGGGGAGGGGTTTATTGCCATAACTCCGCTAGATTGGTATAGTAATAGAACAAAAAGGTCATTATTTATTTATTGTATAGGTCTTAACTATTAGAACCCTCCGGGTGGAGGTCGGGAAAATTCAGAAAATACAGGTGGAAAAACTAGTTTTTACTCATTTTAGTTTTCATAAGCAGTTTACAGATGAGGACGTGCGCCCCCATTCTGGATAAGTCAGAGATTTAAACAATAATGGTAGCCTGATGTACCCTTTGGAACTAAAACCAAAAAAAATCTTGCGGAAATGCGTTATCATTGTCCTTGATAACACTTATAATTGGCGTCATTGTCTTGTGATTTATGAGTAAGACTGTAATACAGCACTATAATGCGTAAAGGTAGGTAATAGGTACACATTCAAGAAATCAAATAGCACTAACCCATAATAATGTAATACAATATTATAATAAATGATATACAAAATCAGCCTAAATGCAAATTATACTTGTAACCGACATATATATACGTTACTTGGTCTAATAGGGTGAAATATGAGAAGCACTAAGCTCCCGCTCCGTAATTAGGAAGCAAAATTCTGGGTATAACTTATCTGGCACTTGTAAATGAGACCGAGCAGGCCAGGAGGAGCTCATTTCTTCAATTTTAAACAGACTTAAAAGACTTCTTTTCTGTGTGGTCCTATTATTAATGATTGTCGCCTAGGATAGTGCTTGTACCTCATTGCTTTCCTGTCATAGCATTCCTGAACTAAGGCTGTCATAGGCCCAACTCTAAGCTCTTTTAGTTTTTCCTCCCCATCGTTAATGCACCATATCTCACTCTTCACTACAATGAGGTTCATTTGTGACGTCATTTTGTAGATGGCAGCACCAGTTGCACTGATATCAAAGCGTTGATTTTTCCATAAGCCTCAATACTATTTTAAAATTATTTTATTTATGTATTATTTTAAAGTGATATTTTTCTATAAATCATGGAGAATATATATATTAAATTATATGCAGCGAAATAAGGTCCAGGCATAGTAAAAATATTATAAAAAATATTAAAAGAATTAATTAGATGCTAACAGCTTCGCTTTCACATGCAAACGGCGGCCATTTTGAATAATATGGATATCGGTTAGTCGTCAGCGAACCTAGTGACCAAAACTCTCCCTACAGAACCTCATTGATGGCCCCGACCCTGGGATTTTGCCACCCTGGGTAACAAGTCATCCAGTGCCGGATCAGGATTCAGGATTAACACAAATGTATTTGACCCCCCCCCCCACGCTAAGGGGGGAAAAAGAAGAAGAAGTATTTTGCTTGCCTTTCGTTCGGCAAAATTTTTGGCAACCTTCGAAAAGTCAGTAGGCTACCTTTACTTTCTTCAAAGCCAAGCCAATACAGTATCTACTCCACTCTCACAACAGAGGTTTTATTTTTTATGTCTGAGGTATTTTTTCATTTCCACTGGCACCCCCACCCCCCTCCCTCCCAATAAGCTTGGCGCCCTGGGTCTGGCTACAAGTAGCGTACTCTGATTTCCTCTCACAAATGACAATATTTTTTCTTCTCGTAGCAGGTACTTAGCCAGTGATGGATTCGTTCCTGTTCGGTCCTCCTTTTATCGGACCGAACCGAAGACCTGACCAAATCGGACCGAAAATTAATTGAAAATACTATAATTCGGGATTTAGGGGGACCGGAACGGACAGTTCGGTGTAGGACCATTCATCAATATTGCATAGTCTACCTATAGATTAAATATTATTTTTATATACGACCGATTTTTCTCCAGACCAGTGAAGGTAACTAGGGTGCCCACTAGGGCTGGGTGGATTCAGGCCAGACGGATTTCTCCTGTTAGTCGATTCTCAGTCTACCCCGTTTTGCAGTCCCGATCTCTGCCAACTTGTTAATTCCGGCTATTAAATGAGATTTTCTGACAAAATATATCAAATAATACAACACAAGTATACGTTTCTAAAACGCCAAACAAAAATCCCAGATCCGTCTATGCCCATTAGTGTTGGGTGGATCTACTGTAGGTTCGGCAGAAATTGTTTCCTTTTCTGGCAAGTGTCGAACCTCGTCCTTCGGTTTCATAGTTGAGTTCTCTGACAACTACTCTACCCCTATATTATAAACACATAATTTATTAGTATGAATACATTATTCTGTCGTTGTTAACAAATAATAATGGTAACTCATCCAGACAAGCCGAGTTGATTCAAGAAGAAGAAAAAAAAGTATGACAAACGTTTATGAGGGATCCTTCAATGAGACAAGCATGGAAATGGCAGTCGTATACAAATGGACAATGTTTAATTACTCGAAATGAGATTCTAAAAGATAAACGAACAAACGTTGATTAGAATTTATAACAAAAAGATGTGTGTTGTTTCCTGGCATTGTATACGCGGGGCGAGGTACGCCTTGAAAACCTAGCTAGTGTTTAGTTTGGTCTCATTGTGCGGACCCGGCCCTCGATTCATTCTGCCGTACACTTCAGCCATACCTGCCCTTAAGCCTATACCTGCTGTACCTACAACTTTCTTATGAGCTGCATTGACATGGAAACAAGTTTCATGTCTGCATCGTTTGTCCGCTCAATTATAAATGGGCAGTTGGTTATAGAATGTAAGAAGAAAATGTTTGACAGTCAGGATTCAGGAAGGCTCCTCCAAGAGCTTTAGAGCTAATGAACCTTCCAAGAATTCTCGAGAAGGACTGAGACTGAAAAGTAAGCAAATTTGATACTGGATAGACCTCAGGCTTAATCGATGGCATTGCATATGCTAGATCGGGCAGACCAATACATTACCACACAGTAATAATGGCAGGGCGCAATGCATTTGAGCGTGAATTTTCTATAATTTCTTCAAAGAATAATTTTTTGTACAAAACCAAATATATTATTTTTTTTGAAAAGCAAAGCAAAAGCAAAGTTATAAAAGATTTGTCTCATTTTCGTTGCAGAAGACTACTTCATGCATCATTTAGGGTATTTTTAATTTTAGGTACCTTAGCATTATCATAAAAATTGTAATAATTTATTAACAATAAAATTTCACGTAAAATAGATAACATGAAAAAAATAAAAACACAAAAATTAAAAATGCCCTATTGTATGATGCCTGAAGTAGTCTTCTACAACTTAAATGAGCCAAATCTTTAATAACTTGCATAGTTAATTAAATAAAAAAATAAGAATTGTAAGCATGTAAGCATTAAATAGTATGGTAGCACATTACATAATTAGGGTATAACTTATTACATTGTACAATACTACAAGTAGCCTCAAATTTGAACAAAAAAAATTGTAAGAAATTCCAATGTATAAATAATGACCATTTAATTCAAGGCAACATATTATTATGTGAAATATTGTTTAGCTATATGACTTTGCTATTTTGCTCAGCCGTAATCATTTGAAATAAAATTGCTTAAAATATGAAGAAGAGGTCAATAATGGGCTATAGTTTATAGGACGCGCCCAGGCATGTCACAGAGGAGCAACATAGAGTGTAATAAGGGGCCGCCGCCACCTTCTGGATTACATACACTAAATCAGCCTGGAGGGAGGCTGGCCAAGCCTCTCCAAAACCTGGATAATTCATTTTCAGGTACGACAGCCGACGGACGGACAAGTACCGACTATGTCTTGGAAGAGACCCTCATGCCATATCAACCTGATTTTTTTATTAGGTACTATATCTGTTATAAAGAGTTCCAGCGCAGTGAAATATATTTCAGACATTGGCCCGCTATGTCATTTGGACAACTTATGAGGTTCATCTAATTTATTAGATGCTATGGAGGTTTAACACATTTCGTAAGGTTTATTTCATTTCCACAGTCTGCGTAGTTATAGGTAAATTGACAAGTGCTCCAAAATGTCATGTTCCCAAAAAAATATTCTTGGAGATGTTCCTGTATCCAGGCTTGTTCCTAGGCCTACTAGATAATCATGATATTGTGTCTTCATAGATAAAAAAAGGCCAGTTTTCTGTTAGGCGGGGTTTCCACCGACCGGCTAGGGCTAAATACAAAAACGGTGACGTGGTAGCAGACATTCAAGACTTAGGTGGGGTTTCCACCGACCTCGCTTTGCAGAATGCAAGTGGCATTGACGGAAATGTTTGTTCTACTCTATGCCATAGTTAAAATTGATGAATGATCATACAGTTAAATCACAAACAAACTAACTAAAATTAAAAAATAGCGTCATGGGATATGTTAATTACAAACATTTTAATAGATTTCTATAAAACGAAAAACAAACATTTCCGTCAATGTCATTTGCATTCTGCAATGCGAGGTCGGTGGAAACACCGCCTAAGTCTTGAATGTCTGTTACCACGTCACCGTATATGTATTTAGCCCTAGCCGGTCGGTGGAAACCGCGCCTTAGTCGCCTTTTAACTCAAGAACGGTTAGCTATATGATTTGTTGAATTAATCATCGCCCCGACGAAACAATGAGCTACTAAAATATAAGAAAAATATTTAATAAATAAAGATATATAAATATATAAAACAAAAGCCAAACTAAAGCACCAGTACGAGTGAACCCGTACATGTTTTCCTAATCATCAATTAACATAGGTACTGTAATAGTTCCTTGGTAAATAATTGTCCTGGGGTTTGATTTCAGTTTAGGTTAAAATTGTTGAACCAGTACTCTCGAAAGGTTGTTGTTTTGAGTCCCACTTTTGCTGCACTTCTTGGTCGCATGCTTCGGAGGGTATATGTTAACCCTATCCTAGTGTAAGAGAGGGCTTCGTAGCCCTAACTCCGCTAGGTTGGCTTACTAATATAACATAAGTCATTATTCATTTATTTATTTAATTGTGGGTGTGAGATTGATGCTTCTGAATTTGGACCTCCAGTAGGTAGTATAGTAATTAGGCTTACTGGTGGTATTTGTGCAACAAGCGAGGCCACCTAGCTTGCGGGGAAGGTACGGTATATTACACCGGTGACAGTCCGATTGAAATTCAATTGAATCTGATATTGAGTTTTGACCAGGTATTTATTAACAAATTGAATTCGAGCCTGAAATGCCACTTTGCCGACAATGTGCCTGGTAGTCTTTCCTTAAGGTCGGCCTCATTGTGAGACACGTCTAGCGATAGCTTTCAACGCGGTGGCTTTTGCCGTCTGCTATCGCATCATTCATCAACAAACCATATTTATTTCTTTTCTGTTTACACTTTGGCATAATAATGCCAGTGTCGTGTCTTTTCTTGGTACACAGGTGTGCAGAAGTGTCCTCAAGAATAACAGCCCTGAATGATTTTACCAGTTCCAAATGCAACAGTAAACACTAATGCCATCCGCAGCACACTGAGCTACTGGAAAGTAACTGATTACTGATACGACTTATTACTGACCAGTCCACTTTGGGTAACCTCCTTACTATATTGTAGTATTATATGGTATATATAACACTGACATTAAATTAACTTTGGTTAAAGAGGTAACCACCTCGTTATAACCTCCTTCGCTGATCGCTGATCGCTACTGATCACAGACCCGACTGTAGTGGTCACCAACCAGTTACTAACCAATTTGCTAGCAACGACTGGTCATCTTGGTACACGTGATTTCAGTTTCCAATTTCCTGAGGGCTGATGAACGACCAAGAAGTGAACTTGTTGGTGAGGAAATTATAAAAACGACCCTTTTTATATATTTTTCAGCTTCCAGGCCTGGCTACTCCAAGAAGCATGAAATCGAGAAGGCTTGAATTGACTTTGATTGTTTAATCTTCTCCTTCTCGGTCTAAAGTAATAATACAAAGTAATAATACACTGGTGGAATCACTGTCACCCAAAGTCGACAAAACGACACTGTTGTTATGGTTCTATTTGATCATATAGGAGACAACCAAATAGAACGACTATCATTAATATATGAGGACAATTAAATTAAAGCGACTTCGGTGGCAGGGTGGTTGTACTGTGCGAGTCTCTACCAGTGCCGGATTTATATTTTCTATGAGTGTAAGCCACTTTATTTCCGCCACCCCATGTACATACCTTTCTAAAATTATTATTTAAATAAACGAATGAAAGTTAATTATAATATTATTAATTTATTATTAATTTATTATTATTATTATTAATTTATTATTAATTTATTATTATTATTATTATTAATATAATTATTATTAATATTATAATAAGTTAAACGAATGAATTAGTCATTAAGAAAGAGCTAGAGCGTAAAAAAGAAACAAGATACAATTTTTTACGGGCCTTTTTAAGACTGAGTGTTCAAAATTCACAATTATCGTACTTTTTGGACGAAATTAATTAATTGCTCGTTCCACAGCCACAAAGATATAAAAGGGAACAGATGAAGAAATCTTAAAAAATACGAGCTTTCTGTGAAAGCTGTCTATTTCCCTTACAGATTTACAACTGTGCTACAAAATGGGTTTAAGGCTCTTTATCCAATTTTTTTAAGGTAATAATATTTCAGTTCAGAAAATATAAACTTCCTGCGATAACTTGGATTTTTTATGAGTTTTTTATCTGTTCACTTTGTTATCTTTGTATCTGTGGAATGAGCAATAAATTATTTTCGTCAAAAAATCAGCAAAATTTCTTGTTTACAAAACATTTTGAACTCTCAGCCTTAATAGCAATATCATTTATAATCAATCTATATCAAGTGACCGTCCCCTGAAATCTGCCGCCCCTACGACGCTACCACCCCTAGTAGTAGTATGGTTGGACACAGTCCCAGGCCACGGTGTGGGCCCATAGGACTCCAGTGGACCTCCTGATTATAGTGAATTCCGAACCACTTGGGAAACACAGTGAAGTCACACGATTAGTTCGGAGGTGACCAGGACAAGTCCTACCATGTTTCCCTACCGGCACTGTGCACACGACCAATTTATCTGCAGCTTTGAAACTGCTCTGGTCCGCTGGATTCAACTTGGTATGGCGGCCGGCCTACCGCCCCTAGGTCGCAGTCTATACGGCCTATTTATAAATCCAGGACTGGTTTCTACACACCTTGTGATCGGATACCTATAAGGTTACTTAGTTAGACGATTGAAGAGAATAATCGGAGACATTCAATGAATAATTGTTTGATGTAAATATACATTTAAAAAAAATTTTCAGCACAACACTGTTGAAGGTTCTGTATCCATGACTACACTACGAAACTACAGATTCGGATCACTAGTGAGTAGTCTCGTGTGTAGAATAAGTCAGCAGTGACTGGTTAGTGGCCCAAAGTTTCCAACCAGTAACCAGTTAGTTTCTTTCGTGTTTCTTTCGCGTGCAGATGGCCCGAATCCTAAACAGGCAGAGAAATGTAATTTCAAAGTTGAAAATGCAAGCGCAGATTTTCTAATCACACTTTGATACCTTTAATTTTCAAAAGTGTTAAAAAAACATACCGTAGCCTATGTGTGCTAGGCCAATTAGACTTCGTTGTCCCTTTAAGCTTTCATTTTTTTTTAATGAGCGTTTTTAATATAACGACTAATTAACAAGTTTGACCCTAGTTAAAGTAATAAATCAGAAATTCGTTCAACAACGATAGTGGTACTCATTAAGAGAAGTCTCTAACAGGTTCAGAAACTGAAACAGATGTGGCTGGCCGACAATAATGCCTAAAATATGGATTAAAAACAGCAAATCTTCGGCCAACTAATGAGCCAAATTGAACTGAACAGTGCTCACAGTCAGGTCTCCACCTCTTGACTAACCACCACCTAATTTACGAGGAAATTAGTGTTAAAATGCATAATAGATTGTTTCATGCCAATAAATAATGCGAGTGCTAGTTGAGATATGGGAACCAATTGATTTTAGCCAAGGCGTGAGATTGTAGCGTTGGAGGCATCATAAACTGCCCTATGCAACTCTGTCCATAGGATAACGAGGGATTTTTACTAGCCCGAAGGGTGTTTTATTTATTTTGTTCTTCACGCCTTATCAATTATAATAATAACTACGATTGCCTTTATTATACGGGTACGTTAATACGACGTGAGACATATAGAGGCAAAAAATACCTCTGATCTTTCTCACACCTTGTATCTTATAGACTTACACGTAATGGCATGGTATATTTCTAGTCAGCAAACCAATTATTATTATATAGAGGCATTTCATATTTAGAAGGAAGGAGAAATGAAGATGTCCCACTCAATGCCGTATACTTGAAGGACTGCAGCATATAGGTACAAAATTAATGGCTGCGCTTAAATGGTTGTCTTCTTGGACAGATTTAGGGTGGAGGGCCAGACAACAGGCTAAGGTCCATATTCGAGGAAAAATGGCGAAACTGCTGGTATACGTACAAGCCTACTCAATGAATTATGAATTTCCAAATTATATAGTCTACAGTCCAAGCGAATGCTGAGTGACACTTGAGCAGCGGCGGATCCTGAAATTTCTCAAACCTTGCTTTTTGGCTTCATATATTAAAGCCCATGGGCGCCGAGTTGCGAAAATTATTGGTATGGCCCAACATTGTCCAAGGAAATCTTATTTTGGGGGGGAAGGAGTCAATTTGCCCCCCCCCCTCCCCCAATAAACATAAGGCTTCACTCTGTACCTATCATTTCAATAAAAATAAATAATAGTCTAAATAAAAATAAAAAATTTATCAAAATAACTTACAACTAAAATATGAGGTAGTTATTCCTAAAATTATTGGTATGGCTCAGCAATACCAATATGAATACTGGTATGGCCCGGGCCATTCCAAACCTCATGGAACCGGCGCCCATGTTAAAGCCCGTCTGTTTGCGTTGCAAATAAGAATTGTATATAAATGTATTCGATTAATCTTTTCAATCGCCTCACTAAATACCTAATAGGTACTTGTGTCGAGTTGCGACACGTCTCCGACCGCAAGGTGTGTGGAGACTCGCACAAGTACCAGCACACTGCCACCGAAGTCGCTATTGTCATTTTTGGGGTGCCGTTTTTGCCAGATAATATTGCCAGGAGGATTCCCCACCGGAGCAATGTAGCTTATTAATGCGAAGAAGCCGGGAAGAAAACTATTTTGCTTTTTTGTACCAATGATAATTGGCCAAGAAAATATATAATCATCGTTTAATCACATACATATCAATCAATCAATCAATTGCATATAATATATGCACATTACTTTTGGTCGATCATCAGTCCTTATCAGAACTAAGCCTGATGATGGGAGTAGCACCCACTCCCGAAACGTCGCCCCTTTCCCCTAACTGCGGGCCCCACCCTAATTGTTCGATGACTTTGAGGTCCTTGTCTCTAAAGACTTTTAACACAACATGCAATGTAAGTCCAACTAACCCTTAGTTAGATATTTGTCGTATTTAGAAACTTGGTGCGACGGGGCATACTGAATGTCGAGAGGACGCGACGGTTAGATGGACTGCAGACCTTCGTGTGGGTTGAAGGAAGTCCACTATTGAATAATTGTGGCACGCGCTCTTGATTCAGACTTCCCGTTGAACCAAGATTATGTCGGTAATTGTTGTCGATAAAAACTAGCATCTGCCAGCTACGTGCCGACTTTTATTTGTTGGGGAGAAATTATATTACGGCGATACCGCCACAAGTTAACTTTTTGCTGCATGAGATAGATGGGAACGATTTTTCGCACATTACGGTACACATTACAAATACATTGAGGAGATTTATCAGTTATAGGTTCCCTAATTTGATAATGTTACTGTAAATCAATGTATAAAATATACATATCGTATAGGGCCCCTTAATTTCGCCTGTTTCATTACGTCAACGGTAAGCGTGTCATAGCTTGTCCATTATCGCTTGTAGCCGGTGTAGGTTAAGATCGAGGTCGCATACCAGTTTGTCAATGGCAAAAAGTTCATACAAATACAAAAATACTACAAATAATGTCGGAAATCCGAAATCATATTTTGAACTTCTCAATTGATAAGCTTCAAAGATGTTAATGATGAGGCACGTGCTAGAAGTTATTTGCTTCGCTTAATAAGGCGGGGTTTCCACTGACCTCTCATTGCAGAATGCACATACGTTGACGTGGTAGCAGACATTCAAGACTTAGGCGGGGTTTCCACCGACCTCTCATTGCAGAATTGAAATTTGAATTTTTCTTTTTATAGAAATCTATTAAATTGTTTGTACTTAACATATCCCATGACGCCATTTTTTAATTTTAGTTTGTTTGTTTGTGATTTTACTCTATGATCATTGATCAATGAGGTTCTGTAGAGACAGTTTTGGTCACAATGTTCGCTGACGACTAACCGATATCCATATTATTCAAAATGGCCGCCGTTTGCATGCGAAAACTAAGCTCTTAGCATCTAATTAATTCTTTTAATATTTTTATAATATTTCTACTATGCCTGGACCTTATTTCGCTGCATATAATTTAATATATATATATATATTCTCCATGATTTATAGAAAAATATCACTTTAAAATAATACGTAATTAAAAATCATTTTAAAATAGTATTGAGGCTTATGGAAAAATCAACGCTTTGATATAATTGCAACTGGTGCTGCCATCTACAAAATGACGCCACACAAATGAACCCCATTTTAACTATGGCATAGAGTAAAACAAAAATTTCCGTCAATGTCATTTGCATTCTGCAATGAGAGGTCGGTGGAAACCCCGCCTTTATTAATGATATCTGCTACCACGTCAATGTATGTGCATTCTGCAATGAGAGGTCGGTGGAAACCCTGCCTTAGCACAAAACCCTGTCCCCATTGAATGACAATGGAGACCACCTGCTTAGCTGATTACAGCAAGTGAGCAAGAAGACACGAGCTCTCTGTTTGAGCACAACACATAATTGTTGATGGACTCCTTACAAAATGCAAATGGGTATAGTGTAGCCCGAATGAGTGGCCATTGCTCATTGTGTGCGGGCGGGATTGTCACTTTTCCAGTCCTAAAGTAAACTACAGAATCAATTAACTTAAAATACGGGTACGCCTCGACCTGGAGCGTCAAATAGATGGTTGTACGCGCTTGGCAATTACCAGCCCCGTATACTCTCTAACAAGCGAATCTCTGTTTCTTTATTCAATATCCCCTTATGACCGTGACGTACTGCGGGAGGGTCAAACATCATAGGCATTATTCTAAATTTAAAATACTTGTTCTGTAAATTATTAGTCTTTTTCATCGTTCGCTTTGATTTATTGGCTGAGATTTTGAGATCCGTTTTAATTTTAACGCCATTAGTTGCATGATTTTTCATTGATGACTGCTTACAATGGAGTGGTGCCCCCGGGGTCAGAGCTAAGTCTTCTTCCCCGCCACTTATTTAGAGTCTCATTCAGAGCCTGTCTATATTGTGTGCTTGTGGTAGTATTTTCTTGATCTTATTCCGTTTCAGGATTCGCGTCTTTATTCCATGCAGCCTAGGATTTTGTATTCGATTAGAAATTTATATTTTCTCCTCACCATTAAGCATTACAGTGATCCATAATTGGTATTTATTATTTATTAAAGATGATTTTCACCATTCTAGTATAACTAGTTGAAAATACCGGAATTTTAATAATGGCGAAATTACTCTGTCACAATATTTGAGTAATTGAATCAAAAATATTCTTTTCTTCATACCAAAATCTTGCTTTGAAAAGTACTCTGTTTTGTTTTATTACCAAATTTAGCACCAAAACCATGCCTGAAGTTAAAAAGCATCGATAGAATGGTTCTTCCAAAAACAAAAATGTTGGGAATTTGTAATTAAAATTGATCTAATTTTATTTTTTACGCCTTTAACCAAACGATCAAGGGCGATGCAACCTCATGAGTTTTGCATTAATTACTAAGTAGCCTACTATAGTACAATATACATGTGAATAAAAAAAAATAGGTGTAGCTGGAATTTTTAAGTAGTTTTTTTGTGGGGGGGGGGGGGAAATAAAAACCCCTCTAGGAAGTTATCCAAAAATAGAAAAAAAAATAGGCAATATACTTGTAAACCTGAGCCGAATTTAATCAAATTCTATCTCGTCATTTGGCCCCAAATCGAGTCATAGACCTTGACAGACAAACCAACATATAGACATTTCATAAAAATCTTTTTTTTTTTTGTCCATTGGACCTCAAAACGTGTAAATCGGCTGGAATCTCGAAATCTGTTTTTCGACCATTACAAAACTTACTTTATTCTAACGTATATAGGGAAGCAAAAGTGGCCTTTATAATATATATGTATTAGGCCCATAACCGATTAATTGCTGTCATTATTCTTATGTTACATTATTATATAATTTACGTATATTTTTCTATGTATATTATTCTTTTACAATAATAATTCGGAGGGCATGTAAAGCCGGCGGTCCCGGGCCTTTCTAGTTGAGTGTAAGAGAGGGCTTTATAGCCCTAACTCCGCTAGGTTGGCTTAGTAATAGAACAAAAGAAGCCCTTATTTATTTATTTATTTAATAATGAACAAATCATACTTTTGACATTTATGCCTTTCACTACTCTGGATACTGTGGCATGTTCATTATGAGAGCAAATCGTAATCCACCACATAATTATGTTATGCACAAAGTCAAATCTCTCATAAAATGTCGATCATCCATCTCGATTGATACAAAGCTATGCTTCCTACATTTAAATGCACATCACCCTAACACCGTTTTGCAACCGATTTTGGAGGCTAGAGTTTGTTAAGTTTACGCCTTACAAAAACTTTGACCAAACAGTATACAAATGTAGATGAGCATTTCTCTATCTCTTTTACTACTTACTTATCTCTCTATGAATGATATTTTATGAGAAATTTGACTTTGTTGAAAAAACGTCCAGTGGGGTGTTCGGTTTTCACTTAATTGTATAGTGGACTGGTAATGCACATTCTTGCTTGTGCGCCTTGGCTGAGTGTGACGGCTGGTGCCTTACCTCTTGATCATGTCCCCCGGGGCCAATTCCATGGTAATTTAACACTAGGGTAATTGACGAAAATTCTACCCTGTCAGACATGTTAAAAAAGTAAAAAAGTAGATTTTATTTCTGATAGGCAGACAGGTGGAGAGCCCAGCCTGACTGGGTACCTGTAACGATTTTAAGGTGCGAGAATGGCCCAAGGAAAGTCGGACATTGAAAAAGTAAAATTGAATTGTTACTTGTTCAAGTTCCATGTTACACCGGACTCGGCAAATAGAGTATTTGTTGTAGTAGCTCCTTCAACTGAATCTGTGTAGTATATAAATTACAATATATTGCTTTGTTGCTAGGTAACTTGGTCATCCGAGTGACTAGTTTGGTTTTTGAAAAAATAACGGACTTCCAGTCTGATCGTTAAAAGTTTCTGATTGAATATTAAATAAGGTTTACCAAAGTTAAAGAACCGGTCAGAGTTTACTCGAACATGCTTCCCAATTTATCAAAATTAGTAGATAGAGAAAATGAGTTATTTCATGGTAAATAATTTTCCTATAGTTAAATTTCCGATATCTCGGGGGGGGGGGGGGGTTGTCCACCAGGCGGCACTGGAGGTGAGATAAATTCTAGATAGGTCAGACCAACACATTACGGCACCACACAGCAATTATGGCAGGGCACGCAATGCATTTGAGCGTGAATTTGCTTTCATTTTTTTTTTTTTTTTTTTTTTTACACAAAACCCAATGGTTTTTTTGGAAACTTGGACACGTTACTCAATCTAACGCCTAAAACATGGCTGAAGTTAGAAATCATCGGTTTCGGAGAAAAACTATTTTTTAGTAATTTTTCATTAAAATTTAGTTATTTTTATTTTTTTACCCACAGAAGCAAACTATCCAGGGGCAAGCGACCCCCCGCATTTTATCAAAATTAATAACAATACAATATATGTGAATTAAAAAGAAATCGTTGGAGCCGTTTTTGAGGAATAATTTTTTTAGACGCTTTTTTTTATTTTTTTTGGAAGAAAACCCCCATATTGAGTTAGCCCAAAATAAAATATGATATGATTTTTATAAACCTACATGCCAAATTTCATTCAAATTAACCGAGTAGTTTGCCCGGAAATCGATGAACAGTCAGACAGAGCGACAGACAGACAGACATTTCGTAAAAACCACTTTTTTGGGTTCCTGGGACCTCAAAACGTGTAAATCCGTTGAAATCGCGGAATCGAAAATTTCGACCGACACAAAGCTTTCCTTATACTACGTATAAATTGGAAAGCAAAAATGTTCTCTCACTCTAATTAATTAATTAACTAAACAAAACTTGAAAATAATAAGCAGCTGCTTTTGCCAGTGTGTGATGTCATTTTATGTTGGTCCCTCGGAAATTCTAACATGACGTGTCTAGAGTATTATATGCTCGAAAAACAGCACATACCTATTGCACCCCGTTCCCAGCAAATTTTTTTTTTCTTTCGAACAATTTTTTTTCAGTGTCCTATATGACATAACCGTAGCCCACATTTCACATTGTTTACCAAATTACCATAAAGGGTGACTGTGTCAGTAACGGACACTATTAAGCAATTTTCGTCAGTTTATAAAATGTATATTATATAATATAATAATAATAATAATAATATTAAATTTTAACATTGACAGTTTTCTGACTTGAGGATTCAAACGTGGAATAATGGTAGGCAGGCTTGTTGGTTACAGAATTTGTAGATCAATAGGGAGTAGGAGTAGTATAAAAATAGATAAATTTAACTTAATATTATATTATAAAATATATTATACATAAATATATTGTATAATATGTTATTTGATATTATCAAACAATAGTCATTTTGAATCCCAATAATTTTTTATCATTATTAAACTGAAACAAGAATAGACTATTATATAAAATCTTAATAATAAGAACTCAGTCACAATTGATATTTTTAACAAGATTATAATAGCTTAGTAAATATTACGTAAAACACAAAACAGGCTCGAACTTATGTCATCGTCGAAACCGGTCGTGTTTTTTTATTTTACGTAATATTTACTAAGATCCGGCTGAAAATATTAATTCAAAATGTTACAAAGTTAAAAGGCGACGATTTTAATTAGCCACCGCTGACACTAGAATATGTTATTGAGGTGACAAAATGTGCACGGGTGCCTGTCCATGATAACTAAATAAGTGAAACTTTCTAAAGTAAATTGACTCGAGTTTTTACTCAATGCCTGCTAATTACCGACATTAAGCCAGTGGAAGTACTCGTACATCAAATCACGCCTCTAATAGCTTTAATCAACATATTCAAATTTTTATTAATTATCAAATTTTAATATTTAAAAGGAGGGCATTAAATATAGAATGTGTTTTGTCATAATTGACTGGCCTAGCAATAAATTTACTGCCTGCTAGTTCAAAATTTGATGAAAACATACAAATTAATGAAAAGTTGAATTTCCACACTTATGAAAAACAATTAATAAACTCCTTTTTAATCATACTTTCAATTTTCAATTAAGATTGATGAATAGTAATTAAGAGAATATGGTGTTAAGTTGATTGCTTTGATTGACTAGGATCCCAATGCTGATGGGCAGCCTACGTGTCATAACTCAAAAGTTTTTAGTCCAGGCTTAAATGATTTTCAGCAATTTATCAAAATAATGTAACATTTCTTCTTTGCTTTTATACATTCAATAGATTGTGGCACTTCTGTATATTGTCAGCCATAATCATACTCTATTTCATTACTGTATCATTATCGTCATCATCATCATCATCATCATCATCCTTATCGTGGTCGTCATCATCGTCGCCATCATCGCCATTGTGATCGTAATCATCGTCGCCATCGTGGTCGTCATCATCGTCGCCATCGTCGTCATCGTCATCATCATCATCATCATCATCAACATCACAATCATCAACATAACAATCACCATCATTATCAGCATCAATGATCAGCTCCAGTAGCCACGGTGTGAAAGGTGAGCCTCCTTCACTGCCTCCTGTCATTCTATTTCTGATTATTTCCTCTGGTACTAGTCCCTCACTTCTAAGATCGTCCTCCTCTGGTTTCTGAACCTCTTTTTCTTGTTCACCAATTTTTTGAACTGGCATATTATCTATTCACTTTACGAGTTCGAGTTCAAAAAGCGTTTAGGCATAAAGTAGAAAAGATTTTGATTAGCTTATGGGGGCTTGTAAATGGAACTACGTTAGTGTATGCAGCTCTGAATTTCAAGGCACATCCGGGGTACAACCAGGCGCCCTAAACGGCATTTCGACCCAGTCCCACTAACCGTGCTTAGAAATACTGGCATAAGGACATGGGAGTGCCTTCTCACTGCATAACAAAAGCCACGGTAAAATTATACTGAATTAAGTTAAGCAGTAAGGGGCACCCCTATGTTCCAATGCATAGAAGAGCGCCGGTATTCCTCACGAAAACTGTTCTAAACGTGGTTACTTAGAGTTGCCTTAGTACTTGTGGGATTTTACTAACTGACTCTAACGGGGCCCATTACGTTCCGGGTGTCTACCAGCGTAACTGATGGGCCTATACCCAAACTGGACCTGAGTTAAATATGCTCACTAACTCAGCCACCTTACGTTCAACTCCGCTCATCTCATGCCCTGTAATCTCGGTTTGAAGAAATAATTAAATAAATGATTGTATCAGGCAAATAGGCGTGAATTCTTCACTGTGTTACTCAACGGACCAGGTTCCATGCCAGTGATTAAGCTCACAGTTAACGGCGGGCGTGGAGAGATCACTCAGTGTTGTTTGAAACAACCTTTTTTTAAGTCAAGATAAACACTATAAAAAATTAAGCGTTGTAAATGTAATGGTAATACGAGCAATAACTAAGCGTTATCGTAGTTAAAAATTAGTATCTTCTGAAAACTTACGATCATATGCAAGAATTCAGGTTCGGGAACCATTTAACTTTGTTTCTGAATAAGTCTTCTTGCTGACAGTGGTATTGTCATCGCCCACAATGGTTTGCGAGACCTGAAGTGAAAGGTCGTAGGTCTGAGAAATGTTTTAAAAAAAAATAGTCAGGCGTACGCATGTAGATAACACTCACGTTTATATTTTACAGATGAAGACATAATTATTACCAAAATTCCCCCTAGGAAATTTTTTTGAATAAATAGGCGCAAATTAGTGGGTTTTTAGTGGGTAAACCCCCTGACCTACAGCTTTAGCCAGGTTTAGTCAGCCCCATCCCCAACTTTGAAGTGAAGGAGGCTTGGCAACCCCTCAAATATTTTACAGACTAAAATTTTGTTTGTTTGGCACTATAAGCTACTATATCTGCCCTATGGGCCCATACCGTGGCCTGGGATTGTGTCCAACCATACTACTACTTTATGATAAGATAACATCTGTCTTGCCACATCTTATACGTAGTAGATACCAAACAAATATTCAGCACTCGAATGGGAAATGATATGCCTATCAAACAAATTTTACACACTCATCAGAATACGATATCCCCTAAGCTAAAAAAAAATTAAATATCCGAACGCGGCTAACACCCAGTTTTAACAATTCAGCGCTCCTGTAATACGAACTATCCAGGATTTTTAAAATACGAGAAATCACAAGAAACTGCCCAAATTAGATTTTCTTTATGAGATTGATATAAATATGACTTTTGATTTCACTAGAGGACCAACTTTAAAAAAAAATGGCGTGCCAAGACTCAACAGTCTGTACAATTAGGCCTACTATAGCGCAGACTGATCAGATGGTTGAATGAAGTGAACTGAACGGCTTCAAAAAGCTATTTAAAATTAGTGACAGTAATTACGAGTAAGATTATGATTAAGGATATATTAACGTTTTATGGTATGCCATAAATTTTCAAAGAATTACTTCTATTTAAATTAAAGCGGTGAGGAATTAAGTTTCTGGAAGGAATAGGCTTATGAAGGTACGGTAAATTTGGAAAAAGAGAAGACAGAGGGGATTGATGCCATCGGTAATTAACAGCTTAAATAACACTCATTAGGGAGTGAGCAGCACAGAAACACTCAGAATTCATTAAGAGCTTGCCTGAACATAAATTAAACCGAGAAAGCCACCTTACCCTTAATTGGAAATCACTTAAAGACAGTTGTTGAGGACTACACGAAGCAAGTGTGAGAAAACTCATTTACACAGCTTCTTTATTCATTGATTGCGAAAACAATCAATGGAAGTGCATGCGGTACATGTACAATACCCGTACTCTAACTGCCAATTTCCCCGGCTATCTTGAAGACTTGAATGAACATATTATATTACAACAGCTACCGGTACATGATTTCTACACGGGATTACCGATCAGTGTCCACAAAAGTTAGTTTAGAGAAAAACTAATTTTAAAATTTGACCCTGATCATTTTTCCCGTACATAGGGAAAATTCAAACCCCTATAACTCAGTACCCTAAGCGTTTTTGGTCATTTCGACTGAACAGGCAGATTTTTCATGAAAAATCTCGTCGAACAGTAGTAGAAGCTGCGAATGTAGAAATTTTGGACCCTGATCGTTAGTCCCGTGTGATCTTCATATATTTTTTTTAATTATTTGGCGCGAGCAAAAAGCTTCATAATTATGATACGGTTGAAACCAAAATAAGCGTCCCAGGATGCATAGGGATATGGGGACTGAAGTGGGACTTTCCGGCAGGCCCCAAAAATATTAAGTAGGGTACATAAGAATGACATTTAACAGAGGGTTAGTTGGACTTACATCACCTGCTGTGTTAATATTCATTATAGGCAGGGGCCTCACAGTCACCGAACAATTAGGGGGGAGCCATTACGCTATTCCCATCATCAGGCTTAGTCCTGAGTCTCCCCCCCCCCGTAATATTTGCAGTGTGCAATACAATACATACACAATACCTGTAGATACCTCTTCAACCAAAGTTAATTTAATGTCATCAGTGTTATATATATACCATATAATACTACAATGTACCTGTAGATAGAATGGATTTTTATGTTATATTGAGGTTACCTCACCTCGGTGACGTCAGATAGAAAACATTTCTGGCTACGGTCTTGGCTATTTAATTAAGGCGTAAAAGGGGCTAATTTTCGCAGTATTATAGGTTTTCTAGTTACAGGTTATAGATATTTACAAGTGTAAGATACTCCTCAAACTATTACCATTAAATTATTAAAGTCTCGTATTGAAACCAATTAATTAATCTACCTGATGGCATCAGGCAGCAACAGTAAGACCGGAAACGGAGAGTCATTCATCTCAAGGTTCCATCAACCTTTAAAGAGCACCCCCTGGAGATGAACGGCCGTTGCTGTAATTGTAATTAGTAGATACCACCAATTGTGAAGCTGCCAATGGCTCTCGCTGACCCCTTTGAACTCCCCGAAATCATTCCAGTTGAGTTCAATTATCCCCTCACGTCCTTCAAAACGTAATTACTTACTCACTAAGTAGCCTCCCATTTTAACTCATTGATTGTTTTAACGTGAAATCCATTTACCATTACTTTGACGCCTAGGTTCCATTCATACTTCTTATAGAAGGAAAATATGACTAGCGGTTCTTTGTCACTATGTAAGAGTAATCAGTTCTACATTAGAGTGCAGAATTAATATGCAACAAGGGTTCGAACAACCCAAACATAATATTAAAACTAAAGGGGCGTCGAATCCAATGGCTGGGTCATGTGCACCGCAAGCAAGCGGAGAGGATGCCGAAGCTGGTTTTTGTAGACACCTGCAACCACCCTAGGTGTCCCGGTAGACCAAGGCTCCGATGGATGGACCAAGTGCTCGAAGATGTCCATGCCACCGGCACCCGAGACTGGTAGCTAGCGGTGGAAGATCGTCCGAGATGGGGTGGTGTAGTGGCAGCGGCCAAAAGTCCCCCGGGCATACCTAAGTAAAAAGTAAGTAAGTAAGTAAGTTCTAAAATAAACGTAACTTTAAACAGCTAAGGTATAGACTGTACAGCTTGGTGGATGGTAACTAACAATGCTAATTTGAGTAGTTCAAGATTAGGTAGATTTTTAGTTAGGTAATACTCCTACTAGCTCTGTTACGATAGCAGGGACCCATGGATTTTATTAGGAATAGACTATTGTAGAACGGTACTAACAGTAGTGTAGGATAAGGGTGGGGGGTTAAGACCCGCACCCGCCGTATTTTTACGACAAAATGTGCACCCTGTCTGACTTGTCTTGGTGAGATTATTTTTTTGACTGCACTAATAGTCATTGAGATCAGTTGACTTTAACTTATGAAAACAATTAAGAAAGTATATTTTCGACCCTTGAACTGTAGTTCCTGGCGGACTTCATGATTTTTTTCTTCGACGACTGGTTGGCAGCAGCTCCCTGCATATTATCCTCCAGCTCTCTCAGTTCTGCACCTTCCTCTTCTTTACGCAGCGGCGATATCGTAACCAGTGAGGTTTTACCGAGGTGCGATTATTGCTAGTTGAAAACTTATACCAATACCCCGCCTTGGGCTTGTGAAATACCAAGCCCAATGGCAATTTGTGGTTCTGCACCTTCCTCTTCCTCTCTTGGAACGCGTACGTTCGAGCTCCTGCATCCTTCTTCAGTTGATCCATGAATTCCTTCTTTGGCCGTCCTTTTCTATTGGGATTGGAATTTACACTAGGTATATATAGAATTGACCTTTACAGATGTGCAACATTCCACTGCATCGCAGCCTTCCCCGAAATAAAATCCTGATTAAAAGCCTGCTACTAACATCGATGGCCAGGTGGTAGCGTGCTTGCACTTGTGCAAGTCTCTACTAACCTAGAGACGACTGAAGAGGTTAATCGGAAACATCCATTAAATTGTTTGTTTGCGATTAACCTTTTTTTAACTAAAAATAAAAATAAATAAAAATACTGACAGTTTTCGAGAGAATACGAATTGCTAATACTGTCCAATTTTGTGTGCAGATATACGCACGAGGGTTTTTGTGCGGATTCTTAGCACGGGCCCTTCTGCTGCTTCTTCCATTGTTCATTAAAGAATTGATGCACGCGACGGCAAGCACTTGGACCCGTGATGAGTCTTCTTCTGCTTCCGCTCTTGAGTTACAAGTGACTGCCAGATGATGGAGAGCCCAATTCTTGTTTTGTTTTGTTTGTTTACATGGAATGAATGGGGCAGCGGTGGCTTCTGACCACCAAATGCCTCATTAACTGGACCGGACCTAATGAAATGTCCTGATTGTGCTATCTCCATTACACGAGAAAAGCGCTTCCCGCCGTTATCGTGCAGTTCTCACTGTTCTCGTTGAATTACAGCTGTCTCACAACCAGTCAAATTGAGATGTTACTATCATCAACGCTGCCCAGCAATGTGGCGCCGAAGAAGATGCGGTAATCGGTCTTGGCTTTCAAGGATTTGGGGGGGTCGCTAAGTAACCAGCTTGGTGGCAACTGACCAATTTCTTAATCAAAAGGGTTTCTGTCAACATCGCTTTAAATTGGTTTATTGTGGGGCAGCAGAACTAGAGACAACGGAATTCAGACTCCCGTTGCATTTAAAGTAGGTACCGCACTAAAATAATTTGTTCCCATACACGGTATGTGGACTTATTAATTAGTCTATTGTCTATTGTGATTTCCATTATCAATGAATATATATATATATATATATATATTTCTTTTTTAATCACACCATAGCACTAGGCTTCCGCCGTCAGCTTTCTTGCAGCCCAATACAACACATAATCTGGTGAACCTCTGCTACTGACAAGAGCCTGGCACGTCTTAAGATGATTTCCGTCCATCTCTTCCCGGGTGTCGCATAAATATTAATTGAAATATTACATCCCATAATGTCGTTCAAGCTTTTAGATTTTAATGGTTTTTAGTGTCTCCTTTTACAACTTTGCATGTGACTAAATCACCTTTTGTATACTTGCTCCTCAAATATGTAAATATACATAATAAATTAATTTTCTGTAATATGTAAACTGTAAAATTATACTTTGTGGGGGCCGGTGCTGTTTTTGGTAAAGCTACCTGACAGTTCTACGCGAATCTCGAACGGTTCCGTAGTAGCCAACGTGCTATATACTTACATTTATATTCTTCTTCTTCTTTAAATGCCTCTTCTATCGAAGATTGGCGATCATCATGGCATATTGGACCTTGGCGACTGCTGCTCTGAAAAGGGAAGTCGTGCTCCTGCGCCAAACCACTGCCTCAGGTTTTTCAACCAGGTTGTTCTTCTTCTGCCGGGAGCCCTCTGTCCTTCTGTCATCTCTTGGATTATTACGTCAAAAGGCGATACTTTCCACTCCTAATCACATGGCAGAAGTTACTTTTATATATATATATAGGAGATACCTTAGCTCACAGTTTCGTCGCTGATACTGCAAAATGTCGTATGTCACAAAATGCGATTTAAAGCCTTATTTGGCGTAAAAAACAAATGTATAAACCTTGTGGCAAACGGTTGCTTGTCAACAGCCAATAGAAAGGAAGGAATAAATAAATAACAATAATAAATAAATAAATAACAATAATAAATAAATAAATAAAATTAAATGAATTAAATAAATAAAAATAATTAAACAAATAAAATTGAATAAATAAAATAAAGAAAGACCGTTTTTTTTTTGCTCCCAAAAAGTATGCATATGCGACATTTTGCAGTATCAGCAACGACTTTTCCCTCCTCATCATATGGTAGAAGTAACTTTTATATGGGAGATGTTGTTTCCAACGCCTGCTTTCAGCATTTCTGCTTTAAGCAACCCTGTCAGCCTGGCGGGGGGAGTGAGTCTGTTTGAAAACTTGAGTCACCCTAAGGTCGGACTCCTTCATCTCGGGGGAAATGGAAGTTGATTGACAGGGTGGACCTCCTGATTATAGTGGACTCCAAACGACTTGGGGAACATGGTAAAGCCACACCATTAAATCGGAGGTGACCAGGACTCAACACGCACGTAGACTGACTGGTACAGCCTCAGCGCGTTATAACGTCCCATCATGTTCCCCTGCCAACGCTGTGCACACTACCAAGTTTGCCGCAGTTTGAAACATGTTCTGCTCTCATGGGAGATACCTTAGCTCACAGTTTCACACACCGATTACACAGTAATTGCCCCCATGGTGTATAATGCAAAGTTAGTAATTGTCACTCCAAGGCCCAGCCTCCAAAACTTGCTCCCTTACGTGACATTTTTCGAAATTTATGTACTTGTATCTTTCCATGTTTTATAGGAAATAATGAACATTGGTCGCTGTAAACCACACTTTAATTAAATGTTAACAGATTTATAAGATTCTGTAAACACTGACCACAGCCCTATAGCCGGAGACAGTTTACCCTGATCACTAAAACGATAGTTAATCTATTATACATCAAAGTTGAATGATGTAAATCTTCGGATACCCTGGAGCAGGTTTCGGATATTTTTTTTTCATTTCACACTCTTACCTGTTTCTTCAACACAACCATAGCATCGTAAGTTGCATTTACCCATTTGCATTTAAGTCAATGCAAATATTTTTCTGCATTTTATTACAATATTTTAATGTATAGTTACTTCATTAATGTACCTATTCATGATGTCGCCTTGTTCTTTGTTTTTACTTTTACATACATTTATTATTATTATTATTATTATTTTTATTAATAAAAGGTTAATGACATACAAACAATTTAATGAATGTATCCGATACTCGCACAATTACCACCTTGCCATCGAAATCCAATAAACGGATGGTGCCAAATAGTTCATCAAAAAGATGAAGGTCAGCTAGGCAAGAGTAATAAAAAATAAATTGATAAAGATATAAAATAAAATTTATTTACCCAATAAAATGCATATCCTATACAGAAAATTTGAGTACAATTAAAAAAATTCCTTTATGGCACAATTTTGTTTTACTAAATTAAGTAAAATATACAGTGGACATTAATCATCAGACTTTAAAGAAAAAACATTCTGTAGTATGGGTTAATTGTAAGAGTGGACGGAAAATTTGCCCATGTGGAAGATATAGACAATTTTCTTTCTTTCTTTCTTTCTAGCCCATATATTTATATACAATAACAATCAAATTATAAAAAGGAAACAAAAAATGAATGAAATTAATCAATAAATAAATAAGGGAATTTTTTATACCACATTATGGTGCATTAGAAACAGCCATTGCTTAATAGCCTATAATGTTTTTATTTGTAAAATGATAATTCGTGTATTTTCTTACTACTTTTCTACATTTGTAAAACAAAAGAACGCACATTCACTCACACCTTTGGTTTTTTTAGTTTTTTATTTAAGGACTTTTTATGGACCCAGGGGTTAGTTATAGTGGCCCATAGCCTATAGGTTCCTTGTCCAATGCCATATGCCATGGATTTCGAACATTATTTGTATTGTTTCCGTATGAATTTTTGGCCATTGGCAAACTGGCATGTACGTTCTCCCTGTCAACCTACACCAGCTACAAGCGATAATGAACAAGCTGAGACAAGCTTACCATTGACGCAATAAAACAGGCGAAAGCATGACTTAACCAAGTACAGATACGAGTCCACTCATACCTTACACATTGCAATGCATTTGTATATGTACAATAATTCAAAGTGAAAGTGACCACGAAGTTTATAAAGTATGGAACGGTACTTATTGGCACTTGAGTGGATTTGAACCATTATATACTGTATATCCGTATTAAAATGTAAAATATTCTGTTATCAATTGTTTTAATCAGTTTATAATTTGACAGTATTTATGGGAGCTACTTTTGTGATTTGTTGGAGCTGCTGTAATTTCTACCGCAAATTGGGCTGTTAGTCTGGCATCGCGCTTGCGCCTCAAGGGCATGTGCCATATGGAATGAGCCAATAAATTAGTTTACAATCATCTCATTAAGCATTCGCTGGAGCCAATCTCACGGCAAAACTGCACTGGTTACACCACCGTAGCCTTTAGGTCTAAGGAGAAGATGCATGAGCACAGGTTTCATGTCATTGTTGAGAAATCAGCGGAATACCGGCATTAATTCAAATTCTCCGTTCTCCTCACTTCTCCGTATAGTCACCATGGGCGTAGCTAGGATTGGATCCAGAGTGGGGGGGGGGGGGGCAGGTGCAAAATTTCGATTAAATTGATTGGTTTTCGCGGGGTTATTTAAATTTTCTTTAAAATTAACATTAAAATTGGATTTTTTTTATATATAGTTCTAATTTTCCGCACTTTTTTGTACTGCGTAAGTTCACCAAAGAAAACCCAATTCTTAACTCGTCAAGTCAAAAAACTAATTCAAATTCACTACCATGCAGTCATTTTCTCCCACATTCACACGCAGCCAATATACTGCATCTTTGAATATAGTTAGGCCTATACGTAATTTATCAAACTATTCCCTTGCCCATCCCTTCATACAAATTGACAAACATCCCCCTAATATTTATAAATTTGAAAATGGTTCAAAATTACAGTTATACTGTATAATGCCAATAATTTCGGACAAGGCCGTATATATGCAGGGGGGGATCTAGAGGTCCAGATCCCCCCCCCCCCGTCTTAAAAAATTAAAAATTACATGCTGCTTAAGATATTAAACATACTATAACTAATCATATACTGTACATTTGTTTTGTTCTTTCTATATTTCTACTTGTTGTATTTACCAAAATTCAGTTTTCTTAAGCTTGGTATAAACTACTATTGTAGCCTCGGGCGCTTATCCCATGCCTGCCACTCTCTAGAGTCTAGACTTTTGACCCCTACCCTCCCCCCCCCCCGTAGCCACGGCCTTGATTTTGGAATAATATACTGTATGTATATAATATTGCACTTACTCCGCCTACTATAGCAGGCAGACATCATAGTAACATATTAAGTTAAGTTAACTCATCAATATTTAGCGAGTTAAGAACACTCTGGAGGGTTAAACACTTGACACTTGACAAACACACGATATGTGGTATTAATGAGTAAAAGATTACTTAGCTGACAGAGATTGCAAGTGAGATGAGGCTGTTAATGACTCAATCAGTTATGTGCAGAATCGTGTAGAGTCTTCAAAGTGCTCTATGAGCTGTGTCCCTTGTCAACGAGGTGCTGGAAACACATGTCACCCATTAGCTATGTACCGTGAGCCGCATACTTTATTTCACCACCGTAGTAGACACCTTGCGTAATTTCAACAGGTACGGTACGGTACATCGCATATGCTAGTATTGTATACAGCAGGGGTTCCCAAACTTTTTTCTCCGTGGACTGTTAGATCATTTCATGATTTTCCGTGGACCCCCATGGCTGTGAAGGGACAATCGTTTAATTCTAGGACCAAGATTGTGCCTAAAATTACGTGCTAATATTTGATTAAATGTTTGGAACTGTATCTAGTGCCAAGACTTACTGTATTATATTTCAAATTTCCAATAACTCAGCTGTTTTATTTTCTTATTTCTTACTTTGGACCGTGGACCACCTGATATCTGTCTGTGGACCACCGGTGGTGGTCCACGGACCACAGTTTGGAAACCCCTGGTATGCGTGGTCGGCAACCAACAAGTTAGCCTAATTCTTTTTCTGAAGCTCAGACCTTTCCAAAACGATTGCAGAACGATTTTCACCACAAATTGAGCTTACGTGGTATGAAAATGAAATGAAATGAAATGAAATGAAATGAAATGAAATGAAATGAAATGAAATGAAATGAAATGAAATGAAATGAAATGAAATGAAATGAAATGAAATGAAATAGTTTATTTATTCAAGTGTTCAATTAATCAGGCAGTTTTAAATTTGTAAAGGGGGCTCCAAAAGGACTGGTTCCCATGCTTGGGAACTTTTTCTTGTGGTAAATAAGAAGCAACCGAAATCACAAACTGTACGTCATATTGTCACGGCAAAAATGTACCAAAGATAGCCCCTTCGCAACCTTAACATGAATATGTGTATGTCCATACCGTCACAGCTGAGAGTTCTTTTTTCTAGTAGGCTACTATTCTAATTTATTTTCCTTTTCATTTCAAAATGGTAAAAAATTAGAATTTTGCCGAAGCGAGCGCCACTACCCATAGCCCCAATTTGGCTCGCGAGCCACGGGTTGCCAATGAGTAAACACCGACAAACGAAGACTGGCTGACTGACTTTCTTACTTAACGTAGATTACGATTTTTTTCCAAATTTAAGCTGAGCCCTGCAGCATAATTATATTACTATTATACTGTCTAACCTAACCTTTTATGGAAATATAAATTTATTGTATTGTATTATTGTTATTATTACAGTATGAATTTTATGTTATAGTTAGTAAATTGATATACGACTCGAAAATGATTGAATATACAAAAATTTCTTTCCTGTTTATAAGTTTTTCTTACTTTTTTTCTTAGGGACTTTTTATGGATCTGGGCCTATAGGCTTCATAAGTATATATATAAGTATATATATAAGTATACTTATAGTGGCCCATAGGTTCTTTGTCCAATGCCAATGACCCCATGGATTTCGGACATTATTTGTTTTGTTTCAATATGAATTTTTGGCCATTGGCAAACTGGTTAACGTTCTCGATGTCAACCTACACCGACTACAGGCGATAGTGGATTAGCTGAGACCAGCCTACCATTGACGCAATGGAACAGGCGAAAGCGTGACTTAACCAAGTACAGAGACGAGTCTGTTTATTTATACGTTACTACAAGGAAAGCCTTGTTACGGTTAAAATTTTCGGTTTCGAGACTTCAATGAATTTACACCTTTTTGATAATCCTATACATTTTGATACAAATCTTGCCTTCAATTACAACGATGCACACTATTTTAGAACTCCTTTCCCTTCTCCGCCTCATAGCACATATTAAAATGTAGAGGATTATTTCTTCAAAGGGATGCGACATTTTTTATAGCACTGCAATTGATATTTCCTGTGGAATTCGACTTTGTATATAAATATAAAAATAATAAAAGAAATACTACAATAGGCAGCTTGCAGACGACATTCTTGGGCAAGTGTACTTTATTGATGTCAGTAAAGAAAGAAAAATAACGCTTTATGTATACTGCACCATAATGATTTCTTTATTGTGAAAGACAGAGAACATAATTAGAAAGGGTGTCGTATTTGAGTGTTGTCCTGTCGTTGTACCTAATCCGAGACGATGACAATAACTCGATGGTAACTCGAACCTCAACGGTTTAAGTGCTCAACTACCACGGCCTATTCTTAGATTTATGTCGTCCCCGCGACGGAGAATTAAAAGCATCTCTTGGCGCTATCCTAATCGGACCTCATTTAAATAACTTAATCTAGAAGTGAGAACGATTATCACCTCACAAAGGGATGGTTCCAGGCACTTGTTTCTCAGGTGGCTTGATGATTTACTCTTAACTAATTCCACATTTTTCCTTATTTCCAATTTATAAATCTTCAAGGAAACCTATAATCTTTGACTCAGTAGACGCGATGCTTGACTATGAATTTGGCTATAGATTTCATAATCTTTCATCGCCTGAGCGTGCCTTCTAAAATTTATTTACCTAATTAATCTACTAGTAGTTTCTTACGTGGGTATAATTATGACTAGTCTAGCCCCCTGTTACTGATATACTGCACTATACATAAGACTTTGCATAAATTGGTTAAGTGACACACTTAGGGCTAATTTAGGGAAAATTTATTGTCTTCCTACTAGTTCATTTTTGATTAAGAGACCATCTCTTAGAGAAAGCTTTCTGCACTTTCACTGAGGCACTAGCACAATGACAATGACAGGACTACCTGATTTTTATGATATTCTGGCGATTTTACTTTATATTGTAATCTCTTGTCGATGACTTGTTGATTACCTACTTGATTGTATAATTTAACAGAAAATATATATATTTTTATATTTATGTACGGCATGTAGAGCTAAAAGTTTGTTGGTCTAATTATTATTTATATTTACGTAATTTTTCCTCACATTAACCATGTGTGGGGCTTGCGTTACAGCGGACTCTTCTCAATAACTTTTTGGGCAGCGGCGGCAACGTTAAGGAATAGACTCACTCCTCCCGCTAGGCTGACAGGGCTACTTAAAGCAGAAATGCTGAATGTAAAAGAAATGTATTATTTTTATTATATAAACTACATGATAATTCCTTATTTTAGCAGCTCTGTATAGCCGTATAGGTCCTTTGTACCAATCAAGTGCAAGCTTGGGGATGCGGACAATATTATTTGTATTATATAATATATAATGAAAAAAATACAAAAAAGGGTTAGACAGAGAGGTTAGAGGTTATGATTTTTTTTTTTTACCGCAGGACTAATCCGTGTGCGGTTTATGCATTTTCTCCTCATGTCAGTGTATTCTGTTATAGTGTTATAGTGTTATATGGAGATATTCTGTGTGTTACGGTATTTATTTGTTATGTATCTATGTTTAACCCATGTTTTTCGTTGTTTTTTGAATGCTGTCATGTTTTCGATTGCTTTTAAATTTATGTTTAATCTGTTGTAATGTTTGATTGTTATTGTATTGGTCAATAATATGCTCCTTGTCCAGGGAATACTGGGCGAGAAAATGGAGAAAAAATAAAATAAAATGTATAGGACTGAATGAATGAAACGTGTATTGAAATAAAAGCAGTTAATACCAAATAATGTAAGGCCACACTAGGTAGACGTATAACAATTGGCCCCGCACTTGCGGTAATATAATATACAATATGTATTACAGTACTTCTTTAAAAAAAAAGACCAGGGAGTTAAAGGCTGAGGAAATCTTCTGACACATGTATTGCACTTTCAACTGACTGCTAAGTTTCTTAGTTCTAGTCCAAAGCTTGATAGCTGTTACTAGAGAGGCCACTGACCAGTGAATATGCTTCAGGTTTATAAGACCACAGTACCATAAAAGATTTAGATTCTAATTCGTATCATAGAATCCTGAGGAGTGGAAACCAGTAAATTCTGAAAAGGAGCAGAGACAAATCCAGCCCATTTGTAGGAGGGGGAATTTACAATAAATTTACCAAATTTAGGGAGGGCCCCTACCCCCCCCCCCTGCCCTCCCCCTGTTTCCGTCCATGAAAACGAGGTGTGATGTCTCACATGACGTTCATCAAGCCCTGTAAAATCTACTGTACTGGTGACGAGCTACGTGCTGATAATAATTAAAATTCCTGTTCAGAACAAAAGAATGTGTGTTAATTATTAAAAGCTAACAATCTCACACCACGTATGCTATGGATTACTCAACATCACAGCCGAGAAATAGAGCCAATAATTAAACGTTCATTCATTGACATAATAGCCGAAACTAGGCAGGCTGCCTGTCGTGGCTCCAGGCAATTCCACTGGTCAACTTATCTCCCTTTACTTCATCAATGGGCTACAGTATTTCTATAATTTATTTTTTATGGCTTTTATAAATTTTAATACATTGGTAGGGCAGTTAAAATTTCAACTGTAAGCCAGTGCAAAATTATTTATTTGTTCTTTGTTAAATTAGTAGCAGCTTGTTAGCAAAATATACAATACATTATTGTGATAATGTATATGCCATTTTTTTTTAATATTTGGTCGCACTCGTTATTTATTTTTTATTGATATTTTTTAGCACCATACATTTGCTAAAACTTAATTTATTAGGACTGAATTGGGTTGTGGTTTATAAACATGTACAGTATAAAATGGCTTAAGTATTGGAATACTGCATAGGCGTAAGTGTGGGTCTAGGGACTAGAGAACTAAATTTTTGACCAATGCGCCAGACAATTTTTTTGCCTTTAACCTTTTTTTACTGAATATGATACAAAACAAGTTCCTTTTTCAAACCCAAAATATCCAAAATCCGCCAAAAACTAACAAGTATTGTTTTATACAATTTGTACAAATTTTCATTACTCTTTTGTGTTTTGTTAATTGAGAAAGAAAGCCAATAAATTAAAAGGAAATTTCTGCATGAACCAATTGAAGTGCACGATATGTAGGAGGAAAAGTTTGCTAACCTGCACATTTTCTCTTCAAATGTTGTACCGCGGGGAATATCGACCCTGGGATCCCCAATTCAATTCAATTCAATCAATCAATTATAATATGCCCATTACAATCAATTATAATATGCACATTACATTACTATGCCAGTGTCATAAAATGATTCTCAACTACTGTACAGCAATGATGTGTCTCTCATTGCTCAGTCAATAGTGCGATGACTGTAGAGGTGTCGAGGTAAATAACCCAGATCACATTAAAAGTGTTGCGCCAGTATAAACAGGCAATGGAAGTAGTAGCTGCCGGGCAAATAAAGTAATAAAATAATAAATATAAATCAAAAGTGAATCGAAAATCTCGACAGGGCATCAGCGGCACGAGCTCCCGGCTTAATGTTATCGCCGCACCTAGATCACTATCAGCCATCTAGCCTGTGCTCTACAATAGTGAGCTGTTTTCTCTTGATGCTTCCTTCTCAGTTTCAGGTTCTTAGTGGCAAACTAATGCTCTATGTAAGTTTTGCCACGGCCTTGTAATAGTTTCCATACATAATATATGTAGCTCCGAAGAGACTACATAGAATGCAAGAAGTGTAGGGGGTAATAGTAGTATGGTTTGACACAGTCCCAGGCCACGGTGTGGACTCCAATGGACCTCCTGATTATAGTGGATTCCGAACCACTTGGGAAACACAGTAAAGTCACACGATTAGTTCGGAGGTGACCAGGACAAGTCCTACCATCTTTCCCTACCGGCACTGTCACACGACCAATTTATCTGCAGCTTTGAACCTGCTCTGGTCCGCTGGATTCAACTTGGTATGGCGGCCGGCAGTGTAGGGGGTAAGTAAGCCTACTTGTACTTGAGACGGCTACACACCATGCGATCGGAGACGTGTCGTAACTCAAGTATTAAAGCCCGGTACACAGGGACGAATCTGAGTCTGGTGTGAACTGTGAAACCGACTGCACACTGGTTTTCCCCCTCAACACACCCAGAACACTCGTCAACATTAAAATCTTTTTCAGTTGACTCTGTGGGATTCCAACTACCCATTTGTTACAATGGAAAAAAAACCTATCGCAACGCTTGCCAAATATCGCCCCTAAGTTACTTAGTGAGGCGTCTGATACATTCGTTGAATTGTACAATATATATGCAATTAACCCTTTTTTATTTGAAAAAAATGCAAAAATAATATATGTTCATTAAATAAAATGTGTGTATTTTGGATAGTTCATCATACTAAAAACAAGCTAGGCCTAGGCCTAGTTTCCTTTATATACAGTATGACATGAAAATGAAAGAAAACGTCTTTATTTTAGGTGAGCTTTAGCCCCGAAGGGCTACTCCACTAGCTAAACTATAGCTACAGTAAGCGATTGCTTAACCGTGGAAGTGATTACTTGACTAAGAGAATGAGTCCGCTGTGCAATAACCATAAACAAGACACAAAGAGCTATACAGCCTTGTCTAATCTTTAAAGTGACTTTGATTAAACGTGCAATATTCCATTTGTTGGTAATATCAAGGCAAAAGAAAGTGCCTTAACCGTTTAGTTTATAGAAATTACATGCAGACTAATGCTGCACATAACACTTGAAAATGGGATATCATTTTCTTCTAGTTTCTTTCCTAGTACCAAATGCTATTAGTGTGAAGGATGAAGCTTTTAGCGTTTTTTCAAGGATTCAATTTTTACTCTCACTATCCTGTACATATAGGATCGTTGTTATATATATGAGCAGGGTCGCATTTACTCCTTTACTAGTAGTAGTACCTCCAATAACCAATTTAATTTTATTAATTTTTTTCTTGACTGGGAGAAACCTCCCTGTCAACCCCTCTTGCTGTGGCATATACTGTATATATAGTATACATTCTTGACATTGCTATTGCCTTGCGATGAAATTTTCGAGAGTGCCACTAATCGCACTCACTTTCGTGCTTATGTCGTACCATCTCTTTCTTGGCCTGTATGCAGGGGCGGACACAGAGGGGGGGGGGGGGGGTCACGTGGGTCATGACCCCCTACACAAATTTGAAAAAGGTGGCAAAATTATACCTTGATTTTTTTTTTTTTAACATTAAATATGAAACGTGTTAATACATCTTTGTATAGTTTTGTATGTACCGACCAGTATTGTCCGGGAAAGTTAAATCAGTTACTTAAATCAAATACCGTATGGTTTTTATTCTCAGCTTATACCTGAGGCGGTATTTTAAGGGATGATCCTCCCCAAAATAAAAAGCTGTGCTCCCCACTGCCTTTATGGTGTTTGACTCTTCACAGTTTCAGAGACCATGCGACTGTACGACTGTATCTCCGATCTGTGATGCATAAATTTCTAGTACTTACATAAGTTTAGAAAATATAAAGCAACTAAGTGTCGATGCTCTACAACAAGATCAATACGCCTCACGCCCCCCAATATAATTAATATTACCGGTACTATGAGTATACAGTATGCACTCTTCTTCTTCTCTAAATCCCTCTTCTATTGAAGACTGGCGACCATCATGGCGATTGGGAACTTGGAGACTGCTGCTCTGAAGAGGGAAGTCGAGCTTTTGGCAAACCACTGTCTTAGGTTTTTCAACCTGGATGTTGAAATTTTTCTTATGGTGGGACCCTTCAGTTTTTCTACATGTAAGTAAAGCTAACTGTTTGGTTTTTGTTTTGAAGACTATTTACTGTATTTTGGAATTTCTATTGATTTTTGGACGTGGGTTAGACAGAAAAAGACTTTCTAGCCTCAGTCTGTAAATATATGACGTTTATTATTATTGCTTGGGAAAATAATTTGTATAATAATACAGTACGTAATGTATTGGTAAATATACAGTCCTTGTCCAGAGAATACTGGGTGAGGAAAACGGAGAGATTATACTATATATTTATATTCCCTTGGATTATTAAATGCAGCATGCAAAAAGCGATATTTGTCCTTCCTCCTCACATAGCCGTAGTATGTTAGTTTCCGTTTCTTAACCGTCAGCAGCATCGCTTTGTGTCCATTCGCCTCAGGACCTCAGCAATGGGGGCACAATCACTCCAAGATATAGGCAGTACTCGTCTATCCGCATTGCAAATGCACTGATTCTGTTCCCCTTAACGCTCATCACTATTTGGTAAATCCGGTCATTATATTATTATTAATAAACGGCAGGGTCGGTTGGCTGGTGTAATGAAGTATGTGGCCGTAATTTATATTTTATGTTAGGATGTGTTGCAGGAGGCTTATATATGCTGTACATACGATAGTATACAAGTTACGTTTTGTCGGCTTGCTAGCTGTATCACGATAATATAGTAAGAACTAGCTAGATACTCGTAAAGCTGGACACTTTAATTTTTTTAAATATTAGATTACTCTTTTTGATCACACCTGAAAAAATGAGGCCGCATTTAAACAGTGGCCGGCTCAGAGGAGTGGGACGGCCATTCTGGCTGAGGCTGACATCCACATAGTTATGGGCACTATCTCGAAGTATGGAAGCCATTTTATGCCCCCTTCCGACTATGTTATTATTCCTACTGTCCACACGTTGTCATACGAGATGCTCATAAAGAAAACATTGGATAACGCCCTTTTGTGGACTGTAGTGTCAATAATTACCGTACTGTATCTAAGCATTGCGGCAACCCATTTAGGGATAATAAACTGAAGAATTTTATTTTTTTATAAATCCCCAACAGCACTATGCCATAAATAGTACGAATAGTACTAATGCTGTGGTTTATTTATTTATTTATTTTTTTTTTTTTTGAAAAAAAAGATTAATCGCATACAAACAATTTAATGAATGTATCCGGTTAACCTCTTCAGTCGCCTCTGTAGGTTGGTACCCGTGTTGAGTTACGACACGTCTCCGAACGCATGGCGTGTAAAGACTCGCACAAGTGCAAGCACTTTACCACCTGGCCATCAAAGTCGATATCTATTTGACTTTCCCATTCAAATCTCTGAATTAAGCAGTGGCGGCTCGTGGGAATAAAATTTGGTGTGACACAACAGTCAAAAAGAAAATTTTGACTTGACTGGCTGGATTCGGGAGGAATGGCTGTGCGTGTGAAGGTAATGCATGAGGTTATGAGGCAAAATTTGGAGCAGCCTCATCTGCTAAGTGAGTTGAGAGCAACTGCGGACCTATTATGGCGATTTAGCATACCGGGGTTTATTTTTTAATACCGCATCAATAAGGTGTCACGTGACGGTGTTAAATTAATAAATGGTTAGAATACAAGAGGATGGTTGCATTGTTTAATAATTGAATGTAATATTAACAAACATTAAAATGTAGCCTACAGGTAGAATTTTGAAATGCAATAATAATTTAAATTGATGTGTCTACATCTAAGGGAGAAAAAAATTGAAAACTCACTAAAAATATTAATTTATCAATTTGAACTTCCCGCGCATTCTGCACTTATTTGTTTAAAACGATTGAATAAACCGCGGTATTATAATAATACCGGGTTAATACAATACTGGGGTTTATTTTTCAATTCCGCAGTAGTATGTTGTCATGTGACGGGGTTAAAATATGCGAGGGAAATTAAAATTAATATATTATTTTTGTAATATTACAAGAATTTTTAATTAATATGTCTATATCTAAGGGAGCAAAAATTGAAAATTTGCCTCTATGAAGGCATGGGAGCTCTTATTGTATTTTGTCTAATTATTGTATTTGTTGGAAATAAAGAATTGTTATTATTATTATTATTTGTTTATAACAATTGAATAACCCCGATATTATAATAATCCCAAATCGCCTGCAGCTATCTAACATACTGTATACGTAAGTATTTGCTCCATAGAAAGTTATGATATCAATCGCAGAGCTCCACCTCATCGTAAGGCACGGTCAGTACCGTTTGTAGCTGATATTGTCTCCCAACGAATTATGCCTGCCGATAACGCCACTGTCACGTTCATGTGTTCATTTTTCGCCGCGAACACTATCGGACCAACGTATTTTATACTAATTAATTTCCTTACACAGTCCAATCTTATCGGACCACGTCTCGAAGCGTTTGGAAGTGCCAACAATTTGTACACAGTTTGTTTTCTAGTACCATCACCTCCTTTTACGGCTGTCTGATAGTTAGTATTATTAAGATTTCGTGTAGGTGTCCTGATTTAAAAAGTAAGATAAGTTGTAAATTATATTGGTCTACATCCTGGTGTGTTCTCTTGTTCTCTCATTTCAAGTCTTAAGCCTTCTATCCATTGATTCTTTCCTGGAGACTTGTAACTCGCATTCGATGCAATGAGAAAGATAATGTACAATTGAAGGTGGCAGCAGCCCGATCATGGCAATTTGGGATTATTATAACACCGGGGTCAATTCAATTGTTTTAAAGAAATAAGTGCAAAATGCGCGGGAAATTCAAATTCATAATTTAATATTTTTGGTGAGTTTTTTTCTCCCTTAGATGAGACACATTAATGAAAATTCTTATATTTCAAAATTCTACCTGTACATTTTAACGTATAAATAGGTAAACAATAAGGAGACTTAAGCCTGAGCTAATTGTTTATAGTACCTATACGGTATTTGCAGCGGTACTAGACACATAATATTGTAGTCTTACCCGCTAATATCGTTGGCTATAACCTGTCACCCTGATTGATGGTAGTCAGACACGCGTGTCTCTTGTTCCTTTAGGTACTATCATCAGGTTTGGCTTCGCAGACAACTTCTCAACATTTAACATAAACCAAAGAAAAACGTTTTGAGACGGATAAATTACTTTCTACTCTACGATAGTTATTCTAATGCAACGTTACGGTCAATAATGTAGACGAGATATTTGTTGATTACCGGTATTATTATTTTTATTGTTCCCATGGGAAGGCTTTGAAATTCTGATCCACTGTTCTGATCTGATTCTGACATTTCAGAAAGACTGTGTGACGAAATGCTAATTGAACTTGCGGTTGTGCACTAATTGTCTTCAGCCTCGTTTGCCGTCGGATATCGGAGAAGAGTAAGATATACGCTTTTCTAGCATTCTTTCTTTCTCTTTGTCCGTGGTTGCCATTCAAAAGTTGTAATTATAAAGAATAATTAAACATTAAACATTTCCTTGTCGTACAAAAGTTTTATCGAGAATATAGGCATTATAATAAAAGTTGACTTGATAAAATATTACCCAAAAACACGACTGTTTTCGACTATTCGTCATTCTCAAGTGAGCAGATAAAACTTAAAATAAAAACAAGTAATTGCAGGTTATAAAAACATCAAGTCACGTTAAAAATACAGACATTACATATACGATCCAACTAAGTCCAATAAAGGAGAATTGCTGACAAATGTTATATTATTTAATAGGGGTTTATTCCTATTAATAGCTTCTTTTATTGCAATGGTTTCTAGATTATCAAGCAATTTCCCTTTGTTGGCTATGTGAAATATTTTAAAATCTTTAAAGGTACCTGAATGTTCTGTGTTGTTTATATGTTGGGCTAGCATTGATTGAGTACCTACAGTGGCGGCGCTAGAAATTTTAAGGCGGGGGGGCCATGGGGGGCATGACTTCTATCTGGGGGGGCCAATGAAAAAACAAAACATTTTTCATTGGAAGTAGGTATAATGAAGTAAGTAAAATGTGACCAGTTTTAATTCTGACGTTTTTGAATTACTAAAATTCTGCTAGGCCTAGATATAACATGTAAAATATCTCTGTAAAATATCTGTCTGTCGTTCTGTCTGTCTGTCAAACTACTAGGTCGATTTTGTGAAATTTGGCATGTAGGTTCACAAAAATCATACCTCAGAACGATTTTTTAAATTTGGGGCTATCTCAATTTGGGGGGGGGGGGGGGTTTCATTCTCAAAAAACTCCAAAAAACGTATAAAAAAATTATTTCTCATAAACGGCACCAACGATTTCTTTTAAATTCACATATATTGTAGTTGTTATTAATGTTGATAAAATGTGGGGGGTCGCTTGCCCCTTGATAGTTTGCTTCAGGGGGTAAGAAAATAAAAATAACTATATTTTCATGAAAAATGACTAAAAAATAGTTTTTCTGCGAAACCTTTCTATCGATGATTTTTACTTTCAGGTATGTTTTAGGTGTTTCATTGAGTAACGAAACTGGACAGGTTGCTTTCCCAGAAAAGTATTCGGTTTTGTAAAAACATTTTTTTTTTTTAAATGATAGAAAATGCAGTTAATTCACGCTCAAATGCATTGCGTGCCCTGCCAGTATTGCTGTGTGGTGATGTGTTGTGGACACCCCCCCCCCCCGCCCCCGCCCCCCGAGATATCGGAAATCTAACCATAGGAAAATTATTTACCATGAAATTACTCTTTTTCTCTATTTACTAATGTTGATAAATTGGAAAGCATGTTCGAGTAAACTCGGACCGGTTCTTTATATGTTGGGCTAGCATTGATTAAGTATCTACCTGTTTTAGGCGCATATTCCACCGACCGGCTAAAGCTAAATATACAAATACGGTGACGTGGTAGCAGACATTCATGACTTAGGCGGGGGTTCCACCGACCTCGCATTGCAGAATGCAAATGACATTGACGGAAATGTTTATTTTCCTCTATTCCCTAGTTAAAATTGATCAATGATCATACAGTAAAATCACAAACAAACAAACAAACTAAAATTAAAAAATGGCGTCATGGGATATGTTAAGTACAAACATTTTAATAGATTTCTATAAAAAGAAAAATTCAAATTTCCGTCAATGTCATTTGCACTCTGCAATGAGAGGTCGGTGGAAACCCCCCCCCCCCAGTCTTAAATGTCTGCTACCACGTCACCGTATTTGAATTTAGCCCTAGCCGGTCGGTGGAATATTTGTCTTACCAATTCCTATTAGGTAGACGATCTAGAGAATATAGGCTGTGAAATTAAAAGGGATTACCGCATTTTTAAAGATAGTCTTCAAAAAATGATCTCTTTTAATGCCGAAAAAATGATGTGAAAATGATAAAGTGTATAACAAGAGTTTCACGAGGAAAATAAAACCAACCAATTACGAATGCATAAGTTATTTAAGTGCAGTGTAAAGCCAATTTACCGAAATCACAAGAATTGTTGATGATTGCAAAGCTAGTTTGGGTGCAATCTTAAACAAGGAACCACCTTCGTAAGCCAACATGGCCACAATTTAAATGAGAAGGCATGATTACATTGACGACACATTTATGACCGAATTGGTTGTAGTTGAGAGCAGACGAAAACAGGATCACCGATCGACTCCGATTAGATCTATGAAAGGAACATCGTACCTAATTTACTCGGACTGGAATTCTAAGTCAGTCACCATCTACAATTCATTTCCAGGAATCGCGATCCAACCGCAACACCGGTGACAATATTATCTGGTTGTACCTGAAGACTCAGGTGGACACCATCAGTCTGATTACCTCTCCTTATTCATATGAAGAAAAACGGCGAAATGAAATTTAGTGTACAGTGCATTGAATGGAACGCAATATAAGGGGCAATTTAGGCACCTCAAATTTGTTTGTAAAGTGCTTTGTGATGTGGCGTTATGGAATTTACAGGATAATAAATTTAAATCCAGAATGAAGTGGCGTCTCTATTCGTCAAGGTATATAAAATAAGATACACGTGCCTCTGACATATAGTTCAAGTTCATTTCTAACACGACAAACTAGCAAATCTGCGGGTATTCCACATACGTCAATCGTCAATGAAAAATTGAAAAATGACGTAACAATGACGTAAATTGACGTGGTAGCAGAATTTTTAGTATGTCTTTAATGTCTGCTAAAACGTCATTTTTCAATTTTTCATTGACGATTGACGTATGTGGAATACCCGTCTAAGGACGGGCTCCACCAATTTGCCAGGGGCCAAAATTAACGAAACAACGAATGTCTGAAAAATCGATGAGGTCGTTGACAGAGCATGGTTCAGAAAGCCATTACAAGTAGGTCTACGACCCGCAATTAAATCAGTCAGGACATGTAGAGTAGTGCTACAGACTCCAACTTTCACCCGTAAGGTTGCTGATTCGAGTCTCACACTTGCTACATTTTCTGGCCATGCTTCGGAGGGCATGTAAAACAGGCGGTTTTCCTAGTTGAGTGTAAGAAGGGGCTTTATAGCCCTAACTCCGCTAGGTTGGCTTAGTAATAGAACAAAAAGAGTCAACATTTATTTATTATTTATTTATTTATAAATCTGCGTTGACGTTAAGGACGGGGTCCAATTTGCCAGAGGCCAAAATTAACGCTACCATGAATGTCTGAAAAATCGATGAGGTCGTTGACAGGGCAAAGTTCAGTAAGCCACTACAAGTGGGTCTACGACCTAACTGGATAAAAAAAAGACAGCAATTGCTTATTGATTTTGAATTACTGTAAGCCCAAACTGCGGAAATGAAAAACGGCTTTTCCCAATCTAAAAATAATCTGTGCGTAGTGGGCTTTCGTCACATAGTAGATAATGTCAAATTTCCACAGCCCTTTCCCCACCCTTCCCTATCGACCCCTTGAATTCTACAATGCTTACGTGCTTGATAACGTCATAAATGACGTCCAACACCAATCAATGTACGCAGTTTACTGCGTACAGCATATGCCAATAATCAGAGAAATGGGAAATGAATGTCATTTTTTTTAACAGCCACTTTTTTAATGTTAATTTCATGCAGACCATTTAATACAAGTATCAGAATTTGTGTCAGGACAGTCCCACACTGGCTATATTTTCTGGCCATTCTTTGGAGGATGTGTAAAGCAGGCGGTCGCGGGTATTCTTAGTTGAGTGTAAGAGAGGGCTTTATAGCCCCAACTGGTTGGCGTAGTAATAAAACAAGAAAGTAAATATTTATTTATTGATAATAAATGTATCCGATTGACCTCTCCAGTCGTCTCACTAAGTAACCTAATAAGCACTTGTGTCTAGTTACTCCGCACGTCTCCGATCACGAGGTGTGTAGAGAATCGCGCAAGTACAAGCACGCTACCACCTTGCCATTGAAGCCATTCTGAACTTATTTGGCTAAGTTTTTAATAGGCCAAGGTACTGCCATGAATTTTATATTTCGGTAAATTTCTGCCAGCTATCAGTTTAAGCTTATATTATATCGTACTATATATGAAATAGTCCTCTTCTACTGCTTGGAAAGACCAAATAATCGTAACTCAGGCATTAAATTAAATAAAAAATATATTTTGGTATAACGCTGGGCCAAACTTAACCAGAAAAACTCGGAAATAGTTTACAAACAAACTAATATAGACACGATATATTCGAGGAGAATTGTTTTATTAACAATAAATTAAAATATAAATACAACTGCCAACTGCATACGGATTTTATCGGACATTGTATAGGTAATATAGTGTAGTTGCATAGTAAAGCTACAGTAAACAACCTCTTAGAAAATTGTCATGTCTACTACGTTCAACACACTGAGACAAATTTTTTTAAGATTTGTATCGAAATCCATAGATTTTAAGACTTTTGTATTTCCTATACTACAATGACGTTCAATATAAAGTTGTAGATGTCATATGCCTATCGTAATATGTCAATTTTTAATAAATGAATACGACGTCAGTACGATTCCAAAAGAATTGAAAAACAGTCGTTTACTAGCACATGTTCGAGCACAGCGCCATTTCTTTCTTTTTCCTTTCTTTCTTTGCCTTGTCCAGTATTCCCTGGACAAGGAGGAGCATATATTACAAAAATTACAATACATATTAATACCATCCCGCATCCCCAAGCTAGCACTTATTTGGGACAAAATAATAAATAATAATAATAATAATAATAGAATGAACTACGGTAAGGATAATGAATTATAAATAATAATTTATAATTTACATGCATATCATAAAATAAAATTGCTTCCCCCCCCCCTCCTGCCATGAACTACCTGAAGGCCAATTATTATCTAGTAGGTACCATACCTGCCTACAAACTTACCAATGTAATTATAGCCTACTCTATAGTAGTGTTTGCAATATATTCACAATAATGTTATTTTTGTTGTTTTATGTTCCAGAGGTGTCCGCAATGATGAGTGTTGGTTCCATTGAGAGTATGGCTACAACAATGACCATGCGCTTCGTCCAAAGGCAAGTATTTTTCGGACTTTTTTTTACCAAAACAAAAAAATTCACTGATGATGAATAGCCTACTTAAAAAAGACATGGAGGTGCGGTTTCATTCTTTGAACCTAATCAAAATGATTAAAGGTAATAACGAAATAAAGCTGCCGCTCACCTATCTGCTCAAATCCTGATGGCATTATTAATTTTGTCTCGATAAACCAAACAAGCCGTCGTCTTTGCTCTCAGGAGTCGTTCCTTGTTGAAAAAACCGTAAATTAATGCAGTGTACCTGTCTAAAGGAACATGCCGAAATGCGGCTTATGACCAACAGTTTTCAAAATTAAATACGCCGATAATTAACTTGTTAATTGTTTTAAACGAGAGACACGGCATATAAAGATAAGGTTGGTTTCCACATGATTGCACAGCCCTGGGATTAACTCCTGATCTAATTACCCTTTGGAAAGTACCTACTCACCATATTTTTAAGTAGGTATCTTACGTAGGATGTTATCTTATCTGTTTCAAAACGTACAAGTTGGTAAGACTTGTTTGACTGTTCGTCTCATCGATTCTCCACAGGTTACTCCGTAGAAACTTTTAAACTTCAATTAATTTGCATTTTGTCTACTGCAAAGCTATGTACAACTGATTAAAATATACAAAGTTGCTTAATATATGAGATTATCTCGTTTCAGGTTGGGTGCGGGAAATTGTGAATGGACTAGGTTCAAGCACGTAGCCAGGATTTTACTTCGGAGGGGGCTAAGTACCAAGGGGTGGGGGGGGGTATGGAATACCCCCAGTAAAAAGGCGGGTCCGCCCCCGGAAATTTTTAAGAATTTACATGCAAAAACACAGTTTTAGTGAAAAAGTTTTTGAGAAAAAAAAAATACAGGTGAAACATCAAACTGAACAATGCAATTTTTTAGATTTGGGGGGGGGCTTCAGCCCCAAAGTCCCCTCCCTGGCTACGTGCCTGACTAGGTTGAGATTTTTATATTAATTGTACTGTACCTAAAGTATATCCATTCTCTGCTATAAAAATAATATCCTAAAAGAAATCAAGAAGAGTGGTTTTAAGTATGGTGGAATTGAATCAACGATAATTTGATAGGCATAGGGAACTTTGTATATTTGTTATTTAATGTAATTTCAAAAAAAAAAAAAAAAAAAATATTGACTTTTTGTTCTATTATTAAGCCAACCTAGCGAAGTTAAGGATTCATAGTCCTCTTTTGCACTCAACTAGGAAAGCCTGGGATCACCTGCTTTACATATCCTCCGAAGCATGGTGAGAAAAGGTAGCAAGTGTGCATGGGATTCGAACCAACAACCGTTCGGGCGAAAGTCTGTGCCACTACTCTACATGTCCTGATTGTACTTTAATAATTGTTAAATAGTACATTAATATTTTTGGTATTAAAATACCTATAATTGCATTGAAAATTTTTAATAAGTAACACGTAACACCACGCAGAAGTTGCTGCGTTTCATTTTATCCATTTTAGTGTGAAACTTTCGACGAGTATTGCACAGTAGCCTATTCTTCATATAGTAAGCTGGTGGCCGGTCTTAGGGCACAGTCACTTATTTAATTATTTATTATTTTATTATTGTATGCCCTAATTACAGTAGAAACTCAAGACAACGACCCTACATATTATGTTACAAAAATCCAAGTTTTAGTTTTTTTAACGATTTTCCATCAGTATGTAACCATAAACAGTAAACTCAGCAGTACAAATAGAATAACATGGCGTCGTAGCCTGTGGGTTGGCATGGAGGTACTTTGTACGGCAAACAATAACCTTCTTCTGTTTCCTATATACAGCTGTATATGGGAAATTTACAGGTAATTGTGCCTCTACAAGCTATTTATCTTCATCTGTCTTAGCATTAACAATTACCATCGTACAGGTACTTGTTTGTCGCCGCTCTATGCTCCATTTATGGTAATGAGTGGAGAGGCTTTTTGGTTCAAGTCCTTGTTTAAATTACCGTGGTCGCATGGAAGGAAGATGTCCAAACCATACTTTGAAGCTGTTTTCTATTTATCAACAATATCAATCACTGTCTTTTAATATAATAGTTGACTGACACTGCTGTCTGCTGGCAAGCTGACATACAATTTACATAATCTGTCATTAGTGTAGGATCACAGAACAGTAGCCTACATACAAAGGCCTATATATTATTTATTACATATTTATTTATTTATTTATATAGGCATTCAACATTGACTTCAATTGATCCGTGATATATTGTGTGTAGTAATTTCCCAAGCCACAAGAACTCGGAAAATTAGTTATATAACACGTTAAAATCATCCTTTTTGTCAATTTTGTAAAATTGGAAGAATTCAACGTGTAAAACGACACTTTTTTCATTCAATTTCATTTGCAGGATACTGTTCAATCAAGGTTTCAAAAATAAAAATATGTAATAAATAGTGAAATGTGAAATTAGAGAAGCAATAAATAATAATAATAATCACTCATTGTACATGAGAACAGTGCTCTGATTGCATTATGTACGGTAAATGCTTGTAAACTACAGTCGGCGCCAGGGGAACATGGAGGGACATGTCAACGCGCTGAGACTAACCTTTAAGTCAAAGTGCGTGTCGAGTCCTGGTCACCTCCGAATTAATCGAGTGACTTTACTATATTTCCCAAGTGGTTCAGAATCCACTATAATCAGGAGGTCTACCCTGTCAGTCAATCCCCTTCTCCCTGATGTGAAGGACTGAAGGAGTCTGCCCTTAGGGTGCCTCAAGTTAAGAAACAGACTCACTCCCCCGCCAGGCTGAGAGGGTTGCTGAAAGCAAAAAGCAGGCGTTGAAAAACAATTAAGTCGGTGCCACTGTATTTAACACAGCATATTTAACATAGCATAGGTATTTAACATAGGATATTTAAACAAAAAAATTGATTGTCTGTAAAGTCGGTTTACGGATGTAAGTTTTACGTGACAACGTCATAACCAAAAAAAAAATTATAAAAAAAATAAATAAAAATTAATTTAAAAAATAAATAAATAAATTGTTCCAAAAAGCAATGAAAACCACACTATGATGCGGTGTAACGGATGAGCATAACGGATGAGCGTCACCGATGAGCGTCACCCCTTTTCGTGCATGCCAACGCTCATCGATTTATTAGACGTTGTCATGTCAAAAAGTTCAGTTCTATGACATAATCGTTCTGAATAAGTTTGAGTACAAAACTTGCCCCTTGATTGTTACTTTGTATGCATAGTGCAAAATGCAGATTTCCTGCTGCTAACTTCGCATCATTTACAAGATCAAGTCGCTATCCTGAATGGTAGGAACAGTTTTACAAATAAATAAGTATGCGAAGCGCACTTTTGAGTTGTTTTTCTCCAACATAGGTTTTCCATTACTTTGCGACATGTCTGCTCGAGGTTTTAGGCTTTTGCTACATCTACTGTGCATACAAATTGGTGATTGAATGCCAACTATAGAACTCACACATGTTTTAATGTTATTACGTCATTAATACACGTTATTTCTTCTACTGTCAGTATGTCTGTATTATATGTAATTTACAATACATAGGCTACACGTATAAATGCCAGGACATGTAGCGTAGTGGTACTGACTCTGACTTTCACCCAAAGGTTGTTGGTTCGAGTCCCACACTGGCTACATTTTCTGGCCATGCTTCGGAGGGCATGTAAAGCAGGCGGTCCCGGGCCTTCCTAGTTGAGTGTAAGAGAGGGCTTTATAGCCCTAACTCCGCTAGGCTGGCTTAGTAATAGAAACAATAAAAAGTTCTTATTTATTTATTTATTATTTAAATGCCCGGCCAACATCATGTTGCACTGGTTTCCGTAGCATTAGGCATAAAATTGGGTTTCAACATGATATTTTTTTGTAGCGATTAGCATCCACTAAGCTCTAACTTTATTTCGCAAAATATCGCACACGTCTCTATATCATATAACTTTTCATAGCCATCATTTATTTTTCACATATTTGGTGTAAAAAAATTAATAAAACAGTGGATTATTATTTCAGTAGGCTGGATTACAAGCCGAAATTTTTCAACCCACCAGCAGGCTGATCGAGCCGATTATAATACCGGTATTTATTTAATCCCCTGGTATTAAAAATGTAAACAAGATAATTTTATAATGAAAAGTGATATTCAAAATTTGTTTGCTTACAGTTATAATCCTAGGGTATTTATTCAACCCCGGTATTATAATCGCCTGGATCAGGCTGCAGGACCAGAAGCGTTAATTACTATACAAACACTGGACATTGCATATATCCCTAGTAGTTAATACAAATAATACAAAAATTATAGTAAATCTCGCATAGGCGCCAACTCCACCGACCGGCTAGGGCTATTTACAAAAACGGTGACGTGGTAGCAGACATTCAAGACTTAGGTGGCGTTTCCACCGACCTCATATTGCAGAATGCAAATGACATTGACGGAAATTAGAATTTTTCTTTTTATAGAAATCTATTAAAATGTTTGTACTTAACATATCCCATGACGCCATTTTTTAATTTTAGTTTGTTTGTTTGTGATTTTACTGTATGATCATTGAGCAATTTTAACTATGGCATAGAGGAAAATAAACATTTCCGTCAATTCTGCAATGCGAGGTCGATGGTAACCCCGCCTAAGTCTTGAATGTCTGCTACCACGTCACTGTTTTTGTAAATAGCCCTAGCCGGTCGGTGGAATGGGCGCCTAAAAGCATAATCAATGTGATTTTTAATTGGGTAAAACTATTCATGAATACCTTAATAGGTACCAATGAATATACCTCAATACCAATGAATATCTGATTATTTCAATTAATGCTCTTATATTTGTCATACCCTTTAAATTTCATGTCTAGTTTAAAAAAGAAAGATTATTGGCCACAAAATATAACCTATATACTGCTGAGCTGAGAGACTGATTGCAGGTATAGCAATTGTGATACCTACCAATAATGCAATGCTGATTGCAATGCTACAAAATGTACAATAGACGAGTCCAATCAGTCTTGCTATACCCCTTTTAGACAGGTAACGCAATATCCATGACCTCTCCAACAGAAATAACACTATAAAATAATTTATTGACCCTATCTCAGCTTTATTTCAGTCTTCCACAATCGTAATTTTACTTTGGAAAATTTATATCCAAATCGAAACGTATTACCAAATCGTTCTCATTTTCTTTCATTCTCCGACAATGTGCTGCCATAGCGCTGAGGGTCAAGATAAGGGTCAACTCGAGAATAGCATGCCGGAACAATGCCTTCTACTTTTATAATCCTCTCGGGCAAAAAATTCTCACCCCGACAAAGCTTTATTACATGCCGTAAATATCACTCTACATTGCCTTTTTATACTTTTTAAGCCGATAAAATTACAATGTGACTAACTACCTAACAATGATGGAAACCACGAAAGTCGATATTTGGCCAAGAAGCTATCGAAATCCGATGAAAATCAGTGACTTCTAAGACTACTTATAGCTAAATATCGTGTCTTATTATTTACGTAGAAGCATATAAATTACAGGTAATATAATTTATTATTGTTATAACTTCATTATTTCATCAGAACTTCTTGCAATTATAATTAAAACATGCTTCAGGGCTCAACCCAACTCAACAATTGGAAAAGAGGCCTAATCTAACATTAAGTAAGTAATTCGTAAGTAATGTGTGTAAACGTTATTGTCTAACTTTCATTTGTCGGTGTTAATTCATTGAGATATGGTGACATAGTGATCGCCAGCATGGCAGAAGTTATTCTAATTAATGGTCTATGGTCAGTGGAAGTAATGAAAGTACTGCAGGTACCTGCCGATAAAGAAAATTAATAAAAAATAAAAATAAAATAAAATAAAAAAAAATAAAAATAAAAAATAAAATAAAATTAATAAAAAATAAAAAAAATAAAAAGAAAATGGATAAAGAAAATTCTAAGCGTCTATGTTCTTGGGTTCTAAAAAAAACGTTTGTCATGGTTTTTGCTTAAATACAATTTATTCTCATAAAGAAACACACGGCAAAAACCTCTGCCAACCTCTCAAGTCAGGCTATTCATATTTTCTTTACCCAAAATTAATTCTCGAACCTGAATTAGTTTTCGTTCAAACGTAAACTAATAGGCTACATCGATATATGTGTGCACCCCGAAGCTCGTCGACTTGCTCCTATAATATCTCGTAGCCCATTCCAGTCAAAGACTGCCGCTCAGGCACCGGTCCAGAACTCAAACGAGACAGCTGTCTGAGAAGTTAGTCTGTTTTTGAACCTATTTCTACAATTATTGCGAGCACAAGCTAATTACCTAGGCCCCTCGAGTTATCAGATATCGATCGAGTGTTGTTTTTAAGAGGCAGAGTAGGTTGTCAATCACGGACCGTGGCTGGAATGCCTTCTCCAGTGGTAATATTTATTATCTTGTACCCGTCGTTAAACTCATTGGCTTTATATTATTGCTGCGAGAAGACTTTAAGAGAGGACGGCTGTCTGATGTCGTATCGATCCTTGTTTTTATTGGTGTTTAACGAGGACATTCTATAGAAAACTCTTTGGCAAAGAAGTGTTTGTAGTATTCATTCATTAGCTATTGCCAAATGGAACATGTTGTGAAGTGCGGCAAATATTTAATTTCGACAACACCTTTAATTTATTATGAATCAACACATGACCGTGATACATGTAACCTGTAATTTGGTTGAAGCTTGACTAGATAGAAGGGTTTATACCTCTAAACTGGTGAAGTGAATTAGCAACCTCATCATTTTGAAGTTTTCTTATACTGGTTAAGTTTACGGTTTACTTAATCTATGCCTCTGTACTATATATTTAAAATGATTCCACTATAGAGAGATCAATACAAAGTCAACTCACGTGATTGGCCAGAAGAGATCGCATATTTCGCATACGTCATATTAGAAATGAAATTAAGCTTGAATTTCAAATTATTGTATATTTCTGATGGATTCATGCTTTAATACTAACAACACTTGTGACTCGTACTCGAATTTGGCTAAGTCACACTTATGCCTGCTACATTGTGTCAATTAGGGCTGCAACGTTCAAGCAATATTGAATTAAAGGGCGGCACATCCCGAGGGGGGGGGGGGGGCAAAAAAAAACTAAAAAACCTTTTAAAAAAACGGCATGGCCCTGTTGTGAAAGGTAAGCTTGTCCAGGGGCGCCAACAGGCTATTTGACAATAATTATTGAAAACCTATTTTAATGCTTAAGTATATTTATTTTATGCACCATAAAATTATTTTTTTAATCATAAAAAATGGTTATTTAGATGGTCGAGTCCTGGTCACGGGACTGTAAGATGTCACGTCATTCGTGATGCCGGGGAGTAGCCGCCAGTTGTCTATCAGCGTTTTGGCTCTTGTAATCTACTGTTGAAACACCAACATTTATTTATTTATTTTTAAATATTAACAATTTTTCATGGAAAATCATATTTCATTATTGTTGTGAACCTATAAGCTACCTTATCTGGCACATTTAATTGGTACAACTTTCAAGTAGCCTATTACTGGACACTTGGTTAACTCTTGGAAGAGTGTGCAAATTCACCTTTCAACTATGTTTGGCCTCGAGCTTACCTTAATGTAGTATATAAAAACACTATTTCGCTCAGGACTATTTATTTTCAAATATCCTCTCTCATGAGAAACGCCCGAACCTGAATAAGCCTTCGTCTGTAAATTTTTGCCGAAACAATACCAACAAACTCTAAAAATGGTGTCGTTGGCTGAGCAAGGTTTAATGGGCCGCCATACTGTCTGACCTGCCGTGCATAAAAACACTTCAAATAATAATGATAACAACAACACTTAAAAGACCTAAAACTTGTGAAATATACCTACAAAGTACCGATAACTATATTGCCCTGTAGTATGACTAACGCGCAGATTCTCTAAAACTATTTTTCGGTAGGCTGTATAATAAGAAATTGTCATTGCTGTTGTTTGAAGTGAATTTAAAAGAAATTACGTTACAAATGTGTATACTGTCTATGCACTGTAAAAAAAGAAATAACCCCTGAAAAAAAAGACAACAAAATTGACTGCCTACAATAAAATCAGGCTAAGGCTAGTACATGCCAAGTAGTCAGCCATATATTTCCTGGATTTAGAGTCGCTGGAGGGAGGCAGAAAATGAGTGGAGATGTTGTTGCATGATAACCGCGCATTACAATCCAACTACTTCTAATTTTGTTGTAACGCCTCCGCTGCTCTATAAAACAATCTTCTCCGAGTCCTACGGGCAAAATTCATCTAATGACAAACAAGCCGATCCGCAGCAGTAGTCCACCCGGTAGAGCACGGGAGTCGGCGTGGCCCACGCAGCCCCGCCAAGGTGTTGAGACCTCACTATGAGCTTTAGGATTAGTAACTCGTAAATACATTAAATTCAGCATCCGTTGAACGTAATGTAGAAACCAATTAATAAAAGGACCCCTGCGGAGTAGGACCCTATAGGCTTTATGTACGAGCTACAAAGACTAATATGACCCAAGCTTGGTTTTAATCGCAGATATCCTTTCACGTCCGAAATAAATATAATTTTCCGGGTGTTCGTTTTGTTAGATAAATCCTTATTGTGGTCTGACAACTTCATTTTGTGTTGGTCTGCATTTTAAAGTTGACCTGGATAGGACGTGACTCTGCCTACTACATTTGTCTCGGCTACCTACAACTGCGCTGGTCTCGTTAGTAATGACAAGCCAAGAACTTGTCAACTTGCTTTGTTTGCGATTGATTTGGATGGTGACAGTGCAATGCCAACAGGCTTTGTGGGTGTCAAAGGTCATTTAGGTATGGTAATTAAATCTGATTGTTACAATAGATTTTAAAAAAACTGGGGACTCATTAGCTAACATAGAAAACAGGCTTGCTCATATGGAGCACTAGAAAGAGATGACCGTTTGAAAGCTTTTTGAGATAAGCGGTGAATTAGTTCGTAAGCGTGCATTATTCTGTGATTTGAAAAATATATTAAAATCAGCAATACATACATTGTTTGCAAATAAGCCAATCACTTATGATTATACAATCCACCCTTCTTACACACTCGAATATTGTTCCAATATTGTTATATCAGTAAGCCAACCTAGTGGAGCTACGGTCATAAAGCCCCCCCTTACACTAGAAAGGCCCGGGACCGCCTGCTTTACATGCCTTCCGAAGCATGTCCAGAAAGTGCAGTAAGTATGGTACTCGAACCAACTACCTTTCGGGTGAAAGTTGGAGCCTACACCACTACTCTTCATGCACATTATAATAGTTAATCTCACATTACCCGACCTTACATTTTTAATACATTCAACGACATATTAACTACGGTACACAAGGGTATTGCCTCAAGATTCCACCCTTTAGGCGGGGTTTCCACCGACCGGCTAGGGCTAAGTACAAATACGGTGATGTGGTAGCAGACATTTGAGGCTTAGGCGGGGTTTCCACTGACTTCGCATTGCAGAATGACATTGACGGAAATGTTTGTTTTACTCTATGCCATAGTTAAAATTGATAAATGATCATAGAGTAAAATCACAGACAAACTAACTAAAATTTAAAAAAAATTGCGTCATGGGATGTGTTAATTACAAACATTTTAATAGATTTCTATAAAAAGAAAAACAAACATTTCCGTCAATGTCATTTGCATTCTGCAATGCGAGGTCGATGGAAACTCCGCCTAAGTCTTGAATGTCTGTTACCACGTCACCGTATTTGTATTTACGCGCCCATTCCACCGACCGGCTAGGGCTATTTACAAAAATGGTGACGTGGTAGCAGACATTCAAGGCTTAGGTGGCGTTTCCGTCGACCTCGCATTGCAGAATACAAATGACATTGACGGAAATTGGAATTTTTCTTTTTATAGAAATCTATTAAAATGTTTGTACTTAACATATCCCATGACGCCATTTTTTAATTTTAGTTTGTTTGTTTGTGATTTTACTGTATGATCATTGATCAATTTTAACTATGGCATAGAGGAAAATAAACATGCCCGTCGATTCTGCAATGCGAAGTCAATGGAAACCCCGCCTAAGTCTTGAATGTCTGCTACCACGTCACTGTTTTTGTAAATAGCCCTTGCCGGTTTATGGAATGGGCGCCTTAGCGAGCCCCTACACCTCCATATGATTTGCTTGCGGAAGCAGGGACAAATAGAAAGCCCACCATATTTTGGCCTCACGTTTTCGCGCCAAATTAAACTCAACAGTTATCTTATGGTACCTAACCCAAGATTTTTAAAACTAAACAAAATGTGTCTTAAAATTAAATATTTAGACTGTCTGACTTCACTATTATGATAAATATGCTTTCCCAAAATAGCTGAAAATTATGTGGATTAAAAATAAACAATAGCACCAAATAAGTTCAATCATCCAAAACAGTAACTGTACCCTACGAAATTTCAAATGTAGCAAATACAAAATTAAATTAGGCCTATAGGCAATAATTATGGGGCAACAAAAAGGCATTTTCTCTTAGTTTTTAATTAAAATACAGAATACCCCCTGCTGTGAGCCCAAAAATGGCGGAAATCAAATTACCATGCGACACTAGCGCCAATGGTACTTCTAATATATTATATTAGAAGTTCATTGGTATTTAGCCCTAGCCGGTCGGTGGAAACCGCGCCTTAATGAAAGCAAAATATTATTCAAGTTAAGTAAGGCCTGTGAAAGGAGAACCGCGGAACCATAAATAAAAACGATGTAAGTTGAAAAAAAGTAGTTATCCTACGGTAGGTCTTATGGTAAAGTGACAGTCGACAGATTGTGTCGGAAGATATGTTTGTTGACTTGTCGGTAGCGTAATATAAGTGTGCGCAGCCCCAAATTGAGTGCGGCCTCCCCATATATATTGTCGAAAGGTATTGAATTTATCACCGACTCACTGCTATTCTATTCACAGGTGTCTTATAGCATCTGGCCAATCTAATATTCATCATTGTTCACTATCTGATGGGCAACTGGGACTTGCGAGGCTTGTGCGCTCTGGCTTTTAACTGCAAGAAAGGGTTTAAATCGCAGGAGCCCCAATAGTAAAATTTACATTTAAAATATTCGGAGGGCATGTAAAGCAGGCTGTCCCGGGCCTTCCTAGTTGAGTGTAAGAGAGGGCTTTATAGCCCTAACTCCGCTAGGTTGTCTTACTAATAGAACAAAAAGTCCTTATTTATTTATTTTATTTTATTTAAGAGTTAATCGGTCATTGGACGGTTGCATTTTTTCAATGGTAAGCTTGGCTGAGCTTTTCTATTGTCGCTTGCAGTGGGTGCAGGTTGACATCGATGATGCGTTCCTTATTGCAAATGGCCCAAAATGCATGCGGAAACAATATTAATAGTGTCTGAAAATCCATGGGGTCGTTAAACCAGCTTAGGCTAATGAGCATTTACAGATCACAAAATGTAAATATTGACCCAGTGGGTACTTTATAAACACTTTTTCGACTAAATTTTATTTAATTAGGTTAAATTAAGGTTAACTAGTTAAGATTAAAATAAATAAAATTAAATTAAAATTAAATAAATAAAATATATGAAATTATTGTGCAATACTCAGGTTAACATGTCTGCCTCAACTACTCTTACAATATTTCGAAAAAAAATTGGTAGTAATAGGCATATCGGATCGGATCATGACTAAAAAAAGTTTGGCTAAGAGAACCAATTGCCAATACCCATTGAATCGTTATGATTTTTCATTAAACTGAGTAATTTATTATTCCGAGCCTAATTAAATTTGGGACAATACACAAGCGAATGCCCCGGAGATAGAGCCCAACTTAATTGCTTTGCCTAAGCAGTTTGGTAGCTAATGACCGCCAAAAGAATTATTAAGTGCCACTGAAAGGAATTTGTATATGTTTATGAAGGACTGCCCTCAGAGACAGGTTATTTTTCCATTTCAACAGTAATTATTGTGTCTGTCCTGTAGCAGCCCCCCTGAGTAGAGTGTAGACCATGAGAGTTCCTATTACTTTTATATGGGGTTCATTTGTGGCGTCATTTTGTAGATGGCAGCACCAGTTGCAATGATATCAAAGCGTTGATTTTTCCATAAGCCTCAATACTATTTAAAAATGATTTTTAATTACGTATTATTTTTAAGTGATATTTTTCTATAAATCATGGAGAATATATATATTAAATTATATGCAGCGAAATAAGGTCCAGGCATAGTAAAAATATTATAAAAAATATTAAAAGATTTAGTTAGATGCTAAGAGCTTAGTTTTCGCATGCAAACGGCGGCCATTTTGAATAATATGGATATCGGTTTGTCGTCAGCGAACCTAGTGACCAAAACTGTCCCTACAGAACCTCAATGTAGTCTACCTGTGCATTATGCAATTGAATCATCACTATGTTAGGTGGGGGTTCCACATACGTCAATAGTCAATAGTCAATATGGTATTGACGGAAATTTCAATTTTTCATTGATACACTACATTCCACATGTTTTTTCAACTATTGGTAACTTTTCTTCTATTGACACGTATGCGCCAAATTTTTGAAATTTGTTTGCATTTGTTTTTTGAAATTTTGTTTGTATTTGTTTACTTCGTACACTTATTATTTTTAATAAAACCTAATAATAGTAGGAGGTCCGAAGTAAGATCGACCTTCACCGATCTGTTTAATGGATGAAAATTGTTTTATAAACATTAAAATATAAAATGTTTGTACTTAACATATCCCATGACGTCATTTTAGTTTGTTATTGTTTGCAACGCGTGATTTTACTCCATGATCATTGATCAATTCTAACAATGGCATAGAGTAAAATTGAAATGTCCGTCAATACCATATTTACTATTGACTATTGACGTATGTGGAAACCCCGCCTTAGCATTTTAAATCTATTTGTACTTACAATACTGATCTATGCCTATTACCACACAGGAAAAGTGAAAACCATTATGATTTTTTTATTAATTTTATTAACTTTATAGAGTTCAGTGCTAATTTTCTGTACGAATTATCTATTCAGTGGAGATAATAGGGGTCTTCACAGTGTTCGCGTTATCGAGTTATCGAGTTGGATGTGGATCCAAATTAACATACAATCGTGAGTGGACCTCGAGGGTGAGTTATCATGCTATATCGAAAATATTTAACAGGGTAAACAACGTGGTAGTAGTCAGACGTTCGTGGCACGGTTTTAAAGAAAGTGGCAGAACTCAGTTTTAGTGCCACATTTGTTTATATTTCATGTTCATTTTGGTTATTATATTTTAAAGTATTTACGCTTGTGACATAATAAATAATACAAATAAATGTAAATACTGCAAAATTTTATACGCGTGTTTCAAATCAATCGACAAAAACCTGAGCTATCGATCGCAGCGCTAGCTGAATAACACAGTTAACCAACTTGAAAGTACGTTTAGGATAGCACGCTGGATAGCTTGGTTAACGGGTTTCACGTGTGTTAACTTAGCTTGATATAACACACTTAACTAGGCATACCTCGATAACACCAACACTGTGAAGACCCGCAATAAATTCAATGGGATTCTTTACAATTGTTAAAACTCCGACATTGAGGCACGCATTAACTCATGACTCAACTTTGAATGGGGAGGGGGGAGTCAAGGGTAAATTTGTATCTTATGCCATTGACAAAATCGCTGTGACAATTTCAATAACGTACGATATTTACGAATCAGCCGTTCCTACTCACTTTGAGGAGCAATAACTTATTCTCGAAGCTGCCAAGCCTATAAGCTGACCTATTCACCTTATAAGGCATAAGTTAGTTATATAGTTCTGCATGAAAATGTCATAAAATGTCAATAATAATTAGTCTATATTTATTCATCAGGCAAATGGGTATAGGTTCACTATAAGACAGATCGTGCATTGAGTTACCATTCGAAAAGCTATAAAAACCTCTGGAAGCTCTATTGAACCGGTAATTCTGTGAAAGTCCGGTCACGCGCAGGGTATAATACCAAGAGATTGGTTTAAGATGTCTTCTGAAGCAATGATGAGCAGATCTAATGTAGGTCCATGTTTCATCTCCCATTAATGACGAATTATCCAGCAAGCCACGACTACCTGTTTTTAGGATCCTTTTGATAAGCAGCATTTTTAATTTCTTATGCTACCAACGTTAAAGTGATTCTGTCGCAGTCTTGATGCGTTGGAGGTATTCACGATCCCACTGCGTAAAAAGTGGTGTTGTGAGTGTGTGACGTCAATTTCTATTTCGGAAGCCAATCGGAAGCAGAAGAAGATAGTAATTTAGACTCTATAGAGTTTTCTATACAATATGTTTCTTAGATTTTTGCTTTTTTTATTTTTATTTTGGGTGTGTCTTGTGGTAGATTGTGCCCCCTACTGAGTATTAGTACTAATAAGCAAAGGGTTAGTTGGACTTACATTGTATGCTGTGTTAATAGTCATTAGGGGGCATCACAGTCGTCGAACAATAAGGCAGGAGCTCATTGTCATGGGGGGATTGCCCTAAAGATGACTGTGTCCATCAAATGACTATTAGCACAGCAGGCAATGCAAGTCGTTTTGTTTAATAGTTTTACACAATTGCCTTGAACCTTTACCGATTGAGTATTAGTAGGCCTACTAAATGTTCCTGAAGACCTTTTTGTTCTTAACTTTTCCGTAGGATCTTGTGGGGGTTCGGCCTGTTTCAGGTTAAGTTTTTTTTTTTAGCACTGTTAGATGAACTATACACCCTATTTGTCTTCCCCAAGGTCCGTGGGTACGCCTTACCACTGAAAAGCCGCTGAAGAACCGTCTCCCCCGAGACCAGCAAGTGTTCTGCTTTCTGACAGGGTTGGGCAATCTCTAACATGTACATGGTCATTGAGGCCATTAGACTCAGACACAGCAGAAATCAGGTGCGCAGCCAAAAGACGGATGCAGGAGGGAGCTCCCCCCCCCCCAAGCGACTTCGGTGGCATGGTGGTAACGTACTTGTATACTTGCTCTAGTCTCAATAGTCTCAATACACCTTGCGATCGGAGACGTGTCGTAACTCGATACAATTGTACCTACAAGGTTACTTGTCTTAGTGAGGCGATGGAAGAGGCTAATCGGATACATTCATTAAATTGTTTGTATTTAAAGGAAAAAAAGGAATTAATTACATTATACTTTAATCTATACCTAATAAAAATTAGTTTGTTATATTTTGACCCTCCCCACCCCCTCCCAAATGGGCTGGATCATCCTTGTGTGCAGCGTTCAAATGTCTACAGTATTTCTACAGTGATATAGTATAGAAACTGTATATTCAATGGCTGCACTTATTTAACAAGTGTAACTTATCTAATAGACTCATTAATTGGCGTTTTCCAAATGGGCCCTAATCATTGTTTAGATTAAGAAGTAATTATAATACTACAATAAACCAACGACAGACATTTTGCTGGAACACAACACAACGACACCAGCCAAGTATTACAATATATTGTAGAATGGCGGGGTAGACAATATTATTATTTTTTGAACGTTTAAATGCGCTGCATTACTTATGCCTTCCTACGTGAAAACCTACATATAAACGAATGAATGAAAGAAGTCCACCAATCTTATGATAATTGATGTTAATTTTGATAAGGTCAGGTTAAAGCATTAATAATAGGCGGCCTTGCTGGCCGTACGCGACACGAGTCTCGCGCATTTATTACCGTGATTTCATACCACTTTGGTTTTGCTTAATGCAATATGACATTAAGCATTGGATAGCTGGAAGAGCAGCGTAAGGCGCCCATTCCACCGACCGGCTAGGGCTATTTACAAAAACAGTGACGTGGTAGCAGACATTCAAGACTTAGGCGGGGTTTCCATCGACCTCGCATTGCAGAATTGACGGAAATGTTTATTGTCCTCAATGCCATAGTTAAAATTGATCAATGATCATACAGTAAAATCACAAACTAAAATTAAAAAATGGCGTCATGGGATATGGTAAGTACAAACATTTTAATTGATTTCAATAAAAAGAAAAATTCTAATTTCCGTCAATGTCATTTGCATTCTGCAATGCGAGGTCGGTGGAACGCCACCAAAGTATTGAATGTCTGCTACCACGTCACCGTTTTTGTAAATAGCCCTTGCCGGTCGGTGGAATGGGCGCCTAAGTGAAAAATTAGTTTTTTAGGAGGTTGAAGATTAATATATTTGAGTTTCAAAAAATCATATTTTCTCGTCCCCAGAACAGTGCCGAGCGGGAGATTATTAGAGCACGTGGGAAGATTTGGAAATGTAACTCCTTTCCAAGCAAGAAAAAGTACTTAAGTATTGTACCTAAAAACACTTTAAGAAATGGTGGTTTGGGAAAGATTTTTAGGTGGTATTCTTATGATTTGAAGCCAGAGAGACTCGCTTAAGTATATACAAGCACACCTTGCCTAGTGCACAAATTGATAATATTGATATTCATCGCTTGCTTAGGCGCATATTCCACCGACCTGCTAGTGCTAAATACAAATACGGTGACGTGGTAGCAGACATTCAAGATTTAGGCGGGTTTCCATCGACCTCGCATTGCAGAATGCAAGTGACATTGACGGAAATTTGAATTTTTCTTTTTATAGAAATCTATTAAAATGTTTGTACTTAACATATCCCATGAAGCCATTTTTTAATTTTAGTTTGTTTGTGATTTTACTCTATGATCATTGATCAATTTTAACTATGGCATAGAGGAAAACAAACATTTCCGTCAATGTCATTTGCATTCTGCAATGCGAGGTCGGTGGAAACCCCGCCTAAGTCTTGAATGTCTGCTACCACGTTACCGTATTTGTATTTAGCACTAGCAGGTCGGTGGAATATGCGCCTTACATAAATTTTTGTATTTTGCGTTTAGTCTATATTTTCTTGGAACTGATCACAGCTGACGACAGGAGTGCTGGTCAAATGAACATGTCTCATTAGCCAATCCACGGCTGGCAGCAACCCAGCCCACCCAGTTCACTTATCCAGCATTACGACACTCACGTCGTACTCTTTTGACCTACTTGACTAAAAACTATAGAAATACAAATCAGACATTCCAACAGGGACCCTGTGTAAGGCTGCTCTTGTTGCCTTACAGTCTAGCAATCGTTCCACGTGCTCTAGCCGCCAGATGCGGGCTCTCTTGATTTCGGCTACTATCGTAGGTTCTCGGTACATATCGCGTAGAGCTAATCATTTCAAACTTACTCTTATAATACTACAATATTGCCTATTACTATACTGCTATATTTTGTTTATTTTGTTTTTTAGTGTACTAATTACAAATTATACGTAATAGTAATATCATTCTACAATTGTAGGCCTATTATGTACTATGGGTCAATTGTTGAAGTGGGCTGAAAGATCCAAAATTCTCAAAAATGGAAATAGGCTACTCTTTTCTTTCTTTTTTCTATCAATGACGATAATCATTCGTAATTTCTGATATTCTGACAGTTCTCGCATTGCCTATAACCAAACTTACAGTTAACGTTCGGAACGTAATTTACGTCACGCCTCACATCTACCTAGATCGTCTGGTTCAACCGCACCAGCCGAACATGGTGTTTAAAACAAATGTTGTCGTCATTAGAAACGATTTTTATCACGGACATCCACGCCTTTAATTGCACTTGTTTGATATTATACTTATTAATTAACAGCTCAAACTTGAGTGTAACAAATGAGAAATAACTACCGAGTCGGTCCAACATGGTAATGATAACTTGGTGAAGGCGTGATAGCTCTGTGTATGTGATAAACGAGAATTACCTTTCTGGGGTGTCTCTCCGGGGCTATACATACATGAAAATCGTTGCACGAAGCATACCAGAATAATTCTTATAATTCTTTGCGCAATGGTTTTTCAGACTTTGTTGGTGTTCGGTGTAAACAAAAAGTTAGTACGCTTGTACGTTCGATTATTAGTCGTGAAACAAGGCGGATATTCCACTTTTCAATATTCCGTCATTTGTGCATCAATAATTGATGAGATGACATAGAGTAAAGAAAACTCCCTTTCGGCGGGGTTTCCACATACGTCAATGGTCAATGAGAAATGTGAAATTGACGTTTTAGCAGACATTAAAGACATACCAAAAATTCTGCTACCACGTCAAAACCATATTTCTCATTGACCATTGACGTATGTGGAAACCCCGCCTTCGGCTCTGGCCGATCAGGTGTAGGGAGATTCCATGCAAGTTCAGCCCCCCGCTTTTCCCCTATGCTATATAGATGAAAATAAAAAAATACTTAATTTCTTTCCTAACCACAACATCAACACACAAAACACTCTTGTGTTCCAAATTTCGAACCATATGACGGCTATGAACTTTTACTTATCAAATTATTTTCACTTTAACTGGACGCCATCTGGAAATGGTTGATTCTTCGTAAAAAATGTTGATTACCATTATCGTTGATAATAATACGGGCTTTCAGTCAGATTTTATTTCATTCATCTGCAACTGATATAAACTGAGTTATAAATTATATAAGATTTTAATCGGCCGCCATCTTGTATCTAAACAGTGGATCTAGCTGGTCAATGAACTCGATCAATTTTTGTGCCAAGTTTTATCAAAATCTAATTATATTTATGGATGTTACAGTGTTTCCTAAAATCGATATACATACATACTGTACATAAATACATAATATATATATACAGTATATATATGTACATTTTGAACGGAGGGTGGTTATAGGTTCAGGATGTCATGAAATGAAAAGTTGTGAAGAGATTTTCGGAAAGTCAAGCATTGGTCCCCATCTCAATAGGTAGATGAATCTCCCTAAAAATCTCATCAATTATTAAAGAAAAATTGACAATAGCTGCCCAAGAAAAAAAATTCAAATACACAAATGCGCTCTTCCATCATTTTTAAATTCAAATTTATGAAATGTACGGTTGTAGTTTAGGTACAGTAAGTGGGAAATGAAGTTATTGTGGACCCCCCCCCCCCCGAAATCGGAATATTTGCACTATAAATATTTTTCACTAGATAAAATGATAAAATGGAGTTCTTAATATATTGAGGTTACCTCACCTCCCTCGACGTCAGATGACTCCCCCCCCCAAAAAAAAAAATCTGGCTACGGCCTTGGGCGGCTACAGTATCAAGGAATAGGCTACATATGTCTTACGAAGCTAACCAATTTCTAAATATTCTCAAATTAATATGTATTTGAAGATAGTGACAAATTATCAATGAAATTTCAGAATGTGTGTTGAGAAATTGAAATGAAGAACGAACAGCTGTTGGATTATGAAATTTTAACGTCATTATGCCGATATGTTTATGTTTCATGCGTTATTTTACACTTCTATAAGTCTAGGACACAAAATGTTTTTACGATAAATTATTGGATTTCACGGCACAATTCTTGTGAGTTTACCACATTTCAAGTAATCTACTGAACGCTTTCTTTTGTTTATTCGATACAGTTTATCGGGATTTCACATAGAATGTTGAAATGATTTTTAATGCTGTTTAAAAAAAATTTTAAGCATAATAATTTAGAAAACTTAATGCGCCCATGCGGCATAAAATAATTATGTTACATTGGAATTTAATATTCTTAGAGATTACCAAATATTACCAGGTTCATTCTATTTTTTTCTCATAAGTAACTTCGTATTTGAGAATGCGACAAAAAATTTAATGATGTAGCCAAAGTAAAAGAATTGTTTATTAAAAAAAAAAAATTAAACTAGCCAACGACCTTAACATGTTGAATCCATTAAAGCAGAGCATTATTCAAACTGCGGCAAACTTGGTAGTGTGCACAGCGTTGGCAGGGGAACATGGTGGGGCATGATAACGCGCTGAGACTATACCAGTCAGTCTAAGTGCGTGTTGAGTCCTGGTCACCACCGATTTAATAGTGTGACTTTACCATGTTCCCCAAGTAGTTCAGAATCCACTATAATCAGGAGGTTCACCCCATCAGTCAACTTCCCTTTCCCCCGAGGTGAAATAGTCTGCTCTTAGGGTGCCTCAAGTTAACAAACAGACTCACTCCCGACCCCCCCCCCCCCCCCCCCCGCCAGGCTGACAGGGTTGCTTAAAGCCAAAATGCTGAAAGCAAGTTTAATGTTAGAAACAACATCTATTAAACCAGCGACCTAACATAATTTTTGACATCAGGATTCGTCCAAAAATATGAGTATCGCACCCAATGAATTGAGTTGAATTTTTCTAGTCTTGAAAGTAGATAAAGATAAGAGAGGAGAAGGTCAATTCGATAAATTTTTTTAACGTTATTGGTTGAACGAATCAGATTTGGAATGGAAATATTTCTGCGCCATCATCAGGCAATTTGTTTGCAATATGCCAGTACATAATATTCTTAAAAGGACAAATGAATAGTTGTTAGTGTTAATCACCTGTCTCCATCTCCTATCAGACGAAAATGAAGTAGAACGCTGCATCACTTCGGACAGTTAGTCTGAGCACTTGCTACCTGGATACTCGCCAAAGATGATGCTTCAGATATACCCACAAGAGAGTAGGTATACGCCGAGGTACGTCTGTCAGTTGGTCTCATAAAGCTAAAGCATACATACAACAGTAAAAAAAAATATTGGTTGTGTGTAAAGTCGGTTTAAGGACGATAGTTTAACGTGACGTCATAACAAAACATTGATGAAATGACTGCATACTTTTATGAATAATAAAATTGAATCATTTTTATTGAATTATCATTATTCTGTAAGAAGGAGTGAAATGAAATCTGCAATTTAATTGATCCATGGGCTCGTCAGGTTTATCGCCCATTGGGTAATTACAATAAAAATAAATAAAATATATTTAAAAACAAATGATAACATAAAAAAAATTTAAAAAAAAGATAAGTAAATAAATAAATTGTTGTTGTAATAAGCAATAAAAATTACGAGCGTAACGCATCGGCGTAACGGACAATGAGCGTAACACTTTTTCAATCATGCACGCAGTGTTTCAGCCAGCACTCATCGATTTATTAGGCGTTGTCACGTCAAAACAAGTAACGAAAATGATGGTATGTAAAAAAAAGAGCGAAATTTGATGTATTCACTTCATAGCTATGCCAAGTCAGCACACTGATAACTATTTAAGGCGGGGTTTCCACATACGTCAATGGTCAATGGTAAATGTGGTATTGACGTTTTAGCAGACATTAAAGACATACTAAAAATGTCTGCTACCACGTCAAAACCATATTTACCATTGACCATTGATGTATGTGGAAACCCCGCCTAATTAGTAGGTAGGGATCTGCAGCAGCCTACATACAATATCTGATTAAATTATGGCAAAGAAAGGATGAGACGCATTACGCGAGAACTCCCATAAAAACATTTGAGCCTCACTTCACCCATAAAAGAATAGGAGGTCAGAGAGATGCAAATGCATAGACATCAATGAACGGGGTTATTAAAATGTCTGCTTAAATAAAGCTCTTCATCTTAAAATTAAAATCAATTTTACAATTTAAATTTATTCTGTCAAGAGTTTATATCTGCCCTTTTTCGGGTATCATTGCGCTCTATAACTGTTTATTCATTGTTGTTTGGGAGGTGAATAATTATATTCAATTAGGCAGTGTTTAATGTGTTTTTAATTTTCAACTATCCATATTGTTTGAGATGTGTGTACGTTGTGTTTGATGTACTCGTACGTGTATTGGTACAGGGTGGTCGCTGCTCTTCACTGTACCTTTGTTTAATCATTTGCGTTTCAAGTTGTTGAACCGGCCGCCACACTCCAGCTGGATAATTGTTTGAGAAGAGCCTAAGCCACCTAACGCTAGGTTTTCTCGTGGGGGGCATTTTAATTGTGACTTCTTCTTCTTCTTCGGGCTCTGCAGCCCTTGATGAGCTTCGGCCTGCTCGACAACACTCCTCCAGCCATCTCAGTTTTGTTCAACAATCCACCATCTACGGATTCCCAACTCGAGAAGGTCAATTTTCAACTCATCTTTTTCAAGCCTGCCAGTCGTCTTCTTGTCATGGTTGCTTTGTGAATCTTGTCCGGTATGCGGTCGTCTGACATCCTTACGACGTGTCCCAGCCATCTTATGCGTTGTTTCTTATACGCCACTCTCCGTCTTCGCATAAGGGTCCATAGATCTTCCTTTCTACCTTTCTTTCCAATAGTCACAGTTTGTTTGCGTCATTGACCATAAGGTTCCAGGTTTCCGAGCCGTTTTTAATTGTGACTAGGAACCAGTAAATAGTAAATATTTATTCTATGCTAGGAACTAATAATTATGCATTGTAAAAGAACAGAAAAACACCTCCAAATAGGTATTACGGTTACAATTATAAAATCTTAGTAAATATCTGTCATGGCAGTTCTGCAGGAGTAGCACCAATATAAAAGGATTATTTATCCAGAATAATTATTGGGGCTTGTATTAAATATACCTAATTACCATAAATTTAAGCAATACGGTTAAATTTTCAACACAACTGATTGCTGTTCATTTTTACGTAATGTTGTAACTTGTCATAAACAAACGTAAGTTCTCTCTCATGAAATGACATGTTAGTTAAACAACAGTTTGCCCTTGTCTATTTGTTCGATTTTTTTTTAATAAAATGAAATAAAACAATGTGTACATGTACAATGGTACGGACTTTGACTTTCACCCGAAAGGTTGTTGGTTCGAGTCCCACACTAGCTACATTTTCTAGCCATACTTCGGAGGGCATGTAAAGCAGGCGGTCCCGGGCCGTCTTAGTTGAGTGTAAGTGAGGACTTTGTAGCCCTAACTCCGCTAGGTTGGCTTAGTAATAGAAACAATAAAAAGTCCTTATTTTTTTAATGTGTTTCTTCGATTTCGTTAATAAGCTATGCACAGACATATTTGTAAAAAAGGATATAGTGTTTATTTGTTATATTCACTGTGTTGAGACATTTTAAAATATCGCATTCGAGTCACTTGTAACCGGATAGCAATGTATCATTCATGATAAGTCAGCTTCCGCATCCTGGGGTTGTTATCATAAAAGACGACTACGAGCCTCTTCATTCGTCAATGCCATTGCACAGATAGCATCCCCTTCCATGACTAGGCCAATGTACGAGGGGTGATACAGAATTCCGTAGCCTAGTCCAGAAGGAGAATTAAATTGCGCAAATAATGATGTTTAGGCTACCGTGTAGTATTATTTTCCGGAAATAATGTATTGGCACAAGTCGTTCAGAGAAGGTCGGGAAGGCCCATTCTGGACGCCCATCAACGGACGAACACCTCAGCCGTGTGCGCGAATTGTTGAACACAGACCGACGAATGCGTGTTGCCAGAAGTTGGGTACCCCAAACTTCTGGACGTCAATTGCCACCAACCCTGTGGAATAAGATTTTTAAACTATCATGGTCAGTAATGGCTTAGCATTTACTGGCATATACATATATACTACTGTATTTAATACTGTCGGAGCCAAAGATAGACGATTTGAGACCCTTGACCAGTAGACAGAGGCAAAAAAAACATTTTCCGAATGTATTTTTTGTCGGAAGGCTTAGAAAGTTATTACAAAAATGCACCCAGGTGCAATTATGTTCGTGAAGAACACACTAAAACGTAAGATACAGTATGGCTTCTACTCTAGGCTATGGAATTCTGGACTGTCCCTCGTATGCAGGCCTCAGTAAAAGCGGTTGGCGGTTCACAGCACCCTCTTGCGTCATTTGATTTTTCATTGATTTTCCTACGTAATTTTGCTTATCGACAACCTGACCTTCTTTACAACCACACAGTAAATAATGAGTGATAACAACTTGTACGTGCTATGTTTTGATAATAATGCGTCTGTAATTAATTGATGAATGGGTAATACTGTATACATGTATTAATGATTACTGTGGCTACTCTATGCACGTCCTTAATTTTAGGTACTCTCTACTTTGATATAATTTTTAATGTTCCTATTCGTTCCTATAGTTCCTATTCACCATTCAACGCCAGGCTGACAGGGTTGCTTAAATTAAAAATACTGAAAGCAGACGTTGGAAAACAAACAAACACAACATCTTCAGTGGACAGTGGCACTAAGTACTTTTGTACTAATGTAGGCTTCTAATGTTGTATCTTGGGGACCCAGTTGATAGCTACGATTAGCTAGCCACCTTCCCTTTCCTAAATACATCAGTAAAGGCACTTTTACATGACGATTGATTGAAGTTCCATTAGTGAAAAATTTTAAATTCTTCCATCAACTATCTTTATACAAACACTTAAGAGGATATGCTAAGTAGGAAATTGGCACTCTTAAATATTATGGCCAGCAGGAATTTTCAATTTTTTCGTAAAACTGTTACCTACTTGGAAGATTTCCTCTTAAAGGCGGCAACAAAAACAACTCACAAATTTATAATTAGGTAATTGTAATTTAACTGACTTGAACGGAGTTAAGAGGATATGCTACGTAGAAAAGTGGCAGCTCAATTAAATACTTTTCATTTTTTATTTCATTAACTCAGCAAGTTATTAAAAATTTAGCTCTTGTAAGTTGTAGAGGACTATCATTTGTATTATGGGGTATTTTTATTTTTCGGTTTTGCAGTTTTTCCAAAACTTCAATTTTACTCAAAATTTTAGTCCCCAATGGTTATTATGAACGAACTAAGGCACCAAAAATTTAATATTTCCTATTAAATGATGCATAAAGTAGTCTTTTACAACTTACATGAGCCAAATCTTTTATAAATTGCTTTGTTAATTAAATAAACAATAAAAAGTTAATAAAAACTACAAATTTTGGAGTGCTAATTTTCTACGTAGCATAACGCAATATAGTCTTATATTTTCATTAGCATTCTATGCTATAAAAAATATAAATTACAAATTATTTAAATTGAGCAAATCGGACTGTAGGTATTCATAAAGGGAATCCAGGGAAAGAACAAACTCATTACATCCTAAGCAATTTGATAGCAATTAAAAGTCATCATAATCTTTTTTCTAGAACATTCGCCCCGGGCTTGACTGTAAAAAGTCTTGAGCTTGGGTATATGGAGTGGACCACCCGGTGGGAGTCTCATTTACTTAGCACGCGTTCTCCCTCTATCACAGGAGGAATAAACTGTCAAAAGTTATTGATCTGTCAAAGCTTGGAACGAGGTGTGTGTAACTTGATCGATTAAACTTGGGCCCGTAACTGTGATAACGGCCGTTGTTATGTGGGGCCGAACTCTTTTCGACACTTTTACGTAAGGTGCCCATTCCATTGACCGGCTAGGGCTATTTCCCAAAACGGTGACGTGGTAGCAGACATTCAAGACTTAGGTGGCGTTTCGACCGACCTCGCATTGCAGAATTGACGGAAATGTTTATTTTCCTCTATCCCATAGTTAAAATTGATCAATGATCATACAGTAAAATCACAAACAAACAAACTAAAATTAAAAAATGGCGTCATGGGTTATGTTAAGGACAAATATTTTAATACATTTCTATAAAAAGAAAAATTCTAATTTCCGTCAATGTCATTTGCAATCTGCAATGCGAGGTCGGTGGAAATGCTACCTAAGTCTTGAATGTCTGCTACCACGTCACCGTTGTTGGAAATAGCCCTAGCCGGTCAATGGAATGGGCGCCACATGGGTACGTTTCATTTGCCACTCCTGGCCAATTTTGGCATGTTGGGGAACCTTCTAGTCGAGGTGGAACTGATGCTGGCTGCCCATAATGATGTATATATTGTATTTAAAGTAGAAAACTTAATAACTGAAACCTCTATATAACTTTATGATAACAAATAAATATATAATTAATAACTTCTTTGAACCTAAATTAGAGGATATATAAAAAACTGGACTTGATGGGATTCAAACCCACGATCTACGCCTATCTGGACTATTGTGGGTTAGAATCCCGCAAAGATTAATTTTTTCCTATATCCTCTAATTTCGGTTACAACGAGGAGTATACCTCTTCAACCAAAGTTAATTTAATGTCATTGTTACTAATGCGTATACCTCTTCCGATACTAAAGAAATCGCTCAAATCCAAATATTAGCAGATATATCATGTATTCTTTTTATAATTAACTATATTTCTATTAACAAATCTCCTCCTTTTTTCCAATAGTATAGCTATCCATTTGAGACACACATGTTATTGTTATTGAATTGAATTTAGTCTAGTATGGTATGTTTCGGGTTTCCTCCCCAAGCACATTCTCAGGAACATTTGGGGCTGGGAATACGTATCCTGTATAGTACTTTGATAGAGTTATAAATACATTTGATTTGATTTTGATGATAATGCAATATATTCTTGGAGCCTAACTAACACTACTGATATGAATAAACATAATGGCTTTCAAGTCATAGGTTACGTTCGAATAAAGTCTATCAATGCGAATTTCCAACACTTTTTTTTCTGGCATTTTGAGCTAATATTGTATAATATGAGGCTGTGAAGAGTGAATAACTACTATGCAATTGAGGCCAATTGTCAAGGCAAGAGACATATACAATTTGTGGACGGGGCTTTTGTTAGTCCCCGACGCTTTATCCTCACTGGACGGTGTTTTAAATCGTAAAAGAAGGTCAATTTAGAGTGTTTGAATAATTTTTTATATTTCGATTTAATATGAAATATGGCACAAAACTCATGTTTTCAAAATATTTTCAAGGCATTCACACCCGCAGCTCTCCCGCCCAGCTCTCCCGCCCAGCTCGCCCGCCCCCCCCCCCCCCCCCCGCTCTCCCCCAGCTCTCCCGCCCCCCCCCCCGCTCTCCCCCAGCTCTCCCGCCCCACCCCAGCGCTCCCCCCCAGCTCTCCCGCCCCCCAGCTCCCCCCTATATTCTAAAGCCGCGCCTGTAGGCGTACTAGAAAGCACATTGCTCCAAAAGACCAGAACCTATGAATGGAGAAAGAAGGAACTATATCCTCAAGGGAGGTCTCTTACTAGCACATCATCGATGTTGAGGCCTTGAGGGGCTAGAGCAGTAAAACACCGAGGACATAATCACTGACATAAGACGTGGGCAGCGGGATTAAGACACAAACTGTCCAACACGGGGCTGTCAAAGCCGCTCGCCATAAACCTGTGCGGGTCTGCAGTAAAGCCATAAGCCAAGGTTCCCATCCTGAGGTGGACACAATTCGGGGTGAAAGGTCGAGCTCTCTTATTATGGTGCCTGCGGCGCGCCAGGATGGTCTGCCTCAAATGCCTGGTACCCGATTACCTATGTGAGATCTATAATTGTTAATAGTGTGTTCCACAAAAAGGAATCTTCTTTATATGGTCGACAAATTCCCTTCTAATGCATCGATAAAATTAGCCCTGGAATATTCATAGGTTGTCGGTGTCTAAGGTATTGACATAATGAGGGTCAGATATTTTGATAGAGGTAACTGTGTGGTCCGTTTAGGGCACACCTGAGGTTTTCAGGTCAAAGTATTAGGAAATTTGAAATTCACCACACGTGGCCGTTTAATGAGCCTTCAAGTTTTGATCCTTGGTGCCCTAATTCTAGTCTGTAACATTTCTATTAGCGTTTGATACAAATCAAAGAATTGCTCATTAGCAATAATTTATACTATTGTACTAGTATTATATACATAAGCACAAGGCCGTGCCCAGGGGGGTGGTCCAAGGGGTCCGTACCCCTTCAGAAATAGAAGGGCTGTACACTAAATAGAATGGACTTTCATTAATAAAATACGTAAAAGACATTTGGACCCCCCCCCCCCCCGAAACAAAAACCTAAGCACGGCCTTGCCATAAGCATACAATATGTACAACCTAGGTCCAGTAGGACCAGCCGCCATATCATGTTGAATCCAGCGGACCAGAGCAGGTTCAAAGCTGCAGATAACTTGGTCGTGTGCACAGTGCCGGTAGGGAAACATGGCAGGACTTGTCCTGGTCACCTCCGAACTAATCGTGTGACTTCACTGTGTTTCCTAAGTGGTTCGGAATCCACTATTATCAGGAGGTCCACTGTCCTATGGGCTGGCATAGGACAGTCAAGTCGGGGTCGCTCTATAGGCCCAATTGAGGCCTAAGTCGTTATTAACCCGACGAACACTACTACTACTAACTACTACTACTAGGTCCAGTAGGACATAGGCAAGGGCGGATTTTGCCTCCAATTTAGGGGGGGGGTATAACATTAAAAAACGGGTATAACATTAAAAAACATAATTATTTTTAACTCCCACTGTAAACCCATTGTTATCTAGTGTAAGCTAATTTATTTTTGGGAGGCCCTTGGCCACTTGAGACCTTACTACTGCGGTATTAAAAAATAAACCCCGGTATTACATATAAACCAATATTACAAAAAAACTAAATAGCCATGATCGGGCTGCAGGAAAGGCCATCGATCTCTGACATTTCCCCTCCCAGTCTAACCCTAAAATAAACTGCTGATGAATCTGCAATATCGATTTGCATTAAAGGAGTCGGAAAGAATGTTAGTTTTTAATTAATTCTATTGGGCGCCGCCTGGGAGGTGAGCCACCGGCTAGTTTACGACTTAGCACTGTTGTTTCTGACCAATAACGTTGTCAATTGTTCCCATACAGAGTTAGCATTCAGTTGAGAAAATTGTTGTTGAGCATATTCACACTGAAACTCCATTAAAAGAACAAGTTCTCTATAAGCCTACAGAGGAATAGATTTTGGAATAGACCTTGCCAGCAGCCCTACTATGGCGATTTGGGGTTAAGTTTTGATCACAAACGTGGCCTCGCGCCCTAATAGTTTTCAAAAAAACAACATTTAGTTTGATTCAATAACAATGGACATAATACATTGTATTGTCACTTATCAGGAATAGAGAAGTAGCATGGGTGAGAATTGGTATGGAAAAATGAGAATTCCCAACATTCAAATGGTATACAAATGCTGCGAAAAATTGGATTGATTGAATTGAATTGGAGCCTTGCAATGATAAGAGTTTCCTGTATATGACGATCAGTGATTGCTGCCAATTCTGTAGTTATGGAATAATGAAAAATTGAATTTAAAAAAAAAATGGCGTGCCCCAACAACCCAATCAGTCTAGGCCTGATGAATGGCAGAGGGACCTCTACACCACTCTATTTGGGATGGTGTGGTCATCAACATGTCGAGCAAATGGGTTTTTTTTCCTACCAATGAAGGTAAGGTACCCATTAGGGTTGAGTGCACCCAGGCCAGGCCATAAGCGGAACATTTTTCCTTCTTTATATCCAATCTCGAACCCCAGTAAGCCCCCCTCCCTCCTTCGCCTTGTCTACGGCCATTAACTGGTCTATTAAGGCTGGCCATCTAATAAAAATGGCCACGTGAAAAATGAGTCTAGCCAGCCATACATTGTCATTTGGAAACTAGTCTCTTAATTGGCCCTTAAGAAATTCGATCCCAACACTAATATCTGACGGAGCAAGCGCGGCATTGAAAGCGCCGCGGTACGTATGATAAACAATAATAAAAACTTATTAAATGCTGGAATGATGGTTTTTCATGGCGATTAGAGAGCGCTCTGCCAAAGGGCGAGTCATTATTGAAATGACATATGTTGTTATATGGATGTAATGATTTATTATAAGAGATCTCAAGTAACGATTAAGCATGCTTCTGCCAGAGGCTGCTCTCAAGGAGTTTAACTAAAAACTTTATAATTATACTCTAAGCTGTAAGAATTATCAGTAAATTAAGGCCTCAGCATTAGAAAAAAAATTCCTTCCGATGATCTTCACAGTCTAACGCTTCAGTTTAGCTGTTATGCGCGGGCAAGCTAAAGATGTTTTTTTCTGCTTTATTTATGGCGTATTTAAATACCAGGTTATCAATGCGTTGGGGGTCCTTTTCGATAATTCCAGACAGCGAGTTTTTTATACCCTAAATATCTTGATTCTTTTAAATAAATTGTTTGATACTAAATCTATTAGTCTGCCACCCATAAACTAAATAGGTCCCCCATGATGATTTCATTTGCAAATTGGGCAATATTAATAATTAGGCTCTAGCCTGCATTTGATTTAGATAGCAGTATACCATTAAAAACAGGCCAGCGGGAAAATTAAAAGCGTACAGGTAGAGTAGTACATACTGTACCAGCATCATCAGGTCGGTATAATACCGTAATTTAATTTAACCTGTCCCGAGGGTGTATAGCTGCCCCCAAATTTAATAAGTAAGTCCAATGTTGGTTAATTTATTACGTTATAATACAATTGATATTACATAAGTTTATTCTGTTTGACCCACAATCACCCCCCCCCCCCCCAATGGGCTGGATTAGATTATAAGTCTGACTCATTGGCGGAATTAGGGGGCGTCCGTAAGCCAACCCCAGGTACTTATCATGTCCCCCCCCCCCCCGTATTTTCTAGGAAACAGAATAAATTTATTGAAATCATTGAATAAATTTAATAAATAAAGAAATAGTTAAAAATACTAATATTTTCGCAGAGCATAACGATTACTTAAAATAAAATAAAAACATTGAATGCCACGCTTTCATTTCTTATGTTGGCCATTTCGGACTTTTGTCGTTATTTATGCTTGAATCTGCACTGTAATAATTGATATTAATTTATTAAAGATTTTGGGGGTTTAAGGCTTTAATCCCTCCCCCCCCCCCGGTATTTTGGCAATCAAGGGTACACATGAAGTCCTAAGGCTCCCCAATGGTATGACTGTATTGACATTATTGCTGTTATTGTGACGCATAGTATATATTTCTTTTCGTTTGAACGAATCAACTATACTATATTATGTCATTGTATTATATAGAAAATTATTACTTTGGCGCCCATTCCACCGACCAGCTAGGGCTATTTACAAAACGGTGACGTGGTAGCAGACATTCAAGACTTAGGTGGCGCTTCCACCGACCTCGCATTGCAGAATGCAAATGACATTGACGGAAATTTGAATTTTTCTTTTTATAGAAATCTATTAAAATGTTTGTACTTAACATATCCCATGACGCCATTCTTTAATTTTAGTTTGTTTGTTTGTGATTTTACTGTATGATCATTGATCAATTTTAACTATGGCATAGAGGAAAATAAACATTTCCGTCAATTCTGCAATGCGAGGTCGGTGGAAACCCCGCCTAAGTCTTGAATGTCTGCTACCTTGTAAATAGCCCTAGCCGGTCGGTGGAATGGACGCCTTTGTGTTCGAGTTCATTTCCATCTAGTCATCTAGTGTAAAACCTTTTAAATCCTGTTGACTTCGATGGCAAGGTGCTTATACTCCTTTTGCTATTCTCTGCACGCCACGTGATCGGAGACGTGTCGTAACTCAACTCAAAAGAAAGAAAGAAAAAGACTATGGCTTTTTCAAAGCTCTATTTCCAAGGGTGTAGGCTGGTGGTTATTTGTTCCACATACCCCTGACTACTGCTGCATATACCTGGCAATTCATTCGAAGCGCTGGAAAGTGCAAATGGCTTCAAGTGGAGGGGTAAATATGCCGCCCCTGCCTAAATGATTGACACGGTTAAAGTATGGAAATGCGCATTGAGATGTAGCTCCACCTGGGCAGTGCGATTATCTAGTTTTGATCTCGAGACACGTCCCTCCTCCCATTCAATGCGCACACCAATTATTGGCATAGTGAGATCCACCTGGCACATACACTTCCCATTTCTTGTATGTCATTTGCATACAGTTTGTATTGTTGTCTAGAAGTCGTGTGGCGTTGCTCGATCGAGGAATATGAAATATTGCTTTAATGAAACAGAAGTGCCCCAGCCTGGGCTCGTTTGCAATTTATTCCTTGGCAAATAATGTTGTATGCTAGTCGTAGTCAAACATATATTTTGCTTTCCTATTTAAATTTGTAGTATAAGGAAAGCTTTTTTGTGATAGTCGACATTTTCGATTTCGTATTATCAGTGGATTTACACGGTTTGAGGTCCCGGGAACAAAAAAAAAAGTGGATTTTACGAAATATGTGTCGGTCTGTCTGTCAATCTGTCGGTCTGTTTGTCTGCCGGTCTGTGTGCCTCCCGTGCGTCCCCGGAATCCACATCACCTAATCGCGCCAAATTGGCCAAAAAATAGTCAATATGAGTGACTCATTATAAAAAAAAGTTATAACATAAAGCTAATTAATTAAACATTTAAAAATAAAAATCCAAAATATAAGGTAGGTACTGGTAATTATAATTACAATATAAGGATTCCATTGTGGAATAGGGGGTTGCCTATTTACTAGTATTGTATTGTATTGTATTGTAGCCAGGATGTTTTTCGGGGGGTTTTCAGAAATTTCCTTGGGTACTTCATTGTAGTTTTTATTTTTCCTCTCAAAATTTGATTCTATCTAGTGTCAAACCATTTCATTTCGGGGGGGGGGGGGGGTTTGAACCCCCGTGAACCCCCCCCCCCCTTGGCTACGGCCTTGATTGTACTATATATAGGCTGCAGCCTCCCTGCGATAACGTTGGGTTTTAATTTTTTTGACAGTACCTATATTTCTCTGTCGTTGCCCCATGCGAGAGGTCCTTCTCGTAATGAAAAAAAAACTACTAACGAACGTCAATGTCTTAGAGGGGCTGAGCGCTCATTTGCCTAAGGACGCCCCCGTATATTAAGGGAATAAGGCATGCACTTAAAGCCCCACGCTTCTGTAGAAAATTACTATTTCACCCGCCCCCTCTGTTTCCAGTTTCTTTTATAAAGTTCTCGCTCGAAAAATCTAAACGTTACTGCGGCCCCTTGTTTGCAGTAATATTCATTGCCTGTAAATTCTAAACGTTACTGCTTTCCAAATGCGTAAAACTGCACTAAATCAGGACTATTTTTTTTTTAATGTCCCCGGTCTACCCAGGCCCCCCTTTGGTCTCCGCAACTCTTGGGCGCCTGCGCAAGGAGCGTTATAGGTCATGTCCCATAATTTAAAAGCTGCGTACAACCATGAACACGCTCCCTTTTCTACCTTTTAATAAAAATTTGGAGGGGGCGCCAAACGAAACACCACCCCCTGAATAGTCCATATCAATATAGGTACTCAGTGAGTGTAAGATCTTATGTACATATACGATATAAAAGGATGTTTGGACCCAGCAGCTGAATTGATTTTTAGGTGAGAGCATGAAAATTCAATATCCCCACACGGTACGACTCCGAAGTCCTACTTGCTGCTATACGAACTATAAATTAAGCTTGCAGTATGTCTAATTAAAAATTTCGTTGTATGCCAGCAGAAGGAGGTAAATGCCATTCAATTTTACACTAATGGAATGCACGAGGTAATCATAGGCTGCCACCACCACACCAGTTTGATATTAATATTAGCCCACTGCTCGTTGTAATCCCATTGTTTCATTTCTATAGGTACATACGATACAGCGTTAGATGCCTTTTCTGACTAGCTCATAGCATAAATGATGTAATTGACACCATAGAGCTTTTGTGAAGATACGTTACAATTGTAAAAGTGAAGAGGGTGAACAAATGATCAAAAAAATTAAAATTAAATTAAATTAAAAATTAGAATTAGGACACAGTGTAGGCTCAATTAAGTTAAGGTTTTGGGCTATATGGGCTTACGCTCATCGCCGTTAATGATGTACTGTCAGAAATTTATTTATTTTCTCTTAAATGTATTTGTAAAATTTCTGGTCAATACACAATTATTATTATTATTACTATTATTATTATTATTTTTAGACTCTATAATAGTAAGTTAGTAAGTAATATAATTATGGTAACCCGCACATTACACACATCATTTAACGACAATGGTTAGTGTCCCCTTCATGTAAGTTTGGTTGACTCCTTAAATAAATAAAAATAGCCTAACTTATTTCATGCTTGAGAGTGTGTATTCCTTTATCAATGGTGTATAGGAATAGCTACCAAGCATTATTAATTAAACTGCTGTCGCGTTTGTCTGTTGGGGCCCCTGTTGCGGAGGCAAATTTCAAATGAAGTCACAAGGAACGATATAACCAGTATTTCCTGAACTAGCCTTATGAGTGTTATACCGTATAGCGCATATAGTACTTTGTATTATTGTTAGTTTTATATTGTAAGTTGGTACTCCTGCCACAGGTGGCATCGGCATAATCCAAACCTTCAGGCGAGCAAACTCGTTACATTAAACACACTGCTGGGTGTTGGGTCTGAGGCAATCAGGAACTAGGTTTTGCGTCCTGATTGTTCCGTTATTCAAACTAGCAAAATAAATATGTATTATAAATATGCGCTCATTCTTTGCTGAACCATTGCTGACTTTATTGTTGATTTACCTTGCTGGGTCATTTTCATCCACTAACCGTTGAGGATTTTAATGTACAATCAGTACAATGTGCCCGAACAATCGCGTCCGCTCAGTTACAATACGTTAATCCTTTTGACAACTTGAACATAGCAAGCCATCACTCTGGCCAGCTTACCAATACTGACAGCTACCTGTTCAATAAAAATTATGCATTCAAATTCGGAATCAGCTGAGTACAGCCTATCAAATTACGAAAACTGCTAGAAAGTCAGAGAGAACGTCCAGATGGAGGCGAAAACACTGATTTGCCGACAAAGAACTTGTGGTCGGGTATCTTTCCTTCCTTGCCACGTTGAGTTCTTTCACGCCCTACTGACTCCTTCGAATACGTTCGCTCAGACGTCTTCGTCGTATTGGTATCATTTCATTTTTGGCAAAGAGATAAGTTTCGCGTAATACTGGAAATATGAGTAGCAGCTGGTCGACATGTAACTTATTCGTCGAGCTACCTGCATTTGTCGGAACTGAACTGAGGTTAGCGGTTAGCCTCAGGCTAAAAATTACCCTTGGTCCAAAACTCAGTCAGAGCCAGGGAGTACTACTGTTATAGTATTACAGTACTTACCTTATTTAAATTATTGTACACCTACAGTAAATACCAACGGTACTGAAGTACGCACTTATACAAATGTGCAATATTAATAATGTAATGATTTTCCTTGCAGTGGAGTGGCCTAAGATTCAGTTTTAGGAGTGTAGAAAATTGGCAGCCCGAAATTTAATACTTATTATTTTTTATTTAATTAACAAATCAAATTATTAAAGATTTGGCTCATTTAAGTAGTAGAAGACTACTTCATGCATCATATACTTGGGTATTTTTAATTTTTTGATTTGTAGTTTTTTCGTGGCATCTATTTTACGTAAACTTTTATTGACTATAAATTTTTTTTTTTTTTTGAAAAAGCTACGACACAAAAAAATTTAAAATACCCTATTAAACAATATGATGCATGAAGTAGTCTTCTACAACTTAATTGAGCCAAATCGTTAATAACTTGCTTAATTAATTAAATAAAAAATAAGAAGTATTCAATTTCGGGCTGTCAATTTCCTACGGGAAATACACTCTTAATATTTCGACTTTTAGACTTTAGATTCTAATTTATTGTACACCATATTCTCGGCTTGCCTGGTTTATAGAGTGACTGTTATTTTTTTAATGAGCAAGGAAGAAATCTGCTAGAGCAGGTCCAGCACCTGATCCGCCCAGGTACACAGTGCCTAGTTTGGGATATCCATGGAACCTACGCACCCTTGTGGGCGCTCGCTGGCAAGGCGCCCCGTGACGTCACCACCACATGATAGGAGAGTAGGCGTTCGCGGTAGGCTAACGGTAGGGAGACCCGCCATCGTTAGAAAAGAGTCTCTCGTATATTTAGACTTTTGAAAAATTGGCATCTTATCTTGTGGCCAAACGAACGTCTTTCTCAAGAGGGGAGTCTGCAGTTCTGACTCGCAATTCAAGTCAGCAGTGTCGGTTGATGAGTGCCCGTGTGTTGTGCAGTGCCTGGTGAGTGTCGAGAGTGCTGACCGCGTGACCATGGTGTGATGGCCAGTGCTCAACTGTGTGCGCGACAGGTGATGGGCCAGCTTTACAGTGTTTCCCAGTGCCCCAACTCGAAAAAAATCTCACAACATGTTGTTAAGTATGAGAAGAACGGGTGAACCTGAACCAAAGAGAGTCAAGTTCGACGATAGTGAGGACTCTGAAGGAGAATGTCAGACAAGTGCAAGCAGACAAGTTAGTGCGCTGTTGGATGAAGCCATTCTACAAAGATTCAGTGTATGCAGTGTCAATTCAAGTCAAAACGAAGCCATTAAGCCAAGCAAGAAACGAGCGTACGCCCGACAGTTTGGAATCACTGAGAAAAAGCTTAATGAGGCCGAGTACATAGACATTTCACAAGTTCAGCAGCTGCTGTTGGAGTCCGTATCGTCGGGGAAAGCTGCCAGCGACAGAAATAGACTCTCTGAGTCGCAGGAGCAGCTCGAGTGTCAGGACCGAGACCAGGGGGAGAGAAAACCTCCTCAAAGGGTACCTCCTCTCCCTCCCCGTCCGCACTCCCAACCCTCCTGTTCTTCTGATCTGTACCGGCAAGGGAGGCAAATAGAGTATTTCAGCAAGGGCGAAAGCCCAAAAATCATACAAGGTGACGGAAAGGCCCGTATGCTTCCAGAAGGATTCCCTGCAAGCCCTCTGCTACAAACGCCACCCTTTCCTACAGGCGGCCACTCCCCGAATGTAGAGGAATTGTTCGCACTTTGGTTTGGAGTTCCTACTGGAAATGCAGGTGGGTGTGTATTCTTTAATATCGAATTTCTGGGCAAGGGGTGCGGTTTCTTCTAGAAAACTGTTCTGTACTGAATGAAACAAGGAGGCAGGACAGACAATAATAACAATGATTATGGCCCCCCATCGACTATCACCAAATATAGTGACCTGCTCTGAGATTCAAATATAATTAAGGCGCGACTCACAAGTGGTTTCTGCCATACGGACATCTAGGCGTCTTTCTAATCTATTATTATTATTATTATAGATGGGCCAGAATTGATTATTTTCACGCTTTCTGTTGTGAATTACTGTATACCTAAAACACTACATTTTTTGTTTTTGCTTTTAAAAACAAGGATGGGAAATCTTTCAAACAATCAGTCCTCAATAAATTATGATGCTTGCATCTTTTCTGTATGGTGCATTTCAATAAAATTGTGGATACGTGTATTAGGTTGTAAACACAAAATAAAAATCATCATGAACTCATTTTAGGTAATAAATGAGTTATTCCTCGAACCAATAATAATCTCCGTGAATGCATATAACAATAATTAACTTAAAAAAAGTCCTGAATTATTTATTATTATTATTTTGCATATTATTGGATAATTTGCATATTATTGGACATTGTCTGTTTGCAAATAAACGATTATTTATTTATTTATTTATTATCTATATAAGTTTGAATAATTATTTATTCCAGCTGTAGACAATAGTATGGTAACTACCTAGGTACAAGTAATATGGTATGCCCCCTCCCCCAGCAGAATCTCTTGGGACAATTTGGGGTACGGTATGATATTTATTTTTGTTGTCTTGTAAGAAGGAAAAAATATATTTATTATTATTCTTTATTTATTATGTCATTAAATTTATTACATTATTATCTATTTTATTATAATTATATTTTTTTATTAATGTTATACTTAGCTACACAGTACTATTCGAGTTATAATTCTATAAGGACGATAAATATAGCACATTATTATTATTGTTAAACAACAAATTAACAGGTGATTATTTGTCCAATAAAACAATATTTATTTATTAATTTATTTATTTTCGTCAACTCCATCCAATTGGCTATACACCAGCCAGCTCAACCTTAACTTAAGAGGATAAGGACGTGGACGCTAGATAATGCATACATTTTCATTTCTTTGTGTTTTATATTATTAATTCACTGCGAAAGTAATAAGAAATTGAAATCCTCTCTAACATGGTCTGCAGCCTGATCGAAGCGATTATAATACCGGTATTTATTTAATCCCCTGGTATTAAAAATGTAAACAAGACAATTTTATAATGGAAAGTGCTATTAGAAATTTGTTTGTTTACAGTTATAATCCTAGGGTATTTATTTAACCCCGGTATTATAATCGCCTCGATCAGGCTGCTGTATCAAAATGTAAAATACATTGGAAAGCAATAAATAAATAAAACGTATTGAACGTTGAAAACTTCTAGATCCTATACTGCAAGGATAAACTGAGAGCGGCAAGAAATGCTACTAACTTTCCTAGAGACCATCTCTAAGAGAAAGCTTTCTACACTGTCACTGAGACAATAACACAATGACAATGACAGACGGACAGAACTACCTGATTTAGACGATTTTACTTTATACTTTCTTGTCGTTTACTTGATTGTATAATTTAACAGAAATACAGTATATATATATATATAATATATTCTTTAAAAAATACTTTCTGGTCTAAAGGTTTATATGTTATGAACCGGCTGCACATCATGATTATACAGATACCATTCTTTTATACAGTATGACAGTCGAATGGCTAGCTGCCTTTTCTCATTTAATGTTATTATGTTATTATGTTATTATATAATTTATACAATTAAAATTAGGCTACCAGTATACTGTATGCGGACGCAGCTTTCTTTATAGATTAAGCTATATCACAGCTTAAATACTGCATATACTATATTATATTGTGGGTCCCAACGGTTATAACGTACTTAACTCAAGCCATTACAATTTACATTATGTTTTCTCTCGCTGCCAACTATCTGTATATAATAACTTTTCTGTTATTCTTCTGCTACTACTGCTGGTAACGCACCATATAGGGGGATGTTAGGTCGTTGGCTGTTTGGGCTCTCGATGGTTTGATACATCTGTCAAAACATTGCAATCTAATTCAAGATCAACCTGATTATCGTATGACACTTCATTTCTCATCGAAAAGTAGAGTTCTCCGCCGCGGCGGCTCGCCATTAGACGCAACTGAGACGATGCCTCAACTAATTTAACAAATAATTCGACTAAAAAAGTGTATTTTGAATTAGGAAATGTAGGCCTAAGCTTGTCAAATTCTAGAAGAGACAATCAAAACTTAAAAAACACCGCGAAAAAGAACCATGAGCTAAAAAAGATCCAAAAAAATAAAATCACAACCAGCTATAACGATGTAGAGGCACCATTTCCAACTACCTCTCCATTGCTAGAAGACAGGAACAAATTCGAGCTGCAAAAAGCTCAAACAGCGTGAAGATACATACTCAAAAAATTCGCTGCACAATGATGAGCCGATGAGACACGCGCTAGACCCTGCCTCTGAACGCGTTTAATAACACACACAGCTCTGCCAATTTTTATTTTATTTTTGTATGCTGTGCCTCACCAATTTATATCCCCACGAGCCACCACTGGTTCTCCGGAAAAGAAACATATGTGTACCAAGTGCAGGTCCAAGCCTTTCTGCCAACGCAGTCCACGTCACAGCTACACCCATCGCTCGGCTCCATTCATTCTGACCGCGCGCGGCCCATCCAAACCTGGTCACCAGCCTCCTCGCTCAACCAGATCAATATGCAAACGAGGTGTACTCTTATGATTTGTCTGGTTATTAATTTTTCGCGGTCCTGTTAGAAGACAAGATTTCCAATACTGCTGGTTTGCATGAGGACCATCCTTTTTAAATAATTGCTGCCGCGGTGGCGCTAGTCGTCGCGCGCCTCTTCCATCTTGCCATCGACAACTTCTTCCAGTTTTTGTATAGCTCATTCATTGGCTGTGAAGGTCGGTCAACTCCTAGCTATGAAAGTCGTGTTTTGGCCCACGCATTTAGATTAGCTGACATAGTCTATGAATAAATGTCAATTCATCAAAGGCCATTAACTGTATTGTTCAATTTTACTGACCGGTATTTAGAGTTTTTCCACTATTCTGAATTTTGGTCGCAAAATTTTCCTACCGTTTTTGCGACCACAGGGAAAGCCTGTGATGCGACGAATGTAACAGCCTCCATTGCTCATTTTTCCATTTGCTTTTTTTGTGGAAGTTGTCAGTTTTGAATAAGATTGGAGATATAAGAATGGGAGATTTAAGTGCAATGATCAATAAATACGCAACAAAAAAATACTATGGATTTTGGATTTCCGGTAAAATAATCTCAGTGTCAAAAACTGAATAAGGTGTTTCGTAGAGTCGAAAAATTTTGCAATATGCTTACAATACGAATACGTGACGGACTTACCGTAAAGTAAATGCTGCAGGAATATATATATTCAATGTTTCTATAAGTATACTATACTATTGTATATACAAGGGAGAGTAAAGTCAATGAAAGGGGCGCATGTATGTATAGTTTATAGTAATAACCGTTCTGTCTCTCACTGGAAAGGTCATTGGTTCGAGTCCCACAGATGCCACATTTTCTAGGTAGCCTATGCTTTGGATCACATTTTAAACTTTAAATCTTAGCTCACTAGCTGACTATAAGAAAGAACTATTTCATAGTCCTTACTCCGTTAGATTAATCTAGGGCATATGGAAATTGTTGAGCACATACAGTATCCGATACATTGTATGTATTCTGTGTTACAAGTTCTTCCTTTCGTTTGATGTAATATTTTTGGAGCAATTTTTTGCTGTCGCCTACTCCTGGAGGACGCAGGAGCTCGAATGTACTAAGAACTGAAGAGGAATTAGCATCTGGAGATGAAGGGAGTTGCTGGCAACAATCGTTGAGATTGTAACCTCAGAAGAAGACCCCCCTGGAAAAATTTGAAAACAAAATTAATAGACGTTTACCTATTTATAGGTATGCGTGATCTATAGTTCATTCAAGGCAACCTCTTTGGTCTAAAGTTTTGTAAATTTTGCCGTCACCAACTTTTTATGGTCAAATAGTATAGAGGTATATTTATTTATTTATTTTATTTAAGCTATGCCTACCCAAAATTCCCTCCCCCCTTAGAATGGTAAAAACAATTTAGTTTACCTGGATATAATGAAATCTATATCGAGGGAGCTAATTTAGATTGATCGATGATACCCCTTGAGGCAATTCTTACTGAAATGAGTCGTAAGGGCCTGTTGAAAGGACACTCCCAGTGTAGCAGATGGAACGGCCGATGAAATTTATAGAAGGATTCAGCGTGATCTCATATTGTATTCAGGTGTTAGTCTTTGTCTGTTCTATCGTAAATTATGTCCTAAATCATTGGACTATTTTCATACAGTCCAACTGTTTCTTCTGACAAGGAGGAGAAACGCCTACTTTAAAAGACCTTATTCTAATGTCTTGGGCCCTATATGAATTGTTTTCTAGATAAGGAGTTGGGCTACCTATCATTTTTTTTTCTTTATACGCCACAATAGGTGAACTAGAGACTCGAATTTCCATGGACTTATTTGAATAATTTAAATAATTGGACGCATTGTATTTAAAATTAGCGGTTTGTTTCATTTGCTGAAATACAGGCAGCATTACAATATTATAAATTGTATTATAATTCACTTATTTACACGAAGTCAAATTTCTCTATCATATCTTATTTCTTGAGGTTTATTTACCTGCCAAAAACTCCTAAAAACTGCTAAAAATACGTTTCCTACGAAACTGCTCCATCTATTTTTTTTGTAAACTCAAATATTTTGTAGCCGTTATTAATGTGCACAAAAAGTCACTTCCTCCTTTGATAGTTTGGTTCTGGGGCATAAAAAAGACTCAATTTAGTCTAAAAAGTCTAAAAATTAATTTTTCGGTGGAATCTTTCTACCGAAACTTTCTAACTTCAGGTATGTTTTTGATGCTAAATGGAGTAACAAAACTGTACAGGTTGCTTTCCAAAACACGTTTTGGTTTTCAAGACAAAATATTGTTTTGAAAAACTATGGATAATACCAAAACGTATACCATATACTAGCATTATATATACCATTATTATTATATTATATTACATTATATTATATTATGTGATTTAGAATAGGGAAAAGCAGTCGAAATTTAACCCTAGTACAATAATTATATAGGCAACATGGTCCATGAAACTGAAACTATTATATATATTAAGGCACCTATCTTCTTCTTCTCGTGCCCCTTCAACGTTGAAGATTGGCGATCATTTGAGCGATTTGCACCTTAGACACGGCTGCGCGGAAGAGGCCTGTCGTGCTCCTCCCGAACCAACCCCTAAGGTTGGCCAGCCAGGACGTCCGTCTTCTACCTGCGGTTCTTCTCCCCTCAATGCGCCCTTGTATGATGAGTTGGAGAAGGTGATATTTCTCATTCCGCATCACGTGTCCAAAGTACTGCAGCTTCCTCTTCTTTACGGAGATTAATAAAGTTCGCTGGGTCCCCACTCTATTGAGTATTTCCTCGTTTCGTATGTGATCTCGCCAGGATATTTTAAGCAGTCGGCGATACACCCACATTTCAAAGGCGTCGATTTTGTTTTCAAGCCGCTGTGTGAGGGTCCAACCCTCCATCCCATATAAGACAATTGGAAACACATAGCATCTCACCATTCTCACCCGCAGATCAAGTGATAGAGTTCTGTCACAAAAGACTTTCCTCATTCTAGTAAACACACTTCGGGCCTGTTCAATGCGACTGCTGACTTCTTGCTTCATACTCCAGTTCTCATTCACAACGCATCCAAGATATTTAAAATGTGGCACTTGTTCAATTGGCTCTCCATTAAGGTTTAGGAGTACCTATACAAATAGATAAATTGGAAAGCATGTATGGGCTGACTTATGCCGGTTCTTTCAATCAATCAATCAATCAATCAATCGTGTATTGTCATTATAGCTGCATCCATGCAATCCATGGACGCAGCTCGACCTCGTCAAAAAGTGAACTACTCGACAAATGAGTCACAAATCACAAAATATAAAATTTAATATAAACAAAAACAAAAACAACATCGGCAACTAGGGTTGCCACCTATGACGCTTGTTTCACCTACGTCAATAGTCAATTGTAAATGTGGACAATTCTATTTTTCATTGATACACTGCATTCCACTTGTTTCTTCAACTATTGATCACTTTTCTTCTATTGAGACGTATGCGCCAAATTTTTGAAAGTTGTTTGCATTTGTTTTCTTCGTAGACTTATTATTTTTAATAAAACCTAATAATAGTAGGAGATCCGAAGTAAGGCGCCCATTCCATTGACCGGCTAGGGCTATTTCCAAAAACGGTGACGTGGTAGCAGACATTCAAGACTTAGGTGGCGTTTCCACCGACCTCGCATTGCAGAATTGACGGAAAGGTTTATTTTCCTCTATGCCATAGTTAAAATTGATCAATGATCATACAGTAAAATCACAAACAAACAAACTAAAATTAAAAAATGGCGTCATGGGATATGTTAAGTACAAACATTTTAATAGATTTCTATAAAATGAAAAATTCTAATTTCCGTCAATGTCATTTGCATTCTGAAATGCGAGATCGGTGGAAACGCAACCTAAGTCTTGAATGTCTGCTACCACGTCACTGTTTTTGGAAATAGCCCTGGCCGGTCAATGGAATGGGCGCCTTAGATCGACCTTCACCGATCTGTTTAATGGATGAAAATTGTTTTATAAACAATAAAATATAAAATGTTTGTACATATCCCATGACGCCATTTTAGTTTGTTAGTGTTTGCAACGCGTGATTTTACTCTATGATCATTGATCAATTTTAACTATGGCATAGTGTAAAATTGAAATGTCCGTCAATACCACATTTACTATTGACTATTGACGCAGGTGGAACAAGCGCCTGTACAATATTACATTGTTCAACGATATTTTAATTGTAATAAGACCCCATAAACTCACTCACGGAGTAGGGACTACACTGCAGGAGCAGTACCTTCACCCCTTTTCTGAACTCTGTGACATTTTGGCCTTTCAGGGAACTTGGCAATGTATTTTATAGTCTGAGTCCCATTTGCCGGGGCCAGTCAGAGTTTTGGCTAGTCTGACTTGCTCCAAGTGGATGTTGCCCTACCCCGTGTGTGGTGGTCATGTATGTCACAGTTAGATGTAAGCGCTTGTTTCCGTGTGTATGTGACAGTTTCCAAAAATTTTATTACGAATGGAAATCAAAGAAAACAGGTGAGAGTGGGATATAAAACCGCGAATGCCTACTCATTCCGACATTTATTTTGTAGGCCTACGTGTGAGTCTCTCATTATATAAGCTTATAAGTAGCTTTATAGAAATTTATTAAGACATTAACATTATAAGACTAAAAAAGCGTCTGTGCGTGACTGCGTATCAATAATTCGACAGAGATCTTGTGTTCTTAAAACAATCGGCTTAATAATGGTCTTCACGTGCCTTTCAAATTTAAAATAGCATCTGAATCCTATCAGAGTCACCGTAAAGTTCGGCAGTTAACTCGAAAAAGTGAAATTCTGAGTGAAAGCCAAGTCGCCACTTAGCCACAGGGGTAAATGCGCCTCTATATCTCTGACTTAATAGCATAATGTCGGTGGAATTTAGAATAAATCCATTCAAACAATATCATAAGGAAATAAAAAATTGACACTATCTATTGTAAGCACAATAGTGAAATCAAAACATCAAGAAAACGAAAAAAATAAATAACCTAATTCTGTCACAAATTTAATGTATTGTAAATGTGTAACTTTCTGGCATTATAACTGTATTTTGTGGTTTGTGCCATAATAAATATTTAATTTCACATTTTTCACATATCTTTCTTATTTTCGACAGTTCATCGCACTGAACATTTGTTCAAAGGTAAGTTTGGAAAACTAATTCCAAAGTTCCACTTTTAAAAATGTTTACCCACATTTACCCAGGCAGATATTGTTGGTGCTGCCATTGCACGGAAAATACAGAAACTTCTCCAGTAAGAATTTTCCTGGAACGAGGGCGTGTTCCCCCGTTTTCCAGGGTTGCCTATAGTCTGAATAATTATAAACTTGAATACTCTGAACTATGACTTGTGCAAAAAACTTGGTACAAAAAGACGAAACTTGAAACTGTAGTTGATATACGTAGGCTATACGATTCACATTTAGGGCGAAGAGAGGACCCTAGACCATAATCTCGCTGTATTTACATTATTATAGTACATTTAATTATTTTTCAATAAAAACATTTTTTTATTATTATTATTACTATTGATATAATGTTATTAGTCATCCCACGTAAATAATTTACGTCGCCATGGATACAACAGCTTACAGCATAGTATCGTCAGCACTTGACGCAGACATCAGCAAAACTCGTTAAAAATATAAAAGCATAGTATTTAATAAATGTGTCTACACTCTCATGTAATGAAGGAACCAGATATGGCTAAACATGCCTATTATATTATTTACATTAAAAACGGTTCTTGAGACCACTTATCATATAGCCTCCAATAGCGACTAGGTGCACACAAATTTTTATCCTTTTGCTGCAACTCAAATTTGTCAATGGTTTTCAGTGACCTTGACAACGCTTAAATATCATATACAATAGGGGCGTAGGGCTTAGATATTGTAAATAATACCTTTGTATTCAGGTTTCAATAAGTTCTACTATACGTGAAAAGTTCAAAACGACTGTCCGGTTAGGAGCGTCATACTCAAACTTTTTTTCTGACAGCGATCTGAAGTTCATTTTGGAAAGTATTCATTCTATCGCTTTACTACCCTTTTGAGGGTTTGATTAAGCAGTAGAGCCGGGCTGACACTGAGCCTCTAAAAGAAAGAATGAAAAAAAGAAAATTGTCGAAAAAAGATTTTTTGATTTTATGTTATCACTCACTAGTACATTCCGAGTCTTCAGGTAGAAATAGGACAAGCAGAGTCAGTGATTGACTTCGGTGGCAAGGTGGTAGCGTGATTGTCCATTTGCGAGTCTCTTCAGACTCTACAAACCATGCGATCGGAGACGCGTCGTAACTCGTTGTTGTTGTTGTTTCTAACGCCTGCTTTCAGAATTTCAGATTTAAGCAACCCTGTCTGCCTGGCGGGGTGAGTGAATCTGTTTGTTAACTTGAGGCACCCTAAGGGCAGACTTTATCACCTCGGGGAAAGGGGAGTTGAATGACAGTAGTAACTCAAAACGGGTACTAATCTACGGAGGCGATCGGATACATCGATCGGACACATTCATTAAATTGCATGATATTAACCTTTAAAAAAAAAAAATAACACTGAAGACGAAACGTTTGGAAGTACGCTTTCAGATTGACCACGGCTCATCAAGCCGGACTCAATTGCTTCCTTATCTGACTGCGGCCTTGAAAGTATTTGTAAATATATTTCTGACAGTTTGCACAGAGAAAGGCCAATTATATACTATTATTGACTCCTCTGACGTCAGAGCCTTGCCGGCAACCTGTATGTTGTTGATCGCTGAATTCCGAGAAGTCATGAATGAAGCATGACGTCACGCCATGCGCGCTGTAGTATGTCCTCGGGCATTAGATATCGACCTCCCTGAATAACCCGGCCCTACCCGAATTCCCACCCCTTCGCCCTTGTCCTCCCGTAACTAACCATTCGAGGCCTTTCACGTTCCCTTTTCTAACCTATTTTGATACTGGTACGAGTCTGGTGTTGATGAAATATTCTACCACCCGGAAAAGTTTTGAAAAATAGACCTGTAATATAGGGTTTAAGGTTTTATGAATTTTGAATGCAGCAATGTTTAGATAGGCTATATAGATAGATAGATAGGTCATATATTTGGAGATAGGGAAACCATTGAGTCTATACTCTGTCATTCGCGATCACAATACAAAATTTTATAATCATCTAATCATAAATTTTTTTTAATGTGTTTCAAATTGTTTATTCTTAAGCCGGCTATTCCACTTGTCAATTTTTCTTCAATAATGGATGAGATTTTTTCTTTACTTTATGTCATTGTCCATTTTAACTTCTGCATGTTAGAATTGATCAATAATCATCGTCATAATAAGCGTCGTCTGGAGATGATAAATAATTATAATTAATTTTTTGAGAACAAACTAATTATTTCATAATTTAAATTTCTTTTAGATTATAAAAGTAAAAGAAAGACGGGGGTTAAACTTACAGAATTGGAAAAAATTGTAAACAAAAATGTTCAATCAAATTATTGAAGACAAGTGGAATGAGGTGTAAAAATATAAATGCAACGTTGATGATATTTCTGTCAATGACATTTTCAAAATTGAAGAAATATTGACAAGTGGAATAGCCTAACAAAATTGCTAATTATCGTTCAAATTCTATTTTAATCTATTGAGTCCTGATATATTTCAGGGGAGGGGGGGCTTGTTATATTTACAAGTTTTCTCGATTCTGTTTTGTCTGCTTAAAATAGTATTAATATTGGTTGGAACGTAAATTTCATATTTACTGTATATATAATACGAATTTAATACACGTTAGGATGAGCGGAACTATCAGGAATGTTATTGTAAACTTGCAGGCAAGTTCTAAATTTATGCTGTATTGAAAATGTCTTACCTTCTGTTCCCAGATTACACAATTTATTCATATATAATTTGTGATTTTAACCCATTATAAGTCGCATAACTTAGGTACTGTATATTGTGCATAGTATGTACTGTATATTTTCAAGAGATATTCGGTAGGGAATTAAACTTGATGATAAAATGCTATAGCCTATTCAATAATAATCATTTCATCAGTTTTCACTTTTCAGTATGGATTTTTGTACGGTTCAGTCAGACAGGAGCATTGTCATAATCATTGATTGGAATTACCGTAAACTACTGACATTGTGCTTGATAGAATCGTACATATTACAGGCACATTTTAATTGTTCCTCTAATAAAGTAATAACTTCACTTATTCATAAGCCCATTTCCAAACTTTGGGTCTTTCAGACATTACCCCTCATAATATGTAACCCAAAGGAAATATGAAGCGTGGATATAGAAATCGCGTTAAGCGCCAAAAATTGAAAATTCGTTTCATCACTTAAATACGATCCAAGTTACATGGCCAGTGTTCCGTAAACAGCGTCAAGCGACAGTGGCAAAATTGTAGTTGCAGTTGGTAAGGCGGCAATTCCACCGGCGAATTTACTTCATTTGTGATTTGAGATTTTTGGTTGGCGTTGTTTTAAGGAGACTATTATGTAGATACTTAACTTATATATATTACATTAAGTTATAATATGGTAGACTTATTAATGATATCTGCAACATATTATAACTTCATGCATAATAGATAAGTTAAGTATCTACATAATAGTCTCCTTAAAGCAAAACAAACAAAAAATCTCAAATCACAAATGAAGTAAATTCGCCGGTGGAATTGCCGCGTAAATAGATGGCAATGTCACATTATGATGTCATGCATTATGGCATAAAAAATCGTAACAACTCAAATTAATGATTTTCTTGTCTAACTTTTTATTTCCACGCTTCATATAGCCATTGGTCCAGTAACATAAGCACAGTAACTGTGGAAAGCTTCAACCTTGTAACTTTCACTTACTACTTGCATACGTATACCCCTACCTACCAATCTATTCTGAGAAAAATCGCAATTAAAGAAATAGCAGAAGACGTTATAAGTATATAGCAATGAAGCTCGCCTTGCAGGCGGTTAAGCAAAGGTACATTTGCATAATAGTGTGTTATTAATCGGTTAATAGCAAATCTTTTAATATTGTGCAATTTTCTCGCATTAGTCAGCCTATACAGACTTGTTCTGTTACATTTTCCGCGTCACACTGTGCTCAGTTGCCGGTTGGTTCAACTATTCTGGAACACGAGCATTGGACACATCACATTTGAAATGGGGCTTCGGCGCCCATTCCACCGTCCGGCTAGGGCTATTTACAAAAACGGTGACGTGGTAGCAGACATTCAAGACTTAGGTGGCGTTTCCACCGACCTCGCATTGCAGAATGCAAATGACATTGACGGAAATGACAATTTTTCTTTTTATAGATATCTATTAAAATGTTTGTACTTAACACATCCCATGACGCCATTTTTTAATTTTAGTTTGTTTGTTAGTATTTTAGTATGTTTGTTTGTTATTGTATGATCATTGATCAATTTTAACTATGGCATAGAGGAAAATAAACATTTCCGTCAATTCTGCAATGCGAGGTCGGTGTAAACCCCGCCTAAGTCTTGAATGTCTGCTACCACGTCACTGTTTTTGTAAATAGCCCTAGCCGGTCGATGGCATGGGCGCCTTAGCTACTGATTTTATCCCTAACGTTTCACAATCATCCTTTACTTCTAGCGCAACAACTCATTCAGGTTTTTTCGGACGCTCAAACAGACGTTCAGTAGGCTAATCTCTGCTTTGGATTTTTGCTGTGTTTGCTATTAATCCGCTTCTCACTCTGGCTAAAACTTGGAAGTCCCGTCTGGTATAACTCATCGCTTCTGGTGTGAAAAATATTTACTCAATCCGGGGGGCAGGCGATAGGTCTGTTATACGGCATCGTATTTTGATGAGTCTGTTAAGTTGGTTTGATACGCATATCTTTTTCCATGCGAACATAAATTATTTAGTCCCAAACTTTTTTGTCCGTGGACAATTAGATTATTTTATGATTTTCCGTGGACCACCATGGCTATGATAGGAAACTCTTTAAAGTCTAGGACCAAGATCAAGTAGTTAGTGACTACAATTACGTGCTAATATTTGATGAACTGTTTACGACTTGTATCGGTCGGATTTTATAGTTCAGTGCCAAGATTTACTGTATTTTATTTCAAATTTCCAATCACTCAGCTATTTTATTTTCTTATTTCTTACTTTGGCCCGTGGACCACCTGATATATGTCTGTGGACTACCAGTGGTCCATGGACCACAGTTTTGGAACCCCTGATATAGTCGATATAATCTGTTAATCTGTACCCATTCAGACGAAATTTCAACCAAGCCTAGCTTAAATGCTGCATGTTAGAACGTTTATAGCATGTTTAAAATCATCATTTATTTTCTTATGCAAATCCTGCGGGGAAATTTTGCCTGTCGTGAATTTTATTGAATTTAACCTGAAAGATATTTAGTGAGAGTTCAGCCTTTTTAATAAAGCATTGCCTTTAAGTAAATAATAAATAAATAAGGACTTTTTGTTGTTTCTATTACTAAGCCAACCTAGCGGAGTTAGGGCTATAAAGCCCTCTCTTACACTCTACTAGGAAGGCCCGGGACCGCCTGCTTTACATGTCCTCCGAAGCATGGCCAGAAAATGTAGGAAGTGTGGGACTCGAACCAATAACCTTTCGGGTGAAAGTCAGAGTCTGTACCACTACGCTACATGTCTTGACTTGCCTTTATGCAATAATGTAAGCTCACAGACCTGTTCGGTTAGATAGCAATACGAATCTTGTCAATAAGAGGATACCAGTAGAGGGCTTAGAGGCCACTGTACATGCTTGTGGTTCAGTGGCTAAGGCGATGTCCCGGATCAGCGTAGATTGTGGGTTCGAAACCCACTAAGTTCAGTTTTTTCTATGTCCTCTAATTTCAGTTAAAACTCAGCTCCCTGCTCGTATAAATTAGGGAATCTTGAGCATCTGAGCACCATATCTGCCGGCTTCACTAGCAGGCGATAATTTGACCACTGGGCTCATTGTTGAACACAGTGGTGTGTCTCTGGGGACGTCGTTGCCGAAGACAGCTATAGACTGATTTAAAGACCTTGAATGAATGGTTTCTATATTACATCTCAAATTGGAGAGATTAATGTTGTGATTCGTTCCATAAAGAACAAGTAGTCAAAAACTTAAAAAGAAAAAAGAAGGTAGTCGAAAGTCTGGGAAGGCTGGTGACACCCTAAGGTGGAGACTCGCGATTTGCACCGCGATACCTAGGTACTACTGTCCTGGGTGTTAGCCTGCCTCGTAAATAAACCCCGACAGTAGGCGATGCAGTAGCGCTTCGCCGGGCCACGATTCTGTGTAGGAAGAGGCAATTAGTCCGACACGCTCACCGCCACTGCTTCCGTAACTTGCATACCGCCTTCCCCTGATTTCTTGCCGCTTTCATTTGCTGCAAATTGTTCTGGTTCAGTAGGCGTAGCCAACCTAAATTGTAGGCGGTGCTGAGGGAGATGAAGGTCGGGCTAAATTGTTTTACCTGCTCGCACCTAATGATTCTGATTTGCCACAGCAACACCTGGACCTGGAAGGAATTACACTGTCTTTTAAACTTAGACCTACCATACACGATCAGTTTAACTGACAGCTGACGCTTCTATGAAACTGACCGTGGGTGGCAGCTCCTGAAGAAAAACAGAGAACTTTTGTTACACATCAGTTCTCAATTTACGATATTTCGTACTGTGAACGATTCCTGACGATTCCAGAACATCAAATGACATTTCCGCCTACCTATTAATGAAACGACTAACGAGTGACCAGACATAATAGTTTCAGATAGGTTTCTTCGTCCATTTGCAAGTATTTTTTTAAATGAAATTCAGTCGCCTCCGTAGGTTAGTACCAGTGTTGAGTTACGACATGTCTCCGAAGCTATGGCATAGAGAGACTCACACAAGTTCAAGCACGCTACAACCTTGCCATCAATGTCGACATACATGTACTCATATACCTATACTAATTGATAAATAGGAAAGCATGTTCGAGTAAACTCGGACCGGTTCTTTTAAAAAAATGATGGAGTCCACTTTGAAATTTAATCGTTATTGTAAATATATATGAACAGCATAATCACCAATAAACATTGTCAATAGCGCCCATAAGTCCTAAGCAACTACCTTAAATTGATGCTTAATTGATAGTTGTTAGCAGGCAATTACAGCATGATATACAATTACCTAGAAACCAACAAATTATGGGCAGTAGTAGGAGGGCGGTACAGATAACTACGATTCCGAAAATTCAAACAAGCTCCAGTCTGTATACAGGTATGATAGTATCCATAAACAGTGGAGAACCATGGTAAATTCCTTGTTTAAATCACCGTAAAGCAGCCGCTGGCAAAGAGTCGAGGTTATTATTTTATAGATTATCAAGCTTGTCAATCAAGCCTGGAACAACGTCAAGGATGAATTTCTCGTAATTGTTTATTCATTACATTATTTTTAGGATCAGTGACTGACTGGTGAACCATCGCGGCATCAGCTGTCCGTACATTTTCGTTGTCTTATCTCGACTAACTACTGTACCGTATGTTAGGTGGTTGTCCGGCAGATTCCATTTAAGGCTTTCTGATTGGCATCGGGTTTGTCGTTAAGTTTAAAAATGACAGCTTATTTCACTTTGAGAGAATTTGTAAAGGGGCTTATTCAGGTGCTCATTCCATCGACCGGCTAGGGCTATTTACAAAAACAGTGAAGTGGTAGCAGACATTCAAGACTTAGACAGAGTTTCCACCGACCTCGCATTGCAGAATTGACGGAAATGTTTATTTTCCTCTATGCCATAGTTAGTAGTAGTAGTATGGTTTGACACAGTCCCAGGCCACGGTGTGGGCCCATAGGACTCCAGTGGACCTCCTGATTATAGTGGATTCCGAACCACTTGGGAAATACAGTCAAGTCACACGATTAGTTCGGAGGTGACCAGGACAAGTCCTACCATGTTTCCCTACCGGCACTGTGCACACGACCAATTTATCTGCAGCTTTGAACCTGCTCCGGTCCGCTAGATTCAACTTGGTATGGCGGCCGGCCATGCCATAGTTAAAATTGATCATACAGTAAAATCATAAACAAACAAACTAAAATTAAAAAATGGCGTCATGGGATATGTTAAGTACAAACATTTTAATAGATTTCTATAAAAAGAAAAATTCTAATTTCCGTCAATGTCATTTGCATTCTGCAATGCCACCTAAGTCTTGAATGTCTGCTACCACGTCACCGTTTTTGTAAATAGCCCTGGCCGGTCAATGGAATGGGCGCCTAACAGAAGGTTCAGTCATCTTATATAGAAATTAGCCAGCCGCCATACCAAGTTGAATCCAGCGGACCAGAGCAGGTTCAAAGCTGCAGACAACTTGGTCGTGTGCACAGTGCCGGTAGGGAAACATGGTAGGACTTGTCCTGGTCACCTCCGAACAAATCGTGTGACTTCACTGTGTCCCCAAGTGGTTCGGAATCCACTATAATCAGGAGGTCCACTGTCCTATGGGCTGGCATAGGACAGTCAAGTCGGGGTCGCTCTATGGGCCCAAATATGAGGCCTAAGTCGATATTAACCCGACGAACACTACTACTACTATATAGAAATTATAAAGAATATTTTGGAAGTTGCAACAGATGATGATTATTTGATATGAAAGCAATTTTTGGGGTTTTTGGCGTTTCTTGCTACGTGGTATATCAAGGGCTACAAATTATTTTAAAAAAATGTCCCTAAACCCAATAACTAACTATCCAATAATTACCGTAACTAACTTGGGGCCTCCACAGTTGGTAACCTGCTCATACATGTTTGAGTCTCTATACACATCATGTGCTTGGAGCATGGGCGTCCACAAGAAGAGAGGGGGGGGGGGCAGGAGGCAGCAAGACACCTGCTATATTGCGCCGACAAAGCAGTGCCCAGGTTTTGATTTCGGGGGGGGGGGGGGGGTCTAACAATTTTTTTAACGTAATTTATTACTGAATTGATGGATAAATTCTTCAAACCATACAGGTTTGCATACAAAAATTTATTTATTTCGGGGAGGTTTCGGACCCTGTGCGCCGAAATATTTAAAAAAAATAAAATAAAGAAAGATTCCGTCTTCGTCTATAAAAAAGTAAAATCAAAACTTTTTGCTGTCAAAATGTGCAAAACCCCTGTGTCTTTAAAAAAAAATTGATCGGTTAAGAGTAATTTTCATGCGTCTTATTCTGTAAAATTTAGACTTCACTGTTGTTGAAATTCGGAACACCCTACTATTTCGGGCCCACTCTTTCATCAGTCCGGGCCCGCCAGTTTTCATTTATATGAATATTCGCCGTTATTATTTAAACATTACTGCTATCAAAATGCCTAAGCCAAGCTATTTCGCACCTACAGTATAATGTAAATTTATATATATAAATTATATTTATTTATATATAATAATATATATATTATACCCGTTATATAAAAATATCGTTATGCCACTGCTGCTTCACGCAATACTATAAAGGCGCGGTTTCCACCGACCTCTCATTGCCGAATGCAAATGACATTGACGGAAATTTTTGTTTTACTCTATGCCATAGTTAAAATTAATCAATGATCATAGAGTAAAATCACAAACAAACAAACTAAAATTAAAAAATGGCGTCATGGGATATGTTAAGTACACACATTTTAATAGATTTCTATAAAAAGAAAAATTCAAATTTCCGTCAATGTCATGTGCATTCTGCAATGAGAGGTCGTCGGAAACAACGCCTAAGTCTTGAATTTCTGCTACCACGTCACCGTATGTGTATTTTGCACTTAGAGGTCGGTGGAAACCGCGCCTATTGACCCCTCTTCTTATAATGCTATATAGGCAGCGCTCAATAAAATTTCAATTAATTTGTACTCAAGGTTACCCCCTCCCCCATCTAGAGTCAGTCAACTATGAACCAACATAGGGAGTTTAACTAACCATTATCTGAAATTATTAATACAATAATAAATTTGTTTTCTATCATTTTATCCGTTTCCTCTACCCCCCGACCGACAATAACGAAAACAGAAAACACCGAACAATAATAGTTCAACAGCAGTAAAAAATTATTAATGCTGAAAATAATTAATTTTACGTATGATATACACAATTTAGATTAGGTTACAGAATTAATTAATGCAATTAACGGAGAGGGAAGGTTTCAAAGAGAGAGCTAGAGATTAGGGTTTACATTGCTATCAGCCATCAGGGATCGGATTCACTTCCATACCTATAATTTACATTATCAACGCACGCATATCTCCAATGTGTACACAAATTATTTATACAATATTAATTTATTTAATTTATCTTGCAGAGTCATCGTGGCAGTTATAAAAGATTTGCACTCAGACAATAGTCTGTCCACGCCGTAATTAATGCTAATAGCTAACCCCAGCTACTGATTATGATCCTAACTTGATCAATATTATTTAAAATACTGAACTATTCATTTTTTTCGCAATAAATATTTATTTTTTTCAAATAAAAAACAGAAGTCGAACACAAATATTGCAACCCATTGCTCAAAATTTAAGGACGCATGCACACTCGGATATTAACATGAATATTTTCATGAACAAGATGCAGTTAATCATTAAAATCAATAACAGCAATGTTGGGGGGGGATAGGCCTAAAAGGCATTATTCTCGGTTATAATTATAATTAGAGTCATCAAATCCAAGGGAAATAAATCTGAGAAAATTATTTCCCAACGAGAAAACAAACCAAACGAAACGGCTACCTCTTCGCCTCATAGCATGCAACTCATGGCGATTATAATACCGGGGTTAATTAAATACCATGTCACGTGATGGGATTAATTCAATTGCTGTTTAAAATAAAAGATAAGCAAATTTCAGATTTTTGTAATTTTAGATGTTGGTAATCGTCGCAGTGCCAAGCGCGGAAAATTCAAATTTAAACAATTGAATTATCTTCAGCTATATTTTTGGTGGGTTTCTTCATTTTTTCTGCCTTATATTTAGACAAATTATTTATAATCCTCAATATATTAATTCAAAATATTAAAACTTGTTTATTTCTAGGGCGGTGTGTGTTTGTATTTGCTATTTATATTTTCAACAGGAGCGTCGCGTCAGTTCAGTTGTTTAGCATTACCAACATCACAATTTAAAAAAATTCTGAAATTTGCTTTTCATTTATTTTAAACAGCAATTGAATTAATCCCATCACGTGACATGGTATTTAATTAACCCCGGTATTATAATCGCCATAATCAGGCTGCTGGTCCAGCGATACTTTAAATTAAAGCTTGGACCAAAAATCTCATTCTAGCACAAATTGGCCGAATTTTATAAATGATATGTACGAAAAACGATTGGTGTGGTAGTCCCGAGGAAGATGTCAGGATTTTTTGCTAATCTAATGGATACTTTTGACGACTCTATACGATCGATATGCCCTGTGAAAATCGACCTTATGTCACATTCTGTCGACCTACCGTAATATGTTAAGTTAACAGGACATAAAATAACGTAATAACTCTGACCTGTTTGAATCGCCCATTATATTTTAGATTCGCCGCGGGCAGGTTAAATGCTTTGAAAATAAAAATGTAAGGGTTCGCAGAAGACCACCACAATGGGGCATTCAGTAATTACCAACCATAACAATGGAATAACCGTTTTTTATATTGAAAATATTGAAATTTTTCAATTGACCCGCAAAGTAATAATTTATTTTCTATTTGTTTAGTGATCAACCCTTTCATTTTCAACCATTAAGGGTCCAAGGGTCGCGGGAGACCATTGAGTCTGTGTGAAAGGGCATCACAGCTATTTCGTCCATTTACTTAATTATGGGACCTACCTGAAAAGAAATGTGCTATCAACATTATGCTATACGGTACGGGGTACTATCGACGCGCGTTAAAGAACGTTTCACTCTAAATTGGGACTATGTTTTTCAATGCTGTCGAAATATAAGTATACTTACTTACTTACTCCTTGGCGCTACGGCCCGTGAAGGGTCTTGGCCTGCTCTACCTCATCGCGCCAGACTGCGCGGTCCTGCGCTCTTCTTCGTCAGCCATCGACGCCAAGGGTCGCCAGATCCACCTCGACGTTGTCCAGCCATCGCATCCGTGGTCGTCCCACTCGTCTTCTCTCTTGGGGCACCTTCTGTAAGACTGCGTTTGTTCCCCTATTGTCTGGCATTCGTTCCACGTGCCCTAGCCACCTGATGCTGGCTTGATTTCTGCTACTGTCGTAGGATCTTCAGAGCTCTTCAATTTTACGTATACCTAATAGTTAATATTTACTAATTACAACTACACAGCACTAAAGAACCAAGTCCCAATTCAGAGGGAAACTTTCTTTAACATGTGTCGACAGGAGGGATCTAATCTCCCCCGAACCAAAATGTCTCTTACTCACTAGATCCATACCATACTTAGGCGGGGTTTCTACCGACCTCTTATTGCAGAATGCAATGGCATTAATGGTAGCAGACATTCAAGATTTAGGCGGGTATTCCACCGACCTCTCATTGCAGAAAGCAAATGACATTGACGGAAATTTGAATTTTTCTTTTTATAGAAATCTATTAAAATGTTTGTACTTGACATGACGCCATTTTTTAATTTTAGTTTGCTTGTTTGTGATTTTACTCTATGATCATTCATCAATTTTAACTATGGCATAGAGTAAAACAAAATTTCCGTCGATGTCATGTGCATTCTGCAATGAGCTTTCGGTGGAACACCCGCCTAAGTCTTGAATGTCTCCCACCACGTCAATGTATTTGCATTCTGCAATGAGAGGTCGGTGGAAACCCGCCTTATTAAGTATCTAAATAATTGCCAGTATATGTACTGTAGCAGATGCTAAGGGTCCTTTATATATACATTATTATGTGACTTGTTTGCTTCAACAAAGTTACCTACTGTACAGTGTGTCAGAGCTCTTCCATCATAACCAGGAAGAACTATAAAATTAAAGTAAGCTCACACGTTCACTACTGACATCAGCAATGTTAAAGAATTAAATATATTGACAAATAGCTACAAGTAGTAGAGATAGCAGAAGATGCCTTTTATAGGTAAATGATATGGCGGGTAAGCTTATACACCACAGGAGCCACAATCAAGCCTGCCCATACCTGATATTGATGACTTGAGCCATGCCTAGCAGGATCCAAGCGGCTTGCCTTTGTACAAATCTGCTGGCAGTTGTAGACGCTATTCATTTCCCCGGATCTGTTCATCAATTATATGCTAAGTCCACTTTTGTGTTTTGCCATTAGATTTTTGTTCTTCATACTTCATACGGTAAAACCTACATGACTGTAAGACAGACATTTAAGTGGAAAAGACGGTTCCAAAAATTTACCGCATTATTTAGCTGGGTCGAAATTTAAATCATATTTACCGCTTGGTGTTACAGTATAACCTCTAAGCCTATTGGATGGCATTATTTACCTAAATATTTATGTAATAACAAGTTAGAAACGAAAAGGAACCTTTGTTTCATTCAGCAACTCCGAAAATACCAATTGGTCAAAAAGAAAGTACCTGAGAAGTACTGTATATCTCTAACTGATAATTGCCGCAAGAAAAACAAGGCGGAACTACGGGAATTATTAAGTTATCCGTGTATACTATTTTTTAAATACCGTCCCTATGTTAACTTTCATCCTACGCAAATAAGCAAGGTGTGTACATTTAGGAAGGCTACAATTGATTGGTGATCCCAACGCGCCTTTTTGGCTTTGTGGCACCGGTTCAGCATAATTTGTTATGTTTTTTTGATAAATACACGCATTATTATTATTATTATTATTATTATTATTATTAATTATGTTGGGACAAGTAGAGCAGTGGTACAGACTCCGACTTTCACCCGAAAGGTTGTTAGTTCGATTCCCACACTCGCTACATTTTCTGGCCATGCTCTGGAGGGCATGTAAAGCAGACGGTCTCGGGGCTTCCTAGCTGAGTGTAAGAGAGGGATTTATAGCCCTAACACCGCTAGGTTGGCTTAGTAATAGATCAAAACGTCAGTATTTTTAATTATTTTTTTATTAGTTAAACCTTAGACCATATATGTACTGTATAATACTCTAGACACGCAGAGAGACCAACTGCTGATTTTAGAGACGCGAACCTATTATTTTCAAGTTTTGTTTACTTAATTAATTAATTGGAGTGAGAGAACATTTTTTAACTTTGGTAAAACTTATATGTTCAATTAGAAACTTTTAACGATTAGTCCGTTATTTTTTTAACAAAAAAAACTAGTCACTCGGGTGACCAGGTTACCTAGCAACACATCGCTGTTTCTAGGTAAACTGGGCTGTGGCGTCATCCACTGGCAAAAGAAAAACATCATGTTGGAGCCCCAACTTTCTCATGCAGTGCATCTGGAATACCGTGTCTAGAGTATTATATGGTCTATGAGTAAAACAAGTCCCTTTCTGTCAGTTACATTTCAACTAAAAAGCGTTTTTACATTTTCGAAAAAAAAAATTCCGAGAGGACTTCATTTTTCTACAGAGGATTTGAAACTATCACAAAAAACTGTTTCATGACCGAATGCTGTTCGTGACGAAGAGCTCTTGGTGAGATTTTCAAGTTATTCTTAGTTATGATGCTCATTACTCCGCTGAGTAATTTTGGCGCGCGAGGGACGCCATGCGCCGGCGCACCTGCTGTTTGCAACTCCCGAAATAGACCAACTTGGCTATTTCGATACCAGCCGTTCAATATACGTGGGCGATAACGTCACAACTTTAAGCAGTGTGCTTTGGGTTCACGTCCTTCCCCTGCCAGCTCAGGTCACTGTCTTTTCACTCCCTTGCTTCCTCCTCAGAAAAACATGGATCAAGGATTATGCGGCAGTGTCAAAGGGATAGGATAATTTTAGACGAGAAACCATCGAATTAGTAGCTTCTAGTTTGCGCGTTTGTTGTCTTATTCAAGATGTATAATTTGATTTCACTCATGACTGGATGGTTATCTTTTAAGAGAATATAAGCCGAACACATGTCTTGTTGGAAAGATCCTATAATATAATATATAATATAATATATAATATAATATATAATATAATATATAATATAATATATAATATAATATATGTATGCCCCACCTGTAGACAAACTCAGGAAAACCATTCTAAACCACCCATGACGTCCACACACACCCACACCGACCGGCGCAAATACTCGAAAGAGTCCCGCGCCTAAAAAAAATAATAATAATAATATAATATATTTATTATTTGCATCAAAAGTCTTTACAATTACAATTATAACATGCTGCAGCCGTCAGGGCTCAGCCCGTGTGCAGCTTACAATTAAAAAAAGCCTAACCCAAGGCTGTAGCCTATATAGGGGGTGTTCGTTCATGAGGGTTCAAACCCCCCCCCCCCCTTGATACTACATAGAATCGGATTTTGAGAGGAAAAATAAAAACCACTATGTAGTATCCAGTAAAATTTCTACCCCCCCCCCCCCCCCGAAAAAAAATCCTGGCTATGGCCTAACCTAACCTTAAGTAAAAAAATCGAAAGTAGTGGGTGTTAAATATTCAGTATACAGTATTATTTTTATGTATTTACACATAATATGTACATTTCAGTTAAAGCCCTAAGGCTTAAAGAAAAAGAAAAGTATAGAGCAACTTGACTGAATTTAAAAAAAAAAAAAAAAAAAAAAAAACACAGTAAATTTCACAGTGCTTCATGTAATGAAGAGATTTCGGCCACATGCAAACAAAGCGTGAAAGTGTTTTGTTACAGTAGGTTACATGTACGCGTGCGGTGCTATTTTCACGTTTTCCGTATTAAAATATTGTTGACGTCATATAAACACAGTATCATCTCTTCTATTCGTTTTGCAGTATTATATGGTATACAGATAACACTGACATTTTAACTAACTTTGGTGTAAGAGGTAACCTCCTTATTAGAATAGAAATTAGAGGATATAATATAGGAATCCTGGACTTGATGGGATTTTTCTATATCCTCTAATTTCAGTTATCATCTCTCCTAAAATTCTTTAAATGCCAGTACTAAAGCTAAAAGTCATCAGCCCAAGTATAAATAATTAGTCAAACCAATAAAAGCTTTAACGCATTCACGTTATAAGAATTATTACTGCAACCAAACACTGTTATTAGGCGACAACTGCAACCATAATAATGTGGATAATGGTTTTGATTGTTTGAAAGATTTCTCCAAACCCAACCCCAAAAATAGAGCAGCAGCAATGTTGTTCGCCATACGTCATTCTTAAAAGAAAACAAATAAAGAGCGATGGAATGAGAGGCTCGTGCCAAAAACAACAGCCTCCCCTCCGTATCAAAATTCACATTTTATTTTTACATTATATTCTCTCAGTAATGATTTAATTAAAATATCCGTCTATTCATAGGCGTAGCTAGGATCGGAACCAGGGGGGACAGGTGCAAAAGTTCGATTAAATTGGTTATCGCGGGCTTATTTGAATTTTTTTTTAATATGAGCATTAAAATCTTATTTTTTATCTACTGTTGTTTAAATTCATCAAAGAAAACCAAATTCTAGCTAGTGTTCGTCAAATTATTAAGGGGGGCGTCACCCCCCCCCCCCCCCCCAACCTGCTGCCCATGCCTCTAGTTGTCTTCTTACAAACCATCCAATATTTCACTTTTGCGTCCAGTCTAGCAGTTTTCATTACTTATTGACATAATATGTAGCCTAGACTTCATGAAGTTGTTATTAAGGGGTACCCGGCTTAAATTTGAATTACTTTAGTACACGAGTTGAGCCATATGTTACAAAAAATCAATCACGTTGACTGAGGAGGCACACTGTGTAAATGTTATGCGAGCCACAGTCATCTAACAAATGTTATAAGCGATGCGAGCTTTCGTACTGTATGTACTGTATAACATTTGTAAGATATATATATATTTATATATATTACCACGTAACACTTGGATAGGTGCCTCAGTCAACTCACCGTGATTGATCTGCTACTATGACGTGTGGCTCAAATCGGCGTAGTGCAAAAATTCAAAGTATCCAGCAACAATGAGCCTACCCAGATGGGTACACTCGCATCCTTACTGACTTTTGGGAGCCAGAGATTATAAAATCAATAGAATTGCAAATGGTATGTCTTTTCGCACCGATCAACCTTCCAAAACAACTGCAGTTAGGCTAACTTTTTTGATTCGGCAGTTTCATATTATTGTTTGATACCGGTAGTCCGGCACAAAATTTACGGTCTCTACTAGCCCTCAGTTATCCCAAACTATCGAGTCTTGCTAGTTTCGAAATTATGAAATTTATTACAAATGGTACCTATGATTGTGAAACCAGAAAATGAACTCTGTGGCCGTTTCGTACAGGCAGATACAGTAGTAAGTCTGTCTTTGCTTTCCCTGGTATCCAGTGGAAAGAAAGTGACAGATGGAGTAAAAGCTCTAAGTTTTTGAAAGCAGTGGGGATATATGCAGGAGTTACGTCATGGTGACGTCACAGTAGGAGGGAGATAGCGCTCTGCGAGTGAGGGAGCCAGTAGACCGGTGCCGGCGCTCATTGGCTGGCGAGCTCCATTGCGACTTCCAAATATGGGACAGACGGTTCATTCATAAAAGTGATGTTGTGCGTGGAGGGACGGCAGTCCAGCCCGGTACGCGAAGCTCATAGAACGTGAGCGTGTGCCCGGTTTCGTAGGATCGCGACTATAACCGCGACAACCTGACGGCCACAGGGTGCGTTCTTTGGTTTCCCCTCCTGACCCCCGGTACTTGGATCCTAACCCCCCAACCCCCTCGCGACTCCGAGTCTTGTGCTTGTGTTGAAGGCGGGGGTACCTCATCGCCGCCGACCATGACCATGGACGGTTTGGAGTTCTGTCCGCCGCATCGCCCGCATTCTGCATTCCTCCTATCCGAGTCAGCAGCCTTCAACGTCCTCAGCTTTGACACGTGTCTCCTCAAGGGGGCGCCGACCGCAGCCCCTGGCGGCAGCCCTCCTCCGGCAACTGCGGCTTCCGAGCTTCCCGTGCCGCAGGGAGACCTCAACACCCCTGTCACCACCGCTAGCGAACTCCCTTCCTTCTTCGGACCTAGCAGCCTGGTGGAGCCTCCGCCCATTGCAGGTGAGCTTGGTAGTGTTATGCACGTGACTGATGTTTGACACACCCCCTGGCCCCCTACCCCCACGTGCGCCGTCCGGCGTCGCTACCCTCCTGCGTGTGCGTGGCAATAGGATGCGTGCACGCACCCAGCATGGACGGCAAGGAAACACCGGGTTCGTTGTATCGATGTTGTGAGCTTTCATTCCCCTAATTAACGAATATTGCCTTTCTCCATTTTCGATCTCTGGAAATATCGTTTCTCACAGCTCATATCCAAAAGCAAACGCACACTAGGCCTGCTCTCAATGGTAGTTTCAGACCCACATATGTCTACTTAACCTCAAGTAAACAATAATATTGTATTAAAAAATTCCCCTCCCCCAGAAACGTTGCCGACACACTTGAAGCTATCTCACAAATACCACTAACAGAGTTCACTATCTATATTAATTAATTATTAATTCTATGTGTTTCTGTGTTATAATATTTTTCAACATGTTTATTTTTACTAATCCGTAATTTGAACTACCTATATTTACATGTAGGTCCACCTATTGTGTTGCATTACGTAGATAAATAATTTAATTTATACCCATTTCTGCTATGCGCATGCCTATCCGTCTTTTATTTCCTTGTAGAAATTAACGATGGGGTTAATATTAAACTAGTATTCTGTGAGTCTCGTTAGGCTATTGTCCTATAGCAAGAAGAGACATTGGATGTAAATAAGATTGTTAGTATAGACAGTAGCACCTAGAACCTAGGCTAGGCGACGGTGGCATTTAGGAATTAGGAAGGTGCGGCCGGCCATCCTGAAGAGCGAGTTCTTCGAATAAAACTGTGGTCCAGTCCACTCGTCAGTTTATTGCCAGACTGCCGACGGAATCGGAAAAATTAGTCTATATTTTTAGAGATAATAAAATACAATTCTTAGGTTTATGGCAATATTCTTATTAAGATTTATTTCTTATTTATTTACTTGCTGCTGCAGTATTTTTACTCCATCAACTCCAATGAATTTGAGTAAATAAATAAATATTTATACAAAAAAATGAACTTCGGACAACTAATGAATCCGATCGTGATTCATTTTTTCACTGAAGCGCTCTCCACGGTCTTTATTTTTCACGCACCTAAACTAATTAAAGTGTAATTTAAAAATGCCTTTAAATATGCAGCAGAAGTTAAAAATGTCACTACATAAGAACAACCAATGCAAGGAACTATATGTAAGCCGGTTATAAGAAAATATCTTTAGGGAAACATACAATATATTAGTACTGTAACTAAGCTAGCTGCTTGCTGCTCATTGGTAGTGCTCGTTTCTATAGATGTAAAAATTATTACGGTAGGTGCAATCTATTAGAAAGTTCGAAATTCCCTACCCCGTTAATTCAAAGCTCTTACAATGAACTTCACCCAATTTTTTATAATAATTATTTTTTAACATAATCGACCGTGAATTATACGCATTTTAAGCATGCACTCTCGTATTTTTGCTAGCTCATTATTAAAATTGGTTTCATCTTATATAAACGTCAGTATATTGCCACATCGGTTTTGTTGAAGTGGAAGTAACATGCATTACAACATGAAACAAACCAATCGGTTTGAGACAGGGGCGGACCTAGGATTTTTGACAGCGGGAGGGGCAAATAGTGTTCTATGCCTCAAAGGGAAATTGGATGCCTCCTCTGACCGCCAACTGGTATAGTTTAGATTAATTGCAAACCCGGGGGAATTTTTGAACATGCAGAATTAAAGTAAGCATTTCTTAAGACCCAGGGAGGGGTGCGAACAGTGCGCCCCCCTGGTGAATCCGCCGATGCAATTTGAAATGTCACTGCCTTGTCCCTTGTTGTAACCGACATCAGAAACACTGTTGGACTCGAATAAAGAGCGGTCTGTTTCGTGGCGAGAACGCAGAGAAGACATATCCGGCATCTGGATAACCAATCAAACATTTGATAGAAACCATCCATTCATATGTGGCGGTTTTCTGTTGTCTGTTGGAATCATCAGCTTACCCTAAGATCTGAATCGGATGATTTCTGGAGAATGGTCCAAAAATAGCTTTCACTCGATTGAGGAGCAGCTTAGCCTAGTTAATATTGTCTATCACAAGGTAATATTCGGCAATATCAATGCTACAATATTTCTTTTATTTCAAGTTATACAGTACGACAGTGAAAAGTAGTATAAAAGAACTGAATTTTTATATGAATGTCTGTGGCAAGGTGCATAAGAAATAAAGCGTTTCTTTGACTTCAATTCATTGTCAGACACTAGCATACAGTTACGTTTAGGCAGAGATTTCTAAATATATTTTGTACACAAAACAAAGTATGGGTAATTTTGAAGAAATGAATTAGGAGAATACAAATTTTCACAGTAAATTTACTTTGCTTGCATTGCATGCATCGCATGCATCGCATGCTTGATTTCTGATTAGGTACTAAAAGCAAGACTAAAAGTACATTATTCAGATTTTACATATTAGGCCATGTAGAAAATGGGTAAATAAATAGTCTGTTTTTTGTAGAGCTTGTACATAACTTACAGAATATGGAATTTTAATAAGACCATTGTCCATTTTCATACATTCAGTACATTTGCCGCTAGAACGATGCATTAATTATATCTTCAACAAAATGACCTAAACTTCACATTTTAGTAGGTACCTGAAATTGTAAAATTTTTATATAGGCTAAAGCGAGTTCAATATGAGACAACATCTGACACAATTTAAAACATTTAGGCTATTAGTCATTATTATTAGTCAAGACATGTAAAGCAGTGGTACGGACTCTGACTTTCACCCAAAAGATTGTTGGTTCCAGTCCTACACATCCTACATTTTCTGGCCGCGATTCGGTAGGGCATGTAAAGCAGGCGGTCCCGGGCCTTCTTAGTCAGGCGCGGATCTACGGGGAGGGGGCTATAGCCCCCCCCCCCCCCAGTAGGTTCCTCAAAATACGCAAAACCCCACTATTTCAGTCTTAATTTTCACAAGTTTTCTCCCAGGGGAGACCCCCGGGCCCCCCTTGTGCTCGATTGTATTAATAACCTATAATATGGAACCCTTATTGCTCTGAAAATGCGTAAAACCCCAATATTTCAGCCCAATTTAAAAAAAAAAAATCGTATTTAATCTCAGCCCCCTCCTTGGTCTCATTCTTGATCCGTGCCTGTTCCTAGTTGAGTGTCAGAGAGGGCTTTATAGCCCTAACTCTGCTAGGTTGGCTTAGTAATAAAACAAAAAGTCCTTATTTATTTATATAGGTCTTAAAATTTTACTAATTCCATCCTAGGCACGAAGGCCAATCAATTCTACTATATAAAATACAGTACACCGTACGTTAAGTTTGATTGTAAATGCGTACGGTATTAAAAAAATAAATCCTTGGTCAGTTAAGGCTGAGATTTCAAAATACTTTACAATTATATACCACTAGAACAAATTATACCACTACAACAACACAGTAGCTGTTATATGATAGCGATTGGATTTTATCTTCATTAAAGTTGGTACTTACGCTGCGCCTGATGCTAATTTAAGGCCGATTTGATCCGTAATGTTAGGTTGCAGGGCCGTAATTAACTTGTGAAAAAACACAAGTTGCTTGGTCAAAAACTGCTCTATCGATTTATAAAAATCCACTTTATCCTCTCCGTTTAAAAGAACCTTACCTACAATATCAAAATCATTTAATGATAATTTTGCAGTTTCGATTTGGACGAGTTCAGGCTTTCATTAAGGAGGGGTTATCAATAGAATAACAATTTAGAGGTGGAATCGGGAAGGTTTGGAGAGATTCGCTTAGGTGGCTATTTCACTTGTCAATATTCCGTCATTTCTGCATCAATAATTGATGAGATGACATAGAGTAAAGAAAAAAATCTCATCAATTATTGAAGGAAAATTGACAAGTGGAACAGCCACCTAAAACTCTTTTTTTTAAATCAAGGGAATCCCCCCTATGACACACTCATTATTGTTCTAATATTCGATCCCATAAATGTGGGTTGAAGAACAATTTGGAAAGTTCGTTATTAGGGCCACGACGAAAGTCCCCTTCACAGGGAGTGCACTTAGTGTGGCCCCTTGATATTTACTAATTGTATTGCGGTTTTTTATTTAATAAATAAATACTCAAATACTCAAATGAAACCTAAAATCAGATTCAAAATAAGTATTCCAAATATTCTAATTCATTCGATCAATAAATATCGGATAGAATAAATGAGGAGCTTGGCTACAAACGTGGCCAACTCCATTTTTTTCACAAAATTTGGTTTTGACATGACCTTGCAGTAAATTTAAATATCCACCTGCACGTTGTAAAATAAAGTGACAAAAGCAGCCAGATTGCGCACAGAAGCGCTGAGAAGTCTGGGGTTAGCTATAAACTTAATGCAATTTTCAACAGAAAATCCGCTCTCCTGAAAAATTTTAATACTTGGAGTTGGCCATGTTTGTAAACAGCCTCCTCAAATATTCGAGTGTCTAATCAAGGCCAATAAGAGTTTTTTTCAAAATATTTTATACATTTTCCAATAAATTGAGATAAATCTGTTGCGAAAAAGAAAACATTTACTGTGCTCCAGCCAAGCATAATTACTGTAGGTAACAAAGACGTATTCAATAGTAGGACACCTAGGATTGGTATCACACCAAAATGTTAAAACACTACATGGTCTACATGGTCATATTATTTTTTTCTTAACCAAAAGTAATATTTTTACAATTACAAAAATCCGAATATTTTTCTTCGCGGATGTCCCGCGCTAATAATCTACATTACAGTTTCCCTATGGTCTTCACCAGCTCATAATCCAGCAAACCTGTCAGTACCGGGTTCTTATGAGCATTTTATTATTATTTTATAGGTTGCCTATGGCACAAAAACTAGCCGTGCTGCTCTGCAGGTGCAAATTACATATTTTGCGTTTTTTAGTTTAGTGCACCATGTTGTTACTCTTGCTGCTCTATATACTAGAAACCAACAGGAACTGTCTTTATGACAGTGTCAGAGTTCATGGAATAGAGGCATAGCTGTACATTTTACAGTTTCAAACTTTAGCCTCAATTACCTCTAAAATAAAATTTCTAAAATATGTATTTTTGTCACTTGCACCCCTTGGCGAATCAATTGGTAAGGCATCTTATGTAACTAATCCATTTGCGTCGCCAGCAATGTACAAAAAGTACCTTAACAAAAAGTACCTTGACATGATGAAGAACAGAAATAATTAGATTACTCGTGACTTCGTGGTATTTCATTTTAATAAACAAAAAATAACAAAAACGTAGAGGTTTAGAAAAACTTGTTATAACAACCCGAATTAGTAAAACCCAAATAATCCCAAAGAAATTAACTTTGTCTGCGAAACCCACTTGTGTATTAGTATAAAACCCTGAGCGCTTTCGGTAAGAACTGCTATCTACAGAGGGAAACCCACTAGCACAGTTACACCTTATCAAATTACACCTTACCAAATTTTGCAACTTCTCAAGTTGAGCAAGTCTCAAATCGCAGATAAGGTGTAACTGTGCTAGTGGGTTTCCCTCTGTAGATGGCAGTTCTTGCTGAAAGCGCTCAGGGTTTTATACTAACACAAGTGGGTTTCGCAGACAAAGTTAATTTCTTTGGGATTATTTGGGTTTTACTAATTCGGGTTGTTATAACAAGTTTTTCTAAACCTCTACGTTTTTGTTATTTTTTGTTTATGATGAAGAACCCATTTTTATATACATTTCTGTATAACCCATAATTTTCTTAGCGAAAGTCCTTGCCTATACAGGGCCACAGGGGGGAGATTTAAGGGGTCCGGACCCCCTCCCGAAATAAAAGAGCTTTATACTGGATAGAATGTACTTTCACAAATAAAATACGTAAGAAACGTCTTGGACCCCCCCCCCCCCAAACAAAAACCTGGACACGGCCTTGCCTATACCCCTAAATTAATCCTTGATCAGTAGGTATACCCCTGCTAACACTTGGTCCTCGGACAGGTGAACCTAACTGTCTGAATCTATCAAACTAATAAGTTGAGGGCACAAGTTTGTTGAGAGGAATCATTGATGACTTATGTATTCCGCAAAGAATATTGATAGTCACGTCATGGCCTAAAAATACCACACGGACAATATGTGTTGTGTGATTCGCTTCGCTTCAACAAACCTGACCCTTTCAGGTTAGATTCATGGGTGTTCTCACGCAGGTAAAAGCCGCTGAATCAAAAATTAACGCACCAATCATCATTCAACGGATAGGAGGGAAAATAAATGGGACAATTTTTTAATGATACAATGGATCCCCTTCCTCCCCCCCTTAACCTTCTCTTCCCCCCCCCCTTAACCTTCTCTCCCCCCCTCTTCTTCTCTTGTTTATTCTCTATTTAATTTTAAGCATCTATACATTAATACAGCATGTTTGTTTTTAAGGTTAGCATGAAAAGAAGACTTTATAGTCTTATTGTTCACCTTTTGTTTTGTTTTTATTCAATAAAGTCGTTTTCAATTTCAATTTCAATGAGGAAGCCTGTCACAGCATAAAAACATACACAATTTTGAGGGCCATTTAGGCCAATGCTCTGGGACCCATCATTAGTAATGTTGTGGCCCACTAAGGGATGCAAAAAAATATGAAAAATGCTGAAAAAAAGACTAAATTAGTTATAGACTTTTAAGAAGAATCGTGTATTGTACGCTAAACCTACATCCTCCATCGCTGTAACATCGAAGGAAAAATGGATTATTTATGAAATTACTGTTATGTCATTCAGCAACACAAGTCCCTCTGGGTACTTAGTGCTGAATCTATTTCCATGTACTTATATTACAAAAAATACATTACTTCCCAATAAGTGTGTGCTCAAACTGAACCATACATTGAAAATTCTTTCGCTTAATCAGTCGTAAAAATTAAAACCTACTTTATATCTCATATTCCGAAAAACCGCCTCTGCCCCACCCTCTCAAAAAACACCTTTCAAATGCGCCTATTCTCAAACTGAACCATTCAATGAAATTGTTCATCGCTAATAAGGCGGGGTTTCCACATACGTCAATCGTCAATGAGAAATATGAAATTGAAGGTTTAGCAGACATTAAAGACATACTAAAAATTCTGCTACCACGTCAAAACCATATTTCTCATTGACGATTGACGTTTGTGGAAACCCCGCCTTAGACATCAAAATCTGAGAAGCCGCATAATCCCCCTTCTTCGAAACTCGGCTCTGCTCATACAGAACCATTTACAGAAATTTTTTACCCTAACTCAGTTATCAAAATTATATTCCGGGTTTAAACCTGATATTCTGAGTAACAGCCTTTATCCCCCTCGCCAGAAACTCATCTTTCCAATACACCTTATGCCCAAGCGGAACCTTCCGCAGAAAAATTACACGCTTACAAAATATTTCGAAAAAGCGGCTATGTACATTTTTTGCTTTCCAGAAAAATTGTCCAAAACTGGGAACATTATTTTGCATCTGCATCATTTTGTATGAGCGTCCATTAATGCTACTATGTCATAGGAGCAGTGTACAAATATGCAACTAACTTTATTTATTTTCTATACGTATAAAATTCTTATTGCCTATATTTTATTATGTGACTATAAAATTAAATTATGAAACATAAACTTCGACAAATTAAAAAGCCTTCATGGTCTGCTCACTAATTTATTTTCAGAGACATGGTCAGGTACCTACATGGTCAGGACGCAGGTACATTTGTCGGTAACAGTGATTGTCTGTAGACTGTTTCCCTGCAAAACGGCAAATATACAACATCACCTAAATCCCTCTGGGCTCTAAGATCTTTGCTAACTTTGCTAACAGCGTCTCAAGCATCTCAAATTAAGTTTGGCTAGTGGATATACTGTATATGTATATAGTTTAATAAAGCTGTTATGAGTTCATGACTATGAAAAGACTTTGGGACACTGCGAAACAAAATGGAACTAAGATGGTCATTGCGAAACGAAATTAGTAAATTAATTGCGAAACGAAATCACCAAATACTTGCTGAACGCGAAACAAAACGAAGCCAAAATTCGCGTTTCACAATTCTGCGGATATTTCCTGGGCCCAGGTAAAAAAAATAAATAAAGAGAATTGTTTTTATTTCCAGTGAATTATGCACCTTTTGGCCCACTTTTACAATTAACCCAATAATCTTCGCGAAATTTCTCGGGCAGAGGTAGAGCCACCACGCTTCTAGAATATGTACTGGAAAAGAATTAATGTGTCGCACCTTTTGCTAAACGCGAAACAAAACCCAGCCTAAATTCGCGTTTCACAATTCTGCGCGCACCTCCAGGTACAAAAAAGAAGAAAGAAAATTGTTTTTATTTCCATATTGAGTGAATTATGCGCCTTTTGGCCCACTCTTACAATTAACCTAATAATCTTCGCGAAATTTCTCGGGCAGAGCTAGAGCCACCACGCTTCTAGAGTATGTGCTGGAAATGAATTAATATGTGTCGCACCTTAAAAGTCATAGCCAGGAAGATGGGAAAAGGTAGATTCGCCTAAGGCCACCATCAACATGTCCGTCATTCGCTCCACAGTCATTTGGAAAAAATAATCACAATCCTGCTCATACTATGAAAATAATAATTATTTTTGATTAATTATTTAAATCTACCTTCAAGTTAAAGACGGCGAGAGCGTGTGAGTGATGGTTCGGTAAATAACGTACCGACGGCTACATCATGTTTCCCAGCCCAGCGATGAGTTTATTCTGTCTAGCCTGGCGAAATTTGCTATAGTTTAGGGTTTCCCCGTTTTTAGGGAGATTCATCTACCTATTGAGACGGTGGCCAATGTTCGACTTTCGGAAATTTTTTCCACAACCTTTCATTTCATGACCCCCTGAGCCTAAAACCACCATCCGTTCAAAATGTTACATATATACTGTATGTGTCTGTATGTATGTACTGTATATCGATTTTATTAAACACTCTAACTTTACTTCCGTAAGAAACTTGACACAAAATTGATCATACAAATGTCTTGATTGAGTTCGATAACCGGCTAGATCCACTATTTAGTTACAAGATGGCGGTTGATTGAAAATTTATATAATTCATATCTCAGTTAATATTGGTCGTAGAGGAATGAATTAAAATTTGACTGAAAGCCCGTATTATTATCTACGATGTGGGAATCAACACTATTTAGGACAAATCAACCATTTTAATATGGCATCCAGTCAAAGTGAAAATAATTTGATAAGTAAAAGTGCATAGTCGGCATTGTGGTTCGAAATTTGGAACACAAGAGTGTTTTGTGCATTGATTTTGTGGTCCCGAAAATAATGAAGTATTTTTTTATTTTTTATTACATACATAACGTAGGTAGCGTAGAGGAAAAGCAGGGTCTGCGGAATCTCCCTACACCTGATCGGCCAGAGCCGAAAGGGATTTTTTAATAGCTATTTTGCATATTGATGAAAATTAAAAATTATTATTGTTATATTTTTATGCAGACATTATTAGGATACAACATGTAGTATCTACGGACAGTCTATACAAAGTCCGAACGGCAACAGTTGGCTGAGTAATTGACGTTGTCCCTGTTCCCTAAAGAATTTTCCATTTTAATTTAAACACATTACAATGAAATGAAAATGAAATGAAATTGCGCTGATAACACACTCGAATATTATATTATTCACTCCAATATTTATTCGATCGAATAAATATTTAGTCTTAGTTTACGTACTTCTGACACCACGTAGAGCGTTCATGTCAATTTTCTTTACCCTGTACTCTTTGTATAGCGAAATGGTGGTCCAAAGGACCTTTCAAATCAAATATGATATTTGCACAGCGATAGCCGGCTATATAACCCCTATTACTCATGTAGGATATTAAAGAAGAGGTTTTCTGCTATTTCCGGTTACAATCTTTGAAGTTGGTGATGATGCCACAACTGTACTCTCCATCGCAGGCCTGCATTGTAGCACACGGATAACGCATTAATTTAATCGCTTTCAATCAACCGCGTGCGTTAAGAAGATGTACAGTACAATGTTAACTGAGGTTCTCTAACAGGCCATACCTCACAGAAAATATGTTTTCGACCGTCGTTTATCGCAAGTTGCAAATTAAAAACAGCAGGTGGAATCCAGCTTAGGATGCAAACTTGTTGTCTTCGGTGGCTGGAGAACCATCTTTGGAGAAAATGGATGCAGTATCGGGACTAATGCAGCTCATTGTCGGCTGATAGGGTCATAAGCGACTTGCAATGTCCCAGTGATTTATTGTAAAGACCGGCGCTCTGGTATGCTGAGCTATCTCAACCGACTACTTAAGAGTGTGCGCAAAACATATATGACAGTTGGAGGGCAGTAATCCGTTGGATGACCATAAAGGGGTGACAGGCCGCTGAAGGCTTTATCTAAGGTGTCTCGCGGTTAACGGGCTCGTCACAAACCAACCTTAAATCGTCCTCGGGTTTTATATAAAATATCGCAAAACTGAAACAGAATCCGTACTTTTCTTCCATGGTCATGCAATAATGGCTTTTCAAAGTTCGAGTAAATTGGCGGCTAGGTTTGCGAAATATACGATTAACTATTATAAAACTAGTATAACTAGTATAAAAAACATAAGCAGAGTGTGAAAAAAATAAATAAATAAATACAAAAATATATTATATTTTTTCCCCTCAACCGATTTATGTCCAAATTCGATAACACTTACAGTAAAGTAAAATAATAGCCTACATTAAGAATTTTCCTAGAATTTAGAAGCATATGTTGTGCGAAAGCTTTTCAACAGGCCAAGTAATTTATAAAAAAGTAGATACGTGCGGCAGTTATTGTATAACATAAGCATATTGGTACTTGACAGACGCATTATAAGTATTTTGAATTTCAATTTTCAGGTTGATTATATTTATAAAGAATGGCCTTTTTTTCTTACCTAATAATTTGGTGACATTTTTGATAGGCTGCCAATCTGCCATCTACAATTTTAGAGGCAGACTCTTTCCAGTATAGCACAGTCGCCTGCTCTGTGAAGCACGAACAACCATGAATGAATTTTGCCCCAATTATACGAAAAGGGAATAGCTCGCCCCCCCCCCCATTGCGAAAACTGGCTATTTTTTTTTAATTTTTACGACAATTTAGCAAATTTCCAGTTATTATTGAAAAACATGATCAAGTGAAGTAAAATTTAGCAATCTGTAGGAAGTATAGGCAATGTCACATAGCATAATGCGGGCTCCAAGAAATCGTGGGTTTACATACAGTATATTGTCGCAGCTTGTCCATTATCGCTGGTACCCCGTGTAGGCTGACGTCAAGGACGTATACCAGTTTGCCAATGGCCACCAAAAATTCATGCGGAAACAATACAAATTTCCGAAATATATGGGCTCGTTGGCATTAGACAAGAGACCGCTCCATAAGAAGTTCTTCAGGACATTATTATTTTTACATACAGTAGTAGGCTATACTAAACTTTTGCCTTGTACAGAAGGGGGTGTCATTTGCAAGTCTTGCCTTATGCAGAAAAAAATCTAGCTAGCTGACTATTCAATCCAGAGCGCCTGCGCTATCCAAAACGTATCTGCTCAAGCACACAGTTGACACGAGTACGCGGGAAGGGCGAGTAATTTGGCCGGGGCCAAAACGGTAGTCATGAGTCTATAAAGACACAGCGAGATGGAGAGGTACTCTTTGTCCCGGGACTTGTTTGGTACCTTGCTGACAAGTCTCCTGAGGACATTAGTAAGACGTAATATCAAGACGATGACATTCCAGTGCGGAGAAATTCAACAGTCACAACTTACATGGCTGTTAACGCCAAGGCAAAAACCATCGAGTCATTCTTTGGAGCGGTTAATATACTATTCAAGCCCCGGCATGGCCAACCGTCGTTTGATGGAAAAATAATTATTGCAGTCACAATTTTATGTGACTGTCCCAGCTCTCGTTGCACAATCTTCTCTTCTGATTATTGTTTTTACAATTTCTGTTTGTACGCTTGGAAGGGTCTTCATAATGCACAAAGGGGGGGGGGGGGGTCACAGGAGTCATGACCCATCACAAATTTTAAAAGGTGGCAAAATGACAACTTAATTTTTTTTTTTAACATGAAATATGAAATTGATTGATTTCGTGTTTCTGCCAAGATCGTATTTAGGTATAAATATCTATTCATAAAATTAATTTACTCAGGTAAATTATTGTCAAGCCAAATACAACTTATTGATGTCATGAAGGTGACGTATCGTGGTTGGAAATTTTTCCGACAAGCGTTTCCGAAAAAAAATTTATTTACGTGTGTAGGTACAGTATATGGCAAATTAGTCTGATATATTCCAATGTTACAATATTGCGTATAATCTCGTAGTTAAGTCGTTGTCGTGCTTAGTGAGTTTGACATATTAATCTTCATTACTAACTTTATTTAAACTTTATTCGTGCAATTATTATACACAATTCTTCTTCTTCTTCTTCTGGCTCTTCAGCCCTAGATGAGTTCGCCAACCCTCCTCCAATCATCTCGGTCTTGTACAACGCTCCACCATCAACGGACTCCCAACTCGCGAAGGTCAGTTTCCAACTCATCCTTCCAACGTTTTCGAGGACGTCCGGCCAATCGCCTTCCTGTCATGCTTGCTTTGTACATCTTTTTCGGCATATGATCGTTTGACATTCTTACCTGTCCCAGCCATCTTATGCGTTGTGCTTTCATGAACCGGACTATATCTCCTCCGTTGAGTATTGCGTCAATAGACAATTATTACATAACTTTATTATAAAATTTGATAATTTAGGTATTGGATATAGCTGTATAATGCTGTTGTAGTACAATAAGTCAGTTGTCTAATTATATGAATCCCTCTAAGACGAAAGCCATCTTAGGTGCCCATTCCATTGACCGGCTAGGGCTATTTCCAAAACGGTGACGTGGTAGCAGACACTCAAGACTTAGGTGGCGTTTCCACCGACCTCGCATTGCAGAATTGACGGAAATGTTTTTTTCCTCTATGCCATAGTTAAAATTGATCAATGATCATACAATAAAATCACAAACAAACAAACTAAAATTAAAAAATGGCTTCATGGGATATGTTAATTACAAACATTTTAATAGATTTCTATAAAAAGAAAAACAAACATTTCCATCAATGTCACTTGCAATCTGCAATGCGAGGTCGGTGGAGACGCTACCTAAGTCTTGAGTGTCTGCTACCACTTCACCGTTTTGGAAATAGCCCTAGCCGGTCAATGGAATGGGCGCCTTAGTGGGAATGGTGTGAAATAGGTCGGGAGTCGGGAGTTGAAGGAACTACTAACGTGGGTTACACTTGCAAGTTTGAGCCCACTCATATATACCGGGGCGGCCCACGAGGGCCACTATGCCCACTTAAAAAACACATCCAAGTGACCTTGGCCTAATTTCGGCCCAAGGACTGTCAAGGACCTTTATCTTCTCTAAAAATATGAGAAACCCCCGCGGTTACGGAAGCCAGGTGGGCTGTTGCCTCCTACTTTACTTTCAAATCCCTGTAGTTTCTGAAAGTATACCACCAACTTACCTCAGAGAGATGCTTCTTTCCTAATTTCAACGGCTTGAAGTATAATGTCAGGACATGTAGAGTAGTGGTACGGACTGTGACTTTCACCCGAAAGGTTGTTGGTTCGAATCAGTATTCCCCAAACCATTTGAAATTCTGGATGGTACTGGTAAATTTAATTTACTATTATTTTATTAACAAACACACGGTGTCCAGAACAGAGGTTTGATTGTTTCAATGTTCAGATTTTTCCCAATTCCCTATTTTTGGATACAATCATTTTATTATTTAACTGATAACTATATGAAAAACGAATTTGGCTTCGATTCAGACGCAGGTGTGGCCGCACATTGTCCTTGGAGACATAGACTGCAAAATCTATACAATCATCTTAAAATGATGGAAAGGCCAAGACCTGTTTGACCTGCCATCGTCAAGACATCTAATTACCTACATCCAAAATCCTAATCCGCCCTTGTGTGACTCAATGTAACGGAGTTCATAAATAATAATCTCAAGCCCATATTACGGACAATTTGAGTCAGTAGGCACAATGGGCCAAGCTGAACCATAAATAGAACAATAAGGTGTAATAATCTAGCTCATGGGACTTGTCCTGACCCCTGGCAGATAAAGAGATTCTATAAGAGGATCTGCCCCCCGTAGTATATAAGGAGTGGTCCCTCATCATGGCTGGTAAGAAGTTCAGACCTAATGCGCTTCAGTTGCACTCTACAATATTTACCATCACTTTGACTTTATTTAAGAGTGTACGTCCTGTAGGAAATTGGCAGCCCGAAGTTTAATACTTGTCTTATTATTTTTTATTTAATTAACTAAGCAAGTTATTAAAATACTGGTTCATTTAAATTGTAGAAGACTAGTTTATGCATCAATTGGGGTATTATTAATATTTGATTGTGTATACTTTTCATAGTAGGCCTATCTATTATACGTGAATTTATTGTTTATAAATTGTTATCATACTTATGAAAAATCAACCAAAAATTTAAAATACCTTATTATATTATCCATGAAGTAGTCTTCTACAACTTAAATGAGCCAAATCTTTAATAACTTAGTTAACTAAGCTTAGTTAAGTAAATAAAAAGTAAGAAGTATTAAATTTCGGGCTGCCCATTTCCTACGGGACGTAAACTCTTAATTAATTAAGAAAGTTATTAAAATATTGGTTCATTTAAGTTGTAAAAGACTATTTTATGCATCATATAACTTAATACGGTACTATTAATTTTTGATTTTGTAGTTTTGTAGTTTTTTCATGGTATCTATTTTACGTGAAATTTTACCCTTCAATAATTTCTATTAGAAAGCTACGGTACCAAAAATTAAAAATTACCTATTTTATGATGCATGCAGTAACCTTCTACAACTTAAATGGGCCAAATCTTTAATATCTTGCTTTGCTAATTAAATAAAAAAGAGGAGTCTGTAAAAACAACGGGTTTGGGGTACTAATTATTTTATTAATTATATTTATAGTTAATATTAAAGATATTCCCGCTGTTCGCTGATATAGGAGCACAATTTGGACTGAAGGCCAAGAATTTCTTAATTCTAATGCTTTAACGTTGGTTATAAAGAGAGGACTAAAATTGTGATTAAAACTGATAAAATTTGTTCCGTCATGAGTAGAGGAAGAAGAACGCAATGGTCCACAGTAAAATACTTTAATAGTGACCGGTTTCGGAAAGAATCCATCATCAGACAGAATCAGAGTCTGATGATGGATTTTATCCGAAACCGGTCACTATTAAAGTATTTTACTGTGGATCATTGCGTTCTTCTTCCTCTACTCATGATGTTCTCCAAGTTCCACGAAGTCACCAAGGAAACTCTCACAAAAATTTGTTCCGTATTACCACCCATTCTCGCGTGACTCGCCCCTCACCGAAATTTCAGGTTTGGTACCGCCCCTACTACAAAATCATACATATCAACCAAATTTAATGGCCAAACCCTGTATAATGGTTGTGTTGGGAAGGAGCACCCCGAATGGGTCTAAACAAAGTTTATGGTACACAACGACGAATGAAGAAATCAAAGATTTACGGGGCAGGAGGTCGTAACATGTTCGGTACCGGTACCTAAAGGATGGAGCGATAAAAACAGCTAGGCCATGTTTTTTGTCTGCATCTATCTCGGATTCTCGGCGGATTATAAGGGCGAGGCCGAAACAAAATAATGTGGAAGTAGGAGACATTTGGTTTATCTGACATCCATTTCATATTCTATTTTCCCCTGAGCCATCGTCCCAAGAGCTTAAGGGGGTCATGCTATTTCAATTTCTCAACTGACAATGGTCAATTTTTGAAGATTATTATGGTTGGGTGATGAAATGAAATGTTTGGCTTATTAAACTTGCATAACTGTTTACTAAACACGTACAGTATGTCATATTGTCATATGTACAATAGAGTATGCAGTTGGATGTTCAACTTGGATTTTTTTTTTTTTAAATGACACATATTACATAACCGTGATTTCGAAAATGCACTATTAAAAGCGGCGATTACCCCGCCAACATGTTAAAAACATGTTTTCCACAAATGCTGATATATTCCAAAAATCTCTAGAAAAAAGTATTGGCGACATTTGCGGAAAACATGTTGAAATATAATTACAATTTGGGGTCCCAGGAGGGGGTCAATTCCTCCCCCCCCCCCCCTCCCTCTCTCTCGAACCGAATGCGATTGGGAAAAAAACTTAAAGTGACGAATATCTCCTAGGTCTTCTTATCTTAACCATAGTGACACAATCTGCTGCTACTATAGCATGCTTCTCCACTGTTGACATACTTCACAGAACTGGCAAGAGAAAATGTCGCCAAGCAAAGTTTTCAATTTGCTAAATTTGGTCACCCGACAGATGTTGCCAACTTTTGTACATCTCAACACATTTTGGCGACATTCGTGTCCCGACAATTATTGCTGTCAACTTTTGGTGTAATTTCACTGCTTTAGTGATCTGGTGAAAGGTATCAATTGCACGAGTTCTAAGCATTGTTAATTAAAAAAAATTCAATCTCCCTTGAAGATTCATCAATACGTTTTCAACGCAAATTCGTTAATTTGCTAATTCTGGCGCTAAACTCAAAGGTTGATCAGAATTTCAAGGTTGTCTGAAAAAATTATTTATTTCTTCTTTAGAGAGAACGGACTCTTCTCATTACAATGCCATACAATACGTTCCTGTAAAGACATTAGTTGTGATGGAATTAATTATAGTCGTTAACTATGACTCCCGCCTGCTCGTTTGGTTTAAAAATTAAAACAAAAATGCATTTCCCAGACGATTCCAAACAATAATACCCAATTTGTTCATACTATGAAAAATAACCATTTTTTCGGTCGATTTCCACTTTTCGTAACTTTGCCTACGATGGTGGACCTTACCCTAAATAGTTCTATGCTTAAGAATCCTGAACTAGGTTGTCGAGTTACAGTGATTTGTTTCATTTCCAATCAACTGACATTGAAATAAGCTGAATATTTTTTGCTAGGAATTGATAGGCAGACATACACAGGTAGGCAGATTAAAATATTCCATACCTTCATTGAAAAGAAGTTACTGTATGGTATAACCATTTATGGAGAATATTATGATGAGTAAAGTAATTAATCATGAAAAGTGTGGGAAATTTATATTGAAGTTGCTTTATGAAAGTGGACCAGCCTAGATATGGAAGATAGTCCATTAATGTCCGGCCCTTTAGTCCTTAATGACAGGTTCAACGATATGGAGTCAATTGGTGAAGACAGATCCTTAATCCGTATTTAACTGCGGTTAATTCTATTACAGGGTGAACTTTATTGACCCCGGCAATAGGTTAAATTGTGAAACGGCCCTGAAAATAATAGCCTTTCAGTTATTATTGTATTATAAGCTAACAATTTTTCTATTGGCGATAAACAAAATCTACGGGATTTTCCATTTCGGGCATGAAATTGTTAGATTGTGAAAATAACAGATTTTTAATTATTACAATATTATAAATGAAACTAATAATTTTTCTATTGGTGATAAACAAAATCCATTTCGGGCATGAAATTGTTAGAATGTGTTTTTTTAGCCTTTTCAGCTATTGCAGTAACCATCATCGTATATAAACTTAGAGCTATTAATTTTTCCTACGGGGTTATTTGAACGTAGCCGAAATTTAATGGATTTTCCATTTCAATCATGTAATTTTTAGATTTTTTTGGGGGAAAGGGCCCTGAAAATAATAGATTTTTAATTATAACAGTATTACTAGTATAAACGAAGCTAATAGTTTTTCTATTGGTGATAGACAAAATCTACGGAATTTTCCATTTTGCATGGAAATGAAATTGTTAGAATGTTTTTTTTTCGCCTGTTCAGCTATTGCAGTATCATCTTATATAAACTATTAAGCTAATACTTTTTGCTATGGGGGTTATTTGTACAAATAGCCTAAGCGAAATTTACGGCATTTTCTATTTCAAGTATGGCATTTTTAGATTTTTTTCGGGGGAGAAAGCAGTAGCGGCGCTAGAAATTTTAAGGCGGGGGGGCCATGGGGGGCATGACTTCTGTCCGAGGGGGCCAATGAAAAAATGAAACATTTTCCATTGGGAGTAGGTATACGGTTCAATAATTCTCCACAATTTAACAACAAGTAAAATATCTGAAAAGTGGGGGGGGGGCACTGAGGGGCCGGAGAAACTGTTGGGGGGGGGGACCAGGCCCCCTCGGGCACCCCCGTAGCGCCGCCACTGTGAGAAAGGGCCCTGAAAATAACAGATTTTTAATTAATACAGTATTATAAAAGAAACTAATAATTTTTCTATTGGTGATAAACAAAATCTACGGGATTTTCCATTTCGGGCATGAAATGGTTAGAATGTGTTTTTTTTTAGCTATTGCAATATCCATCATCGTATATACACTTAGAGCTAATAATTTTTCGTATGGGGTTATTTGAACATAGCCGAAATTTACTGGATTTTCCATTTCAAGCATGGAATTTTTATATTTTTTTGGGGGAAAGGGCCTGAAAATAATAGATTTTTAATTATTACAGCATTAAAAACGAAGCTAATAATTTTTCTATTGGTGATAAACAAAATCTACGGGATTTTCCATTTTAGGCATGAAATTTAGAATACTTTTTTTGGGAAAGGGCCCTGAAAAGAATAGATTTTTTATTAGTACAGTATTATAAACGAAACTATTTTTTTTCTATAAGCTTTATATGTATTCAAAATGGGGTATTAATAAATAATTAGTAAATTATCATTAAAGTATTAAAGTCAGGACATGTGGAGTAGTGGTACGGACTCTGACTTTCACCCGATAGGTTGTTGGTTCGAGTCCTACACTTCCTACATTTTCTATCCATGCTTCGGAGGTCATGTAAAGCGAGTGGTCCCGGGCCTTCCTAGTTGAGTGTAAGAGAGGGCTTTATAGCCCTAACTCCGATAGGTTGGCTTACTAATTGAACAAAAAGTCCTTATTTTTTTATTGCTTTCCAATTTATACGTAGTATAAGGAAAGCTTTGTGATGTTTGAAATTTTCGATCCGAGATTTAAGCGGATTTACACGTTTTTTATTTATAAGTATTGGAGGACCTTCATTCATTGATTTATAACCTTTGCATAAGGTTCCCGAAAAGCACGTTTACGCTTATTACTTCCGCTAGTAGCCTGGTTTCCTTGTCTCAGTCTAGTCAAGGCACAGAACTTTATGCAATAAATTCATAGGCCTAGACGCTGCACATAAATTTAAAAAAATGTAGAAAGCTCTCCTTGGAACTACAACTCATATACTACAATTTTGCCCAAAGGCAGAACAAGTTAATTACCTCATCGTTCAAACAACTGAATGAATTACATCCACATACATCTCTCCAATCAGTTGCCAATTAAACAACCCTCTCTTTATCATTATTTTACCACCAATAAAATGGTTAGATTCTCCACTACCGCCAGCGCTCATTTCTTAGAAACTGAGACAATTTATAAATTATAATACATGCCATAAATTATAAAATCTCAGTAAACTGTTTACTTTGGTATTGCCTGTACCCGCTCAATGTTAAGTGTATATACCACTGCATTGTTGATCAGATATGCCAAAGACAAAGGCTAATTAAATCTGACCTATCTGACTCCTGCGCTTATTTATGCGGGCAGAATATCTATGGAGTACACAGAAAATTGTAATTTTCACAACTGTCTCATTGTATTTACAACCAATATTTTATCGCTACATTTTATTTTATATTTTTAATGTGTTTTACAAAAGAGTCACACATTTATAACTACTGTAGGTAGGCTATCCTTCTATAATAAAGTTCCTACCATTGTCTACTGTATACAAAAAAACTCAATCATGAAATTCTGCATGAATTGCCATTTTTAAGATGATTTCACATAGTGTCTAAATTAATACAGGACCGTACCCTATTCATTTAAATTTATATGAATAACTGTTAATACTTACATATTATTATATAATTTTTACTCCTATTTTATTTCAGTTCTATTCCCTACTATTTATAGTGATTAGAGCAGAACTACAGTCATTTGGTGTGAACAAGGGTGTTATCTGAAAAGTTTTCCGGGAGTTCTAAAAATCAGTGGTGTTATATATTTCGATGTGCTCTTTTCTATTTTCAGCTTTACCAACTAGTATATCGTATCTCGAAGCTTCGATGAAAGTGCTTTCTGTATCGAGACTCTGGAAAATTAGAAACGCTTCAGTATTCCAATAAATAGCCTTATTAGCATGAGTAAACGTACCGCGATTTTATAATTAGAAAAAAATCCAAACTCATCTACTTTTTTAATTAGAATATTATACCTATTTATACCTGGTCAATGTTAGTGTCTCAAGTTTCATCCATTTAGTGCTACCTACAACACTATAGGTATATACTGCATAAACTTTCCACTTAACCCAATTATTATTGTTATAATATTATATACTTTAATCAAATTAATATCAAAGAAATTATACTAAGTAGCTGAAGCTTCTACTGTCCCATAACTGCATATATTTTTATGTGATTATACTACATAAATCTCGTAATAAGGATTAAAAATCAGGTTCTTAAGCGCCCATAAATAAATTGCTCATAACTTGCACTTCTAGGCTATGCTATTTACGATTTTCTATAGCTACATAAAACTGCAAGCACGGAATACCATGGTCGCTTGACTACATATTCATCTCAGATTAAGATGCAAGAATGCATCCAAGCTAGGCTAAATAAAAGTTGACATTATGTGGAGCATTTAAGAGGTATAGAATGGCAGTTTCACATTAGCGGCTCAGTTTTAATTTACTGAACACGCTTATGATTTTTATTTTTACGGTACAGTAGGCCTACTTATGGCAATTGGTAATTTTTAACCAGTCCAACAGTACTTTCTGTAAGTTTTGGCAGTGTTTTTGATGAGAAAGTACAAAATATAAAATTTTTAGTGGGAATATTGCACCTCCTGACCAGCGTTGTATGCATATACAATATGTAACGTTGTGATAATATTTTGGAAATTGGGTGTTGCATGAAGTGTGAGACCGGCCGTCTTTGCCACTAACAACGATTGGTACTAGTTTTAAGCGGCGTAGGAATAGCGTACATTTTCATTCCTTCCTCTTCATCAGTAACTGCGGCTAACCAGTCATGGTGACGACCACAAACTCTATATATATATAAATGTGAAAAAAAACATTTATTCGATACAACTCCAAAGATATTTTTGGTTTTGTACTAGATAGAAATGTGTGAAGTACTTTAGAAAACTTTGATGCGTCCTTGTCCAAGAGCTTTTCCATATTATATATAATGTAACCAAAAGAAGTTAATAGGTACCTAATGGACAAATATTCATGCATACCCATTGAGAATTTACCCAATCATCGTCATCATTCTGGGGAGTGAAGTGTGAGAGTGAATGAATGAGTACCTGATTTCCTGCACTACTATTTTTTCTCATTTTCTTTTGTTGCTTTTTTTTTCAGGAAAAATGGTATAATGACTAATAATTTGTAAAATAATTTGTAAACCAAAATAGGTTAGCTGGTGGAGTAAGCCTTTTTGGGCTTAAAGCTCGTCAAATAAAAAGACGTTTTTCATTTGATTCATTTTTATTGAGTGTTCCTTTTGTTTCAGGTTCATTGAACCCAGAAGAAATTTCCTTGGCCCCAAGCAGCAGCCCTTCAGGTGTAAACTCTGTGGAACCTTCAGTCACCCCAGCTCCAGAGCCCCTCAAACCCGAACCCAGTCTCTGCAGCAGCCCAGCTGCTGACGACAGCTGCAGCAGTAGCAGCAACATGTTTCCTGGTCATGAACAGCATGGCAAAATCAGTTACCGCGGCGTGTTCACCACGACAGGAGCGAGTCCCCTCAGCCTCAGTTCTGGGCAGCTACCCGGTCTCAGTCCCTCTCCAACGCCAGGAATAACTCAATGGCTTCTCCCAAGTCCAGACAAAACTCTATTCCCGCCCATTTTCGGACTATTGGGGCAGCAACATCCTGGCCAGAGCTCTCCTCAAGGTTACCACTCCCCTTCTGCCCATTACGACGATCGATCGCAGCATCAAGAGCTTCTGGGCTTGGGCTTAGATAATTTATCCCTCAAGCAACCCCCCTCCTATACATCCTGTTCGGGGCCGTCGTCATCCCTTAGTGATGTTCAGTCGGATCTGAATTATTCAAGAGTCCCTCAGCCTCTTGGTTCCGGTGGTAAATACCAGTGGCTCGACCAGAATGTGGACTATGGGAGCCAACTTCACAACGCTGGGCCGAGCCTTGTACCGAAACAGGAGCCTTACGCGAGCCCAAGTGAAATTCAAGGTGTACAAGGACAGGGTCAGTTTCCAGTGCAACTTGCGGAGTATAATCCCTCCACAAGTAAAGGACATGAAATTCTTTCCCAGGTGTATCAACAGTCTCCAACACCGCTCAAGCTAGTCCCTGTGAAACCCAGAAAGTATCCCAATCGTCCTAGCAAGACCCCTGTGCATGAACGTCCCTATGCCTGCCCCGTTGAAAACTGTGATAGAAGGTTCTCCCGGTCAGACGAGCTGACAAGGCACATCCGTATTCACACGGGACAGAAACCTTTCCAGTGCCGCATCTGCATGCGGAGTTTCTCGCGCTCTGACCATCTTACGACCCACATCCGGACTCATACGGGCGAGAAGCCATTTTCTTGTGATGTTTGTTCCCGCAAGTTCGCGCGAAGTGACGAGAAGAAGAGGCACGCCAAAGTCCATCTGAAGCAGCGGCTCAAGAAGGAGAACAAACTGGGAGCGCCTCCTTCGCACCAGCACGGCCTCCACCCTCACCACCATATACACTCCTCGGACGACAGTATATCCTTACCAGTGGTCACCTCGTCACTATAACTGCCTACCCCTTCAGCTGTGATCTCTTGACTCTGGTGCGCATTCTCAAGACTGTGCTGAGTATTATTTTTGTACTGACGTGTGGGACTGCCCTCAGCGCTCTCAGCTGATCTCAATTATGGACTGTCAAGCGCAGTCGGCAAAACTTGAAGTTTAGTTAAATAAAATAACAAGGCTTTAATTAATTTTTTTTTAATTAGTAGACTTTTGTTAGAATTTTTAGTGTAGGTAGATTAATTTTATTTTTTGACTATTGTTGCCAAATTAACCAGATAAATAACCCATTTGATTGAAACATTCCGAGATCTACATATGCCTGGCAGTGAATAGATGCCTATACTAACCGTTCGATTCATGAGTTTGAATCACGTTGTTAAGCTATTGTTATTCTTGTGTGAAGCCTGAAGAAGCTAACCCTTAGATTATCAATCTCGTGTCAATTTCCCCTTCTTTTAGCTTGCGTTCTTCAGGTTTCACTATTTAAAGAGTTGTTTTTAGGTAGGTACATTTCTTTGTTACTTGTGACTATTAACAACAGTTTGATGCACATAAACAGCCAGAAACCCAAATTATACATATTCTACCCCTTTGTTATGAGGTATGTGCCATAGTTATCCAGAAGATAGCCGTAGTTTGTACTGTTTTCATGAACCTTTCTCGGGTTGAACGAAACCTTTCTTTCTGACTTTTACTCAGACTATATAGCCTATTAATAAACATTATATAGAATATCTATATATATATATATATATATAATATATATATAGATAAGCCTTTGAGCAACGTTTATGAAAACACTTGATCTGAAAATTTATCTTACTACATTTTATTTTATATTATTTTGTCGCTTTAAAATAATTAAACACGGTAATCTGGCTGTCATCGTTCCCTCCAAAGTCGAATGTTCAATTTTTACTCAAGTACGCTTGTTGTTAATTATAAATATTTTTAGCTGGTCATTATAAGCAGTTTGTAGAAAAAAAAGACGATGACCACTTGAATAGAAATTTGCATAAAAATCTGCAAAGCGCGCAAAGACGACAATGCTCAAAGTATTTAATTTTTGAAATCATCCACATGGTAGGTTGAACAGGATAGATTCGTAGAGATAGAAACTGTAGTATGCCGGGAATTGCCTTATTCTGTCCAGCGATATTATGGCTGGATGGCATTGTGAGCTAACTGTATATAAGATTTTGGCACATTTTGATAACCAGCTAAATCTTAGTAAGCCTCTGTTTGACTCATGTTGCTTAATTTTAACCCTAATCATATATTAATGTGTTAAATTAGAACGATTTGTTTCTCTATACAATTAAATGAATTAAGTTTCCAGCGGTGCTAATAATAATGTGATTCTATTGTAGATCGCCATAATATCTGTTATTTTTAATTAATGTAGACCCATCTTTTACCAGATTATTTTCAATTTGCATTACCCATTACCTATACCATACCGATCGGTGCCATACAGTTAGTCAATAGAAGAAAAGGATTAAATAGGTCTAAGTTTATAAACACGACAACTGGAAGGGATTGAAGTGTGGAGTACGGGTTGTTACATGTAAATTTTGTAAATATGAAAATTTAACGTTGTGAAATTTGAGTGCCACAAAGATTAAAACTTAATCTGTACCTGTGCAATGAAATTTCGGATCGATATTTATTGTGAATCAGAAATATTTATACTCTATTTTTGTCCCTTTTGAAAGTACAACAGCTCCTATACGTAGTACATTGAAAAAACCTTTCCATCATATCTCTCTACTTTTGTTAATTTGTTCAAAATTCAAAAGAATTAATTTCAATACTTTGGAAATTGATGCACGTCCATGAAACCCAAAACATCCTTTAATGATTAAATTTCATGTAAACCAATCATATTGTAATTTCGGCGAAGCAATACCTGTGTACCTATTGTACCCTAAATATTCCAGCTTGGGAGTGTTCTATTTGCTCCAACCCTGTTTGGGGTTATGTTTCGCTGAGCTTTACCTTTTTCATAAAACAGAGAATTATTATTATTAACTACGGATTCCAAATTGGAAGATCACTTACAGCATGCAGCGAAGCAAACTCAAATCATTACCTATCTATTAAAAACTAATCAATTAATAAAAGTGAGCCAAGGTTGTCGGTAACTGTTAAAATGTACCATATAGGTATCTATTATAATTGTTTCCATTTTGCAACTCTGTATTTTTGTGTTTTTACTGTGGAACCTAAATACATCAGGCATTTTAGTAAGCAAGGTCACAACGAAAAAGGTATTCAAGAGCTGTAGCTTGAAAATGGAACTATTTCACTGACATGTTGAATGCGGCAAAGGTTGTATAGTAAAGAGGTACTCAGGTACCAGTATCAGTATCAACTTAAGTTTCGTTGCGCTCTACTCCACTAAAGCCTTGCTCGATATCAAGTATCGCTAGAAGCCACGAGATACCAAAACAAAAATTGCTTTCTCTCATTAGCCGCGAAATGTAAGAAGAATGCTCCACTTTTTAAAAAGTTATGAAAGCTGCGAGAATTAAAAAAAAAAAAATTAAAATAAACTAAGAGAGTTCCAAACTAAGCGTCTAGAGGCCAAGGCGACAAAATAAACATTCGAGGCTACATTTTGTAGCTCAATTGAAAATGTACAGGTATACCACTTTTCCTTTAATTCCAGCAATGTCAAAATGCCAGAACCCGGTGTTCTTGTTGGTTTCAAGGATAAATAGCAGCTAGAGTAACAGCATAGTCCACTTAACTCCAAAACGCAAAAAATGTCACTTGCATCCCTTGGCTTCTAGACGCTTGAAATAAGTCGCCGCTGTCCAGACACGATCAAATTAAAATAATGTAGTTTATGTTATTTAATTGGCGTCGCCAGCTCTGAGTAAGGAGAGCAGAGGAGATGAGCTGCAACCTTGAGGTGAAGTATTTATTTTTATAAGTTAGTAACTGATATTTACTTCTTAAAGTTCGGCCAGTTTTTAGTACAAAAAAATAACCTTCATTCATTATTTAGAAGTGTACAACTTAATTCAGGTAGTATTTTAAATATGGCCTCAACTACAGTAGGTACCGGTATTAAGGCCTAGGCTATAGGTACTGACAATCAGCAAATATAGCCTACATAATTATATATTACCATTGAAAAGGTTAGTTATTATTGATGTGCTAGTTAATCATATAGCACTTAGGCGTTTATTTTTAATCATAGTCTGCTGGGATTAAAAATGGAATCAGGATAATTTTATAATGGAAAAAGCTGTTCAAAATTTTTTTGTTTACGTTTTTAACACCAGTAATAAGTTGATACTAATCGCCATAGTAGGCCAGCAGCCCGATAATGGCAATTTGTGATTATTATAATAATTTATGAATACCGCAGTAGGCTACGTGTCGCGTGAGGATGTTTAATACTATGCGCGGGATATTCAAATTAATAAATTACTAGAATACAAGGGAATGGTTGCCTTGTTTAATAATTGAAGGAAATACTAATAAACAGTAAAATGTACAGGTAGAACTGTGAAATATAATAAGAATTTTAATTAATGTGTCTACATCTAACGGAGAAAAAATTGAAAACTCACCAAAAATATTATTATACATTAATTTGAATTTCCCGCGCATTTTGCACTCATTGATTTAATAAACCCCAGTATTATAATAATCTCAAATCGCCATGATTGGGCTGCTACTGGTGGTAGATTATAGCGCCTTTCAGAATAGTTCAAAATCATTAATGCTATGCAATATTACTAGTATATAAATATTGAAGTACTATTGTAGTACTTCTAAGTTGCGAGGGGAAGTTAGCCTAGCATTTTCAGTTTTGTCTGCCTATGGGGCGTTTAATTGAATGTATGACAAGAAAACAGTTTAATTAATTGCCATACATAGCAGAGGACTACTTTTTGTTAGGTTCTTTGATCTTGAGCCAGATAGTGGTTACTCGTAATCACTCCATGAATATTCCTATCGTCAATTTACTGTCTAATTATAAAGAAGACACCATAATGAGAATTTGTATCAGCTGGAAGCAAAAAATTGAATTTAAATGAAGTACTGACTATTAGATTAGAAACAACGGACTAAAAGACGAATCAGAGAATAGCCTACCTACTTAAATTATTAATGGTTCAATTAGTAAATAAATAATAAATATTGACTTTTTGTTCTCGGAGTGGCGGAGTTAGGGCTATAACACTCAACTAGGAAGGCCTGGGACCGCCGGTTTTACATGCCCTCCGGAGCATGGCCAGAAAATGTAGCATGTGTGAGAGTGTGGGACTCGAACTGATATAACAACCATGCAAGTGAAAGTCGGAGTCCGTGCCACTACTCTACATGTCCTGATATAGACTTAGATCAATTTTTTTAATGAACTCTCGCGGTTGTTCCCTTTGTACACCTGCAGACCTAGCACCAACCTAAATGAAGAACTTATCCTGGAATAATTGTAAATTATCATAAAAATAACCGTCAATGAACATAATTTACTTAAGGAAAATAATTAATTTAAAAAGGTGTTTGTCTGCAGATATTAATTGCTCATCATTGTTGCATAATCATAAGAGACGCAGGGGAACAATTTTTCATGGCTCTAGGCTATATGATCAAACAGTTCAATACCGTATTTAAATGGTTAAAATTATTCCCCAGCTTTGCCGTTTTTTAGGATTAACTCATTCTTGGGTTTACAATTAATGTAAACAAGACAATTTTGAAATTCCATCCAAAAATGTAATACAGGATAATTTTACAATCGAAAGTGCTATTCAAAATTGTTTTGTTTACATTTTTAACCCCTGCAATAGGTTAATACTAAACGGCATAGTAGGCCCGCTGCAGCCTGATCGAGGCGATTATAATACCGGGGTTAAATAAATACCCTAGGATTATAACTGTAAACAAACAAATTTTGAATATCACTTTCCATTATAAAATTATCTTGTTTACCAGTGGATTAAATAAATGCCGGTATTATAAACGCCCCGATCAGGCTGCTGGTAAGTTATTCTTTGCGCTCAATGTCTGCTCCAATATTTTCGAGTCGGAGGTAAAATGTTCTGTACATAAAAAATACGGTACTATTTTTTCAATATACCGTACTATACTATCCTATAGCTGATGCTGCTTTCCAACTTGATGTACGCCTACTCTAGGCTACTTAACTTAAGTGTTGCATGCTGGAAGGTCTCTGGTTTTATGATGTCATGACTTTATTCAGACCTAAAAATTCAGGTAGGTACTGTGTACGGAAGTTGTCCTAATTGAAGCAATGCCGCTCTTTGGTTAGCACATGTTTGATAATAACTAAAGTGAACAGGCCATGCCCGCTTTACACATCGACGTGCTGTGAACTAGACCCAATAGTACAGCATATATGGGAGCAATATTTGTATATGAAGTAGAAGTCTCAGTGGCACAGGCATATCTAAACTTGTAAGCTTGTATTTCAGTATATTTTCCAGATTAATACATAGCCAAACAGCATCATCTACCGCAAGGCGAAGCCAGCAGTGCGCGGGTTTTACACCTGGCTATAGAGTAATGGTTTTAAATATACTGTTTACTGTATATGTATGCAGTCAAATACAAATACTAAATACTCGTAGGTAGGTATCATTATTGTGGCATATGAAGCCAAGATCGGAACTCTAACTGTGGACATACTTCTAAGCCTTATTTGTAAAACTTTTTTTTTAATTCCTCCTTTTTCGATTACTAATTAGGCTAGGAGCACTCAGCTGCAGTGCTATAGTGCATACTGTCAATGGCGGATCCAAAGGGGCAGTCAGGGGGTCATGACCCCCCCCCCTAAATTAGTAAATTCGTATGATAGTCAAAATAAAATTAAAATAAAAAACTCAAATTTTCCGCAAAAAAATTACCTTTCAAACTTACATACAACTTGTGACCCCCCTAAATTTTCCACTTGATCCGCCCTTGCATACCGTCTGGGGCAATATTTCATAGCCATAACTCCAAAGCTATCAAAGGCACATATCCACTTGTGCACGTTCGTAGTAGCATTTTGTTTAAGTTGAAAGCATCCTTTGACTGCTCCTTCTGACGACAATAAAAAATCATAGTTGCCAAGGGCCGTGACCGCCACTTCACGTCTATGCGGTACAAAGAGGAAACCAAAATAAAAACACCTAGCCTATGTGCCAAGTTATGGTTAATCGTCCTCAACGATGTCTTTTTACGTACCGTACAGGACCTCAACAAGTCCAAAATATGATGGCGGATATTACTATTATAAGATGACAATTTGGTTCGTGGTAGTCCAATTTACAGGGCCGTTTTGCTTGGATAAATTAACCGAAATTCAACCGCACCTAGCTCCTTTATCCTAAAAATATTATTTCGAAACTTAACTATAGGCCTTTCGCCTACCTTATGTAAGAAAGCGAAGAATGGGAATGGGGAAAATCTTCTAAAACTGCATAATTGACTTCATTAAGGATGTTTTATCTGCAAAAGTTCTGTGACACAAAATAAAGCTGAATAAGAGTGTTGTTGCTTCATAAACACTTTGGCGTAATTAGGGGGTTTGGGACAAGGGCCGGATTTTAGGGAGTCAGAGGGTCCAGTCCCACCCCCCTCCCAAAAAAAAAAAATTAAATTACACTAGATAACAATAAGTTTACAGCGGGAATTAAAAATAATTATGTTTTTTAATGATATAATCCACCGAGCCTGCCCACTGACCCCCCCCCCCCCCTAAATTGCAGGCAAAATCAACCCTTGGTCTGAGAGGGGTGGCGTAGCCTACTATGGCGATTAGCATCAACTTATTCCTGGGGTTATAAATTTTAAAAAAACCTTTTTTGAATGGCACATTCCATTCAAAAATTGTAGTGTTTACATTTTTAATCACATGGTAGGATCATAGAAATATATTAACTGGTAATTGCCAAGTCCCCCTCTAATGCCACGCAAATGCATAGTCTTAAGTCAAATGTATCATAGATTTTTGTTTCTCCTACTTAGATATACATATGTATTTGTATATACAGGGTGTCCCAGACTCCCAGCCTTTGGCTTAAATTATTTTGAGGGATTTTAAACCCGGTAAAACATTTCTTGCCAAAATCTAGCAAAGTCAGGCCTTTCTCTTGGATTTTTTTCACCTCTTGAAAAGGGTTTTTTGGGGGGTTTTATACTATATTTTCTAATTTTAAAATGCAAACATACAGTATGTCATGTGGCATATCAAATGATACCTGCTTTTAAGACCAACCATACCAACTAATTTTGAACCTGCGTCTTAAGGCACATGTTAAAATAGGAGGCTGTGATTTAACAGATTTTTTCTTACATCCGCAATAGAAGAACAATCGAAATACCCTAAAAGAAACTTGAATTTAAGGCATTTCACTTGACAGAAAACAACTCTGTCAGTTACCTCCCCTTTCCCCCGATGTGAAGGAGTCTGCCCTTAGGGTGCCTCAAGGTAACAAACAGACTCACTCCCCCCGCCAGGCTGACGGAGTTGCTTAAAGCAGAAATGCTGAAAGTAGGCGTTGCAAACAATTACAACAAGAACTTGACAGAAAACACGCCAAATACATGATAATAATAAATAACAATCTCTTTCTTTTCTGTAATCTTGCTGATGATGTTATTAAGATAAATATATTTCTTTTAAATTATATACAATCAAGTAAGTAGTCGACAAGAAAGTATAAAGTAAAATCGTCAAAATATTAATACAACGTGTAGTAGAAATAATGTACGGTAAGGTGCCTCGATTATAGCAATCGATTACATTACAATTCAAAGAAAGCACATATCCTCATTCATTATAACGTTCGCGGTGCACTGTATGGAGCCAGCAGGCGAGGCAGCATTTACCAATCGGCATAAATAACATTTTTAACATTAAAAAAAAAAATGTCATTGCGTGCTTCTCCGGGAGCCAATCTGCCACAAATCATGTGCTATAGAGTTTGGCCGCCCACACATAATTACATAGATAGGTATAACCAGGCAAAAACCGCAGTACCATACATGGCCGTTCAAGTCTGCTTGAGCTACAACAAAAACTAAACAAAGTGATACGTCTCTCTTGTCAGACAATAGGCGCACCCGTCATTTACCTAAGTAAATAAAAACATAAGAAACCCATACTAGGAGAGCCCCCTGAGCAACTCTTGGCGTTCACACGCTCCTGCTTCAACTCAGGCCAATCCTTTCACACTCTCCTCGAGCCATCAAAAAATTTGTTCTTTATTTATTTTATTGTGTTCCTTTGTACCTATTTACGTATTTGACGTGCTTAACATACTTTATATGCTTTTATTAACAGAATATTTTGTATGGATCCCTAAATTGAGAACTAAAAGTAAAGTACTATTAATTTTAGTCTATTTCTCATACATGATTCCTACTTACCTATGTATTTATATTAGAATCAAACCCGTCACAAATGGGATCTCTAAAATAGTTATGGCATGTATTTGTTTGGGCCCATGGCCTCATTGGATGTTGCATCCGGAGGTACCTGCGCCGATATCCTTTTTGTAAGGAACTACTTTTTCAATATATTTCCCTCACTTGGTGGAGTAATCAGTGAGACAAAAAAATAATTTATTTCAAAATTGTCCTTCATCATAGGCCTACATTCGCGAACAAATGGGGCCCGTGATGGACCCTTGAACAGTTTCTAATATATAAGTATAAATATAATAATATATAAGTATAAATACAATAATTTCATTTAGAGCTATCACTATAAACACAGAATAATATTTCCTAATAAATAAGCAAGAGAGAAACAGTAAAAATAATCCAATGTAGGGTTTCTCTCGTGACTTTAAACGGAACATTATATGTAGAGTAGTAAATTAAACGACTTTTGCAATAAAACATAATAATTATATAAAAAATATAAATATAAAAATAATAATAATATCAAGTAATAATAATGGTATGTACAATACATAGTGGGTATAAGTATAAGCGGAGAATTTAAGTCAAGAACTTGAGCTAAACTGTCTATCTGCCATTCGAATGGCTGGGTAAAAATGTGTTTGTTTTTTTTTGTCGTACTATCAAAAAATTAAATGCTGTTGAGTTGCTTAGCTGTTGTTTCTGGAAGAGAGTTATGTGTGGAAATATATTTATATAATTATGTGAAGTTTGAAACACGGCGCTATTGAGTCTAGAATGAACAATGTCGTTTGTTTTGTAGCGGGTTATTTTAATGACGTAATTAAATTGCTTATATAAATAATTCCCATTAATTTTCGTTGGTGCTATGCCTGAGTAGCTACCCCCTTGAAATTTGTTTTGAAATGGAATTATTTATACATATAGTCCATGAAATACACAATTTCTAATTTCTTAACATGAAGTAGCAGTGCAGTGCAATGGTAGCAATAAGAAACTCCTCTGTTAAAACGTAAGAATATTATTTTGATACCAATCAGACTTACGGTACTATTTTCGTTAGGACATGTAGAGTGGTCGGACAAACTCCAAATTTCACCCGAAAGGTTGTTGGTTCGAGTCCCACTCTTCCTACAATTTCTGGCCATGCTTTGGGGGGTAAGACCCTAACTCCGCTTAGTATTAGAACAATAAGTCAATATTTGTTTATTTTGCCATGCGTTTTCAAAAATTAGTATGGTACCGATGAAGCCTGATTGGATTCTGTAAGTCAGAACTGGTATAAAACGTAGTAGGCCTACGCGCCAGAATTACTGAAGCATTTGTGAGGAGAGCCAGGTAGAGTACAGGGCAATGCTCGACTATGGGTATAGGTACGGGCTATGTGGTATGGCGCGCGCCTGCCGTCACTCCGCCATTGACCTCTGACCCCTCCGCGCCGATCCCCTGATAAATCGAATGAGGATCAGCGTAGGCCTTGATCTTTGGATAATAGGGAAGATGAATTACTATCTGCCCGCATTATTTCGACACCGATCAATTTCTGTGCTCCCAAGTCTACCCTAAAGAGTGCGCCATATGTTCAAACGAAGAGTCTTAATAATTCGAATTTAGAATTTAAATTTGCATATTTTCTACTCCAAAGTATAATAGAGTACATCTGGTATTTTTCATACAAAGCACGCGTCTTGATCTTGTCAGTGGGGGGAATGGGATTAGTCTAAAAGTTGAGACGAAATATAATTTCACAGAAAAGATCAATTGTAGAGATAGAAAAAAATTTAAATCACCTAGAAGCAATGCTCCTCTACATTTTGGTGTACAATATGTGGTCGTCACCAACACCAATTGCGTCGCCCGAAATCAAAAGCCACTCTCTCCACCAGTCATTTTTCATGAACCGCGAAAAACTACTGTTCTCACACGTGGACATCTAACACTAACACTAACTTACACCATTTGAGTCGCCTGAAATCAAGCCGTTCTCTCCACCAGTCATTTTTCATGAACCGCGAAAAACTGCTGTTCTCACACGTGGACGTCTAACACTAACACTAACACTAACACTAACTAACACCATTTGAGTCGCCTGAAATCAAGCCGTTCTCTCTACCAGTCATTTTTCATGAACCGCGAAAAACTGCTGTTCTCACACGTGGACGTCCGTCTTTAGCGTTATGGTTTGATCCCTTAAACACTTTCATTTTAACCTACCTAAGAAATATTTCTAACTATGCATAGCTATCCCAATTTCGAGAAAAAAATAATATAGAGAACTGCTTTTGATTCAAAGAAGTGAAGAGAACTGGTTTTGTTCCTAAAATTACACAACTTTGATTATGGCGGAATGGCGAGAACAAATAGTCCGACAAAACTGTTTTTTTGATTCCAAAGGACAATATCGATGCCAAATTTAAAATAAAGAAAAGTCACTCAAAGCGACAATAGGTCGGTGCGGACCACCCCTTACATTTATTATTAATTATTTTTTGTTTAAGAATTCGTAAGGTTTCAAGGATACAATTATATTTAAAGTTAATCTGAAACATGGACACACATGTTTTTTACAAGTTGTTGTATCCTCGGCAGTCAAGGCCGTAGCCAGAAGGTTTTTTCGGGAGGGGTACATCTGACGTCACTGGAGATAAGATAACCTCAATATATTTAAAACTCCATTCTATCTTATATACGGGAGAGGTCCGCACCCCCTGGACCCCCTCTGGCTACGGCCTTGCCTCGCCTTAATGTTCTTGTTTATGGCAACTCTTAAAGCCACTGCAGACATTCTCGCCGCGGGCCATTTACCAGAGCATTTACCACTGGCTTAAAGGAAACGTAAAAAAAAACATAAAACGTACCGTTGTCGGCAACCACCCTAAATAGTCCACGTTGCATGCGGTGTTGTTGGAATATTTTCGGCTCCAAGGCTACCGTCGGGTAAAAAGCTGTTAGTGACAATTTTTTTGGGAGTCATGCCGTTCCGAGATGTCATCAAGCGTGTTTGGTTGATCGTGGCTCGCGGAACATGACTACGCTACGGACACATTCCTTCATTCTCTTTGTTCAAGCAGACTTGACATATTTTAATTCGATCTAGTCTTCTTTAGACACATGTCTACCGCTAGTTAACAATCCGGGTAATCCTGTTAGACGTTCAACTCATCAAGGTCCCGTTTAGTAAAATGGATACCTATAGCCTAATCTGTTATAATATATACAGTGTAAAAAAAAAAATAATAATGCAACTGATTCGATTATGAATACGTGGGACCGCCACTAAAGGTGAGCTAATTTCAAATTTAAATTTGTCATTCGCCTCATCATCGCGTGTACCTAGGTACCTAGAAGATATGTTATTAATAATTTAAGTTTAGTTGTAATAGTTGTATGTTTAATTTTTTAGTTATTTTTTAATACATTTTTGGCCAGGGAAAAATTGTTACAGGTAAGGTGTCCTTACTCTTATTGTGTATTTGTTTGTTTTATGTTTCAATACACGTTTACTTACTTACTTGCTTACTTACTTATTTGGGCGGACGTTGAGTGCCTTGTTTAAATCTTATCGGCCTTCGTGGTTGTTTAGTCGTGAAGAACTGCGAATCATAGTGAGATTCTCCAAAGTGACTTCGTGGAACTTCATCATACTTAAAATTGTAGAAATTGATCCACAATAAAATATATTAACAGTGACCGGTTTCGGTAAGATATCTGATGATGTCTGATGATGGCATCTTACCGAAATCGGTCACTGTTAATATATTTTATTGTGGATCAGTTGCGTCTCATTCTTTCTACAATTTTAAGTAAAAACTGCGAACTCTAGTATGGAGAGGAAAAGTTGCAGTGTCTTGGACATGCCGCTATGTTTTCTATGCGGATTAGCATCTTGTCAATGGGATTAAATTAACCCCCACCCCCGATCCAAAAAAACCTTTAGGGTGCTTAGAGAAATTTTAGTCGTTCGAAAATGGTTTTAAACTTTACCACTGCCAGCGTTACTCGTCAATGTGCTGGTTTAAAAGGCCAAATTTTTTCGCATATATATGTTTTTAAATATAAAAAGGTTAATCGCATACAAGCAAATTAATTAATGTATCCGATTGACCTCTCCAGTCACCTCTGTAGGTTAGAAGTTACGATACGTCTCCAATCGCATAACGTGTAGAGACTCGCACGTATGCACACTACCACCTTGCCATAGAAGTCGAAATTGACCATAGAAAATTTCTATAGTGACATTATCAGAAAACGACTTCCATTTAATTATTTCATTTCATTTCAATGGAATGTCATGCATACTAATAATAGGTGCACCTATCAATCCATCAAATTATAGAATAAACTTGAGAAAACTGGCAACACTGCACTGGCCGGCCAGTTATAGAGAAAATAGGTAGGCGAGTGTGCCATATTAGGCCAAGATTCACTAAGGTGACGTCAGGAGAACTGCGCCTGGACCGGAGACCTGCACCCACCTTCGGTATGGGTACTTGTGTTATAATCGAATCGACCTGGTAATAGCTAGTTCAAATCCTCGTCCGCAAGACGTCTTCGAGCTTTGGCGCCAGTGAGTCATGCTACCGGGCTAAAGCTCCTAGTATGGAAGCATATGCATTTATTTACCGAGAAAATTCATGGATCAGCTGAAGGAGGACGCAGGAGCTAAAGAGGAAGACGAGACTGAGAGAGCTGGAGGATGTTATGCAGGGAGTTGCTGCGAACCAATCGCTGAAATTGTGACCTATAAAAGGAGAAGAATATACCAGTTATACGCACATTGTACACGATTCGTAATAATGAATGTATGTATTATTAAATTACTTAAATTAATCAATTAAATTAAAATGTTATTATTGTATGTAGGTAATAACTATTGGTAGCCTACGTCTACAATGAATCCGGCGATTGTTTAGTAGATTTTTGTCAGTCTAACTACTGTATAATGAATGGGTACCATAAAAAGACATTCAGGAGATACATAGGTACTGTATATTACTCGAAACTCAAAGAATAACAGTGTTTAGACTGCCCAACGTACAAAGGAGCGTCAATGGGCAGAACAAGACAAAACCAGAGCCTAATGACGACAGAATACTCCATCTCCAACGAAAAGTTCCCAACAATAACATTGACTCAGATTTGACCCTCAAAAAAATACTCAATATGTTTTTTCCACTCAAAAGTCAACATTTTTGAGCTACTGGAATTTTTCATAACAAAACAAGGTAGATTTGTGCTGCTGCTATTGAAAACAACTACGAGCACGCGGTGCCTACTAGCCTTGTTTCTTAAAGAAGTTCCATTCAAGAAAGATGAATGAGGGTCATCTCGGTGAGAACATTTTTTGCCGTCGCCCGTCACGTCGGAAGACAAAAAGTGCTGGGTTATGTTTCGTTATTTCTAAAAGTATTTTAAATAGCGTAATTCTTCATAGCTACATTACATAGTAGTTTCTATACGGGGTTAACTATATAGGCAGGGCCGGATTACCGGCTAGGTTATATAGGCTGCAGCCCTACCTACTTAAAATTCTTCTTCTTCTTCCTCATACCCCTTACTAGTGCCGCGTGCGCAGCGTGAGGGGGTCGCCTCGGACCCATTTCTTGAACTCGACTAACGTCTTGAGCTCGGCCATGGTTTTTCCTCTTGCTCCGGTGAGTTGTTCAATTCTTTCCTCAAGGATTGTCCTCGGTCTGGCGATGGGTCTCCTGCTTCCACCAACCTCCGGGTCGTCCTATTCTCGTCCATCCGTTGGACGTGGCCAAACCATTGCAGCTACTTGTTTTCCATTCTTCTTTCTATGGAATCCACTAACTCATACTTTATATGAAAATAAATGTGGGAAAGGGGCAAATGACTGCATTCAACGCCCGTATATAAAAACACTTTCATTCTTGAGGTCTATTAAGCCTCATTCGACTAGGCCCTTCAGAATTTATTTTGAATGCAATGTTATTTTAAAATAAAGGGCCGGCAAATGTCTTAATCCAGCCCTGTGTTCTTCTTCTTCTTCTACTGATGGATAACCAAAAGGGATTGATTTGAAGCAGCACGCTCCAGATCTTCCATTCCGTTCTGTCGTCGGCCAGCCTCCTCAGGTCTTCTTCGTCGTGCAGTTGCAGTCTTTGTACAACTGGTCCAAATACTCCAACTCCACCCGTGGGTGGCCCACCGCGACACGGCCTGTACATAATATGTCCCTGTGTATGGGCTGTACTAATCAATACAATACAATATACAATACAATACAATATTTATTTATTTCCTTCAATACAATACATTTTTACAATTATTACAAGCAACACTCTTGATTACTAAAATCAGTGACGGCACAGTTTATGCAATTTTTGCATTTGTCCAACAATCTTCTTATTGCAATCTTTAGTTTTTGCTAATTTTCTTCGGTAGGGGTAAAGGGCTCACTGCTCATAATTTTTGGTAAGCCTATACCGTGGCGTAAAAGAATTGAATTTGGAGTAAATACATTTAATGAGGCATAGCTTTTATCATTAAAAAAATTTAACGAAATAGTTAAATAATTCACTCCTTAGAAATGGAAAACATTAAAAAGTATATAAAGCTTAGAGTATTATACGTTCACTGGCATATGTTGCATATCCTACGGTACCCCTAAGTGTGAATGGAAGATGTAGTCTGGCCTTAGGAGGACAAACACTCGTACAGTCAAAATGAGAAGCCACTGTTTTATTGCCCAGATATGGGAGACGTACTGCTGCGAGGCTCTCGCATTGACGCAATCATAAAAATAAATAACACGACAACAATCTCACAAATTAAATAAACAATGGAGCAACATACAACGTCTCAGGACCAATTTGAAAGCTTGTCGAAAATGAATCAACCACTACCGAGGCCGACGCACTAGTATTTTACAGCCGGTATCGATTATAATATATCACTTTAATTTACAACATCGCTGATGTTGATCGTAACTGCGGGAGAATGGGTTCATATTTTTATTACAAGGGTTCTAATCAATAAAAATAATTATTTGGGTCCTGTCGCGATGTCGGACATGTTCTATGTAAGAGCACCATCTAAGGAGTGGTTTGTTTGTATCATTTAAAATGTATAATAGCATTGTGCGATGAAGGTAACATTTGAAATAATTTATTTATTATGCATTCGAGTACGTAACATTTGACTGTTCTCAGCATGGGGTCACCACAGAGATTGATGACATGTGATGCTGCCCAGCAGGCTCTGCAAACTACCGACTGTCCTTCAATTTTTTTTTCGATTTATAGACCTATAAGTGTCTTCCTTAATAAGCAGTATCGCCTCGTAATTGTCGTTAAACTTCTTCAACATTTCAATTCACAGCAGTGTTTGTTTTATAAGAAACTAAACTGGCGCCATGACCTGAACATTCAGAACGGCATGAAATATATAGCATACCACACGAACACGTACTGTTTTAGGCTAAACGTTGATCGTTGACTGATGGCTTTTGAAGGTAGAGTATAGTATGGCCCCGCACCTTACGGTGCCGGTTCTACATCGGCATACTATTTATGGGGGCCTATGCTGGTTTTGATTGAAGCTAATGAGCCACAAAAAAATTGCACAAAACGCATTTTTTACATTTTTTACATAAAATGAGTAACTTGCAAATTTACTTTTTAGCACAGCACAAAATTAAATGTTTTATTTTCCCGCCAATTTTGTTCTAATTTCTTAAATTTCTATGCTAATTGAAACTAAATTATGTTTTACTTTTTGCAATTTTCAAAATATATCTTTGGGGCCGCCCATTAATCACGTGATGTTTTTTTTATTTTTGTATGTCAACCGGTATGGTTTGAAGAATTTATCCATTAATTCACTATTAAATTACGTAAAAAAATTTTTGACCCCCCCCCCCCCCGAAATCAAAACCTGGGCACGGCCTTGATGGCATGTATTTATTTGGGCCTCATTGGATGTTGCATCCGAAGGTACCTGTACCGATATCCTTTTTGTAACTCATTATTATTATTTTTCAATGTATTTCCCTCACTTGATGGAATAACCAGTGAGGACAAAATAAATAGAACCGGTCCGAGTTTACTCGAACATGCTTTCCAATTTATCAAAATTAGTAGATAGAGAAAATGAGTAATTTCATGGTAAATAATTTTCATGTGGTTAAATTTCCGATATCTCGGGGGGGGGGGGGGGGTTGTCCACCATCTAACGTCACTGAAGTTGAGGTAAACTCTATATAGTTAATAGGTCAGACCAAAACATTACCAAACAGCAATAATGGCAGAGCACGCAATGCATTTGAGCGTGAATTTTCTATCATTTAAAAAAAAAAAAAAATTTTGCACAAAACCAAATAGTTTTTTGGGTAAGTAACCTGTCCGGTTTCGTTACTCAATTTAACACCTAAAACATGCCTGAAGTTAGAAATCATCGATAGAAAGGTTTCGCAGAAAAATTATTTTTTAGTCATTTTTCATTAAAATTTAGTTATTTTTATTTTTTTACCCCCAGACGCAAACTATCAAGGGGCAACCGACCCCCCTGCATTTGGTTAACATTAATAACCAATATAATATATGTGAATTTAAAAGAAATCGTTGGAGCCGTTTTTGAGAAATAATTTTTTTAGACGTTTTTTTTAAGTTTTTGAAAATAAAACCGCCCCAAATTGAGTTAGCCCAAAATAAAAAAAAGTCTCGAGGTATGATTTTTGTGAACCTACATGCCGAATTTCATCAAAATCGACCGAGTAGTTTGCCCGGAAAGCGACGCACAGGCAGACAGACAGAGCGACAGAGCGACAGGGCGACAGACAGAGCGACAGACAGACACTTCGTAAAAACCACTTTTTTGGGTTCCTGGTACCTCAAAACGTGTAAATCCGTTGAAATCTCGGAATCGAAAATTTCGACCATCACAAACTTTCCTTATACTACGTATAAATTGGAAAGCAATAAGTCTCCTTTGCAGAATCGTGTATCGTCCAATAAAGTACAATATGCAGGTACTGTATAGCACCTATGAAGAGGATAGTTATACAGTTATTAAAGTGATGTGCGGCTAGAGACTTAGTAAAGAACATGGGACCATAATTTGTCATGGGGCATGACTCTTCGTTTTGTCCGACGAGTGCCTCGTTTAGAACAGATTACTGAATCGTCGCTACATCATTATGCCTTGAAGCGATGATTGCCTCCTTGGTTTGTTGCATTTGTTTTCTATAATAGTTACTTCGCCAATGATGCTAATTTAACAATGGAACACAATGCATTACAACTCATTGTAGTATAGGTTAATTCTTCATGTATGCTTGTACCAACTTACAAGTACCTATTCAAATTTTTTGTAATGCTTATTTTATATTTATATATATTACATACACATTCTATCCCAAGGAACGTACACAATCTATAGTATGGTATTTGGAATTGTACTGAAATAACAAAACAGAGTAGCGCTTATCGACCAACATTCGGTGATGATTTGCAAAACAATGAAATTACAATAGATGATTTTGAAAATATAATTTAAAAGTCTGAACTGCAGTCAGAACTACAGTCTACAGCAGACAAAATATTTAATATTCCTTGAAAATACAGCAATACTGTAGTCCTACAATATGTGTAATAAAAACAATTTTTCCTTAAAAACCAAAACTTCCCTTTTTTGGAAAAAAAATATTTTTGACGTTATTTGGCCCGGCCCCAAACTTGAGTTAGCCCAAAACATAAATATCTATTCCGTCAAATTTTGTCGAAATCCATCGGGTAGTTAATCCACAAATTGATGCACAGAGTGTTTTTTTTTAATTCGTTGAAATGGGTTGGAGGTTGTGCGCTTATCTCACTTGCGCTAACCACACGTTACCGCACTTTGCACATTCAAGACACGTACAATTCATAAGTCTGGTCTAATTCAAGTCAGGTTCCATCATATGGTTAAACAATTAAAATGACCGAACTTTCAAAGCGGTGCCGCTAACAATGATAAACTTGGCCCCGTATTTCCCAGGAGCATCGCCAGCACCCACGCTGTGATGGGCTCCAAAACACGACGCTCAACTATATTTCAATGTGCGATAGTCGACAATCAACCCATTTATTTCTATTTAGGCATTCAATATTAATTATATATTACCTAGCATGTGAGACATGGGTTATGACTCGGAGGAGGGAGGAGCTGCTTGAAAGGTGGAAGCGTAAGATACTCCGAAAGGTGTATGGATCAGTGCAAAATCAGTGAGAGAGTGGTGTATGCGTAGAAATTATGAGCTCAACGCGGTATACCGCGAACCTCCGATAGTAGCCGAAATCAAAAGAGCCCGCATCAGGTGGCTAGGGCACGAGGAACGAATGCCGACAATAGGGCAACAAGAGCAACCTTACACGAGGTGCCCCAAGGGAGAAGACGAGTGGGACGACCACGGATGCGATGGCTTCACGACGTTGAGGTGGATCTGGCGAAGGAGAGCACGGGACCGCAGGCTGGCGTGATGTGGCAGATGAGGCTAAAGCCCTTCACAGGCCGTACTAACAAGGAGTAATGTATTACCTAGCATCATATATATTAATCCCCACTGTGTGCATTTGAACAGAATCAAATTTCTCAGAAAATATGGATCGTTGAGTGTTTGATGCTCGGGGTTAACGGTTTATGGCGGTTTATTTTGAAGTCTATAGTCTAATGTAATATTCTATTTGTAAGGGTTAATGACAATGGTGTAGTACTATATAACAAAGGTTAGTTGGAGTTACACTACCTGTTGTGTTAATAGTCATTAGAGGCATGGGCCTTATGGTCATCGAACAATTAAGGCGAAGCCCATTGACAGGGGAAGGGGGTGACGTAGCCTCAGGCGAGGGTTGTGGTCGAGTGGTTAGAGAGCTTGCATTTCAATCGGGAGAACGGTAGTTCGAATCCTCAAGGGAATCGGATTTACTTAATAATTCAGTGTAGAGTACAAGAGCGATGAGTCAATCGGCCAAAAACCATCAGTCCTCCTCTGGACTTAGCCGGATGATGGGAGTAGAACCTCCTCCGCCACGTCGCCCCCTTCCCCTGACAATGGGCTCCGCCCCAATTGTTCGATGACCATGAGGCCCATGCCTCTAATTACTATTAACACAACAGGTAATATAAGTCCAACTAACCTTTTGTTAAAATAATTTAATATTGTCATATCAGTATAAATAATGATGTACTATCCGACCACGATAGGATGACACTTGGAAAACTTTTAAAAATCGAATAAACTCGGTGTTATGGCATATGCAAGTTTTCGATTAAGTGCCATCCTATCGTGGTCGGGTTGTACATAGAATAATCCACGATCGGTTTCGATATGATATGCAATATTTTAACTGACTGGATGTGCATACATTAAAATTGGTGCAATTAAAATAAATTTAAGAAGCCTATGAGAGATTAGATAGCCTGCGAAAGAAATGCAAATGAAATGAAATTACTTGCTTATTGTATTGAGTCCATTGTGATATTAGGCTATCGTAGTTACAATATAATTAATTATTATGAACTCGGGATCAGCGTGGAGGTCGGGTCATTTAGCCCCGTAGGTACCAGCACAATCAAGGTAGGTATTTTTGCCATCCCTGAGATGAACCTGCTGCTATATAATTGAATTAAGATGGGATTGGGTGCAGTGCGGCTGTACCTGAGATGTGGGCATTCATTATTCATGGACCTGCTTATAGGTGAGGCTGGGTACCAGCCCCAAGCAAATATCGTCTTTGCATTTTTCGGCCAACCTGTGCAGTGCTCGAAAGTTACGTGCTATGGGAGGATTTTGTGGAATTTTTTAGGACAGACTCCTTGAAACGAGATCAAAAAGCGATATGCGTTAAGTTAAAATAAGTTATATTGGTCCATTTCAAAAAATTTTATAACACTCTCATAAACATCAGTGATGGATTCAAGTGTAGGGAAAAATTGCCATTTGTTTTTAGCATTTTAGGACCACTTGAAGAACCGAGAACCATCATTGGTATGTTTGAATATTAAATGGAAGACAATATGTCTGCTCATGACTTTTTCTAATCCTTAATTCCACGAGCCCCTTCATTCATATTTTTAAACCTTATTCAGTTCTTCTTCCTCAAATACCTCTTCCATAGAAGATTGGCATTTGGCAATCATCATGGCAATTTGGACCTTGGAGACTGCTGCTTTGAAAAGCGATGTCGTGCTCAAGCCAAACCACAGCCTCAGGTTTTTCAACCGCAGGATGTTCTTCATATTTCTTTCAGTCAAAGCATACCTAATACATGAATGTGCCAGTCTCATCCTACTGAGGACGTATATCTAAATAAAGATACAATGACTGAATGGTTTAAGGAAAATTTTACCCAACATTAGTCACATTCTTACTTATGACTTCACCTTGAAAACTATCCTGTAGGTACGTTATGGCAAAGCATTTTGTTTTATATGTCCTTTGTCTTGCCACAAACTGACAATGCATCCTCATGTCAACTCCAAAGTGGAGCACAAAATTCCCGATACGGAGATGTCCGGCATGTTGACATAATCGGCGTAAAAAGAAATAAAAATGGTGTTGAATAACCAGCCTGCATCTCAGCGTTGTGTGCTGTTTTGTTTCTTAGTACGACCTAACCACAATGATATGAGATGACATTTGGAACACTTAGTTTATTTCAAAACGTGCTTACATCGAGTTTATTTTTTTTTATTTTTGTAAGTGTTCCAAACATCACTCTAACGTGGGTGGTAAGAGACATTTTCAATAATAATAGCAAGGATCCGGGTCAAGCCAACAGCTCTTCGCGTCTCTATACAGGTACCAACGCCACATGTGTGACACTGCCGAGCTTTGGAGTAAGTGTCGCAGGTTGGGTACTAAGCGAGGCATAATCTCAAAGGCAATGACACCCGCTGCTGCTGCAATGACTTGACATCTGACGACAGGTTGTCACGACCTGGTAATTGCGCGAGCCTTTGACACCAAATCGATTCAGTACGGTGCACGAGTCACGAAGCGAAGCTCCAAAACGTCGAACAGCGACGACATTCCTACGTTTATGATGGAACTGGAGTATCCCGAGACTGCCGAGTCGTAAATTTTCATGGGACACCTCCTGCCTTCTCCATCTGATTAATTTCTTTTAAATGATTAGGTACCTACAATATCCAACGGCGGATCAAAAAGGGAGTCAGGGGGTCAAAATCAGATATGAAGTGGGAGAAGGTGCCTACTTTATTGTTTGGCCCCCTCTAAATGAAATCAAATGCTGGATCCGCCCTTGTAAATGTACCTTACAATGGATAATGTTTTTGCTATATTCTTAACACATGGTTACCGTACTCATTTTGTTGTTGTTATTAATTATTATAATTGAAAATTTAAGCTTGACAATTTAATTTTTTTTTATTTAATTTTTTAAAAAGGTTAATCACCCACAAAAAAATTTAATGAAAATATCCCATTGACCTGTTCAATCGCCTTAATACGTCTCCAATCCCAAGGTGTGTAGAGACTCGCACAAGAACAAGCGCACTTTACCACCTTCCAACGAAGTTGCTCTGTTTATGAAAACCCATCGGGTCACCTGTTGGAGAAAACCACAGGTAGGCATTTTATCATAAAACCCTCTAGCTTGGATTCCTGGGACCTCAAAATGGGTAAATCCGTTAATATCTCGAAATTGGAAGTTTCAATTATCACAAAGCTTTCTATGGGTACCAGCAGGGACGCCGACTTGGGGGGCACGGTCCACGGGCGCAGCCCCCCCCCCCCCCCCAGAAGCAAGAGCCCTTAGTGCAGTTTATTTATTTGTCTCCCTTAATATTTCAAACGTTAAGATAAAAATAAATCACATAATTTGGCATTTGCACCGCACCAACTTTTACAATTTTTTTCGCGCCAATTTTGTTCGTATAGCCTACTTTTCTGCATTATAGTTATTTTAAGTAACCATTTACCAATGCATTTTCTTAGTACTTTCCAGAGTACCTAATTTTTGCCCCTCCCCCAGAATTTTTAAAACTCGGCGTCCCTGGTACCAGTCTCTTACTCTTACTAACAGTATAAATAGGAAATCAAATAATAAGTAATTTTAAGGTGGCCTGACAACATACGTAATATACAACAACTACAGCCTCAATGGTGTTTTTGTTTTTGGTATAATTCAATTCATTATCCACGCCACAGCAAAAAAAAAATCTTACCTATCGTACCAAGCAGGTCCAGGTACAAAGAAAAAAAGTGACTATGCCTTATTATTTTGAAGCAATTGCACCATATAAATAATATTCTCACTATTAACTTGTTAAAACTCACTTCCTTACCGAAACCGGTTGTGTGTTTTTATATTTGTTTGACGTAAACTGAACAAAGTTATTTTATTCACAATGAGTGCACTGTGTGCTATACGGTGGAGAATAAAATGTTATGACTCCTCAAAACCTTCAATATCACAATTTAAAGTACATTAGTACGTACCGAAACGTATGTACTGTACATTTAAACCGGTCCCATACACAATTTTAATTGTTAATGTTGATCGGTCTTGAGCATTTGTCTAATGCTCTGCATTGAGATATGGGGACCTGTTTCTTCGCTGAAAGGGATCCAATATTAATATTCAAAGATTTAATTGTCAAGATACACAACCTAGTCCTGGCTAAGTTCACGGGGAAGTCTTCTAATCAATATTTCAAGTGAATGGCCAGTAATTGACAATTAGGTCTGACTCGTCCTGAAATGTTGGTAATTGGGTGTCAAACAGGCCTACAATGTAAACAAACATGCAAGATCTTGAGGGAACCTTGTCAAAAACTGTGAAAACCACTTAAAAATCGACGCCGTATTGTCTAATGAAGAGGTTATAACTCTGAGGCTTGAATTTATCAGAAATTATAAGACATAAGGAAGATTAAGTATGTAGGTACCTTTACTCGTTGGATTAGTGAAACTGGAGGATCTTTTTTAGTCGATTTTTCCTGTTCAATGAATGCTGTTATGTTGCCTATATTTTATTCTTTATTCAGGCCCGAATTTACACAATTTTCTGTGATTGTGGTCCAGCGGTTAAGACGACGCCCCGGTTAGGCGTGGGTTCGAACACAGTAACGTAAATGGTAAATAATTATGGCGGCTGTTGCCAGAGGTGGATCCGGAGTTTTCGTTAATTAGGGGGAGCATACGGAAATAGGTCTCCCCCGGAGGAAACTCGAAATTTTAAATTACAGGCACACATCAGACATATTTATTTTTCTAATACATAATACATTTATGTTTATAATAAGATAGTAGTTCAGCAAACATATTTGGAGTTTGTAGTAAAAACGTCATTTTGAGACTGTAAATTATAATAAACAAAAATAAGCACGAAATCCTAGATTTTCGTCACGTTTTTTTAATTATAATTTACGGTGTAGTGTTTCAGTTTTTGTATTTTTGATTTTGTAGATAAAGCATTTGGAAAGTGGAATAATTAATAAACAAAAAGCACCAAATCGTATATTTTTTAACTTTTTACTGTTGGACCATACATTGGATTAATATTGGAACTCAGATTGTATTTCACCAGCAGCCAGCAGCCTGATCGAGGCGATTATAAAACCGGGGTTAAATAAATTTTCGATTATAAAATTGTCTTGTTTACATTTTTAAAACCAGGGGATTAAATAAATACTGGTGTTAAATAAATGCCATAGGATTATAACTGTAAACAAACAAATTTTGAATAGCACTTTCCATTATAAAATTGTCTTGTTTACATTTTTAATACCAGGGGATTAAATAAATACCGGGGTTAAATAAATACCCTAGGATTGTAACTGTAAACAAACAAATTTTGAAGAGCACTTTCCATTATAAAATTATCTTGTTTACATTTTTATTACCAGGGAATTAAATAAATACCGGTATTATAATCGCCTCGATCAGGCTGCTGGTTTAGACGAAAATGAACAAAACGCCCTATAGGCCTAATCAGCCTTTATGACTAGCAGGTTCCTGCCGTAAAATATTGTAGGCTACATTTAGCACCAGTACTATCCAGTGGCGGCGCTAGAAATTTTAAGGCGGGGGCCATGGGGGCATGACTTCTATCTGGGGGGGGGGGCAATTAAAACACAAAACATTTTTCATTGGAAGTAGATATACCGTTGAATAATTCTGCAAATTAACACCATGTAGAATATCTCAAAACTGTGGGGGGGGGGGGCGCGGAGGGGCCGGAGAAACGGTTGAGGGGGCCAGGCCCCCTCGGGTACCACCGTTACGCCGCCACTGGTACTATCCCCCTGATTACACACTCCAATTCAATTGTTAATGCACAGTATAATGTGAAAACGATAGATACGGTACCCATTAGCTAGGCAGCCGGTGCAACTCGGCGTTGTAAATCGTAAATTCAACATAGGGAAATTTAATCAAAATGCCTAAGGTGACAAAACTCTAAAGCCTAATTCATGAATAAGGCACGCCGAGGCACATTTGAAACCTAAGCCGGATGGGGCGTGAATGGCACCACCCCCTCTTTCCTAGTATTTATGAGCTACAGACCACAATAATAATTGTGGAATTGGGTTCATCTTGCTATACGATATACAAGCAGACAAATATGTGGCTGGGTACCCGGTAAATTCTATAAGTTATTAGACGTTACTATACTATATTTCATGATTATAGTAACATAATTTTTGATAGATTCCCACCATTTTCTATCAACTCTCCACTGAAAAATTCATAGTGCGAATTTAAAATTTCCATTTATTACGTCAGAGCGTCATCACGGGGGGGGGGGGGGGGGGTTGTTCACCTGACGTCACTGGAGGTGACGTAAATTCTAGATAGGACAGACCAACACATTACCACACAGCAATAATGGCAGGGCACGCAATGCATTTCAGTGTGAATTTGCTTTAATTTTTTCAAAAAAAAAATTTTTGAACAAAACCAAATAGTTTTTTGGGAAAGCAAACTGTCCGGTTTCGTTACTCAATTTAACACCTAAAACATGCCTGAAGGTAGAAATCAACAATAGAAAGGTTTCGCAGAAAAATTATTTTTTAGTCATTTTTCATTAAAATTAAGTTATTTTTATTTTTTTACCCCCAGAAGCAAACTACCAAGGGGTAAGCGACCCCCCGCGTTTTATCAACATTAATAACGACTAGAATATATGTGAGTTTAAAAGAAATCGTTGGAGCCGTTTTTGAGAAATAATTTTTTTTTAGACGTTTTTTTGGAGTTTTTTGAAAATAACCCTCCCCCCCCCCCAAATTGAGTTAGCCAAAAATAAAATGGTCCCGAGGTATGATTTTTGTGAACCTACATGTCCAATTTCATACAAATCCACAGAGTAGTTTGCCCGGAAATCGATGAACAGACAAACAGACAGACAGACATACATACATACAGACAGACAGACAGAGCGACAGACAGACATTTCGTAAAAAACACTTTTTTGGGTTCCTGGGACCTCAAAACCTGTAAATCCGTTGAAATCTCGGAATCGAAAATTTCGAGCTTTCCTTATACTACGTATAAATTGGAAAGCAAAAATGAGTGGCTTATTTGGTGATCCAAAAATTGCAGAGTACACTTACTGAATATTTGTCTAAGTTGCTCCATTTAATAAGTAAGTAATATAATTACCAGTGAACCTGATGGGTAATTTTTAAACTTTTTAATTTTTTTTTAGGAATGAAGATGGAATCATTCTATTTTGATCGCGGAAACTTGGAAGTTGTGCTGTGCCATTTCTATAAATTATATATACATAACCGCAGAATTTTAGTACCTGTGCGCAAGAAGAATAAGTTTGAAATTTGTAATGGCTTTGCCAAATGGGCAGTGGCAACCGCCAATGGCGGCATAGTGTAGACACCGTTTTATAGCCGCTGGGTTGGCTTAGTAATAAAACAAGAAAAGTTAAAATTTATTTGTTATTGAGAGTAACAGCATCCTCCAAAACGCAAAAAATCTCACTTACCCCTTGGCTTCTTACACTTACTACTGGGCTTCTAGGCGCTTCGAATATTCTGTGACATGCAGTGGCGGATCCAAGGGGGGGGGGGTCAGGGGGCCATGACCCCCCCCTCCCTAAATGAGTAAATTCTTATGATAGTAAAAAAAATTAAATTGAATAAAATTCAACTAACAAACTACCTTTTCAACGTACAACTTATGACCCACCCCCCCTAAATTTTTCGCAAGATCCGCTCTTGGTGACATGCATCTTACGTAGGTATAATATCTCTAATCGTGTGCATCAGCTTCCTTAATTTATAAGGCAGCTAAGCATTGAAACACGTTTTAATTCATGCTCTTTTTATATAAATTGAGTAATTAACCAAGTAAGGCTGTGTATAATATGATATCTAAATCCAACTGTCGCTTTAGGAAATGGCAAGTTCAAGTTTGATGCGTGTAATAATGCGACCGGCCTGATTGACAAATAACCTGATCACTATCTCATCGAGCCACGTACTTAGCTTTTATCTTCGTGCATTCATTTTTATTGTGGGCCGTAACTTACAGTACCTACTCTTACTGCTTCGTTTACAGTGACAATTTCGATTTCATAGCTTTTTGCTTTTAGCCATGAATTGGCAGGGCCGCCCCGAGGATTCGCGACAAGTTGCTACGAGACTTGTAATCTTTGAAGGACTTTTTATGGACCCAGGCCGACTTGTTTACAGTGGCCCGTAGGACCCTTGTCCAATGCCAACGACCCCATGGATTTCGGACATTATTTATATTGTTTTTGTATGCATTTTTGGCCATCGGCGAACTGGTATACGTTCTCAATGTCAACTTACACCGGCTACAAGCGATAATGGACAAACTCAACTTACCATTCACGCAATGCGCGCAGTGCAATCGGCAGAGCCATTACGGGCCTCGGGGCAAAAGATTCCCCGGCCCTACCCAATGACTACAACAGTAATATTATTAGGGGCGGACCCAGAAAGAATTTTTCTTTTTCAATCTTGCATTTTTAGTTTTGCACTAGCGTACACATGTAGGTAGTAACTCTAATAATGAACTGAAAATGATGTGGGGGAGTCAGTCCTAAATTTAAAAAAAAAAAAAATTGTCCCGAGGCATGTTTTTTGTGAACCCACAAGCCAAATTTCATCCAAATTCACTGAGTATTTTGCCCAAAAATCAGAAAAGACAGACAGACATTTCATACAAATTACTCTTTGGGTTCCTGGGACCTCAAAACGTTAAAATTAACTTAAATCTTGAAATCGAAAATTTTGACCGTCACGAAGCTTTCCTTACACTTACGAATAAATAGGAAAGCAATAAATATCTTCACCAACAATGGGGTTCATTTGTGACGTCATTTTGTAGATGGCAGCACCAGTTGCTATGATATCAAAGCGTTGATTTTACCATAAGCCTCAATAATATTTTAAAAATTTTATTTATGTATTATTTTAAAGTGATATTTTTTTATAAATCATGGAGAATATATATATTAAATTATATGTAGCGAAATAAGGTCCAGGCATAGTAAAAATATTATAAAAAATATAAAAAGAATTAGTTAGATGCTAAGAGCTTAGTTTTCACATCCAGACGCCATTTTGAGTAAAGTGGATATCGGTTTGTCGTCAGCGAACCTAGTGACCAAAACTGTCACTACAGAACCTCATTAAAAATTCCTTAAAACGCACCGGAAATTCAGTTCACATCTTACATGTTACATTGTTCTACAGTACAGTAGCTGGTAATTTTTGAAAGACATTTTATGGACCCATGGGTCCCTTGTCCAATGCCAACGACCCCTTGGAAGTTGGACTTTATTTGTATTGTTTCCGTATGAAATTTTGGCCATTTGCAAACTGGTAGGCAGTGCCGGGCCGAGGTGCTTTTGCAAGGTGAAAAAAATTTGCGCCCTCCAATATATTAATATAGTCTTCTTCTTTTAATGCCTCTTCTATCGAAGATTGTCACAAGAAAATTTTTGCGCCTTTTCAGTTACTTTTCCGTATTAACTTATTCCATTATTTCCAGTCTTCCTTATGCTCTTAGAGTGTTTTTTTCTGAGAGCGCTTCATACCCATAGGAAAATGGAATGTTTCCAGGGGTCAATTTAGCGCCCCTTGGGCCCCACCTCGCCACCCCCTAGGCCCGGGCCTGCTGGTAGGCTATGTACGTTCTCGATATCAACCTACACCAACTACAAGCGATAATGGACAGGCTAAGAGAAGCTTACCATTGACGCAATGAAACAAGTGATGGCATGACTTAACCAAGTATAGATACGAGTCCGGTTTACCTATAGTCAAATAGTTATTTACAACAGATTATACATGCTTTATGACTTTTAAAAAAATTTAAAAAAAGAAAGAATTAAGAACAGTAAAATTTTCGATTGATCTTCAAGGCTCTTTGGTGCCCATTCCACCGACCCGCTAGGGCTATTTACAAAAACGGTGACGTGGTAGCAGACATTCAAGACTTAGGCAGGATTTCCATCGATCTCGCATTCCTGAATGCAAATGACATTGACGGAAATGTTTGTTTTTCTTTTTATAGAAATCTATTAAAATGTTTGTACTTAACATATCCCATGACGCCATTTTTTAATTTTAGTTTGTTTATTGTTGGTGATTGATCAATTTTAACTATGGCATAGAGGAAAATAAAAATTTCCGTCAATTCTGCAATGCGATGTCGGTGGAAACCCCACCTAAGTCTTGAATGTCACGTCACCGTTTTTGTAAATAGCCCTAGCCGGTCGGTGGAACGGGCACCATATCCCGACCTCCACACTCAAGAGTCATTACCCGAAGCAATCAAAACACAAGAGAAAACATTTCGAGATAATCAGTTTAAAACAAATATTTTTATTTCTACCATTACTCATGCAAGCGCACTAAGGGCTGGACTGCGATCCTATTAGTTACCATAAGGGCCTTAAGGCCCTGATTTAATGGCTTGCAAACGAGAAACATAGGCTTCGAAACGTATCTATATAGCTAATGCCTGAAGGCCATCCCTGACCAGCATCGGAGGTTCACCTGGAGACTGCGAAGACCATTCTTGGAGCCCGACTACTTTATGTCATACTGGGCAGCTTCTTGGGTGTTTAAATAGTTATTTTCTATATTGAGTTCCATTTCTTGAGGGCTTCTCTTTGTCGTTATAGTATATATGTACTGATGTTCACATACAGTAGGTGTGCTTCAAGCTTGAATCACGGCACGGTTGTGATTAAATCGTAAAGGAAGATAAATGATAATATCGCATGTGAGGATTTACTTGCGTTTTACTCAATGGCTCGTCGTTAGAAAAATCTGAATCTTGGATTAATGTAATCAAACAAGTCATCTTGCTTTTGGTGTTTTTTTTAATTGATTTCTACTAAATAATTCAGCTGCTGGCTAAAGTACCTAACTAAGTAAGTAGACTAATAAAGAAGTAGGTTTACTTAATAGTCTTACTATACGTCTTGTACTTACAGACTCGTTTATAACTAGCAATATCTAGGAATGACGGTTTTGGGGCAGCAAGAAAAATCTACGCATCATTTAGTAATGAGGTTATTTCCAATAATTATGCGAAAACTTGCTACCTACTCTCCATTTTATGTTGCAGTATTTTAATTACAATAATCTACTGTGTTTTCAAATGTTTAAGGAAAAACATCAATAAACAGCTAATGACTCTAATTAGCCTACATTATACGTTTACGATGATGGAGGGTTATCCTAAAGCTTAGGAAAAAATTTGATTACTCGTGAATTCGTTGTAATTCATTTTAATGATAAAAACATGAAACAAATTGTGGTTTTCATCTTTTCTTCAGGTTGAGCAAGTCTCAAATCGTTCGTAAGTTGTAATTGTGCTAGTGGGTAGATGTAGACGGCAGTTCTTGTCCAAAGCGCTAAGGGTTTTATATACCATACTATTGTTATACTAGTGGGTTTCATTGACAAATTTAATTTATTAACAATTGTTTGGGTTCTAGTGGTTCTACTAACTCAACTAGAGTAAGAGCAAGTTTTATTAAACCTCAAGTTTTTGGTTGTTGTTGATTCTAAGGTTTATCTTAAAGTCAATGTTGATCCCAACAATTACTAGCATGACCACCCCAACTTCTGCGATACTTTAAAGGTGAAAAGGTCAGAAAGCAGCTTCATATAATACATCCATTCATTCTTTCTTTAAGATTATATCGTGCATTCACATCTCCACTATACGTTTTTTGTAGAAATTCAAATGTCTTGTAAATCTTCGAACACAGACTCATAAATGAGTAAATAGTAGAAGAAGTAGCAGAAATGCTCCTATATAATGAATATATTGCGTCATAGCAAATTTTAAGGATTTTTCAATGGATGACAATCCGAACTTTTATAATACCTAGGCCTAATCAAACTTGTTTTCCATTAGATGGATTAGATGGGGATTAGAGGGGTAACTACAAACAGGAGTAGCGGGGCCCCAAGTTCTCAAAAAAATAATAATAATACAATTTGGCATGTAAACCCCAAAATTACCACTAAACTCTGCCTCCTTATAGCACGCACGTAAAACTTCCTTCAATTTTGCATAAAAAGTTGCGGCAATACCCACAGCCACTGGGCGACAAAATCTAATTATTGCAACCAGTATGTACATTATTTTATGCTCTATATTACGGTACGACGGTGCTAACACCGTCAGTCCACTGTTTTTGAAGACATGATAACAATGCTTATATCTACTAATCATTAATGACTCCAATTTTTGATATCTTATGAGAAATTTGACTTTGTGCAAAACAGTCTAGTGGGGTGTCCAATTGTCTGAGCTGATCGGTGTCATTGGCCAACCCTGGATATAGAATATAATTATAGTCTAATCACTTCATATTCGAGGCAATTTCGAGCAATAATTCATAATAAAATTAGTAAGACTTGACTTGACTAGAGGATCACCTCGAAATTTGGTTGGTTTCTATTTGTTACATAATTGAATACTTATGTTATAAAGATTTGGTCTATTCAATTAGCAGATGAATATTCCATGCATAGTACCAAGGGAAAATGTTTGGGTTTCCCATGAAACTGATAGACGACAGAAATTTACCGAACTATCAAATCCATGGCAATCATGGCCATCAATCAATGGCCATCATGGCAAAAATTATAGCAACAAAAGTGAAAAAAACCCAGAAAACACATAGAATCTTGTCAAAGAGCAAACAAGTAGAAGAATTAACAGACACTAGACACTAGACTGGTCGTAGATCGTGGGTTCGAATTCGGCTAAGTCCAGTTTTTTTTAAATCCTATAATTTCGGTAATAATACAGCGTTTGAAACAGTCCTCAGCTAATTGAATGAAACAAATCTTTATAACTTAAGCATTAATTTTAATAACAAATATAAGCGAACCTATTAGGTTAATGGCAATGGTGTTGTAGGTACTGTTTCACAAAGTGTTAGTTCTACTAACATTGCCTGCTGTGTTAATAGTCATTAGAGGCAAGGGGCCTCATAGTCCTCGAACAATTAGGGTGGAGCCCATTGTCAGGGGCAGGGGTGACGTTTCTTTCATCATCAGACTAAGTCCTGATTTAAGTTCAACTAACCCTTTGTTAAATAAGCCAACCTATTTTGGGTGATCCACGAGTTGCCAATGTCATCGGTCTGCTTCATTTTCAAAGGAGACACGAATCACGATGTTCTGCTCAGTCCAATTAGTGCGAATGCACATTGTCGTGTGCGCTTAGACATCGATGGAAAGGTTAAATTTATTTGTTCAACACATGAAATTTCACTATAGAGGGGCTTGTCTGAATGCGGTTTTCGATTAAATTGCCACCTGCAGTATGGTCTCCAGCTCGTTAGAGCCACAAGCCGATGGGATCGGTGACACCCCGACAAGTTGGGCACTTAGTTTTGCCGGCTAGCCCGCAAAGAGAGATAGTGCGCCTGTCACAAGCCACTGTCTTGCTAGTCTGGACTATGTTACATGGAGGTTCAACATCATATTGCTTTGCTTACTTAGGAAGAAAAAAAATACCAAGAAGTTATCTATGCTACACGCACTGCAGCAGCCATAGCACAACTTACTTTTAATTTTTCCGCGCATTTTCCCCTACGGTGGTATGGCATTAAGATTTCCACAGCTCACTCTATCTACCAAGGCGTTTTGGAGTAGGTCCATATCCGCCTGGATATCGTTATCTTCGCTCTTCTTCTTATCCTGTTTCCTGAGACCTCAATCTTCTCAAATTTTCAGGGGATGAGTCTCACCCCGCCTTGCCCATGCCATAACATGCGTTTTTCCCTGAGCAATACAGTGATTTCAGCAGTTTTGAACTTAGCTCTGATCTGGTCGTTTCTTCGCCTGTCTGCCAGGATTGTTCTAGCTCCCCTGCGTAATATCCCCATCTCCTCCACAAGAAGGAGTCGCTTCTCTTCTTCACCGCCCAGCACTCAGCATATACTGGTATCATGCAGGGTCTCCCTATTTTGTTTATATATCCAGCCTTAGGACAAGGAGCATGATTAATATTTGAGTAGCTCCCTGAAAGTATTTTTAGTTTTTGAACATCCCGCCTGGTGGCAGCTTAATCCTCTCTGCAAAATTGGTGTGCGCGTAAGAGCATAAAAACCTGACCTTGACATTTTAATCATTCCTGAATATTTATGAAAATGAGGGATAGAACGTTATTTGAGGGAGGTATTCATTTGAAAGGCTTCCTAGACTTCTTCACGTGCTAAGAGCTTAGAACTGTATTGTTTAAGGTTAATGGCAATGGTGTAACACTATTTAACAAAGTGTTAGTTGGACTTACATTGCCTGCTGTGTCATTAGAGGCATGGGCCCTACGGTCATCGAACAACTGGGGCGGAGTCCATTGGTAGGGGAAGGGGAGACAGCAGGCAAGTTAAGTCCAACTAACCCTTTGTTAAATAGCTTAGAACTCATTGAACAGACATCAGCCTTGAATCTCTCACAACTTGGCATACGATAGTTCGAGGTTAAAGATAATAATAATAATAATGAATACATGGTTTAGGGGTTAAAGTTAAAGGTTAAGCCCCCGTAATGCATGATAAAATAGCTTATACGTCATACGAGAAACTGAGAAAGTAATATAGTGGATAAAGGTTATTTTAACAACTAGTGGAGGAGGGAGGGTACGATATGTACTATTCCACAGCTTATCGTTTTTGCAAAGGTCGCTGTACCCATTGAGCTACAGTCTATGAATGTGAGGTACCACACTAGTTGTTAGTGTTTCGGGGATCATTTATCCAAAAGCTCCCCCCCCCCCTGGGAAAATTTTCCAAAGTCCCAACCTTCAATAGCCAATGGCTTCACAGCAGTCATGACAAATAATTAGGTTTTTTTAAGCTCAAAATGTATGAGTAGAATCACTTGCTGAAAGCCAAACGGTATTTGCACTTTCTGTGTTTAATATTTCGACCGTACATAATTCACTTTGTATGCCTAAAAACCTGTTTCCAACAAAGCATGAAATAATGCCGGAAAAAGCTCCCCCGTAGGTGGTCCGGCCCTCACAAACACCCCCCCCCCCCTAGGGAAAGTTCCCTGAAACCCATGAAAGCCATGCTTCGGAGGGCATGTAAAGCAGGCGGTCCCGGGCCTTCCTAATTGGGTGAAAGAGAGGGCTTTGCAGCCCTAACTCCGCTAGGTTGACTTAGTAATAGAACAAACAAAGTCAATATTTATTTATTTATAATCCTTGGCCAGCCCTCCCCACTCCTCCGAAACTTGAAAATGGAACTGTTGTAACGCATAATTTGCCTGATCTAGTATTATATATTCGGGTCAACAGTGATAAGCGGTTTGGTTTTTCTCGGTCTCTACAGTCTGCAAGCGACAAGAAGTTGATAAATAACATAACATTGGTCCCCTTCCCCCCAAAAAAAAACATTTTATCTATATACACACTGACTATCACTTTCTAGGCATTAGAGGTTAAAGATGGGGATTGCCGACCATTTCATCAAGACCTTAGGCCTAAATCCTTTAATGCATTGTCCAGAAGTCGTCTTTCCATTTATGCATGCGTTAGACGTTAAATTGGATGGTATATAAGAGTCGTTTGTGTAAGATGCCTGCTCCACGCGTGCGGAGCCACATCTCAAAGATTTAAAGTGATATTAAAATATATGGAGACACTGGCCAGCATGATTTATTAATGACATAAGAATTAGCCATTAAGAAAAAAAAGGCCTGATGAATTTTATTAATTTCTGTTTTATTCGACCATTTGGCCGTATAATCATTTGGTAGCTGTATACGTGGGTTTACAAATCCCCACAGGCTGGTGGAAATGGAACTCGCAGTTGAAGTTGCTCATGAGCTGATTTGTAGCCTAATTAAGTACCAACCATTAAAGACTTGCCAACAGACTGTTTTTGAGAGAGGCTCAAGTTGTTTCGTTTCCCCCGGGGGAAAGAGGTTTCGTTTCACACCTTCTCGGAATATGTCCCCGGGGTCGAGTGTTTTATTACCCAATTGATGAAAGTATGAATTATTACTGTTGATGTAAACCTGTTTTCCATTAAAAAATCGCCCGGCTACTTGTAATCTTTGATTTAGGTTGTGCTCGGGGTAGCTCGTCAGCCTCGTCTGTGAGCTATGGCGTTTCATTATTGTAAGGCCCAGGAGCTCACAAAGCCGGCAAGCGTTTTATATTCTCAACTTATATACTTTTTTTTTAATATCCATCAGCAATCTACTTATTACAACTGACATCTCCTCTAGCGACGACGAATATGACAGCATTCAGTAGGCCTACTTCAGTATTATATGCAGGTACTCAACGTTCGTCAACTTTGAATATTTTGTACAGGGTTGTAACCAGCGGAGGGGCTGCAGCTCCCTCCGAAATTGTTTTTGATTATACACTAGGTAGAATTGAACTTTCCATACGTGCAGTATATAACTATTTAGTGTAGTTGTAGTTGTTGTAGTATAGGATCGCAGCCCGAAACAAAATCCTGTTTACGGGCCTGATTTTGAAGGTCATAGGTAGGTATAAAAATATGTATTTGGTTATTTAAGGTAAACCTCTCGAAGAAAAAATCTGATCAGGTTTTCAACTTCTACTTCAGTGGCAAGGAAGTAGCGTGCTTGTACTTGCGCGAGTTTCTACCCACCCTGCGATCGGAGACATATCGCAACTCGACACAAGTACCTATTAGGTTACTTAGTGTGACAATTAAAGTGGTTAATCGGATACATTCATTAAATTGTTTGTACGCGATTAACCTTTGTTATTTATTCACCATTTACCATTTATTTCTTTATTTTTCATTCCGTGTCCCTTCGAACACACAATCACCCTCAATTAAAAATTTTATACAGTATAGCGTGCTGATTGATCACTGTTACATAATTATTATTGAAGGAGTTTTTTATGGATGTTGGCCTACTTGTACATTAAACCTTGTCCTGCCAACGACCCCATCGGCTTTTGAACATTATTGGTATTGGTTCCAAATGAATTTCTAGCTATTGACAAACTGGTTCACTCCTCAATGTCAACTCACACCCACTATGCAAGTGCCAATTGGCAAGCTCAGATAAGCTTACCATTGACATTGTAACAGTCCTTTCGCAAAATTCCTGACTTTCACCCGGCAATTGATTTTTTTTTTCTTTTTTCTTTAGTTTTAGAGTAGGGTAAATTGTTATAGGTCTTCATGTGGGGCTTTACAATTACTGTATTTAAATTGTTCTATATTTAATACATTCATTCATTCATTCCTGACATTTCTGACGGCAGTAAATAGATAAATAAATAAATACATATATATTTCTGTTAAATTATACAATAAAAGTACCTAATCAACAAGTAATTAACAAGAAAGTATAAAGTAATATCTTCAAAATCAGGTAGTTCTGTCATTGTCATTGTGCTAGTGCCTCAGCGACAGTATAGAAAGCTTTCTTTAAGAGATGGTTTCTAAACAATTTAGGGAAGTTAGAAGCATTTCTCGCCGCTCTCAGTTCAATCGGGAGTTTTCTGAGGCAGACGAAACCTTGCAGTCTGAATCTCTGACTGCCAGGGTGAATCCCTGACGTCTGGTAACCCTACTCTTGATCCACCCCCGACATAACCAATCAGTAGAAAGGAACAAAAGGCACAGGAGGAACAAGTACGGTGTAAAACAATAGAAAAGTCAGTGAATGGGCCATCAGTTGACTTCGCTCACCTCTGACACTACAATTGACTCATTCCATTCTTCAGCTCCATGCGGTAATAGTCGCATCCATTCATTGCCCACCCAACTGAAAGCCCATGGGCGACGTCCCTCCGATTCCTTAGAGGGGATGAGAGGTTTTCCGACACTCATCATCATTCATTTTCTCATAAGGTCCGACGTAGGCGTCCCCGGAGGGCGTTATTGTTTGTTTTTGAAATTAGGACGCTCTTAACTTGTCGTTCATTACAATGTAATCTCTTAAGAGATATGAAGATTTGTCTATTCTGGTAAATTGTTTATAATTTTTCATATTGCTCGCTATAAGTACATTACGGCTTTGCGTGTGCGCAGGGAAGTCGTACCGTTGGGTTGCCATCACATCAGGATGTTTCTGTATGAATATCGTACCTCCGTCTTCTAATGAGCATTGTAGAATCATGAGACTTCTCTTCATGGTAGGAGGCTAGGAGACTAGGAGGTATTAACAAGACGAATTTTCAACAAGGAATGAGCGTGTATTCAAGTAAGCACAAATATTTCTATTTAGGCAGTCAGCACTTTTTAACGTGAATGGGCCAATCAGGAAGCGGCTGCTGATTGGCTGAACTTCAACCAATACATAAGACCCATAACTTGACGATTACGCAATCTAGCGGTTTTGTAACTGACAACTAATGGAACATATACCAAATGGAACATACGAAAGGTACCTGTGCTACTCCTGATTGATTCAGGAAGAACCGATTAACTCCCTCATAGGCTAATTCAGAAGTGCAATGTTGGAGCTTGGTTAGGCCAGGGGCTGGAAAAAGTATTCCATGCAAATTAAGAGAAACCAGGTACCGGTTACATTTTAATATTTTGTTTATTTACTATGGAAGTTAAAGAAATATGAAGGCGCCTTAGTGTTAAATAACTACCTATCTATTTTAGAGGTACACTGAAGTGAAGCATTAAGGAATTTTTCATGTTTGGCAAAGTGAACTGAATTTGGACATCAACAAAAAAAAATAGAAACTTCGGTTTTAAGAACAAAATGGCTGATCCAAACGTTAAAAGTACTTTATTATTCAATGTTTGAAACACATCCATTTGTAGGTCGACGTTTTAAAAAAATTTTAAACTTTGGTTGTGAATGAATAAAAAATTGAAATGGATCAGATTTTGAAGTGCCCATTGTGCTCAACGTTTCCTCTGACGTTTCCTCAGACGTTTTCTCAGTCCATCTCTTACCATTTTCTTTCCGACAACCTAGGCAGTGGGCATAGCATTGATAGTTTAATGAGTCGTATGTAGCAACTCTTCTGTATTTTGATTTGTTTTATCATCTCTTTGAGAGAAGCATAAATTTACAGGGTTATTTCGAGTCAGCTTTGAACTTTCCTGTTTTTATAAACTCCCTTATCCACGAGGCGACGAGACAAAATTCCTTGAATAAATCCCGTGATTAAGCCGTCAATACTTTTTTACGGTTTGATATGCATGATAAATGATGAGAAAATGGCCAAGGTTGGACCGTGGGGATTTGAGGCCGTTTAGAGATGCGCCAAGCCGAGCAGAGAGAGGCTGGAAAAGAGAGGTCCCACCCAGCAGGTGTAGACTGATATTCAATGTACCTCGCATAATTGGTAATTCATAGGGTGGTTGGATATGGCCGGGGGTGCCGGCATCTCACTGACTCACTCGACTGCATTCAGTGTCAATTCACTCCCATTTCGATTCCTAAAGTAACATTCCAGGTTCCAGACTCAGATCACGATTCACGAATACAATTTTTAGTATGCTAAATACAATAATAATGATCATATTGTATACTCCATTTCTCTTATTAACCTTTACTTGATGGCTTCAAATGAAATTCTGGATAAAAGGTACTCAATAACTGGAAAACAGCCAGTGTTTTTAATTGGGCGTTCCTTTCGTGCATTGACTGTTTAGTCAGTGGCGGATTAAAGGGGGCGGTGGGGCGGTCACCCCCCCCCCCCCCAGCACCCGAAGCTATGAAAAAAAATATGTGTTTTCTATCACATAGAGTGATTGCGTGAGAGAATGAGTAGAAATGGATGTGAGAATGAGAAGATTACTTACTGTTTATTACCTTATTATTTTTAAGCAGTTAATTGTAAAAGAGGGCCTTTGACCCTAATTTTCGCTGCAAAATTGTAAGCTTCGAAATAAGCTTTCCTTCAAATTTTCAAATTTTCCCCCAGGAAAAACCCCTGACCCCCCCCCCCCCGTTTCCAGCAATATGAATAAGCATTAAAGCATTCCTTTGTAAGCTTTAAAAATCAATACTTTACTGCTGTTAAAATGCGTAAACCCCACTATTTTGCACATATATTTTCAAATGTTCCCCCCCGGGGGAGACCCCCGAGCCCCCCTGTTTTCAGAAATATGCGAATAAGAATTTTAATAGCATTGCTTTAAAGCTTTAAAACATCTATAATTTTGCTGTAAAAATGCATAAAAGCCCACTGTTTTGAACTTATATTTTCGAATTTTTCCCCCGGGAGAGACCCCCCATTGGTGCCTCTCTGGATCCGGCGCATTGGCTTTTCAAGTCAAGGTAGTGACAATGACAACGTTGGAAAGAGGGCACTTGCTTTTCAAATAAGATCCGTCCCTCCTAAAACTTTTGGTTTAATCCGCCACTGTGTTTAGTCGGCTATTCCACTTTTAATATTCTGTCATTTTTGGGGCAATAATGGATGAGATTTTTTTCTTTACTCTTTGTCATTGTCCATTACTCCATTTTAACTTCCGCATGTTAAAATTGATGAATAATCATAGAGTAGGCTATAACCACGCTTTGCAAACAATAACAAACTAAAATTAAACAATGGCGTCGTCAGGAGATTATAAATAATTTAAATAAATTTCTTGAGAACGAACGAATTATTTCGAAATTTAAATCATAAAATGTCTTGTAGATTATAAAATTTAAAGAAAAGATGGAAGGGCAAACGTACAAAATTGGAAAATGTCGAAAACAAAAATGATCTATTATAAAAGACAAGTGGAATGAGGTGTAAAAAATATAAATACAACATTTCTGACATTTCATGACATGACATTATCAAAATTGAAGAAAAATTGACAAGTGGAATAGCCGCCTTAGACAATATCTAGAAATCTAATAAATCAACTCTTACACCAAGCTCGCGAAACTAATTAAAAATCATTAAAAAAGGAAATGCATCGTATTTGTATCTTCTTTTTTTCCAGCGCCTGCTTTCAGCATTCCTGTTTTAGGCAACTCTGACTGCCTGGCGGGGGGAGTGAGTCTGTTAATTAACTTAAGGCATCCTAAGGCACCTCGGGGAGAAGGGGGGTTGACCACTTGGGAAAACAGTAAAGTCACACGATTAATTCAGAGGTGACCAGGACACCCACTCAGACTGACTAGTATAGTCTCAGCACGTTATCATGTCCCACCATGTTCCCCTGCCAACGCTGTGCACACTACCAAGTTTGCCGCAGTTTGGAACAGGCTCTGTTCTGGTGGATTCAACTTGGTTTAGCCGTATCTGTATCTGTTTTGTAGTATTCAGAAGTCTTTTGCTTTATTAGCTAGGCTACGTTTTATTTTTATTTTTACTAAACTTATCCTGCTGATATAACTACTCACTATTATTGACCCTTTGTAAAGTGTAATGGTGTATAATGAAAGAATAAAAACAATAATAAATAAATTGAGTATATTTAATGTCAAATCTGTAAAATATGTCAAGAAACTAGAAGCATTCGAAATGTGGTGTTATCGCCGCATTTTGAGAATACCTTGGCAAGACCATGTAACTAATAAGGAAGTCCTAACCCATATAAATGAAAAAAAGAACCCTTGTTGCATCCATATCCACTAGGAGGGCACGCTGGATCGGACACCTACTTCGGCATGATAACTTAGTCAGCTGCGTCATTGAAGGGACAATAGAAGGCGTAAACCGACGGGTTAACGTAACGTAACGAATATCTCCAACAAGTTAAAATTGGTATGGGGATAACGTCCAATGTGGAGCTGAAGAGGAAATGTCAAAATCGCGGAGACTGGAGACATCGCAGCAATATGTTGCTGCCAACCAGCCATCATCTGGCTGTAACTTGAAAAAGAAGAAATCCTCGTCATTATCAAAAAGTGTGAGACGAGAGTGGGCGTAGCTTTTAATGGCTATTTGTAATTCAGCAAGCCTTATAATTTTAATTATATGGGGAGATTCATCTACCTACTGAGACGGCGACCAGTGTTTGACTTCCGGAAAATTAAAAACTCATTATGATTCCACTCATAAAAAACTTAGTTGTTCATAACTGAGGCCTATTTCGTAGCCAATTAATAAAAAATTAAAATGCACCGTATCAGATTTTGACGTGACCCGTATGACCTCAACATTTCCTTTTAGGGCGATTGAACGAGTAATATTAACTTTTTTTATTATTATTTTTTTTTTCCCCAGCCGGTACCCCCAGCACTGGGAGCATTTAATAAAAAGAATACAATACAACATTAAAGAAAATAATCGTTTTTACCGGAATACTGCATGTAAGCCCCATAAGGGAGGCTTGTGTAATAATATTAATAATAATAATAATAATAATAATAATAATAATAATAATAATAATAATAATAATAATAATAATAATAATAATAAACGTCTTATATTTACGGGGCGAGACTTAAGACTAGAAAGTCTTTTTCTGCCTAACCCACGTCCAAAAACAATACAATTTACAAAATACATACGCTTAACGTAAACAATCTTATTCTAACAATGCATAAAAAGAACTTATTCTAAAGTGAAGTGACGTAAAAAAAAACACATACAGTAAATATCTAGACAGTATTCTTATTCTAAACCTATTCTGTTCCTAGTAATTTTTTCAGCAACTGGCTTTTGAACCCACGAATCTTTGGCTGCGATCTAATTTCCTTATCTAGGGAGTTCCACTGGCGGCAGACATTTACAAAAAAAGAACTACCATATAAAGCTGTGTTATGTCGGGGTATTCGCAATACAAGGCCATTTCTATGGGAATTCAATGGCTTTAGGCGGTCATATAGATATGAAGGAGCTGCAAAACCAAAACCTTATATACTAATAATAGTGAGTGGAAAGTTCTTCTTTCACCTAATTTCAGCCACTGAGCCCTGCGGTAGAATGGGGTTATGTGATCCCGCCGTTTCACATTCTAAATGAACCGCATTATAAGGGTTATTTTTCTTATTATTTTCGAGAAATCTCTCATGCGCATGATGTTGACTAGTTTAAGATCAAACCTTTCTATTGTTTGTAGGAGCAAATAAATACTAGACAATAGGTTCTCGGGAGTACACTGCAAATAAGTTGGCACTGGAAATAATTAAGAATGTAACTGTACGTACCTGCACGGGAGCACGGTACCTTGTACAAGCAGCACCGCGTGATATAAATTTTCGTAATCTGAAGGTGCGCGCTGAGACCATTTTCTTTAGTGTACGAGTATATATGTTCCATTTATGGCATGCGGCACTATTCCTCGCAGAATAAGCTATACTAGAATTAAAATGCGAATTTGCAATACTTACTCCTGCGGGATTCCACCGACCGGCTAGGGCTAAATATAAAAACGGTGACGTGGTAGCAGACATTCAAGACTTAGGCGGGGTTTCCAGCAACCTCGCATTGCAGAATGCAAATGACATTGACGGAAATGTTTGTTTTACTCTATGCCATAGTTAAAATTGATCAATGATCATAGAGTAAAATCACAAACAAACTAAAATTAAAAATTGCGTCATGGGATATGTTAATTACAAACATTTTAATAGATTTCTATAAAAAGAAAAACAAACATTTCTGTCAATGTCATTTGCATTATGCAATGCGAGGTCGGTGGAAACCCCACCTAAGTCTTGAATGTCTGCTACCACGTCACGTCGTTTTTTGTATTTAGCTCTAGCCGGTCGGTGGAATCCCCACCTTACTATGCCGTTTGGTATTAGCCTTAGACTATATAATACTCTAGACACGACATGTTAGAATTTCCAATGGACCAATATACAATGACGTCACACACTGGCAAAAGCAGCTGTAAGCAACTATTGTATCATAAATTTTGTTGGAGCCCAGGAGGCCCATTGAACTGTTGCAGTGAATAAATATAAAATGTATCATATTATTACAAATTTTATAGTCCAAACGGATTATCCTTGAAGGTAATAAAGCAGCAGGTATAATCTCTTTTCCATGGATTAATATCACAGTCAAGTTAATGCTAGTTAGCTTCTATATCAGTTCAATACTTTTATGGTAAAAATATTAATATGCAGCTTACCTTCACAACACGGTAGAAATTCAAAGGACATACAGTAAGTCAATTAAGTTATTAAGTACTATACCCGTGCCGTACCTTTAGAAATGTATGGCCAATAATTCTGGGCGGCACCGCCATGTGCTAAGTTCCTAGCTGTTGCTAAAGGTTACTGGTAATGGTGTAATATTATTTAACAATACTGCCTGCAATGCTGTATTAATAGTCATTAAAGGCAGAAGCTTCACAGTTATTGAAAAATTAGGCCGGAGCCCACTGACCAGGGAAAGGGGTCGACGTTCGGGAGAGGTTGCTACTCCCAACATGCTGCCATTATGCCAAGTTCCAATTGATGGAGGTGCCATGCGGTGGTTCTTAGCGCTGCATTTCTAAAAGGGTGGGGGCACGACCTTAAGGTAAAAGCCGTACCGTTATAACCGAAATTACCCCTTCAACCAAAGTTAATTTAATGTCAGTGTTATACGATATATAATATGATACTGCAATTCAAGCCGTACCGTTAGGTAGCTATACAGTACATACTACTAGTAGTACAGTAGCTATTTATCATTAAAAGCAACCCCGAGTACCTACCCCTACTCCGCGTTTTGTCCTACTTTCCACTTAAAATTGAATGTTTTCTGACTATAGTAAATTTGCAAGTTCCATACGTTGTAGGCCAATTCAAATATATATACAGTATACTGTACATTCTACAATAGGTGAATACTGTGCCATGTGTGTTGACATGCAAATAATTGAATTGTAATTCAAGATATGCACATATTACTCTCAAAAAGGAAAGCCATGATAATGACATGAAGCAATGCAATATGCAGGAAACTGGAATAACCGCCATGGAGGAAACGCACCACCGAGGCAAGTAGGTATACTGTTATAATTATCATAACAATAAATCTAAAAATGGAGTTGCACAAATATGAAGATGTATTGTATACTGGTACGTTTTTATTACGAAGAAAAAGAATGTTGTGAGAAATCAATCAAGGTCTTCTCCTATAAGCTCTAATAACATGACATACATATATCATGTATTATCATCCTCATAATTGAACCATACAAATATGATTTTTGTACAATTAAAAAAAATTTCACTTGAGTAGCGTAGGTACTTATATTGTATAATCATTAATATAATAATAGTATAATAATAACATCCTGATGGATTCTTACTGAACCTAGTCCTAATTATATTGGCCCATTGGTCCCTTGTCTAATGCCAACGCCCCCTAAGATTTCAGACATTATTTACATTGTTTCCTTATGAATTTTTGGTCATTGGCAAACCAGTAGCATCCTCAATGTCAACCTACCCCGGCTACAAGCAATAATGGACAAGCTGAGACAAGCTTACCATTGACGCAGTGAAACAGGAGAAAGCATGACTTAACCGAGTACAGATACGAGTTTTACACCGACCCCATTGCGAAATGTATATCTTAAAAATGAAAAAGTCTAAATTTATTTCCAGATTAGCACGGGGGACGAGGGAGCACCAATAACACTTGAAAAGTCTTTATGGTCTCACTCTATTACATGTAGCTACAGACAGTATACAGCTATAGCTTATCTGGAACCTTGAAATCTGCATGGAAATCGTACGACTTGGCCTGTATCCAGTTGACACAGATTCTTCCTGGTGATTTTAGCTCCATTATGCTCCAATAAACTGCATTTCGTTCTTCTATAGACTATAGCTCTAAAGGACTACCAGGAATATGACCAACCATATTTTACAGTACCTATACAGCAAGTCATTGCAGAAATACGAGACTTACAAGACATTATAGTGAGTGCGTATTATATAATTATACACTTATCTATTATGTGTATATATAGTTCTATATTATATATTGTATATACAATACTTATCTGTATGTGTACTAAATGACTGAATGTTGCCTGTGTACTATGCAAACGCTAGATAATCCGGTAAGGCACGTTAGGGATGGTAGCTGGGTTCATATGGAGATGAATTGGTCAAGCATCCCTATTCAAGGTCGTAGCCAGACATTTTTTCGGGGGGGGGGGGGGCTACGGCCTTGCCTATAGACCCTACAGGGTGAGGTGTTATTGTTATTGTTAATTGTTATTGGGAAATCGTTTTAATTTTTTATATCCAAACCTTAAGAGATAGGTAGAAAATGAAAACACGTTTTGTACCAATTTCAAACAAATCCAGGGGTTTTCAGAATTCGAAACTCAGTTGTTTAATTAAAGATTGCAGAGGACAAAATATTCTCGGAACTCGATGGGATTTTTGGAAACTTTAATATAATGTGCTTTACCATGGAGTTTTTTTTTAGTATAAAGCTGATCCAGATAATGAGGTATGACCATGAGAAACCCTCCAAAAAAATTTCATGTAAGACTAATGATTTGTTTAGTTGTACGGTAACTAAGTTTTTTTTTACTCTGGAAGTACTCCTTCTGTAAGTGGACTTGGAAATTTTTTATCAGAATGTTTCATAACCAACTGCACAACTCGAACCTCTGCGAATAAAATCCTAAAAGAACAAAGCTCTACAATAAACTGATATTTTAAGAAATTTGTCGAATTGAGCAGTAATTTCTCACTGGGGACTGGGGATTCCGACTTGAAATTGTACTCCAAAAACATTTCGTCAACATCTCTGCCGTCGACCTCTTTAGTGACATTACGTACACTTCGAAAATTGTTTTTCGGTGACTCCGTTTCAGACAATCCTCAAAATAAGGGAGACATTAATAGTGTCTTGGTTACTTTTAGTTTTTTGTCCAATGCCTTCACCACCATCCATTTCATATCCGCCATGCCCCTTCACTGTCAATTGACAGTTTCCAGACTTCTTAGACGGGTATTCCATATACGTCAATCGTCAACGAAAAATTGAAAAATGACGTCAAAATGACGTAAATTGACGTGGTAGCAGAATTTTTAGTATGTCTTTAATGTCTTCTAAAACGTCATTTTTCAATTTTTCATTGACGATTGACGTATCTGGAATACCCGCCTTAACAAACTATGAGAAGAACATAATAAACATAAACTGAATTTAGCAAGAAATGCAAGTCATATTTATTTGAGCACCCGGATATTGTTACCATGTAGTCTATATTTAATTTAATCGCATATTACTTACATATCCATTTATTGCTTTCCAATTTATACGTAGTATAAGGAAACCTTTGTGATGGTCGAAATTTTCGATTCCGAGATTTCAACGGATTTACACGTTTTGAGGTCCCAGGAACCCAAAAAAGTGGTTTTTACGAAATGTCTGTCTGTCGCTCTGTCTGTCGCTCTGTCGCTCTGACTGTCTGTTCGTCGATTTCCGGGCAAACTACTCGGTTGATTTTGATGAAATTCGGCATGTAGGTTTATAAAAATCATACCTCGAGACTTTTTTTTATTTCTCAACTATCTCAATTTGGGGGTTTTATTTTCAAAAAACTAAAAAAAAAACGTCTAAAAACATTATTACTCAAGAACGGCTCCAACGATTTCTTTTAAATTCACATATATTATAGTCGTTATTAATGTTAACAAAATGCGGTGGGTCACTTGCCCCTTGATAGTTTGCGTCTGGGGGTAAAAAAATAAAAATAACTAAATTTTAATGAAAAATGACTAAAAAATAATTTTTCTGCGAAAACTTTCTATCGATGATTTCTAACTTCAAGCATGGTTTAGGTGTTAAATTGAGTAACGAAACCGGACAGGTTAATTGCCCTAAAAACTATTTGGTTTTGTGCAAAAAAACATTTTTTTGAAAAAATGATAAAATTCACGCTCAAATGCATTGCGTGCCCTGCCAGTATTGCTGTGTGGTAATGTGTTGGTCTGACCTATCTAGAATTTACCTCACCTCCAGTGACGTCAGGTGGACTACCCCCCCCCCCCCTCCCGAGATATCGGAAATTAAACCATAGGAAAATGATTTACCATGAAATTACTAATTTTTTCTATCTGCTAATTTTGATAAATTGGAAAGCATGTTCGAGTAAACTCGGACCGGTTCTTGTACAAAGCGCTCTATTGTTTATTTGCACAAATGTAAAATTGTGGCTGTTTTTACTTTGTAACTATTGGCTGCACCTCACTTCCACGTGCTAAAAAAGCACACCTAGTGAGGGATCCCAAACATCTTCATTGCTTAAAAATAATATATGTATTGTACTAATTGGGAATTAAATGATTATTATTATAGATAGAACGTCTTAGTCTTGTGACTTGTGTGATGGAAAGACTACTAGGTGCTTCGATACATGTTTAACCTGCAATAACTGCAAGGCAAATCGATAAATTTCAGATGGTGGGGCGGACAGTGACTAATTAAATTCTAGACGCAAATATGGCTTGGAAGTTGCCTTGCTACTTGATGTGAGATGACGTGTTCACTTGGGCGTTAAACCAGCTGTTAAGACTATTTTAACATTTAAAAAAAATCTTTGATATCATATAATACTTACTTTAATTTAGACATTAAAAAAGTTTTAATGTATGACCTATCCTAACCATTTTTACTCCAAAACCTGCAATATACCGCGTGGGCTCCCACTTCATCCTGTATAGAATAAAAAATAAAGTATTCAACAAACGAAAAAAGAGATTTTAATTGGCTGTAATACTGTTGCTACATACAATACATATCATACAATGTGCATAGTGCAGTAGGAAACGTTATGAATTAGCCATACGGTACGCCTCTTCACATGCTGCTTGACGTTTCCAGGAATTTTCCGACGTTATAAATGCTTTCCCGGAAATAAAGCAATATCGGCAAAGCTTTATTTCATTCAAAAACCAAAATAAATTGCATAGTCTAATTTCAAATTTGATTCATTTCGATTGCTGTGTATGTTAACGTAATACACAATAGTTTGGTTGACATGTATTCACAATTTGTCAAATAAATAGCTCAAGTGCTGTATTTCTAGTTGCTATACTTTTTGAGTTAGTTTGAACCTGGAAAATTGGCATTTTGGTTATGGTGCTATTAATCCAAAACGAGCTCCGATGCATCACTTCAGTTCACTGTAGGCACTTGCCACCTACCAAGAGAGTAAAGTAGCTTATGTTATAATTTTCTCGTAAAATAGCTATAAATGAGTTGTGGAACAAGTAGAAGAGATGTTCTTCTACATTTTAATGCATATAGGCTACAATACAATAGTAAATTTTATGAAAAAATATACGAATTAATTATTATTAACATTATTCTGACATGTAGATATATGCAGAGGGCACTAACACCCAATGGTTTTTGAAACTGTGACCTAACTTAACCTTGAATTATTTTAACATCTTCAAAAACTGTGACCAAACCAGAGGCGGACGCACTGCGGGCAATTCCCCCCCCCCCCTTGGGAGGCAGTTATATTCTTTGTCTCTAAAATTCAAGTGTTAACTGCACTCAAAATGCAAAAAAAAAACACTATTTCAGCCCTATTTTTCAGAAAATTCTCCCGGGGGAGACCCCCGCCCCCCCCCCCTTTTGCACAATTTTATTGCTTCTCTACAATATAGAAACCTTATTGCTCTGAAACTGTGTAAAACCCCAATATTTTGGCCCTATTTGTCAAAAATTTCTCCCAGGGAGACCCCCGGCCCCCCTTCATATCCTCCGAACCCTCTGGCTCATAAGCAAAGGACACTTAACGTCATTAATGTAACAGCTGTGTACGAACGGCTTCCCCCATTTTATACACTTTAATGAAAATGGGTGGAGGGGCACCAAATGATACACCGCCCCCTTCGAAAACCTATTGTTACGCTACTGACAAGTGCCTTCCCCTTTTATGTGGTCTGGGATCCAGTGCCGGGATTGGCTATGGGGCCATCGGGGCCATGGCCCCAGGGCCCCCACAAAAAAGGGGCCCCCACAAAAAACCACAAAATACTACATTTACAGTAGATATGGATTAGAATACTAAAACAAACCAATAAGACAAACACATCTTCCCATAATTGACCAGTTTATGCTGCTGAAAGTTGAGAAATAAATAAATCTAGTACGGTAACATGAATACGTCTTCCTCAGTAAATTGTATAAACTTTACCGCTGTTAAAACCGTAAAACTCCACTATTTTGGGCCTATTTGATTAGTATTTTTTCAAAAAATTTCCTACGGGGAGTCCCCCGGGGCCCGGGCCCCCCTGTTTGCAGCAATATGAATTTCTTTGTAAGCTTTCCTGCTCTAAAATCATAACATAATGTTTTTCACTTACATTTTCAAATTCCCCCCCCCCCCTGGGGTGGGGGACCCCCGGGCCCCCTCTTCGGGTTAGACGCATTATTATTTCTATACATTCTCAACCGTTGTAATCTTATCATTACGATTTAGTCCGCATGTCCGCAAAATGTAAGCCTGTGTTCGCATCGCAGCTAAATCGGCCAATAAATTGACATTTGATGTGCCCATGCTATCATATACTCAAATACGAGTAACCCCATAACCTCTAAAGAATACACTAGATACAATTAAATTATCAAGAAAAAAATGTACACTAGATAGGATTACAATGGCCACAGCCACCCCCGAAAAATAATCCTGACTACGGGCTTGTCTGGCATCCTGATTCCTCTGTCTCAATTTTATATTAAATTGATAGTGGAATATTCGTTTAAAGGTAAAAGACTCTTCACACCGAGAAAGGGCCCTCACACAATTCCGGCCCCAAGGCCCCCACAATGCCAAACCCGGCACTGCTGGGATCGCCTCTGAACCAAACTATTAGTGCCGGCTGCATAGGACAGACTACGGGTATGTATTAAAATGCAGAAGACAATTCCTTCTACAACTCATTTTTTGGCTCTATATGATTTGTATTTTATATAAAAAATTCGACTTTGCACAAAACGCGTTTTGCTCTTGAATGGCCACAGAAAATTATAAGTCATTCCCTCTATGCCTTTTAAATTGTTTTTGTTGCACTGCTTATGGGTTCCTGTTAACTTACTCTACTTCAATCAACATCTTAACGCACCATAGCCATGTTCAAACCCATCATAGTGGTAGCTTGTTCGGACTTGTGCGAGTTTCTACACATCATGCAATCGATGACCTGTCGTAACTCAACACATGTATTACCTACAGAAGCAACTGAAGAAATTATTCGGATACATTCATTTAATTGAATTCGTTGAATACTCTTTTTAATAAATAAATAAAAAAGCTCTTAAATCAAGTTTGAACATGCACTGGTGGTTAAGATTGACTATAATCAATAAAATTCACTGATCACTGCAACTGCCAGAGGCACAATAAAATAGTCTAAAACATAAGTGCAATGAAATGTGATTAATGAGAAAATAAACATACATGCAGATATCGTAAGTAGACAACATTGAATGGAGTGTGCAGATTTCATTACAGTCAATTATTCATATATATAATCGTTGTCATAAACAGACCCTATAGCCTTCAGGCGAACCTAACGTTTTTCCTGTCTTGAATGAAACGCACTATTTCATTTGTCCAATAATGCTCCGTCGCTAGAAGGTCGAAGCCAGCTTGAAGAGTTGAATGGTAAATCTTGTGAGCTTATGGAGCTGCTCACATTATGTGCTCTGTTTGAACTATAAATAGGTTTGTGCGCAAACAATGATGGAGGATAAAGGATGCTATTCAGGACACTGGTTACTGCCTTACTGGTATCATTATATTGGATACATTTTCTGAATACGTCTGCAATCGTCCACAAAGCTTTTGAGGAGAAGGGAAACATAACTTTCAGTACTTATACAGTCATACTGTATACTTGTAGTACCATAATCAATTTTTGTTGGGTCTGAATTTTAGAGCTCTTAAACTAGCGGGCTAAATGTAAATAAAATAATTTTCGTTCTAAATGTTTTTGCGTACATTTTTAATCCCAGGTTTAAAATAATCACCATATAGTAGGCCCGCAGTTACTATGGCGATTAGTATTAACTTATTCCTGGGGTTAAAAATGTAAACAAAATAATTTTAAATAGCCCTTTTCATTCTAAAAGTGTCTTGTTTACATCCTAGATTAAGGTAATCTCCATGGTAGGCCCGCAAGTTATGTCGGCTATAGGTACACATTGCAAGTACTTAAGTAGTATTCATTCCTGATAAAAATTTTCTTGTTCCGTTATAATTTATTATAGGCCTAATTATTTATTTTTATTTATTACCATATCTGCATCTCTAATTAATATACTCATTCAGGAACACGAGAAGGTTTTTTGCCCTAGGGGTCTTTTCATTCTTCCTCTTTGGTTTACACTAACACTTCAGGCTTACTATCTAGACAAGAGTGTAAATGCCGTAGGGCAGACTCTTCATCCTTTTTTTCCGTTATCCTGGGAGGTGGCATCGGTACTCAGAGCTGAACGTTGTTCGAAACCAAGAGCAAGGTTGGGGCTATATTTTTAAAAAAATCTCTAATTACTAATATCAATTCACTAAATATGACCTACCTGCAACCCAGGTACAATGATCCCGAGCAACGGTAGCAAAATGCTCGACGGGCTAACCCTAACAATCAAGTGTTACCGTAGTACATACAACATATGATTGCTTACCTATATGTATCCCATCGCTTTTACTTAATCTATTGCAATGGCAATGGTGTAATACTATATAACAAAGGGTTAGTTGGACTTACATTGTTCGGTGACTATGAAGCCCATACCTCTAATGACTATTAACACAACAGGCAATGTAAATCCAACCAACCCTTTGATAAATAGCTTTTACTTATCTTGGAAAAATGGTACCATCCAGCGTCCCACTGGGTTAAGGATAAATTGTCAACGCAACTAACTATTGTACATTATTATTGTACATAGTATTGTATATGCTAAATGTAGATCGGCAATTTTTTAATTGTTTACAAGCGTCCGGGATTATTTTATTGCTTTCCAATTTATACGTAGTATAAGGAAAGCTTTGTGATGGTCGAAATTTTCGATTCCGAGATTTCAACGGATTTACACGTTTTGAGGTCCCAGGAACCCAAAAAAGGGGGTTTTTACAAAATGTCTGTCTGTCGGTCGGTCTGTCGGTCTGTCGGTCTGTCTGTTCGTCGATTTCCGGGCAAACTACTCAGTGGATTTGAGTGAAATTTGGCATGTAGGTTCACAAAAATCATACCTCGGGACCACTTTTTTTTTGGGCTAACTCAATTTGGGGGGGTTTTATTTTCAAAAAACTCCAAAAAAACGTCTAAAAAAATTATTTCTCAAAAACGGCTCCAATGATTTCTTTTAAATTCTCGTAGATTGTAGTCGTTATTAATGTTGACAAAATGCGGGGGGTCGCTTGCCCCTTGATAGTTTGCTTCTGGGGGTAAAAAAATAAAAATAACTAAATTTTAATGAAAAAATGACTAAAAAATGCGAAACCTTTCTATCGATGATTTCTACCTTCAAGCATGTTTTAGGTGTTAAATTGAGTAACGAAACCGGATAGGTTGCTTTCCCAAAAAAATTTGGTTTTGCCCAAAAAATTATTTTTTGAAAAAAATGATAGAAAATTCGCGCTCAAATGCATTGCATGCCCTGCCATTATTGCTGTGTGGTAATTAATGTGTTTGTTTGACCTATCGAGAATTTACCTCACTTCCAGTGACGTCAGGTGGACAACCGCCCCCCCCCCCCCCCGAGATATCGGAAATTTAACCATAGGAAAAATATTTGCCATAAAATTACTAATTTTCTCTATCTAATAATTTTGATAAATTGGAAATCATGTTCGAGTGAACTCGGACCGGTTCTTTAATAAGTTTTAGCTCTGGGAAAGTTTAACGTGCTACGGCTGCAGTGCGTTAATTTCTTTATTTCTTCTTCTTCTTCTTCTTCTTCTTCTTCTTCTTCTTCTGCTTCTTCTTCTTCGTCTCCTTCTTCTTCTTCTTCTTCTTCTTCTTCTTATTCTGCTGCTGCTGCTGCTGCTGCTGCTGCTGCTGTTTCAATAACCTTCTATCGTACACTCCTTTCTATCTCGTGCGGTCCTTTTTAAGTACAAGGTAGGCCTAAGTGTCGCATCCTAGGTCCTTCATGACATCATACAGGTCTTCCGTCATCATCTTCTTGGATTGGTGCCTTCGACCATACCCTCAATGATGTTCTTGAGGAGCCTTTCATGACTCAGAACATGTCCCATCCACTTGTCTCTTTATATTCGTCTCCGTTGGCTGCATGGTCTCTCCATGATATTTTAAGATTCTTCTAGGGTCTATATAGAACCAAGAAGAGGCTTCTAGCTATTTTTTATTTATTTACATTATTGATTAAGCTCTCTACACATAATAATTATGAGCAAGCCACCAATACAATTTCTTTGAAATTGGCCATAAATATAACTTGGGGAACATTGCAAAAGATATCAGAGACAGCAACAGGCAGTGAATGGTATATACTGTGACAACTGCTGGTGCTTTGCCGATATTGACATTTTTGTAGCCATAAATTGCCCAGGTAACAAAGGGACCAAGAGTAACATAGGCTACCCTTGGGAAAGTCTCGTAACGCAAACAGAAGAAGTTGCTTCCAAGTGGACAAATACTCACGATACACACGCACTGTTTGCTTACTGCCAGCCTCTCCACCACCTCTCTGCACTGATGCCAGACCATTACCAAGCTGCTTGGTCACCGAATAGTCATGGGCATCGCCAGCTGTGGGCAAGGAGGGGTAGTTGCCCCCATCTCTAGATTTGAGCTGCCACCGTAGCCAGAATGTTTTTCGAAGGGAGTCGAACCTGCGTCTACCAAACCGGATTCTTAATTTGGGTCTCCCCCGGGGAAAATTGTTTGAAACCTCCCCAGGGAAAAATTGTTTGAAAATATTGGCGAGAAATAATGGGGTTTACGTAGTTTGACAGCAGGAGTAAAGTCAGACAAAGACACATCGATACTGTTGCAAAATGGAAAATTTTGCAAATCTATAGGTGAGAAATAGTGAGTTTCTACAATTATGTAAATTTACGACTTTACAGACGAAGACTAATCAATATTACTATGAAATGGGGACTCCACCGGGGAAATGTGTCTTTCCTTATTTCGAGGAGAAATAGCAAATAGAGGGATTTTACACCGATTACTGGACTTGTCGGGGCTTGTGGTCCAGTGGTTAAGGCAACGCCCCGGTTAGGCGTAGATGTGGGTTCGAATCCCGCCAGGCCCAGTTTTTTCCATATCCTCTAATTTCGGTTATAACGAAAAGGTTACCTCTTCAACCAAAATTAGGCGCTTCTTCCACACACGTCAATAGTCAATAGTAAATATGGTATTGACGGAAATTTCAATTTTACTCTATGTCATTGTTAAAATTGATTAATGATCATAGAGTAAAATCACAAATAAACTAAAATTAAAAAATGGCGTCATGGGATATGTTAAGTACAAACATATTATAGTTTATTGTTTGTAAAACAATTTTCATCCAATAAACAGATCGGTGAAGGTCGATCTTACTTCGGATCTCCTACTATTATAAGGTTTTATTAAAAATAATAAGTGTACGAAGAAAACAAGTACAAACAAAATTTCAAAAAACAAATGGAACAAGTCGAATGTAAAATGAAAAATGGAAATTTCCGTCAATACCATATTTACTATTGACTATTGACGTATGTGTAATAAGCGCCTTTATTTAATGTCAGTGTTATATATACCATATACTACTACAATGTAAGGCGCGGTTTCCACCGACCTGCAAGTGCAAAGTACACATACGGTGACGTGGTAGCAGATATCATTAATAAAGGCGGGGTTTCCACCGACCTCTCATTGCAGAATGCAAATGACATTGACGGAAATTTTTGTTTTACACTATGCCATAGTTAAAATTGATCAGCGATCAAAGTGTAAAATCACAAACAAACAAACAAAAATTAAAAAATGGCGTCATGGGATATGTAAGAACAATCATTTTAATAGATTACTATAAAAAGAAAAATTTAAATTTCCCTCAATGTCATTTGCATTCAGCAATGAGAGGTCGGTGGAAACCCCGCCTTTATTAATGATATCTGCTACCACGTCACCGTATGTGTATTTTGCACTTGCAGGTCGGTGGAAACCGCGCCTAGGGGATTTTACACTACGAGAATCGATAACCGTATCGATTGATTCGAGACGAGCTGGTGCAGTTTTGGAACACAATATGTTCTTCGAATGGCAATGGACGTGAGATATTGAGTGAGTTAAGCCTTTTTATTTACACAATAATTAAAGGACAGTGAATATATGAGAAATATGTAGAAAGAAAGAAAGTCGGCTTTATTTGCCAGTGGCTGAATTTCGGGTCTTTGAGTTCACTCATATACAATATTATACAATTAACCCATTAAGGGGCTGGGCAAAATGAAAAACAAGACACTTCAGATAAGTCTATTCTAGATAAACTATTATAGATAAACTACCTCAAAGTGCAGCAAAAAGAAAGAACAACTTACCCGGGGAATTATTTTTAAATCATTTTAAAGTTTCATGGTTTCAGTGCATACGGTATTAAAACTAACAAGCTCCAAAGGAGACGGCATTCAACTGTTTTGCCATGTTGAATTCAAAAGAGCCAAAAAATGTTCCGCAGCATATGGAACAATAAACAGCAATCAATTTGGGGTTATAATTTTGAGTTCGTTCTTCCTTTATGTCAATTTACATTCAATGGGTTTTATTCAGAATAATTAACACTTATTCCGGGATAAGCTATTCTTTTAAGTTGTTGCTAGGCTTGCAGAGCAATACCATATATACCAATAACAGGGCAGGGGATTTATTTAATAATTGACTACAATTTTACACAGGGGAAACGCACGGAAATTTGATTGAGGGGAAAATTCTCTTACTGGATACACTCGTAAAATTGTATAAGAGTAAGGCACTTCTGTGCACAATGGTGGATCCACAGGGGGGTCACAGGGGTCTTGACCCCCCCTAAATAAGTTATAAAAAAAATTACCTTAATTTTAAAAATTATTTCTCGGGAGAGAGGGGGTATAGGCTGCAAACCTACACGCACAACTTGTGACCCCCCCCCCCTAAATTTTACGCTGGATCCGCCCTTGTGTCTTGCAGTAGCCTATGTTACAGCACAGTGTGTTGTTATAGTATTTTGGCAGAGTATAGAATGTCCAGAGTAAAATGTCTCTAACTATTGTATATATTTTTGCTATTTTATGATGGTATGTATCAGGAAATTGTGGAGAAAATGTTCCAAAAACACGTGTCACCAAGGACGAAATATAAATATAGCAAGCAACCACCAACAAGGCAACAGTTCCAAAAATCTTACGGTTAGTTGCTAGCCCCTTCTTTGCTATATGGGTAAGCCGACCAATAATGGCGAATTCAAGGCTAAAAGCGAGCCTAGCCAACATGATGTACATGGAAACAGTGACCTTCTAATGCTGTCTCAGAACTACCCTTCTACAAGGGCTGTTGTCGGCTTGTCGCCCACGCAAGTAACGTGACGTAGAACCGAAGGAGCTGACGTCAGTTTTAAATTTGCTGTTGCTGTGGCAACGGAGAAGACGCCATGTGACGTATCTGCACGGTATCAATTCTATAAAATGTTCCGTTTCGCAGCGTCATTAAATGTAACGGTCCGTCTAAATATGTTGCGGAAACAGATAAATTTCCATTATGGTAGAAAGATTATGGGCTTAAGGGAACATTCGCCAACATTTCCCGTTTTCTTATGTTTACTTTCTGCAGTATTGTCATGAATGAATTTCCTGGAAAAGTTCCGCTTTCCCTGGTAATTCTTAAGATGGAAGAAAGTTGTGCGAAGAAACCTGTCCCAATAAATGGATAACCTACCCTCATAGGGTTGTGTACAAGTCTCCAGAGCGTACTTAGTGCTGATATGAGGTTGACATTCTAAATGTGAAATATGTGAAAAGTAATATATTATTTACATGGGCTATTTGGTTACTACTCAGCTACCAACAAGTTTCTCTTAGATGCGGAGAATCAGTCTAAGCCTAACATGATCTGAATCGTTTTCCTTATTTAATTTTAACAGTTTATTAAGTTTATATAAAAATAAATAATCCTAGGCTATATGTAATTGATGCGTAGCTACTGAGAGGCAGCCGTATACCTACATATCGCTACTTCGGAAGAAAAAGGACACAACTCAAAAATTGTCGATTTAGACTTAATAACGCTAAAATATATATATGTTTTTTAAATCTTTATGTAGCCTATCTAGAAAAATGGTGTTATTGAAGTGTGTATGTTTTCCGCGCGAGGCCAGTTGTAGCCTATTTGGTGGAACTGTCAGGTAATTCATAATAAAAAAACGTTAACTCCAATTTCTGTAAGTTGACAGATTTAGAGTTTTGTCCTGCTTCAACCGAGGTAGCAATATATATTTCGTTAGAATTCTGCTGAGTTGAAAGGTTATTTCGAAGACTTTGTAAAATGATTATACAACTTATTATACCGGTATCACTTATTACGTATTATTATCAACTTATTTTTTACCCTTGAGCATATCTTGAACCGGTAATAACCGAGTTTATTCGGTTTTTATAAGTGTTTGAAATGTCATCCTATCGTAGTATATAGTAGTAGGGAAGAGACTCACACCTCATGAAATGCACCTAATAAACTTTATTTTCTTCTATCCTAAAAATATCGCAACTTACAACTAGGTACCATACCAGCATATAAGGTAGGCCTTTAAACAGATTGATCTCACTGCAGTAACAAGTTTCATTCATCCAGTACGACGTAAAACAAAATGATGCCATCTGAACCCAGCCAGGGGCAATACCGTATGTTAATCAGCGCTCTGTAATCCCCAACTGCCATGATGGTCGGTGAGTTGTGAATCATCCGCTACTTAAGTACAAACGAGGCGTTTCAGCCAAAAACAAACTGCTGACCTCTTCTCACTTGGGTCAAATGACATAACGCATGTTGTTTGCTGGCGCTTCGTGGAACTTGCCCCCAAATCGAGTAACCCAGTTGGCATTTCCGTTTGAATGGAGGTCCACCTACATCCCTACAACTAACGTAAGTGCGAAGTGTCAAGGTGGTTCTCGAAGATCACATCTCCTCACGAGGCCGCACCGTCGCCTCGATCAAAAACATGAATGGACTAGGTGGATATGAATGGCTAGGAGAGGCCCGGTAAGCTAAACACTCCTCTTCTGCTCTAGACCATGCCACTATTGCAGTTTTTACAAATCATTGAATTTATAAAACAAACAAAAAAAGATTAGGTACCGTAGTAAGGTAAGCATAAGTGGAGGCAGCGGCACGGGGCAGGTCGTCCGCGAGGCTGGAGCTTGCGTGGGCCAGCGTATATTTTATAACTGCAAGTCTATACTAATTAAACTCTTTGATGACCGGCGCGAAGAAAATGGTCGCGCAACATGTTCAATGCCGCTGACAACTGTAATGAATGAATCCTGGCGCTGGCGCCAGGTCTGAGGAAATACCTGGCCCAGCAAATAAGCAATAAAAGAAACGCTTGTCATATAACTAAATTGAACATCCAGTCACTGAAAGTTTGAGTGTGACCAGGAATTGAAAGAAATGAAGCACGGATTTCCAATGATTGTCAGTTATACATACTGCATATTCAACTCACAGGCAAAACAGTGTTAAATCAATTTCTGCAGCCAATCTGTGTTAGTTATCTCGTGATGCGTCAAACTTTTGAGGTATACTACTTCGTCTTTCCACTAAAGTCTCAATGATTTACCTGCAACGTAACGTATAGGCCTATTTATATTCCTGGGAATTTTCGCTTTCTTAATTGTGCGTTACAAGGCATTGTGATGGCCAAAAAAAATTATTTTCGGATTTCAACGGGTTTAAGCGTTTTAGGGTCCCAGGAACCAAAAAGTGTTTTTTTACGAAACGTCTAACTGTCCATTTGTCTGTTTGTCTGTCGATTTGTGGGCAAACTACTCGGTGGATTTTGATTAAGGCTAACTCAATTTTGGGGGTTTTACCCTCTAAAAACTAAAAAAATTCTAAAAATATTTTTATTTTGAAATTCAAAAATCATGTTGTAGCCGTTATTAATGTAAACAAAACCTAATATGTCCCAGATTGCCCCTGGAGAATTTGGTTCTGGGGTAAAAAAAAGGCTCAATTTTTATGAAAAATGGCTAAAAAAAATTCTGCAGCCGCATGGGGGGGGGGGTTCATGAGGGTTCAACCCCCCCCCCCCCCCCCGAAATAAAATGGCTTGACACTAGAAAGAATCGGATCTTGGGAGGAAAAATAAAAACTACTATGTAATTTCCAGTGACATTTCTGAAACACCCCCCCCCCCCCGAATGAAAATCCTAGCTACGGCCTTGAAACTACGCAAATATTCTATTGCAGTATACTACCAATGTACTAATCATTGATAAATTGGAAAACATTTAAATCTGCAAATCTTTCCTTTTTAATCATTTCTATTTCAGTAGTTACTGAACGCACATTTTTTTCTGATGACACCGGTAGTAGTAGGCGTATGTTCTAATCTTCATAGAATTGCTTGTATTAACGTATTAACGTTATTAAACAGACAAACAAATGTTCTCTCATTGCACTGAAATTTTACGAAAGAAGCCCATACAACTTATTCAGCATAGCTTACGTAGGAGTAATGTGATTGAATTGATATACCGTACTGTAGAAGGCTACAGAAGTTTAAAACCCCCGCGGCAAGCACCTCTTGAAATGAATAAATGGGATCGGAAGCTTGCCCCTTTGACATTTGCTGGAGAAGTCAACGACCTTTCGGGGGATGAAGGTTAGATAGCGCACCTGTTGGAGTTTACCTTACTCGCCCCAATATTCCACTGCTTACAGCCCTTTCGGCTCACACTAACAAAAATATCATTCACCTGTATTTGGTGAAGTTAATTCAAACTGTGCTGAATTTACCTATCGCAAGTAGGCATTTTATTGGATACAACCAAGGGCGGATTCAGAAGGGGAGGTCATAAGGCGACCGCCTCCCAAGAGACCCAAATGGCGCTACTGATCTCAAACTAGTTGCTATTGTGTAGACTCTAGAGAATGCCTAAGCTAAATTATCCACTTAATTTGAGGTGGTAGAAAACAGGCCGTAAGTCAAAATAGGTAATACTTTAGCACATACAGTAATATATCGTATTATGGGCTGTCAAATGAAGACGCCTAGTTCCCCTCCTTCCAGAAGCAAACAAATTTACTTTGGTATAATCTCTAGCCACCTTCGGTCAAACGTATATACAGTACATAATGCACAGCAATTGTACTATTCTTAAAATAAAAATTAAATACAAATGTAAGATTGAAAAATACTCTGTTTCACAAACATAGTCGTCAAGTAGGTAGCCATTAGTCCTTTCTTAAATTAAATGTTTATTCAGTTATTAATTATTATTATTTTTTAAACAAATATAGGCTATAACTCTGTCAAGATCTGACATCAGAACGAGTCACACAACTTACTAGCCCTTAATTTTAAGGTATCCCGTAACATTCTCTGTTTCTCGAACTTTAGTGGGATAAAACTAACGATAGGCTATAGGAATTCTCTACCAATTAAAAGCCCTATTTCGATTCAAATCTACATTATGTTGAAGCCTAACGGATAAAATCGATTGAAACCTTGAACCTAGAACTTTCTCCGAGGTGAACGGCCTCGTGCGCATGCGTGAGGACATTTTCCCCAACAGCAGGGTTCACATTTTGATCTCGCTTCGCCGGCAGAGAAATGGTTACCATAGTGATGCTGCGGCCAGTATTCATTCATTGCGTTGACCTTGGCCTGTCCTTGAACTTCGAGCTTTCACGGCCACGTGTGCTGCATATTTATCAGCACTTTCTAGGTTCTGTACCAACTATACCTATCCTTAGGCCACAAGAATAGGCTACTACAGTGCATCAAGCCTAATAAAAATTTCATTTTCGTGCTATAAGTTGGCACCTGCAAGTGAGTGGGGAGCGGTTCATGTTTCAAGCAAAAATGTTTAAAATGTATCTGCTGAACAGGAAAATATTGCAAAATGACCGTTAAAAAAAGCAATGAACTACTTTTCATTTCACAACAAATACTGTAGCCTACACAATACAAAATTTAGCTTATCCAAAAACACACAATAAGCTCCGGAGATATACGTAGCTGTCACAATAATTGTATTGCATTGCAAGTACTACAATTTAAATTAAATAATCCGTCGCAAGACGATGAGGTCTACGTTCAGTGAGTTCCATTGACGAGTGATGCATCGCTGTATTTTAATTGGTGGCCAAACTACTCGATAGATTTTAATGAAATTATGCGTGTATGTTAAAAAAAAAAAAAAGTATTTTGCAGAGGCGCCTTTTTTCACATTCACGGTAACTCCATTTTGGGGCGTTTAATCCTCCAAAAACCTCCAAAAACCTTTCTAGAATGCTTAAAATATTATATATAATATTCAAAAGGCGCCCATTCCATTGACCGGCTAGGGCTATTTCCAAAAACAGTGACGTGGTAGCAGACATTCAAGACTTAGGTTGCGTTTCCATCGATCTCGCATTGCGGAATGCAAATGACATTGACGGATATTAGAATTTTTCTTTTTATAGAAATCTATTAAAATGTTTGTACTTAACATATCCCATGACGCCATTTTTTAATTTTAGTTTGTTTGTTTGTGATTTTACTGTATGATCATTGATCAATTTTAACTATGGCATAGAGGAAAATAAACATTTCCGTCAATTCTGCAATGCGAGGTCTGTGGAAACGCCACCTAAGTCTTGAATGTCTGCTACCACGTCACCGTTTTTGGAAATAGCCCTAGCCGGTCAATGGAATGGGCACCAAAAGGCTACACCCCCTCCGACTGTTGACACCCGTTCCTAGAAAAAATGAAAATTACTCTTCTGTATCTAATGCCGTTTATTGTTTACTTATTCCTGGCGTTATAAATGTAAACAAATCCATTTTGAATAGCGTTTTCCATTGTAAAATTACCTTGTTTACATTTTTATTCCCAGGATAAGATTAAAAATAATCGCCGGAGTAGTCTAGACTCATCCCAGGGTCCGGTCAAAAGTGTTCTTAAAAAGTTGTTTGGGTTTTAATTGTATTATTTTAACTTGGATATAGACCTACAATAGGCTACTAACCTGGTTAGCAGTCTGATGTCTAAACGGTTATTACTAATCAGTTTCAATTAGCCATTAGGGCATTTGCGGGTATTTCTTGAACCTCAAGGCTATTCCATACCGTACTTTCCTGCAATTTCACGGTTATGAAACTGTGCACACTGTTCTCTTACGAGGTTGTATTTTTAGTGATAAGTGTGCGCGGTGGGAATAGGTCCAATTTAATTAATAAATAAATATAATTAATATGAAATATATTACTAAGGTAAGTATATAGGCATGGTACCTATTAACTCAATTGGTGCACTTTAAATTTTACATAGGACCATCCCTCCATTTCATTATTTGAGACTGCTCCCTGCTTTACAGGATTACTAATAGAGGAATGTTATAAAACGGGTTTATTATACTTAAGGCCAAAAAGCGAGCTTTCCATTTGAGAATATGTAGACTGTATTATCTTGCTTCAAATTAGCCACGCGAACAATACATTCTTTTCTCCTGCATACCGTACGGTTGTATTAAAAAAAAATAATAATAAAATAACGGTGTAGGTAATAATAATGTATTGCAGCTACTCTTCGCCCTCTGTGCTCATAGTATCCTCCAGCAGCCCGATCATGGCGATTTTGGATTATTATAATACCGGGGTTTATTTGTATTGTTTTAAACAAATGAGTGCAAATTCGCGGGAAATTTAAATTGATAAATTAATATTTTTGGTGAGCTTTCAATTTTTCCACACGCATTAATTAAAATTCTTATTATATTTCAAAATTCTACCTGTACATTTTTATGTTTATTAGTATTTCCTTCAATTATTAAACAATGCAACCATTCTCTTGGATTCTAATAATTTATTAATTTGAATTTCCCCGCTCATATTTTAACACCTTACTACTGCGGTATTAAAAAATTTATCCCGGTATTATAATAATCCCCAATCGCCATGATTCGCACCGCACAATCTCGTTCATAAAATAATGTAGACGCAAATTCTCTGAAAATAACAACACCACTTATTTAATTGATAATGCTATGCCTAATTACGTACAGTATGTTATTTTATAATAGGCTATAATTAATTACGTGCTGTGCGTAGGGCTTATAAGGTGTGTTTAGAGTGTGCTCGGTGGTGGCTACCTAAATTAGCATGTTGACGACACCATTATGATTAGGTGCATTACAAAGTACAATACATTTCGCAATTACAAACCAATTACTACCAGTTAGAAGTCAAAAGATAGTAAAATTCAATGGACTCTTAGTTCTCCTTCAAATAGGGTCCAGACTGGACATTAATCTATCAAGTTGGCTAACTGACTGATTTTGAATGGCGACATCCAATCATAACCATCAAGGTGTCGGCAAACACGAATCAGCTACAAAAGGTTGGTATTTATTTTATTCAGCCAACAAGCCGTGCATTGATTGGTTAATGTAAAAATGTGAGGTACTGTACTGTACCTACATAATATGAGCTTAAAAAATCTAACCTAAATAAATTATGAGTTGCGTATTTATTAGTGCAATTAACAATTAAACGATACCTAACTTACATGGTAGGCATGAGGACTGAGTCATGAATATTCAAGTAGCCCACTAAATGTTCGAAAACTAGGTACTAGTACTAGGTATAATGAGGAGCAATCCCACAATATTAGACTTCAGCATTTGAACACATTTTAATCGTAAAAACAAAACAACACATAACAAAAATCATATTTTATTATTGCCTAGGCTGGCTGAGATCAATATGCAAGTAGGTACAAGTAACTTGTAGCGTTAATCTGATGATGGTGTTATCACCGAAACAGCTGTCACTTATAATAGTTTTTGTGGAATTATGGGCGGAATATACTTTTATTTTTAATTAAATTTTATGTTTTGCTTCCGCGAAGTCACTGGAGATTAGAGAAGCCTACCCTTCCCTTAGATAGGCAAATTAAATTAATTAAAAAATGTTTTAACAAGCTTGCTTGCCGGGGCACAATCCGTGGCGGAAATGAATGCCTACATTAAAGCACTATAATATTATTTTATGGTTTAGCAATAAATACTTATGGTCACTGCAAATTGCCAAGCCTTTGTTGTGGATTACAGAGACTACGCAAATTCCACTAAAAACTAAATGAGGGAAGTTGGCTCGAGGGCTGACGCACGCGTTGATCCTAGCCAGCAATTGAAAATATAAACGTTAATTAGGACAGCTGCATAGAGAATTAACTTCAAATGTGGGAATGGAATTGAAAATGGAGGCCGTACAGGTCCATATTAATATGTTTAACATTTCTTTTATCGGCATCTGCCCCGGTTACACAGTTGAACTGAGAAGCTGTAGTTAGCAGCTAAAGAAACTATATCAAAGTAAATTGTGTTAACGCTGAATTACATAATCATATTTTTGCAGATAACCGCAGATAGGCCTATTAAATAAAGGCGACAGCATGAAATAATGATCATATTAGAGAGCCCCCTAGCCTACATGGCGAATTAACACCCCGTAATATCACACTTCAAAACAAAATTTGAGCAGTATGTTTTAGGCACTTTATTTAGGATAGAGCACATGCACTGATTATTATTCATCCGAATCCGAATCACTTTCATCGACATCAACTAGCAACGGGATGGAGGGCTCAGACTCAGCTCTTTTCGCAAGCCCTTCGGCAACTTTAGATGAACTGGTCTCATCTACAGATAACTTTTTCTGAATATCAGGAGTACTTCTTGTAACTTCAAGCAACGTCTGTTTTACATCGGCCGAATCGCTCAATAACTCTTCATTTAGACAAGCATTATTTATATCTACAGTGCTATTTGAGAAGAGAGCAGCAGGTCCAAGATTGGCGTCCATTTCTTTAGAGTTCTTCTTAGCTCGCGGGGAGGATAGTTCAAGTGGCATTGTCGGACTTGTTGCGGAGTCTCTAGCAGTGAAGAGCTCTTTGGCTTTCAGGGGCGTCTTGACAACTTGCACTGGACTGCTCGCACGACTCCAGGGGTGCGATCCAGAACCAGCGTTTTTGTCTTGTCTGAAACAAAAATATACAATTTAGTGAGAAGCCTGATTCACGCGTCTGCAGTGCGAGTTACCAATTTTTTTCACTGTACCAAATGGACAAATAGCAGAAGATTTTTTTGTCAATCTCTGAAGGTGACTAAGTTTGTATATACAATTTAGTAAAAGGCCCGGTTCACACGGACGAGTCTGCAGTGCAAGTTGCCAAATTTTTCACTGTACCAAATTGGCTAGCAGAAGATTTTGTGGAATAGATGGCTAATTATTTTTTTTCTTTTCAAAAAAAGGTTAATCGCATACAAACAATTTTTAATGAATGTATCCGATTGACCTCTTCAGTCGCCTCTGTAGGTTAATACCCGTGATGAGTACGACACGTCTCCGATTGCATGGTGTGTAAAAACTCGCACAAGTGCAAGCACTAGACCGTTGTTTAATTTAATTTAATAGTGTTTCGCTTCCACGAAGTCAATATAGAAACTCTCACCTGGATTCGTGATTATTTCGTTAGAAAACGGGTATGCTGCAAGTATTTCATCCCTTTTTAGGATTAACTTATACTGTGTTGTAACATGCAGTGGCGTACTTACTTGTGCTGAGAAATGAGATCGCAGGCCCAGCCAAGAATCAAAAGGCTGTTGAGTACACGAAAGGTGGCTACAGCCACCAATGCCACAATCAGAAGAAGGAATGCAGGTATGCTGTCCAATGTTAACGTTTGCACTAGGACTCTGAACATCACTACGCTCAGAGGCAAAGGAATGAATCCCATTCTCCTAGCGACCCAATCAGAGTGGTCAGTAAACGACTGCAAGATATCGAAAACATTAAACAGTAACATGAAGAAATTCGTTGAGCCAAGTTCTCTCACACTGGGGCAATAAGTAATAAGCAACTGGCAATAAGCAATACACAATATTGTTTTGATCCTCTCTCACACTGAAGCAATATTATTTTGCCATAATTTCCTATCATCACGTCATCCGACCACTTCGATGATACGACTCGCTACTTGGCAAAACTGGAGTGTTTCCGTTTATTAAATATTTGTTTATTTATGTATTTAAAAGCAGGCAATATGTGTTGCTTTTTAACATTGTATCGCCAGTAATAAATATTGCCGCAACCAGAGATACTTTTCTTTCTACGATATCGAGTTGCTCTAATGTGTGACCTACAGTATAATTTAATTCAATGTAAATACTTGCTAGCATTTTATTGTGTATTGCCTATTGCTAGTTGCTTATTGCCTCAGTGTGAGAGCCGCCTCAAGGCGGGGTTTCCACATACGTCAATGGTCAATGGTAAATGTGATATTGACGTTTTAGCAGACATAAAAGACGTACTAAAAATGTCTGCTACCACGTCAAAACCATATTTACCATTGACAATTGACGTATGTGGAAACCCAGCCTAAAACACAGCCTTGTGCTCAGTAGTCTACTTACATTTCTTTGCCTTGTTTGTGCGACGTCATAAGCCAGACTGATGGTGTAATCCCGGTAGACATCAGCAGGGAGTTCATTGAAGCGACTAATGAAAGCATGCTTTATCCAATCCACCAACACCTCCGACAACATAACCATAATGCAGTCGGGCAGCATTACCCAAAATTGTTCTGCGAACAGAAGTATCATCTTTAAAAATAAAATCTTTATCAAAGGCGGGGTTTCCACCGACCTCTCATTGCAGAATGCAAATGGCATTGACGGAAATTTTTGTTTTACTCTATGCCATAGTTAAAATGAGGTTCTGTAAGGACAGTTTTGGTCACTAGGTTCGCTGACGACAAACCGATATCCATATTATTAAAATTGGCCGCCGTTTGCATGCGAAAACTAAGCTCTTAGCATCTAATTAATTCTTTTAATATTTTTACCATGCCTGGACCTTATATCACTGCATATAATTTAATATATATATTCTCCATGATTTATAGAAAAATATCATTTTTTTAAAATAATACATAATTAAAAATCATTTTAAAATAGTATTGAGGCTTATGGAAAAATCAACGCTTTGATATCATTGCAACTGGTGCTGCCATCTACAAAATGACGTCACAAATGAACCCCATTGATCAATGATTGTAGAGTAAAATCACAAACAAACAAAGTAAAATTAAAAAATGGCGTCATGGGACATGTTAAGTACAAACATTTTAATTGATTTCTATAAAAAGAAAAACAAACATTTCCGTCAATGTCACTTGCATTCTGCAATGAGAGGTCGGTGAAAACCCCGCCTTATCATTATAAAATCCTTAATATAAAATCACGAAAGGGTTATCAATTCTAATTGGAACTTGGTCGAGTTTCGACCTTTGTAACCATAAAGTCCCAATTTTTTTATAAGTTTTCGTTAACTCCGTTGAGAGGACATGCTACGTAGAAAATTAGCACGCCACAGTTTGTTGTTTTTATTGACTTTTTATTTTTTTATTTATTTAACAAAGCAAGTTATTAAAGATTTGGCTCATGTAAGTTGCAGAAGACTACTTAATGAATCATATAATAGGAAATATTAAATTTTTGGTACCTTAGTTCTTTCATAAAAACCATTGGGGACTAAAATTTCGCGTAAAATAGAATATCGGCCCAAATTTTTCCAACGCTTGCCCTAATGGCTAAAACACTATTACACTCAAGCCTCAGGTAGGATTTTACAATGATGACCAGTTGTACATCGAAATTCACGGCCCGTCCATTTTACTCGTTATTTTGTCGCTTGAAGACTTCGCGCCGTTAATGCAACTTCAATATTATCCAATACAATATTTTATTTCCAAATTATAATTCTTGCAATGAACACTTTTCATTTCTTTATTGTCATTCTTGTGTTATACTCATGGAGCACTTGGTTATGGAGATGTTTATGTACGGTACGCATTTCGTACATATACAGTTGACGCAGGTCTGCAGTTTGGAAGAGTTGTTGGATGTTTTTATGTTTATATTAAAACCCCGTCAAATATGAAAACCCTTACTTTGCAAATGTTACCAATACAAATGAAATTATCAGCAAAATAGCCTACAAACCTTCTTTCCAAGAATACTCTTTCATGGTTTGCATGATAACAATAAAAAGCAAAGCAAACATGTGAAATCGCTCCCTTACATCAGAACATGACACTTGGAATAAGTTATTTTTGTCGAATTTTTTGAAGACACTCCCTTTCAATTCGACAAACTGAAAAAAGAAACACAAAAGAAATTAGTCGAAATTAATCGTCTGCTTAGGCGGCTATTCCACCGGCCAATTTGCTTCATTTGTGATACTGTCATTGACGTTTGTTTTGTTTTAAAGAGACTATTATGTAGATACTTAACTTATCTATTATAAATTAAGTTACAATGTGGTAGCAGACAGGCTCTACCATGTTATAACTTAATTTATAATAGATAAGTTAAGTATCTACATAATAGTCTCTTTAAAACAAAACAAACGTCAATGACAGTATCACAAATGAAGCAAATTGGCCGGTGGAATAGCCGCCTTAGAATTATTGCTGAGGATGTCATTCCCTAAAAGTTATTTTGTTACTGTGAGAAATATGGATCCAAGTACTAAATGAATGTACAGTATGTGAATTCTGTATACACTATTTGTATATTTCCTCATTGGCATAAGGCCTGCCACCATTCAAGACCCAACAATGATAATAATACACAGAGGGTAGAAAGTTACGTGCTAACTGCTATTAGATTTTGTGATATTTTATAGTCAAGATGTTACACTGTAACAGAACGTACGTAGAGAAATTTTCTTACCTGATTGGATATCATGATGGTTAACAGAGACTTATTGTTTGAATTTATGGCAACATTCAATGTTGTAGCTTGGAAAAGGACCAACAAACTATGAAGAACTTAAAATGAGAGTTAAGGAACTGACATCTGAAGTTTAGAATAAAGTTTAGTGGGTCTGATTCTGACTCGCATAATCAGCAGCTTAAGGCATATGTAGCATAATATAAACGAAGGGGGAAAGTAATTTTGAGTTCACTCCCATCGATTTATATACAGTATGTTAAAGTCCAACTTGGATGGGAACTAAAAGGCAAAAGTAAACATACTAGATATTGCCCATCGTTAATGAGCATCTAACTTGCTTACCGAAAGAAATACTATTATTACAATGCAATGAGGTTCATGAGCGAGAACGTTATAACTAAAATATTGTATGCATAAGCTGTTTTCAATCCTACATTGAAATAAATCTTATCTCATTTCAATGGATGTCCTCGAATTTGCAAAGTAAAATAGATTGACTTTGAAATCGCGGAGCTTAGGCTAAACTTAATCTTCAAGCATAATCAATTAATTTTACTTAATTAATAAATAATTACTTAATATTTAAAAATTAAAAATGACGAAGGTGAACAAAAAGCATAAAAGGATACAAACATACACAATTGACAAAATTAGGTGTGGTATAACTCCCAAATGTTCTCTGCGACGATCCCTGGGCTCAATCGCAGTCCAGAACAAGGCATCTATAGTATCCTGCCCGAAGGCCGAGAACAGCCTGTCACATACTTCCAGCATGTTGAAGAATATGTAAAGTTTGATTACCGACTGACTTTTGATTAAATGATACATTACTGATGTATCTATATACAACATCCCGACACAACAAGTGATAAGTATGCATGCCTTCAATAAATCACAAATCTCCGCAGACTTTAGAAGAGAAGTAGTTTTACTGCCGGGCACCCTGTAATTAGGGAACGACTTAATTAGACTTAAGGGGCAAATTGAATATGGAAGAAAAAAGCAAGTGACAGTCAGCCAGTCAGTCAGTTGCTACGGTACCTCCGCGATACAACCTTAGAAGTGTACGTGTACATAGTGTCACTGAAGATGTCGACCGCAGTTGTTGACGAAACGTTTGGAAGCTTATTAGACCGGATTCTTCTGTCCTCTTATTAGACTCCGGCCGTGAAAGCCTTGGTTATTATATGAAGAGATGTATGTACCATTATGGATACAGTGTATAAAAATATTGCAGGAAGGATAATAATTTGTACGTACCTGAAGCAATTTAGTAATGGTCTCATTATGAAAGCTCCTAAAGCTAACAATATTCTAATGGGCAGAAATGTAAATACAAAGAAGAATGCGTCCACACACTAAAACAGAAAATTCTATGTTATCAACTTAGTTGTACATATGTAATAGCAATGTCAATCAGAATTAATTTTTGGCCCACCAAGCTGGAGCAGTAAGGCCAATATTAACATATATATTATATAACAGGAATGACCTATAACATTCATCGGGAGTGTTAGGGAAATTTGTATAAAAGGAAAGAAATTAGACAATAATGCATGCTGAAATCATTCAAGTCGGGGCTCTATTTTTCTGTACATATATTATTTGGTAAAAGCCAAGCACTTGAACATACTTGGAAAAATCCATAGGCTAAAAATTTTTCGAGCTCTCTAGGTATTTTCATAAAGGAGTAAATTTTTTCCCGTTTTTCGGAATACCGTTCTTCATCCTGTTCAAGAAGATATCCTCTAGTAAGTTCTAATTTAAGAAATTGAAATATGGAGGCACTCTCTGCATCTGAAAAGAAAATGAAAACATGAACAAAAAATACCAGAAAACTCGTACTACCCGAGTGGCTTTTAGATTTAGAAAAAAAGTGATTGCAATTCGCATAGCAATGACTCTGGCTACGCTGGAAAAATTAGAAGCCAAATTGGATTAAGGGCAAACCGGAGTCGCCGATATGCCATTTCTGTGCAAACTTTAATTTCTCATGAAATATGGAACGCAGAACAATGAAAAAATGCTGACTGGAAAGAAGAATTTTTTCTCCTAATTTTTATATATAGTATGTTGCAATCATCATTACCGATTGGCTATAGTTAGCGAACTTGATACGTAAAAAATAACGGTCACTCAGGAGTTCAAGCTGAAGGAGTTCATCAACTGTAGCGAATTGGGGTTAGTTAAGACCTCATACTATATATCAAAATTGGGAGAAAAATTCTTCTTGCCATTCAGCATTTTTTCATTGTACTGCGTTCCATATTTCATGAGAAATTGAAGTTTGAACAGAAAATGGAATATCGGTGACTCCGGTTTGCCCTTAAATCAATCAGTCACCTAATTATTTGACAGCACATACCGAGATTCATTTGTTTTGCAATGAATTCGTAACAGTATGCTACCTGCAGTACCGACAAAAAACGAGGCCCATTTATTTTAATATTATGTCAATTTTTATGGCGCAAATCGCCTGGTACAAATAATTGGAGCTCTACTGCACATAACATAACATATATATAACATATATTATATAGGTCTGACAACTCTAAGCCTACGGTACCTAACAAAATTAACTATGTCAATAGCAAAACTTAGAATCCCAAAGTTGGTTATTACTGGCTTAGGTAGTGGTGGTCGAACCCATTGAAACCTAGGGTATGTACATTTTTTTAAGGGTAAACGCCGAGATTTATAATATTATATTTTTACAGGCATATAATGTTGTAAGTGGTTGTAGCGGTAGGTAACTTAGGCAAACCAAACCTTGGCGATTCCACAGTTCATCTGTTCTGTCACTAGTATTGGAGTTGGTTCGAAATCTTATCCTGCGCGGTAATATACGTTCACGAACAACTGGCATGTTAAATTCAACTAATGATTAAATTTTAAATTAGAGGAGGAATCCCACGAATTGACGACGAAATGTTTGTAAACAACCAATAAGAAACTTACAAACATGGAGAACAATAATAACAAACAATATTTCTTTTTAGAAGATTCGCAAAACTGTGTGAAAAAATGCATTTTCATACTTTAAATGTAAATAAATCATTGTTTTTATCTTTTATTTACAAATAAATAATAAAACAATAAATTAAATTACATTTTAAGAAATGTTATTAGCCTATTCATCGAGCTTGTCCATCGCGTTTTCTGCTTGCGCAGTTGCGCAGTTGCGCAAGCCGAAATTAATTCAATATGGCGACCTAAATTATAAAATCGGGCAAATGTTATGGATTGTATAGTAAAAGTCGGGAGGTTTAAATTTTATTATATTTTCAATAATGTTTCTTCAATTCCAAACTGCTTAAACAGCAGGAATTACTAAGCTATTGGTGCAGTTAAACATCATGGTGGGAAATTATGTTAATGTTCTCTTATTTATTATTAGCATTGGCGCTTATGTACCCGGCAGAGCGTGTTTGACCAAACGTTTGCTAAACGAAAACTACTGATGTTGATTTGTTTTAAAGTACTGAAGCCATCATGGCATGCCAATGTTGTTATAATTGAATATGGCACTTAGCCGTGGCAATGCAAGTTTTATTACACCGCTCTTGTCAGAACCATTATAGGTTAGCTTTAGAATTATTAAGCGGCGACGCCGTAACATTATTTTCAAACAAGTAATTGATTTTGTAGTATTGTACTGATCGGGTATCCATTTTTTACCCATTTTGATAGCTTTAAAATGCTGAAAAGGAAGAAAGTAGCTATAATTGATTTTGTATGATCTCTAGAATTTGCGCAATTTCGTTCTTTATTATATATTTCAGGTTTCTATATTGTTTCTAATATTTATAGAGCTTTTATCTATTAAGTAAGCTCTGTATTTAATACTGGCTGAAATGACATGTTTCCCGTAGGTACTACTTCCTGTATATATTATTGGCCTAATATTTAAAAAAAAATTGATTAATTTGTTCCAGAGTTCGGATTGTGAATACGACAAGATATCAGTTTTAAAGAAAAAAATCGTACACGTTTCGTAAGTAACTTTTTTGTATTGTATTATAATTTTCCAATAAATCTTTCCTAATCGTATTCATAAATTATCAACTTGAACTTGATACTGCATGCATGCAGATGGGCGCGGATACTTTTATTCATAACAAGCAGAAAGCAGGTGATTGAACTGTCAGATTCGTATAATTATGATTTGAAATATAAAATTTAGCCGGAAAGCTCAACTAGCGGTGATCTTCGTACTGGTGTAGAATTTACACAGTTGAAAATATTTTCCCTGAGTTCATAGCTTTTACTACTTTTACATGTTACTATACCTTTTTTTATCGCTCATATTCCCCATAATAATGAAGCTAAGCGAGTGGTTTACGCAGAATCAACAAAGAGAATATTACAGAAAAAACATTATCACGAGTTATCTAGGCTGCCTTTAACTATTCTATTTCTTTTTTAGATTTCTTATTGAGAAGAGCAAGGGTTCTGCAAAAAAAGTACAGGAACTAGTGAAGGAGCGTAAAAAATACATTAAATATCTACAAACTATTTGTAAAGCATACCAAAGCGCCGATGAGGTAAGTAAATATATCTTGAGGCATATTGCATCTCCGCACAAAAGTGCACGGGTTTCCCTTAGGCGCCCATTCCATTGACCGACTTGACTTACTTGACTTAAGTTGGCGCTGTCAGCCCTGGGGGACTTTTGGCCGCATTCACAACACCACGCCACCGGATCCTGTCCTTCGCCAGATCACACCAATTATCGGCCCGAAGGCCAACTTCCTGCATATCTTCGTTTAGCTGGTCGCCATAGCGTCGTCTCGGACGCCCCAAAGGTCTTCTTCTGTTGGGACATGCCATCCATACTGCTTGTGCTGTTCTATCCGCTGACATACGGACGACGTGTCCCATCCACTGGAGCCTTCTGCTTCGTAGTATTTGTGTGACGTCTGGCGAGCCGAAGAGTTGGTGGATTTCTTCGTTCGTTCGGATTCTCCAACTGTTGTTTTCAAAAACTCTTCCGAATATTCTCCGTAACATCTTGTTCTCGAAAACAGCCAACGCTCTTGATTCTTTCTTTGTCAGGGCCCATGCTTCACCACCATATGTAAGGACAGGTAGGATTAGCGTCTTGTAAAGCCTGATCTTTGTTGTCCATGATAGAATCCGAGTCGAGAATAGTGCTCTTGTTTGGAAGAAAGCTACATTGGCTGATTTAATTCTGTTAAGAACGTCTTGACTGATCTTGTTGTCGGACGTGATGATGGACCCAAGGTATTTGAAATCTTGCACTCTTTCAAAGCGACCTGTGCAGGTATCTTGGTCTCTTCCCACTAATAGGTACTTGGTTTTTTCAACGTTTATTTTTATGTTATTACCTAAATCTTGAATGTCTGCTACCACGTCACCATTGTTGGAAATAGCCCTAGCCGGTCAATGGAATAGGCACCTAAAACACGCCAGATCATAGAAATCTTCTGGAGCACCTACTATTCACGAAGCTCTATCCCTACAATGGAAATTGGCCTTATGAAGCCATCGGCCACAGCCGCATTACTTGATGTGTGCTCATGCAACCCGTGCAGTTCCGATCTGAACGTGTAAGCATTTCCTGCGATCTGAGTTTGGGGGAGTGTCATGGAAATCGATGAGATGGATACCACCAGTAACTAAAATCTAAGACTTCCGAATAATAAAGGTTTGAAAAAAATCGTATAATTTTGTTAGCTTGATTGAAGCCTTGTTATCATTTTAAATTAAATAAATAAAGACTTTTTGTTGTTTCTATTACTAAGCCAACCTAGCGGGGTTAGGGCAATAATGCCCTCTGTTACACTCAACTAGGAAGGCCCGGGACCGCCTGCTTTACATGCCCTCCGAAGCATGGCCAGAAAATGTAGCCAGTGTGGGACTCGAACCAACAACCTTTCGGGTGAAAGTCAGAGTCCGTACCACTACGCTACATGTCTTGACAAAATTAACTGTGTTGTAATATTATATGTGCCCGTACAAGACTGCTATCGTCCCATCGGTTAATTCAGTCAAATATCAAATATATTTATTCCAATTTTTTCAACATTATCATATACATAAAATGACAAAATTAAAATTAACTTTAAATACCCTCAATTAAATTATGTTATATTGCATTCAATACTTTACAAGGAACTTCAGTGCTCTGTGGTAGGGAAAGACGAGGCAACCAAAATTAAACCTTAGGGGAATTATTTACCATGGAACTACTCACATCTATCTCGGTACCTAAACTAATTGAAAAACAGGAAAACTTGTACGGATTCACTCGTACCGGTTCTTTTATGTTGCAACCCTATAAGCTCAGTCACTTTTTCTTTGACCACCTTTGCCATTTCCACCGCTATCGGCCTTGTTTCTTCTCCTTTTTTCTGAAGGACTTTTTATGGACCCAGGCCCATAGGTCCCTTGTCCAATGCCAACGACCCCATGGATTTCTGGCATTATTTGTATTGTTTCCGGATGCATTTTTGGCCATTGGCAAACAGGTATGCGTTCTCGATGTCAACCTACACCGGCTACAAGCGATAATGGACAAGCTGAGACAAGCTTGAAACAGGCGAAAGCATGACTTCACCAAGTATAGATGCGAGTTGCTATCGGTCTTACAGCTTATCTTTTGTATTAGGGCTATAAATTACTTAAATCATTTTCATTTTAGAATTGATTAATTGTCGCCAACAGCAAATTTTCTACTTTAAGCAGTAAAAATGTATGGCCACACAGCCATATTATATTTTATGTGCTGTATGTATCATAGACATCTTCATTTCGCCGAGTATTTTTAGTCAGCATACATTTTTTAATTATTTATTTATATTTATCCTGCTTGCTAATTCCTCCTTGCCTATTGGCTCTTCTTCTTTCAGAAATCTTCTAAATTGGAGGTGGCGTTAGATGAGTGTTCAAAAATAAGTGCGGATGCAAAAAAGTCGATAGCGGAAAAAGAGTTGCGTATTGTTCAATTGCAGCAGCTCATTGATGTTTACAAAGTAGAGAGAACAGAATACGGAGTGAACAAAATCGACTCGCTACAAAGCAAACTTAATAAAGTCGTTGATTTGTATATTAAGACGGCGAAATCCAATTCAAGGAAACCTGGTAAGTTGTCAGCTATTCCTACTTTCAATATATAAAATTACTTTATTTTTTATTTTTTCCGCGCCTTATCCCCTAATGGGGTACCGGCGTTATAACATTGGCGCATCCATAGCCCTCTATCTAGGGTGTCTTGGTGTGTAAGTATGACTTCCTCTTCTCCTGCTTCTGGAAACCACAATCTTCGCAACCCTTTTCATTGGATGAATCTCGCCTTGCCTTTGGACATGCCCATGCTATAACAAACGTTTTTCCCTGAGCTTGAGAGTGATTTCGATTTTCGGTAGTTTTAAACTCAGTTCGGATGTGTTCGTTTCTTCGCCAGTCTGCCAGAGTTACTACAACTGCCCAGCGGAATATCCTCATCTGCGCAACATGGCAGAGTTGCTCTTCTTTTTTTTCAGCACTCAGCGCCATATATCATGCAGGGTCTCACCACTAGTTTGTAAAGCCGGTCTTTTAGAGTTTCTGTCTACTAACACTCCTACCTTTTCCCTGAATTTCAAGTGGTTAAGCCCCGGATAGGCCTATCGTGGTTTCAAATTCTGCCAAATCCCGTTTTTTTTTACAAATCCTCTAATTTCTGTTATAATGAGGAAGTTACCTCTTCCACCTAAGTTAGTTTAATGTCAGTGTTATATAGCATATAATACTGCAATATATTGAACCGTGTAACCATTTTAAAAGTTGCATATTTCAAGCTATATATTGGTTGTGTAGCAAGTTACCTGAACATTTTCAGTAATTTTTTTTGGCGCAGCAAAAGTTATTTACGCCACTGTTGCTAGTCATAGTTTCAATTTCATTTGTTAGCTTAACTAAACTATGCTCAATTTGAATGTTTTGATTTTGATTTTAGAGCGTATTCCACAGTGGTTTCTGGATGAATTTCGCAGCGAAGTCACGAGTTATAAGACTCCAAAAGTTAAAAAGGAAATACCGAAGTACTTCAATGTTCCAAGTCCAGCATGGTCTCAAACCGGCTCTGTTATGAGTTCTGATTCAGGATTTGCTAGTTGCGATTACTCTTCACTGCCCGTATCACCGTGCAGTGCACCACCACAACAGCTGAAACTTGACCAACTACTAAACATTGGACAAAATGAACAGCAAGCTACTGTGCTAGAATCGAAGAAAATTGAAAATTTATCAAATGAGTCTGTCTCTACATCATTGGAACCAGAGAAAAGTGGTAAATTTGACTTCGTTCAGCCAACTGCTATGAATACTGTACAGATCTGCAATGACATAGGGGAGCCAACGGATTATGAAATTGTATACACGTTTCAGGCTCCACAACAATGCGATGAGACTGGCATCAGTGCCAGGGATAGTGCATTGGTTCATGCGGTTCGTAACGAAATTCCTAGTCATTCTACTGACATGAAAGAATCCTCATTTTTCGGATTCTCCTCTGATGAAAGCGTCGATGGGGAAGACGCAGTCGTTGATACAATAAATAATCAGAAAGCGGTAGTTGTAAGCTCAGGACTGCCTGGCATCTGCCCCAATGATAACGAAACGGTTACTAGCGTTTTGTCCTCTCATTCGGGAAGCAAAGAAGACTCTACCTTTGATGAAGGCATTGAAGATGATGTAAATATAAGTGAGTTGAATAAGCTGGATCCAGGTTTTGAAACCCAGTCTTTGGAGGTAAATGATAACTCGGAAGTTTCAGACGTTAGCTCAGCTACTGGAAATATTTTAAATGTGTCATGTAAAGAGGAACCTAATGAAGTCGCTGATGCACCCTCGGGAGTATTTCCCTCCCAGAAGTGCAAGGACAATAACAGTGGAGATGATCAAGTGAGGTGTGAAGCATTAGAGCAATCGCAATCTGAGTTGAGAGAAGTGTCAAATGAGGATAATGTTAAGGTGGATTGCAATGAAGATGGTGAAGATCGTAAGATAAATGGATTTAGTGAAGAAACCCCGTGTGAGGCTCAAAAGGATGTTACGTCCAAAAACATTGACACTCAGATAATTAATCAAGATTTATTTGGAAATGCTGCATTAGCAATTAATCAATCTACTTTAATTTCCCTGTCTACAAATAATCGTGATAGCGTCAAATGGAAAGCAATTGATGAAGAGGTAGGAAATGATTTGAATGGAGTAAATATTGGCGTTTTTGAACCTAGCAAAGATAGTGGTGGTAGCGGTGAAAACGTGGTTGATAATGCTGAATTTCATCAGACTACCCAATATGAAAAAGATGTATTTACCGAAATAGGAGACTCTCGTCTCGATGATAGCGTAGATAGCATAGCGAGTGAAGTCTGCGGGTTAATTTTCAAACACTACAAAAATGATTCCATTAAAGTTTTATCCCCCCTTCCTGTGTCTCCAGTGCAACGACTTAGTGGACGAAATGCAAAACAAAATGATGCAATATCTTCACATGCTTTTTCTCAAGTTATGGGAACCACCAGTTCTTTCGGTGATTCGAAACGTGGTGATTTCAAGTCTTCTGCAGGAAGTCTTGTGGATGTGTTGAATTCTCTAACTCGTGAAGGTACATCGCCAATGACCGTCGGTATTGATACTAAAGTAAACATTCGAAAATCTCTCGAGCCGAGAGCAATTACATTTGGTGCAAAGGCTATCCCACCGCTAAATAATAAAACAAAGCATTCCGCTTTTAGTCCACCTTTTAAGGGCAGTCAGAACGTGAACTCTCCATTAACTGTTCCAACAAACAAGAGTAACTTTGGAAAATTGCTTCCAATAACAGAGTTTGACAACAGCGTTGAGAATCACAATGCTGATGCTGCGTTCATGTCGGATGTAACTTCGGCCAAGGAAAGTAGTAGCAGCTACTTTAAAACGAAGCCCTCTCCCAAGCAACGTTACCGCGAATCATCATCCCCTGTCCCTTCAGCTATCCACAGTCGATTGGAGGAAATTGATGAAAGAGAGAACTTCAAAGCTAATTTGCTTGCGTGCAAAAAAACCGATATAGAAAAGTTCTTTGCAGTTACTATTGAAACACCGAAACTGTGGACAGCGGTTATGAATCTTCTTTCTGGAAGCCGAGAGAAAAGGAAGCGTCCGAATCTGAGGACACCGGCTATGAATCCTCTTTCTAGAAGCCGAAAGAAAAAGAAGCGTCCATTAAAGATGGGAACATGGGAAATACAGGACATGTCTTCAGCGTGTGATAAAGGAGTTACACCCAAGCTTTTAAAAAAGAGAATTAATAAAGTTGAGAATGAAGGAGATACGAATGTGAATGTGTCATTACGGCGCAAAACACTACAAGGAAAAAATGCTCCTAAGTGCAAGCAAGGGATGAAACAGTTATCCCAATCCACATTGGATTCCAATCTTACACCCACTGCTCAGCCTGTATTGACGTTGGATTCCAGTAATTCGATTCCTTGCACAACGGACTCACTTCTAATACAGGACTTGTCTTCCACGTCTGATAAAGAAGCTATACCTATGCTTTTAAAATATGGAATTAATAAAGTTGAAAATGACGGAGATACGAATGTGAATGTGTCATTACGGCTCAAAACATTACAAGGACAAAATGCTACTAAGTGCAAGCAAGTGATGAAACAGTTATCCCAATCCACATTGGATTCCAATCTTTCACCCACTGCTCAGCCTATATTGACGTTGGATTCCAATAATTCGATACCTTGCACAACGGACTCACTTCTGCAAGATAGAGGCGAAATTAATTCAAACCTCTACAAAACATTACAAGGACAAAATGCTCCTAAGTGCAAGCAAGGGATGAAACAGTTATCGCAATCCACATTGGATTCCAATCTTTCACCCACTGCTCAGCCTATATTGACGTTGGATTCCAATAATTCGATACCTTGCACAACGGACTCACTTCTGCAAGATAGAGGCGAAATTAATTCAAACCTCTACAAAACATTACAAGGACAAAATGCTCCTAAGTGCAAGCAAGGGATGAAACAGTTATCGCAATCCACATTGGATTCCAATCTTTCACCCACTGCTCAGCCTATATTGACGTTAGATTCCAATAATTCGATACCTTGCACAACGGACTCACTTCTACAAGATAGAGGCGAAATTAATTCAAACCTCTACAAAACATTACAAGGACAAAATGCTCCTAAGTGCAAGCAAGGGATGAAACAGTTATCGCAATCCACATTGGATTTCAATCTTTCACTCACTGCTCAGCCTATATTGACGTTGGATTCCAATAATTCGATACCTTGCACAACGGACTCACTTCTGCAAGATAGAGGCGAAATTAATTCAAACCCCTACAAAACATTACAAGGACAAAATGCTCCTAAGTGCAAGCAAGGGATGAAACAGTTATCGCAATCCACATTGGATTCCAATCTTTCACCCACTGCTCAGCCTATATTGACGTTGGATTCCAATAATTCGATACCTTGCACAACGGACTCACTTCTGCAAGATAGAGGCGATATTAATTCAAACCCCTACAAAACATTACAAGGACAAAATGCTCCTAAGTGCAAGCAAGGGATGAAACAGTTATCGCAATCCACATTGGATTCCAATCTTTCACTCACTGCTCAGCCTATATTGACGTTGGATTCCAATAATTCGATACCTTGCACAACGGACTCACTTCTGCAAGATGGGGGCGAAATTAATTCAAACCCCTACAAAACATTACAAGGACAAAATGCTACTAAGTGCAAGCAAGGGATGAAACAGTTATCGCAATCCACATTGGATTCCAATCTTTCACTCACTGCTCAGCCTATATTAACGTTGGATTCCAATAATTCGATACCTTGCACAACGGACTCACTTCTGCAAGATAGGGGCGAAATTAATTCCAACCAAAACATGAATTTCGAAATTCGCATATTTCCACAAAGAAAGACGCCTGAAAATGAACAACGGTCTATCGAAAGTACGAAAACTGATGGCTTGCCCAGGTTCGGTATCAACAGGAATATGACATTCGAAAGATACATTAGTACACAAAGAAAAATGTTGGGAAATGAGCGACGGTTTCTCGAAAAGCTTACAACTACAGAACCAGCTAGGATTATTTTCCGGTCGGATTATAAGTTTGGGGAAATTCGCTACACCAATAATGTTGTTTTGCCTGCAAAATCTGCAAGTTCATTAAGACATCCAGACACACCACCTGGACCAATCAGTCAATCATCGTCTCGTGAAGACAATGTTGGTTTCAGTGTACAATCCAGACAAGGTGTCAGATTCAAGCGCCTGTCAAACCGCACTCAGCCGTTGGATAAACAGGAAATAAACGCATCCATTCACCAATCACATGGGACTGCTACTAATGATTCAAAAGATGACATCATGAAATCACCTGCCATTCCAGGAGAGAATGTACTAAGGCGATCACTGCGTAAAGCTGCTCAACTACAACAATTGAGCACGGAGGGTTCATTAGGTTCAAAAAATACGACAGTCTCGGAAAGTTCATGCGAGGATTCCAATGTAAAACTGCAAAGCGTGCAGCCTCTTCTGGATCATATCGACCAATCATCATCCAAACGTGACAACGGAGCGTATTGCCGCAGATCTATGATATTAGCTGAAGAGGCGTCCCCTGTGTCTGATAATAAGCCTATAGTACTGGATGATGAAGACGATATCAAACCTGAATGCATTCTAGAAGTGCCAACGAGGTCATTGCGTAATACAAGGAGTTGGACTCAACACTCAATGCAAAAAGTTAGCGATGACACTCTACAAGACACGAAGAATAAGGCGTCCAATGAAAATGTATCAATGCGAAAAACATCATTGTACACTGATCAACAATACGAAGTGAAGCCGGCTCTGGATCGTGACGGTAAAATACTGCTCAATGATGCCAGCGACTTATGTAGGCGTAAGTCGGTGCGTAACTCTACAGTGATGGCGCATACCTCAAAGAAATCAACAACAGAACAGCCCGCAGTGAATTTAGTTGATTCAAAAAATAATATCAATACTGACTGTGTTGTTGTAAATGGTGGAAATTACCTTAAAAGTCCATTGCGGAATGCGAAAACTTTCGCTCCTGCCTCAATCCAACAATTAAGCGATTTCCCAATAACATCATCGGAGGGTACCGAAAATTCAAATTCTACCTCAATCCAGAAAGGAAGTCATCAATCAATCAACGAAAAGGTGGCACTTAATTTAGGTACTGGTGCCAAGGGAAGCATCGACGAATCTGATAGTGTTGGTGTAACCAGTGGAAATTACCTTAGAAGATCATTGCGGCATGCAAAATCTCCTGCCTCTATCCAACAATTAAGCGGTCATTTAATAACCGAAACGCCCGCAGTGAATTTTGTTTTAGACTTAAAAGACAAGGATGACGAACCACACCGTGTCGCAGATGCTCGCAATTTACCAAGATCATCGCAGGGTTCCGGAAATTCAACGTCTATTTCTAGCCATCAAGGAAACAATCAATCAACAAACGAAAAGGTGGCGCTGAATTTAGTTACCGGTTCCAAAGGCAGCATCGACGAATCTGATAGTGTCGGTATAACCAGTGGTAATTACCTTAGAAGATCATTGCGGCATGGAAAATCTCCTGTCTCTACCCAAAAATTAAGCGATCATTTAATAACCGAAAAGCCCGCAGGGAATTTAGTTTTAGGGTTAAAAGACAAGGATGACGGACCACACCGTGTCGCAGATACTCTAAATTTACCAAGATCATTGCAGGGCGCCGGTAATTCAACATATACTTCTATCCAACAAGGAAGCGATCTGTCAACAGACGAAAGGGTGACAATGAATTTAGTTACTGGTTCCAAAGGCAACATCGACAAATCTGACTGTGTCGATGTAACCAGTGGAAACCACCTAAGAAGGTCATTACGGAAAGCGGAAAACTCAGCTCCTAACTGTATGAAAAAATTATGCTGGCAACCAGCTACTGAAAAACCTGCAGTGAATTTTGTGCTTGAGTCAAGAAGCAATGTCGAAAATTCGGACTGTGATGTAAATGCTCCGATTTGTTTTAATAAGTCTTGGCGGAGTGCGGGTAATTCAGCTACTGCCTTTCGCCAACAAGTTAGTGAAGGTGCTGTTGATAAAAATAATGAGGGGACTTCAGAAGTGTCATGCAAACGAATAAAAATGTCAGTCAATAAACAAACTCTAGAAAACAACGTCACTGCACCAGTCGTAACTGCCAAAACTTCAAGTATACCTAGCCCAAAGAAGTCAATTGGAGTAACCTTGTCAAAGTTCCATTGCGCTCCATTACAGGAATTGGGGGGAAGTTCTGTTCCTGTCCCTCTACAGTCTCCATTGTCTGTGAGCCATTTGAAAAGTTGGGATGAAAAATCTAATGAGCTAAGCGCTAGTTATGCTGTACAGCAAAATCATATTGTATCTCCTCAGTTGCTCTATAACTACTCTTCGTTTTGGTATGTTCCAAGAATGATTAAAACAGAACATGATTATACGGATGTAGACGACAATAACAGCGATAATTGGTCCTTATCGGACCGTTCAGCCTCTCCCATTCTTGACAATGCTGTTGATGACGTAAACACAAAACAGCAAAATTATGTTTCAAAATCGACCTTAGAAGATTTATTCGGTGAGAGGGACAGTTCTGAGGAAATTCATGGCTCCTCCGATGAAATGACGAATGACTTCTGCGGCAATCTAGTTATTCACGAACCTGCAGTTGATCGAACTAGCCCTATATTCAAAACTGGCAGGAAACTAAGCAGGTTCTCTTCGTCCAGTGCTCATTTAACTCCCGCGTTCTCAGACGTTCCAATAAGGCATGAAAGTTCATCCTTGCCATTTGCTACCGATATAGAAGAGCCGCCAAAGTTTTGTCCCGAAATGGTGAAGGAAGAATTTACCCCGATCGAAGAGACAATAAGTTTCTACACTAGAAGTCGGGACAAGGATATAGATGCCGTAAAGAGCGTCCCAGAAGGACTTTCTTTGGCTTCTTCTCATGTCAAGAGTGTGTGGGAGAGTTTTAAAAAGAAAAAGAAATCTGCCGATGCTCAGCGTACTGCACCAAGTACTACGGAGATTCAGGATGGTGACTGGGTAATGGCCACTAAAGTGGAGGTTGAGGAATCTTGTGATGGAGTTGCATCATCTCATCAGGCTGGCCCGTCTTTGCAGCAACGAAGTTCATCACCAATTCTCTTTGCTGCACAAAAAAGAGAGAACCCTTTTTATGGCATTAGTTACCAGCCTGAAGTTTCAACGCCTCCTTTTTATCAACCCGAGCCTAGCCAGCACAGCCGGCCTCTAAAGAAACAGAAAGTTAGTGGCAGTATCGTTGATGAAATCTTCAGTACTATGAAGAGGCAAAGCGAAGAAATAAATAAGATTGAGCCGGCAACTTGTGCTGAAGATATTTCCGCTACGAAGAAAGGGAAGAAGAAAAGGAAGAAAAACCGCAAAGGAAAGAAGACAGTTGAACCTCCCCCTACTTGGGACACTCTGCCTCCTGTGCGATTTGCTAGTAAGTTTTTTTTTTTATATATTGCATAGTGTATGTCCTTAGGCTCTGAGTAGTACCCAGCTTTACAGCTTTAAGCGTGAAAGGGAAAATATCTCAGATAAAAAGACTGCCGTTTTGTTGTCTTTCATGACAAATCCATGCGTGTGACTGCTATTATTTAAATAAAAATTGCTATTGTATTAATTCCAGACAAATTATCTGACACAGCCAGACGTGTCTTGCAGAAGTTTTTGCTGGAGAAGAGTGATACTACAGAGATGGCCCAAGTCAGAATTAAGGAATGTATTAATGGTCTGAAACCAATTCCTACCCCTATTCTTGTCAAGTAAGTTGAATTTAGTCCCAGCTATATGTAAATGCAGATTAGTGACTGTAACCTACAGTATGTGTAGAGTGTAGACCATGTATTTGCACCAACAAAGAGCAGAACCAAAAAGACGCAATGTAAAGACTTAGTTGAAGGAACGTTCTGGAGCACGAACACAGGAAAGGTTAAATTACGTCTGGGTGTATAGCTAGTTGTAGACTCGTATCTGTACTTGGTTGAGTCATGCTTTCGCCTGTTCCATTGCGCTAATGGTAAGCTTGTCTCAGCTTGTCCATTATCGCTTGTAACCGGTGTTGGTTGACATCGAAAACGCATACCAGTTCGCCAATGATAAAAAATTCATACGGAAGCAATACAAATAATGTCCGAAATCCATGGTGTCCTTGGCATTGGAGAAGTGACCTATGGGCAGTAAGTAGGCATAACATGACATAAAAAGTCATTCAAAAAATACGAAGCTAGTCGTAAGTTAAACTGGGTTGAAAACTTGGATGACCCATTAATAAAGTTTTTCAATACTTCATTTACAATATGTGAATAAATTATGAAAATAATCAGCTGAGTTGGCCCGGTACACAGAGATAATTCTCTGAGTCGCGATTTGCCGACGACTTTTCCATTGTAGGGATATTTGTGAATGGTTGGTGCAAACCCACAGTCTTATTCAGAAGTATTCTATGATATGGCGTGTCTAGGGGCAAATTGTGCACTTTCGTGCCAGTTTCTGAATTCAAAAAGAAATCTTCTAGCCCAATGAATACAACGGAAAATACGTCGTCGAGATTCACCTGTGTGTACCAGGCCTTTTTTCATCAATAACAAAATTTACATTAATTAGTGGTAATTTATTAAGATTGAAATTTTGTTCTCGCGTAATAATTTTCACTAAATTGATGCTGCTCAAATTTATAATTTACGCCGTACCTTTCCATTAACGTTCCTGTTTAACTCTTATCCCCATTCAAAACACCTGCGGGTTGGGTTAGTGATGATTATTTTTTTCTATTTTTTTGGCTTTTATTATATTTTCCACTAATTCCATTATTATTTTTATATGCTATTATAATGCGGATTCTATATGACACGGTTATTTCTCTCTTTAGGGCAATAGCTGGATTAATCGTAGAGAATGTAGAAGAGGACTTGGATTTGTCGTACACACCCCCAGCACCACCATTGACACCTACTCAACATCGGCTTTTCGCATTTTTCAATTCTTCGAAGATGTTTCCAGAGCTATTCCCCAGCTTGCTCCGCGAAATCCGAAATTATATCCTTCCAGAAGTGTTCTTCTGGCCTGATGACTCCATTGAAAGCTGCGCTCGTTTCTACGCTGCTGCCTGTCGGCACATGCACGATCGTCAATCCGCCATGTGGCTGTGTTTTGATGCTCTCACCGATATGGCACAAAGGGGGCATATAGTAGTAAAAGCCGTTTTAAATACGTGGTGTGAGGTATGTATGATTTTTGTCTTAGGCGGGGTTTCCACCGACCGGCTAGGGCTAATTACAAAAACGGTGACGTGGTAGCAGACATTCAAGACTTAGGTGGCGTTTTAAACGACTCGCATTGCAGAATGCAAGTGGCATTGACGGAAATGTTTGTTTTACTCTACGCCATAGTTAACATTGATCAATGATCATAGAGTAAAATCACAAACAAACTAACTAAAATTAAAAAATGGCGTCATGGGATATGTTAATTACAAAGATTTTAATAGATTTCTATAAAAAGAAAAACAAACATTTTCGTCAATGTCATTTGCATTCTGCAATGCGAGGTCGGTGGAAACCCCGCCTAAGTCCTGAATGTCTGTTACCACGTCACCGTATTTGTATTTAGCCCTAGCCGGCCGGTGGAAACTCTGACTTTCACCCGAAAGGTTGTTGGTTTGAGTCCCACACTTGCTACATTTTCTGGCCATGCTTCGGAGCAAGCAAGCGGTCCCGAGCTTTTCTAGTTGAGTGTAAGGGCTTTACACTTAGTAATAAAACAACAGAAAATCAATATTTATTTATTTAATGCATATGCGTGGAATTTATTAAATTAAACAGCACAATAGAGAGCTTAATATTAATAAAGTCATTATTGAAAGAAAAAAAATTAGATACAACGCGATTAGGGACGGATCTTACACCTAACTTACGTTTTATTATAAAATTAAAACATTAATGCTATAGAACTATCGTATATATTCAAATTCAAAATGAAACAGTACGCGTCCAGCGCAATAGTGGTGGCGTTCCATCATGTTAAGATTTCCCGAAATAAATTGTGGAGAGATTACGATGCCGGATTACCGGGGTTCGAATGTATTTCATAATTTTTAATTGTTTTTAAAAAGCTAGTAAATTTTCAAAGTCAGTGAGTCATCTGAACACTCAATCATTCGCAAAATATGGCTATCTGATTAATGCAGGTAGTATACAATTTGTCGTTTTTGCTTGCAGTTGCTACCCAAGTCCGAATTCGTTGAACCCTACACACTGTATTCAACATTGGCTTTTTTAATCCTTCAAATACCACCCTCGAAGAGAAAAATACAAGAGATTGCTCGCATGTCGCTCCGGACCTTAGTTACAGAAGTTCACGGATACAAATGTGTGGAAACCAAAGAGAACTTCGCTGCTGCAGTTCTGGCCCGTGTCAAAGCTAACAACCCTGGGTCGATCGCTTCGATTGTTACAATAGCGAAGAGATTCGGATGGAAGTGGGCCAGCGGACAAATAGTGGAGCCGTCTATGAATATTATTGTATCTTGGCAAAATGGTGACACTCCGCGTGACGTTGCCGTGCCGTGCCTCCGCGCTCTCGGACGAATATTGAAAGCATTTCCTTTCAAGGATCTAAAGGCTAAATCAGTCGTCAAAAGCACCGCCACTCGCCTCGCCAACATTCTTTATTCGGGAAAAAGTAAGTTTGTGGAAAAAGTTTCACGTATTTCATCACTTCAAGTGTACTTCCTACGCTTGAACCGAAATTAGAGGATATATAGAAAAAACTGGACTTGGTGGAATAATTCGAACCCACGATTTACGCCTTACTGGGGCTTCGTCTTAACCGCTGGACCGGCAGTTTTTCTATAATTGAGTTGCCTATTAGCAAAAGCAATCCTGTCCACCCAGGTCGATTTTTCAGAAACCGCAAAAAACTGCTGTGCCGCAACGCCATGAGGTATAACATTACAGTTTTTAAAGCTAATTTTAACAGTATTAGAATTGCTTTTGCGTCTCAATATCTGATTCATCGGATAGAGTATTGAAAAATAAAAAAAATGGCGCGAATATCTCAAAACTGAAAAAAATGGAGAGGATTGCTTTTGCTAATAGGCAACTCAATTATCCTTTAATTTCGGTTATAACGAGGAGGTTACCTCTTCTACCAAAGTTAATTTAATGTCAGTGTTAAAATATACCTAATAATACTGCTTGTGTTATCCATAAATCAAGCTCTGTAGCAGGATGTTTTATTTAGAAAACCTTTTATGTGAGTCAGAAGTTTGGCTAGGAACATGAATTCGTGACGGGAATCAAGAAATAACTCACGGGTTATTTACAACGACCCGTTTTTTATTTTTTGATTCACACGTACAAAGTTTTACTAATTGTATTGTTGTTGTTTTAGTTGATTGGTCTGGAGAAGAAAACATTGTAAGGATTCTTTTGCCACTGTCAGGCTTCACGGACGTTCAAGACCTTTTACGCCAGTGGATGCAATCCAATACCCCTAGCCCAGCCCTCAAAGTCATCATTGCAAAGCAACGTGCGAATGAAACACGGCTCACCATTCAAAAGAAAAAATGTAGGACGAAAAAGAAAGTAGTTCATGCAAGAAACTAATTTTCTGGTTGGTGGGCCATGTGTATGTACGTAGTTGTAATGAAAGTGACAATTAGTCGGCATTTTAAAGTTTTCGGTTATGTTGTTGTAAATAGGAATTCAGTGTTAAATGGCCGTTGGATTTTCCATTTGAAAATTCTAGTATATAGGGCTTCTCACAGAATGCATGGTGGCTCCAAGCGGAATAGTGCCTAGCCAAATGGCGCGGCCCGTTCCATTTTCACAAGCGAAACTGTAACGAAACCAAAACAAAGAAATAAAGTTGCACATCTACCCGTATGAAAGCTGTATTTTGGCCTCAAATCCAACAACTCTATTTCATTTGGGTCATTCACGGTGTTCAGTGTGACGATATGGAAGACGAATGGGAGGTGGTCCGCCCCAGGTGCCACATTGCCTAGGAGGGCCAAATTGGACAAAAAATAGTCTGCGTGCATGTAACAAAAAATAAACATAAAACTAACTAAACATTTAAAAATGAAAATATCCAAGTCAGTAACCTCTTCGGGTCTTTCTAGCTGTAGAACAAAATAGACAAATTATTCGCTTGACGCTTCCTCATATTAGGCGGAATACGGGATAAGATTGTGTTACCCGCATGGATCGTGTTACCATCTACACTCGTCACTCTGCCTCGGAAAGACATCAGGGGTTCGAACCCCATCCTGTTCAAATTTTTTTCGATTACCTTTTCTGTATTATTTCCATTGTTTATTTATTCATAAATAATTTCTAACTTCACAATTTTCCTTTGCTAGGTGTACACCTAATAAGGGTACTTACAGCCTAACTTAGTCACCCCCTCTTATCTAAATACTCTGAGAGCCTGGTGTAGACATCTAGACAACAACACAAGCTTGGAAGCCCAGGTGGGGTAATGCGGGTAAAATGGAAATGGAAGGCAAATAAACAAGGCTATTGTCTTTTTTCTATATTTTATTTCTAACGTTATACCACCATTTCTCACTTAACAATGGGAGAACCCTTAATAATTTCGGTTTGGAAAAGAAAGCATCTGAATAGTTATTTTTAACTAAAGCACGAAGTTTGTCATTTTTTTGCCTTGCTCTATTAATAGTAGGTACTCAATGTTAATAATTTTTTATATCATAAAGCCAAAATTATTGAACCTGTCCTGAGCTGGATCCTTGTAGCCTTGGGGAATTTTAATCTTCATCATTAACTTTTTTTAACGTAATTTATTATTGGATTAATGGATGAATTCTTCAAACAATACAGGTTTACATAAAAAAATTATTTCGGGGGGGGGGGGGGGGTCCGGACCTCATGGACCACCCACCTGGGCACGGCCATGGCCACTGGAAAGTAGCGACGATATATATTAATATACATTATTGTTCCCAACATCACAATTTAAAAAATTCTGACATTCACTGTCCATTTATTCTAAACAATGAAATAATACCATCACGTGACACGGTATTATATTAACCCCGGTGTTGATCACCATGATCGGGCTGCAGGACTGGTACAGACACTACCATGTACCATGAATTTCTAGTAATACGAGGTAAAAAAAAATAGTTACACCTTTATATGGAATTGCTCCGCGGTTAAAGTTCCATAACCTAGATAAACTTCAAAGCTTTGTTTATTGTAATAATGACAGCTTATTTATTTTTCCTTTGAAATATAAATATTAATGCTATTTAGCTTTTTTAGGGAAGGATGTGCTACAATTTCCAATGGGTAGATCGGGACAAAACTTCGCTGTTCGATTTGAGGCCAAAATACAGCTTTCGTACGGGTAGATGTGCAACTTTATTCCTTTGTTTTGGTTTCGTTTGTGAAAATCTGAAATTTGGCCTCAAATCTAACAACTTAATCTCGAATCACCCATGCGTCCCTATTCACCCGTTTTTGCGGTACCTACTTGGCTTTTGTCTTGGCGCCTGTGACTTTTATTTACGTACGTTTTGAGTGTGAGAAGATACCTGCTGTATATTGTACATTGGATTACATGTGTTTCTATGATTACCATTGTCCTCTGCATTGTTTTGCTAAACCATTAAATACACTATAGGCTATCTATAAAATAACGAATATCTTCTGACTAAAATGCCGTAGGGACATTTTCAAGCAGAGATGCATGGTTTTGTATTCAACCTAACTTGCTTACTTTGCAAATCTTGTGTATTCATTTTTTTTTTTACCGTAATAATGATAGCTCAATGTCCGTGACGAAGCAGTAGAATTCGGGATGATAGGCCGTGGTCGTTCTGAAAACGTACTTCCAAACGTTTCGTCAACATCTTCAGGGGAGTTGCGTAGACTTCTAAGATTGTCTCTCGGAGGCTCAGCAGAACGACCACGGCTTATTCCGGATTCTACTGCATCGTCACGTACCTCCGGCAGTGAAAGCCTTTGTAATTATATAGCTCAATGTCCATCAAGGTATGTTGATCTCTTCAGAAATTATCCTGAAAACGTACATTTTAAGTCCGGACCCTTTCTGTCCTTCATGTTCATAAATCTTAGTTAATTAGCTTATGACAGTTGTAAAGGTTGTCAATTTACAGCTTGCCATTCTCGTTTTACCAAATAATAAAGCATCCTAAATATTTAGCAAAATTTTTAAGTTTCAAGTGACAGAGTAAAGTTAAGAGTAAATATCACCCAAAGAAAAATACTGAAAGTCATCCATAAAAAAGAGAATACTTTTCCAAGCAATGAGCTCCATAAATTAACTGAAATACTCACATTAAAACAGTTATTTATCATGGAAGCAATATCACATACATTTAAAAACAAACACGAAATACCACAAGTACATTACTATTACGTCACTAGATACATGGAAACAGCCGCTACAAATATCCCTTACGAGACTGACATACATATAACGTACGTAGGACTAACGCACTAGCTACAACAGACTCCCGGCATACGTAAAAACAATTGAACGTATTTCGAAAATATCTAAAAACAAATCTCAACGCGTTTCTCAAGACCGACAAACGAAGACTGAACAACTTACTTACTGAACGTAGATTAAGTTTTTTTTTTCAAATTTAAGCTGCACACGAGCTGTGCCCTGCAGCATATTATATGCTGTATAACTGTAACTTAACTTTTATGGAAATATAAATTTATTGTATTGTAATTTTGACGAGGTCTCACACCGTATCGATTGGAAAGTACTGCACGCCAGCTTAAAGTGAGTGCCGCCACCACGCGTCTGGGGTGCCGCGGTAAATTACAAAGAAAAAGAAACCAGCAAAATTTAGCGATAGGCTTAGTACCTAATAAAGCGGTTAGCTATCCCTATTAATATCAACGATATTATTGTAAACAATATCATTGTTCACATTAAAAAAGTCAAAATGGTATCTTATATACTATGGTACTTTCCTTTTCAATGTTGGGGTGCCGCGACCAAAAACGTTAAAGAGCCACTGCTGTAGGGGATACTGGACGACAGTACGGCACCCAATGGGGAATTCCTTACAAAGACATTTCAGTCGATGTCGCTACAGCCTCAAAACATTAAACTGCAGATTGTTTCCATTGTTCAGATAACGGCTCACTATTCAACCGCATACCGGTACACTAATAAGAGGCGAAGTTTGGCCTCCTAGTCAAGGTAAAATGATTATACAGAAATGACGAAGCTCTACTTAACTTTTATTACATTTAAATTTACATAGCATAATAAATTAGGTACTACCTATTTAAGTTGGTAAGCAATCATGTTTTTCTGCAGTATCTCTCAATCGTAATTTGAGATTGATTGAGTGTTGGGGAGTTACGTGCTTTGGGACTAATTGAAGAAATATTTTGTGGTTTAGCGAAATCGGACATAGCTCCGCCACATAAAAAAGTACGTCCATCGAACTTAACTTTTTTTTTATTGCTTCCTCTAGTGCTTGCTCATTATTTTTTACATGAAGTAATCAATAATTTCCCCAAAATTCAAATAAAACCGCATACGTATCGTGCTAAGTTATTGCAGTTGCAATGGCGTTGAAGGGATGTATTAACTTGATTTGTATTAGGCTTGCTTACTGTATCTACAATTTATTTCCAATCTTATAATAATGTAGTACTGCTGGTTGCCCTATAAAATTAATTGAAAATATGTTGATTTGACAAAAAGAGCATGAAAATATGCTGATTATCTGAAGTGTGAAAACAACAATCGTAATATTATCCGCTTGGAACTTAAATTTGGAAGTTTGACGTTAAGAGACGATATACCTATTGTATGTCTTTTTGCACTGAAGCAAATAACAATAATTTTCTTCAAGAACGCTACTTTTTAAATCCTGCTGCATCGGCATAAAAAAAAAACAGAATTTGCTCAACTTCGGGCACGTTCACAAAATACTTTCACAATTATTGTTTATTTTTTCTTTTCATCTGTGACACTCCGTACGGGGTGATGTAGGCCTATGTATTCACCATTGGAAACACTCATTATAGCCTACTCCCAATGGAAAATGTTTTGTATTTTCATTGCCCCCCCCCCCCCCCCCAAGATAGAAGTCATACCCCCATGGCTCCTTCATCTTAAAATTTCTAGCGCCGCCAGCACTGTTGCCGATTCAGAGATATTGAAAAAAACGAAGCAGCCTACAACCCTTTACAGACCGATGAAATTTTATACAAATTCAATGAAATAATATTAATACCAAATAGTTATTTTACAAGAAGTTGAAGAGCTGATGTTGAGTGTCAGGAACGTGATATTTGTAGATTTAGTCAGGTCAATGGACATATTCGTTATTGACTTGCTGATATGCATGCGAATCTACAATGACACTAGTGTAGCCAAGCTGAGGAGCCAGTGCTGCCCCTCCTGTTAACTTGAGTTCTGGTCTGTTAATGGGAAAACCAGGACTAGAACTTAACTGGAAATAAAATAAAAATATTAGAAGCTTAAGGCAGGGTTTTCAAAATATTATTTAAACAAAAAATCAATAAGGAGTCAAATTTGACGAAATTAAAAAAATTCTTCCTCAAGGGCTCCATGGACGGGGACAGGGGGGTAGCTGCCTCTCAAAATTTGGTGAATCCATTGTAAATTAACTTATTACGCTCTGATTTAATCGATCCTACGTATGTTTTTCCATTTTGACCCACAACGACCCCCCCCCCCCCCCCCAAATGGGCTGGATCCGTCCCTGAAGGGCTCCCGGTAGAAGAAGAGCACCCTATGATTGAAAACCCTTAGGCAGTGATTTGGAAAGCGCGTGACTTCTCTTTCTCCAAGGCCGCAATTGCCATGATCGCCAATCTTTTAAAGAAGATGAATAAGCTACCTAAGTATAGAGATTCCGGATTGGTCACCCCCAACAGCCCTATTATGGTGATTTGGGATTAACGTAACACCGGGGTTTATTTAATTGTTGTAAAAAAATGAGCTCAAAATTGATAATTTAATCCTCGGCTAAATTGTTGGTCAGTTTTCAATTTTTTCTCCCTTTAATGTAGGCCTAGACACATTAATTATTAAAATTCTGATTATTTTTCAAAATTCTACCTGTACATTTTAATGTTTATTTTTACCTACCGTACCTATTTCCTTCAATTATAAATCAAATGCAATCTTGTATTATAATTTAAAATAATTAAAATAATAATTTTTGAATTTCCCGCCCATATTTTAACGCCGTCACGTGACACCTTACTGATGCGGTATTAAAAAATAAACCCCCAATATTATATAAACCCCGGTGTTAGGTTCGTTAATCCCAAACCACCGCAATAGGGCTGCTATATGGCTATGCAGCCTATGCTTGTTTGTCGAGATTCGAAAACTGCCATTTAGTTGTGGCTATGGACAATTCTATCAGACTTCACTAAAACCAGACCTACTTGGTGGTTATTGTTGAAGCATGGGACAGAGTAGGGCTCGTAGAGATGAGGCTCAGTCCCTTCCGGATGTGGTCCCGCGCCATGCAGTGGAACGTGTGGCTGACCATGTGCTTCATTTTCTGATGAGCTACAGGACGCTGAGCTGGAACTAAAAGGTCTTTGAGCGTCATTGTTAACGTCATAGTGGTAGAAAATATCTGAAACAAGCAAGTAAATTCGTTGGCCTGACTGCTTCTAATTGGATAAAGGTAGCCTAGATTTAAACTTTTATTATTATATAAAGAAATTTCCGGGTGTTCGAAGAGGCTACGGCAGTAGCGTAAATAACTTTTGCTGCGCCCCCCCCCCCTCCCGCGCAAGACCTTTGGTGCGCCCTACCTTGTCTTTTGTCTTATTATTTCATCTTTGTTATGGGTGATAGACAATAGTCAATAGTGGATTGCAAGGCCATAGCCAGGATTTTTTTCGGGGGTGGCTGTGATCCTATTTTACTATCTATAGTATATTCTTAAGAGGTTATGGTGTTACTCGCAAGCTAGCCTATATATGATAGCATAGGCACATAAAATGCTAATTTAGTGGGGACACAGCCAGATAACATTTGGTGGATATGCGGCCTTTAGTGCATTCTGCTGTCACTGGTTAAGCGCAGGATTGGCGAGAAAGAAAATTTGTAGTTTTAAATGAGATGAAGTTCCTTATTTCATAATTATATAGTCAACATGGATAACAAATTGATATTTAATATTTTTATTAATTACGTAGATTTCTCAATTATCTTATTACTTTTGGGAACCGAAGTGCGCCCCCAGCAATCCTGCGGGGGTGTTATTTACGCCACTGCGGCTACGTCAAGTCGCCAACTCTTCAAAATTATATCCAGTGCGAAACAATTTTAAGCCTATTATACACAAGTTCGATTGGAGAGCTGCAGGCGCGCTGGGAAATTGGTCATCAAAAGATTTCTGACGCGGTGCATGGTTTTCCGAAAATCGTGTACTAGCGTCTGCTCAGCATCCGAAACCTTCTGAAAAACGATTTTTTTTTTAAATAAAAATAAAAAAAATTAATAGTTGAAAAACAATTTCCGAAGTTTTGCAATTGGCGGGAAGTTTTTTTTGCTGCAATATTGGTGAGGCGGGGTTTCCACCGACCGGCTAGGGCTAAATACAAATACGGTGACGTGGTAGCAGACATTCAAGACTTAGGCGGGGTTTCCACCGACCTCGCATTGCAGAATGCAAATGACATTGACGGAAATATTTGTTTTACTCAATGCCATAGTTAAAATTGATCAATGATCATAGAGTAAAATCACAAACAAACTAACTAAAATTAAAAAATGGCGTCATGGGATATGTATATAAGTACAAACATTTTAATAGATTTCTATAAAAAGAAAAATTCTAATTTCCGTCAATGTCATTTGCATTCTGCAATGCGGGGTTGGTGGAAACCCCGCCTAAGTCTTGAGTGTCTGTTACCATGTCACCGTATTTGTATTTAGGCCTAGCCGGTCGGTGGAAACCGCGCCTGAACAGAGTTTGCACCATAGACATAGTAAAACTAGTTTTATTAGCTCCATGGTTTGCACACACGGCCCCCACCCCCCACATATCTTGTGCCCACGACCGGTCGAATCTTAACAAATAATAACCTACCTACCCACCTTGATAGTAGCCACTGTCTTCTGGGGAAGCATACCATTGAGGGTATTCGTAGCCCCCTAGTGTCCCGTTGGAGTCACTGAAGTCGTCCTCTGGCTGTGTCCTCAGACTGCGAGGTGTTCTGGGGGTTGCGGCCGACCTCGATTTGGTTACGCTGGGAGCCGGGGCTCGTTCTGGTGGCGGTGTCAGTTCTCCTTTGCACACCTGTTCCAGATTTATTACCAATTCCTTTGCTTCTTGTTCGCTACGACAATTTATTTTAATTAAGAATATATATTTACAATCAAAGGGTCATCAAAATGAAATTAACGAAATTACTAGAGCTGCACTGCATCGCACTTTACTATAACGCGCAGGCGCGAATCTAGAATGAGACCAAGGAGGGGGCTAAGATTAAACACGAAAAAATTTTGAAAAATAGGGCTGAAATATTGGGGGTTTACGTTTACACATTTTCAGAGCAATAAGGGTTCTATAAACTTAATTAATTCAATCGAGCGCAAGGGGGGCCGGGGGTCTCCCCCGGGGGAAAATTTGTGAGAAAATAAGACTGAAACAGTGGGGTTTTACGCATTTTGGGGAATCTATATATATATATATATAGCCCCCCCCCCCCCCCCCCGTAGATCCGCGCCTGATGACGCGTACCGTGTGAGGGACAACATTCTTTCGGGACGAAGTTCTATATTGTACTGCATACAGGCACAGTCACGGTCACACTGAGTGCAGATGCAGTTCGCGACGGCATATAATAGTAAAAGCTGGTGTTTACACTTATGCTGTCGCTATTACATAACTAAACATTTGCAGTGGCAATATACCAAAGAATGCTTAGTGCCCATTCAATTTTCCCCCGAAGTCCGAAATTCTTCATATTTTCAGGTGGATTGACCTACATTAGCCTATAGTCACCCCAACACCACAATGAGTTACGACTACGAAAGATCTTCATTCAAAAACTAAAATTTGGAAAAAATGAAAAATGTCTACAATTATATTTGGTAGGCCTGCCTACTCCACATTAGCAATTAAATGAAATTAAATTAAAGTATTAATTATAATAATCTTAAACTAGATAAATTTAATAATGGAAAGTGCTATTCTAAATTGTGTTTGTTTACCGAGAGTTTGACCCCACACACACATTTAAGGTAATACAATACTAATCGCTTAATTTTATTAAACCCCTGCACCAGGCCATGCAGCAACTAGCGACTACATGAACCAAATCCTTTCAATAATGGGCAATCGGCAATCCATGCCGTCAAGCATGTAAGAATAACTGCTTATCCCAGGCCAACAGTGCCCGGCCAAGAGGATTCTGAGCCTTTCTGGAGTACGGTAATTGAGATGGTCTAATATGGGGTACGGTAGACATCGAATTTAACCAAGTAGTATTGTATATTTATTTAGCCTCCTTTATGCCGCGTATGGACAACTGAAGAGGCTGGCAGATGAAAGATCGGAGTGGAAGAGCCGGAGCAAAATGCTGCAAGCCAACCCATGAGGGTTGTTCACCAGAAGAAGAAGAAGAATGCCGCGCCACTGACTCACCTGAGTACATAATTCACACTAACTATACAATGAGGCCTGCTTGATCGTGAGTTATGAACAATTGTAGCGTAGCTTTGCATCCATACCCATCCACCGTCTTTGGTAAGAAATCGAAAGTACTTGGTCGTCACTTGCCCTTTGAATAGCACTGCAATAAAAATGGTCATTATACATAACAAAATAACAAATGTTACAAAACTGTAAAAATATGATTATGTAATTTGGTGCAGTAGCCTACAGTGCACAAAATACATAGTTGGGCATAGCCCTACTTTATAGGGGGGTTTGGTTGATTTTAGCTAAGGCGGGGTTTCCATTGACCTCGCATTGCAGAATGCACATACGTTGACGTGGTAGCAGACATCATTAATAAGTCTTTAATGTCCACTTCGGCGTCATGTGCATTCTGCAATGCGAGGTCAATGGAAACCCTGCCTAAGCCGCGGACGGTCACGGAACTTTCTAGGACAGGGTCGGCAAAGTTCGGCTCCAGAGCCGTATGTGACTCTCTGGCTTTGGTGTAATAAAAGTTAACTAATTTTAATTTTTTTAATTGTTAAAATGTTCATGTTTGGCTTATTTGCCAAAAAGTTTGCCGACCATTGTTCTAGGATCACCATAATTAGTTCTTCTATATTCTTCCCTTCTATGACTAATACTTTGTTTCCGAATGCGTTTCCACAATAATTTTAAAAATTCATTACATAAATTTAACCCTATGGCGGTTTTCAATTGGCTTCCCTCGTTTAATAGGCTAAAGAATTAAAAAAAAAAAAAAAAGCCAAATCGGTGTAAAGAATGAAATATAAAAGAACCACCTTCAACCAAGTCTGCAATTTCTCTGAGAACAAACATCAAACAAAGCCCATTCTCAATGAAGCTTTGTAAGTTTGCGCAAAAAGACAGCCTGGGAGCCCCAATTAAAACGTTCGACTTGAATAGAAGCACGTGGCAGAAATTAGAAGGTCGTGTCAGCAGTCAGTGGTGATGAATAGCCCAAAGCAACAATCAAAGAAACACCAGCTGCGCGCAAAAGACGGATGGGCGAACACAGCTTGGGGCTGAAATGTGGTGATTCGCTCAATTATAGAAGGGGCGGTGCTGAAATCAAGTCCGCTTGAAGATATTCTTGGGCCCCTGACGCCGTTGTTTTATTCAAATTCAATTTATTATTTTTCTTTTTCATACCGGTAGCGGCTAGGCTGTATATATTAATTATATGGTGCTATGGTGTTGGACATGGGCTACGATTGGATCCGGGAGGGGGGGGGGGGGGGGGGGGGAGATTCCAAAGTTCGATTAAATCGATTAGTTTCCGCGGGTTCATTTGAATTTGTTTTTTAATATTTTAAAAAACAATAAAATCTTATTAATTATAATTATTTTAATACCTAGGTATCTAATTAATTCCCCGCATTTTTTATATTTTGTAAATTTATCAAAGAAAACCCAATTCCAATTCTATCTAGTGTGAACTCGTCAATCTTTGTCAAAGTTTGCCCGCTTACGATAGGTTTTCGAACGGGGTGGTGTCTCATTTAGCGCTACCGCCCCCCCCCCCCCCGGGATTTTTTTTTAGATATAGGCCTGAAATAGTTTGTCGGCGAATTTTTTGTTGTTGATAAATATCTAAAGAATTTGCTATTTTGCTAAATTTTGGGGGGTCCAGACCCCACTGACCCCCCCCCCCTTGGCTACGCCACTGGCGGCGGGGAAGTGCACTTCTCTGGCTACGCCCATGGGTTGTGTTAGAAGCAAATCTCTCAAGTATACTACTCTACAATAGTAACTTACTACCAAGGACGGATACAGATACAGGGGGCATGGGGTGCTGCCCCCCCCCCCCCCTCCAAATTTAGTAACTCTGTTGTAAGTTAATTTATTTTTAATATACTACATGGGTAAGTTCATTCTAAGTTCACCCACACCACTACCACCCCCCCCCCCCCCCCCAGATGTGTATACCTTACCTGAGTACTTACTACGTAGCTGTAGGTGGTCGATCGCGTGGTAGTAGTTATAGTATATTATTACTACATTAGTCCTACAGGTAGTCATATCAAATACGATTAGTTTAAGTTAAGATAGTTACTTATATGAGGAGCATGTATACAGTATATTATTTAATAATATATATGATATATATATTATAATATTTATATATAATATTTTAATTATTATTCTTGGATAATAAGGAATCACATTTCATTTTTTATTACATATTTATAGCAGTCAATGCGATGAATCCAGTGGTAGGCCTACCAACATAAAAATTATTTTTTGTGACAAATCGCCTTTTGCATTCATGCTCCTCATATGTGATGGTAGGGTAAGTTCCCACCCCAGTTTCCTGCAGTCTACGCCTATATATACGGTACAGCCTCAGGGAAGGATCCAGCCAATTTGGGGGGGGGGGGGGTAGTTGGGTCAAAATTGGAAAAACATATGTAGGATCGATTAAATCAGATATATTTGTATATAAATTAACTTACGATAGATTTACAAATTTGGGAGCAATATCTCACCCCCCCCCCCCCCCGTATCCGTCCATCTACAGCCCTAACTTGAGTGTTTGCTCTTACGATGACGCATCGACAATCGGCACTTATGAAATTGAAAACCCCGGCACTGGAGTGATAGTAACTGGTGCTGCGGCTTACGACAGGATTACCACACTCTTCTCCGAATACCAATTCAGTTGTCACAGTTTAATCATGGATTACCGTACTCTGCTGCTGCACTTCTGCCTCGCTGAATAAGCAGTCGTAAATCAAGGGATCATACTCGGCGCTGGTCACCACTTAAACGAATTGAACGCAGTCTCTTCAAGATAAATAACTAATTTAGAGGAGCGCACAAGCTCCCCCCCCCCCCCCCCCCCCAGCGATTTACAGCGAAAACTAAGTCTAAGTTATAACTTAGTACATATCATTGGCGGAAAATCTCAAAAAGTCTGGGGGAGGGGCTAAGCCCCTAATAAAAATAGGTAGGCCAGACCTGGGGGGGGGGGGGGGGGTTGGCCGGACCAGCAGCCTGATCGAGGCGATAATAATACCGCGGGGTTAAATAAATACCCTAGGCTTATAACTGTAAACAAACAAATTTTGAATAGCACTTTCCATTATAAAATTATCTTGTTTACATTTTTATTACCAGGGGATTAAATAAATACCGGTATTATAATCACCTCGATCAGGCTGCAGACCCCCCCCCCCCTCCCCCAGGACCCCCATGGTGCATGTACAATAAGACTTAAAAGTAAAAAGAGGGATAAACATCCACCTGCACTATTACTATTATTATTGAATTTTTCTTTCGTTTGTATTTGTATATTGTATACCTAATTACCTATACTTGTGCTGTAACCTATTTATTTGTATTACTGGTTGTAACCTAATTGGGCTTAATTCATCTGCCTCTTAACTTTGAATTTTTCTTTTCTTTTACATTACATCATAAATCGAGTGGTCGACCGCAAAAAATGTGATTGAGAAACCAAAATTCTTGAACTAACTTATAAAACTTCTTAAGTGGCGCCTATCTAGTATACGTACCTTATAGCTTAAATATAAAATTAAATAGCTTCTCTTGAGCAGCATGGTCCCGGGAATGCGTAGATAAGTTTTCTTTTGACATGTTGAAATCTTTATGGGAAATTGGAAGAATTTAACATGTAGAACGATACGTTTTCCACGCTTTTCCCAATCGGTGTCAGAGCCGTGCCGTTCGTGTTCGAATAAAGCCCTACAGGGCCTCAACAACAGATATCTTGCAAAAGGGGGCAAGGTACCATGCACTATACTGTAGAATTTTGAAATATATGAATAATATAATGTATGAATAGGTTGGTTTAGTAATAGAAACAATAAAAAGTCATTATTATTATAATTAGTAGCAAACGTAGCCAGGAATTTTCGGAGGGGTGGTTTTCATGAACAATGATCATTACGAATGTTGATAGACCTACATCCCATTATTATTTTATTTACACAAAACAAAAAAGATTAGAGTTACACCGTCCGTTTTGCCAGGGCCCCCCTGGTTTGAGAGATCTGAAGCGGAAAGCGGAAACTGCTAACAGGGGGGTCCGGGGGTCTACCCGGGGAATTTTTTTCATTAAATAGTAGGGGTCTATGCATTTTGACAGCTGTAAAATATAGAATTTGCATCGAAAGGTGGGGCCCTCCCCAGAGAGAAAATGTTTGGAAAAATAGTATTATTTCCAGTGCCTGCTTTCAGCATTTCTGTTTTAAGCAACCCTGTCAGCCTGGCGGGGGAGTGAGTCAGTTTGTTACCTTAAGGCACCCTAAGAGCAGACTCCTTCACCTCAGGGGAAAGGGGAGTTGACTGACAGGGTGGACCTCCTAATTACAGTGGATTCCGAACCACTTGGGGAACATAGGAATGTCACACAATTAATTCGGAGGTGACCAGGGCTCGAGACGCAGGTAGACTGACTGGTATAGTATATCAGCGCGATGTCAGCATGTCCCACCATGTTCCCCTGCCAACGCTGTGCACACTACCGAGTTTGCCGTACTTTGAAACATGTTTTGCTCTCATGGAACCAATATGGTAAGGCCGTTGGCTGGAAAAATATTGGCGAAATAGGTAGTGGTGTTTTCCTCGTTTTTACATATGGATGGGTAAGAAAAAAAACGCGAAGATTGAAAGTACATCTAGTGAAAGCTAGGTACCAAAAAACTTCCTATGAGTAGGACTAAATTTAAATGCGTAATTTAGGCAAATCAGAGGGATGGCAATTTGATTCCAGGGGCAGTGTACCGGCGCCTCCCCCCCCCCCCCTTCTGTTGTTGCGTCCCTGAAGCCGTTACACTAAAATACGACACCAATAATTAATTTTAATGTAAATTAAAACGTAAAACAACAGCACTTACAGGTGTGGTGAGAGTATCTCATATGCATAATATCACAGCCGTGGATATAATGGTATAACGTTTTTTCTATTAGATCCTGCGGTTCATACCCAGTTAAATTCGATACTCTGAAACGAAGAAAGCAATAATAAAACACAAGCGACCTGTCTGCATAAAACAACAACCCATTATAAAAGAAGCAAAGACAAACACTTTGAAAGACTTGTTGAGTGGAGAGACATTTTTAAAACATGGGGGTGGATCCGGTTTCATTTACCCAGATGGTATTTCGCACGAGTATCCCGCCTCTATACCGAGCACCCGCAGCCCCCCACCTCCACGTCCGCTCTCAACCCTCAAGAGCTTGAAAACTTCCGCCGGAAGAGGAAAACTAGACCCCCCGGACAGAAAAATTCTGGAGGCAAAAAAATCAAGCTGTAAACGTCCTCCTATTCCCGTTGCTAAGAGGACATGCTATACGTAGAAAATGAGCACCCCAAAATTTGTTGTTTTTATTTACTTTTAATTTTTTATTTAATTAACAAAGCAAGTTATTAAAGATTTGGCTCATGGAAGTTGTAGAAGAATATTTCATGCATCATATAATAGGAAATATTAAATTTTTGTACCTTAGTTCTTTCATAAATACCAGACTAGACTAAAATTTCGCGTATTCTGGGATTTTTTTAAAAAACTACAAAACCGAAAAGTAAAAATAGACTACCCGATTATATGAAGCACGAAGTAGTCTTCTATACAACTTAGATGAGCCAAATTTATAATAACATGCTGAGTTAATTAAATAAAAAATGAAAAGTATTTAATTTTCTACGCACCGTAGCATATCCTCTTAAAGTTAATCTCAAATTGTAGGGCCTATCCTGTAGCCTTCAAATGGCTACTCCGACCAGTGGCGTAGCAAGAAATTTTTTTTGGGGGGTTCAGTTTTCATAAAGTTTGCCCGCTTACGATAGGTTTTCGAATGGGGTGGTGTTTCATTTGGCGCTCCCCCCCCCCCTCCCTGGGGATATTGTTTTTTAAAAGATAGGCCTGAAATAGTTTGTCGGCAAAAAAATTTGGATTTTGCAGGCGATAACTTTATTAACAAAACTGGAAATAGGGGACCAGGGTCTCCCCGGCGATTTTTTTTTTTAGATAAATTTCTTAAAAAATTGCTATTTTGCTAAATTTGGGGGGGTCCGGACCACGATGACCCCCCCCCCCCCCCTTAGCTACGCCACGGACTCCGGCTGCTATTTATGAACTTACCTTGCGTCAAGGAATATAAGTCGCATATCGAGACTAGCGCGGAACATAAACATATTGGTGTGGAGTTTTATTTCGGTGATGGCACTGGGGGGCAGGGAGTGGCCAACAGCGACGAGGCCGACGTTTTGGTAGCAAACATCGTAAATCGATGACTCGGCCGGTACACTCTTGACCTTCAGGTATCCAGAACAGTGAATTACCTGTAACAACACAGCAACTTGATACTAAGCAAATACTGGTTGAGGTCAGGGTCGGATAGTGGCGGATTATAGGGGGGGGGGGGGTGGCGGTGGTCACTCCCCCTAAAAGCACCTAACCCTATAAAAAAGCATTTTCTATCACCAAGAGTACACAAATAATTTCACATTAGTTTTAAAAAATAAAAAGAAGGAATTGGCGCGAAAATGTCAATCTCTGTCTATAAGTGTCTATTTGGCACGTTTTTACGTTGCTGGTTGAGGTCAGGGTCGGATAGTGGCGGATTATAGGGGGGGGGGGTGGCGGTGGTCACTCCCCCTAAAAGCACCCAACCCTATAAAAAAAAGCATTTTCTATCACCAAGAGTACACAAATAATTTCACATTAGTTTTAAAAAATAAAAAGAAGGAATTGGCGCGAAAATGTCAATCTCTGTCTACAAGTGTCTATTTGGCACGTTTTTACGTTTGTTTTTTTTGACTAGCTAGTTTGAGTACCTAATAAAAAACCTTCAAATTGCAAAACTTTTTTATTTAATCCGCCACTGGTGGCGGGTCAAAATAAAATCGAATAAACTGATGTAATAGTATCGATTAAATTACAACGTAAACAGTGACCATTTCTTACGACATTTTAAAATGAGTGGCTAAATAATTGAAATTTCTGGGACATGTTGCATAAACAAACTTAATAAAATGCATTGTAAAAATAGTCCGTAACTGCGTTAGAAAATAAAAACTATTTGGTTTTGAGTCAAACCAGCACGCTACCCTGGGGGGCTACATTAATTCATGTGGAATGTCAATAGTCAATAATTGAGAATGAAAAGACACTTCAAAATATTATTGCCTCTTGGAAAACGACATCTTCTTAATTAATGGGATGGCAGAACAAGCTTTTCTATTTCGTAACCTTATTTAGTATTTTAGCACACACAAAAAAAGTGGAGCAAAATGTAAAAAGCAAGCATGACGGGAAGACGTCCGCGAAATCGGAAGAAATTGGAAGAACGGACTAGATCACTAGAAACCGACCTCCGCGAGTTTGGAGTCATTAGATGGTGGAGCGTCGTACAAAACCGAGATGATTGGAGGATTGTTGTTGCTGAGGAGGACATTAAGGGCTGTAGAGCCAGAATAAGAAGAAGTGAGGGTGCAGGGTCTTACGAAAGCAAAATATTTATTTTCCGTGTCAAAGCCTCAAACCGATATTGCCTAATGCAACCCTGATGCAGGGACGGTTTCAGAAAAAGTTTTCGGGGGGGGGGGCGGTGGCCGGAAAAATATCGCGTTTCTTTTACTTGAGTAATAATTGGCTTAAATTAATGTGATTTTACGCATTTAGTTAGCAGTAATATTCAGATTTTACGGGTGATAAATATACTAAGTTAGTAGTGGCAAACAAGGGGGCCCGGGGGTCTCACCCGGTAAAAATTTTTGTAAAACTTGGCTTAAAATAATGGGGCTTTACGTATACTGATAGTAGTAACATTTAGATTTTAAAGCGAAAAATACAATCGCACATAGGGGGGCCCGGGGGTCTCCCCCGGTTAAAATTTTTTGAAAAATTGGCTTGATGTAGTGGGGTTTTGCTCATTTTGATAGCAGTAACGTTCTGGTTTTACATGCGATGAATTAAGCAGAGGCGGTCCCAGACCTCATGAAAGGGGGAGACACTTGTCAGTAGCGTAACGATAGGTTTTCGAATGGGCGGTGTATAATTTGGCACCCCTCCACCCATTTTCATAAAAGTGTATAAAATGGGGAAAGCCGTTCTCATCGACGAACGCAGCTTTTACATTAACGACCTTAGTGTCCTTTGCACATGAGCCAGAGAGTTTGGAGGATATGATGGGGGGCCCGGGGGTCTCCCCCGGAAGAAGATATTTGAAAAATAGGGCTGAAATATTGGGGTTTAACTCATTTTCAGAGCAATATGGTTTCTATATTACAGGGAATTAATAAAATTGTGCACGAGGGGGGCTCGGGAGAAATTTTTGGAAAATAGGGCTAAAATAGTGGGGTTTTACGCATTTTGAGTTAAGTTAACACTTGGATTTTAGAGGCAAAGAATATAACTGCCTTCCAAAGGGGGGGGGGCATTGCCCGCAGTGCCGGTCGCTGCGTCCGCCTCTGGAATTAACTAGGTGGTTGGAAACAAGGGGGCCCGGGGGTCTCCCCCGGTTGAAAAATTGTGGAAAAACAGGCCTGAAATAGTGGGGTTTTGCGGAGATTAGAATTTAGAGGCGATGAATACAATTACACACAATTCGATTAAAATTTATAGTTAATCGTAAAATTACATCACTCAATTTCATGTCTTAGAAAAACAGGGAGATTTTCCAGGACATTTTCCAAAACCGGGAGAATACGGCCTCCCGACAACATTCACCCGGGAGCCGGGAGATTGGGCTGAAAACCAGGAGCCTCCAGGGTAAACCGGCCGTAAAATGTCAGGCTTACCATACATTCACAAAATCTTATATTAAAAACTCGAATCCCTTTCTTATTCCATTCCATTGGCCTCATTCTTCTTATCTTTTTCAGTTTTTCGATAGGTGCTATTTTTCAAACCATAGGCTACTCATAGTGCAAAACAAAACCTGGCGCAACTTTTGCAATCTTTAAACATTCTAAATAATTTATTTTTTATTTTTTAACATGCTGTAGCTGCTTGTAGTGGGGATAAAATATAATGGTACATGACTATGGATGTGCAGTTGTACACCGCCCACAACTAATTGCATACTATTTACTATCTCCCATCTACCTGTAGGTCAAGGGCCCCGAAATATTTTCAATGTACACTGCCTAAGATAGAATGGAGTTTTTTTTAAACATACTGAGGTTACCTCGACGTCAGATGGACCCCCCCCCCAAAAAAAAAAAAATCTGGCTACGGCCTTGTTCGATACTGCGAACACATCATTTGAAATGTCCCTTGTAAGACAAAAATAAACACCTGCACATCGTACCAACACGGTGAGGCGTGAGGGACAAGCGGATATACTCGTAGGTACCTATGGAGGTATCAGGCTATTGTTCGTTTTACAACCTCACAATTGTTTACGAATTTCATTGAAAAAGGCATGGGAACCGGACTGTCTGGTCCATTCCTCACGTACTACGCGTGTATTGTCTGCCATATTGGGGCTACGGAAAAACACCTCTACCAAAGAGAGCCATATAAATTTTGAAACCCCGTGAACAGCCACTGCCTGATGTCGCATACATTAAACGGCTAAAGAAAGTGACTCATTTGTTCCTAGGCACGTCCGCTGTATACCTCGGTCTAAGGTAAATAAGCGTTTTGAATCGAACCAGGTATGCGAAACCTGCCAGGTGGGTATTTCTTAAGAGTCAACTCCAACCTCAAACACCCCGACAGGACTGAGTTAGAAAAAGCATCATGTGACAGAGATTTACAACTTGTTATAAAAGTGACGTTGAGCGTACTAGGATGCGCGAATGTTTTCATTTGTCTCACGCAAAACTATTTCGCACCTTCTTTATTTTGTGAATGGTTCGTTGGTAGAAACAAGGTTTCACGTTTCACACGGCCCGGGTGTTGTTTTGGGCTGTTGTAGTTGAACCCAGATCTTCTCTTCCCATAAAACCCACGGTATTAAAACTCACATGACCATCGACAGGGGGGGGGGGGGACTGATAAACATTTAAACTTGCTTTGCCGAAAAACAATAGTCTACCTAGTTAAAGTCGTCTAACTGAATTTTACAGTTATATTTATATATTTTCAACAACAACAACAAAAATGATAAAGGGGGGCGGTAAAACGGGGTGGAGTATGTACCGTACACATTTAACCTCTGCTGGTCTTCCCTAATTATTTATACTGTAGAACAAAAGGCAAGCGTTGTTTTCTTTCTCTTTCATTCGTTCTAGTTTCGCAGGGGCGCATGCGTGACGGATACAGGAGGGGGGGGGGGGTAGCTGCCCAAATTTAGTAAATCTATTGTTAGTCAATTTATTACGCTCTGATTTAATCGATACTACATACCTGTTTTTTATTTTGACCCATAAATACCCCCCGCCCGAATGGGCAGGATTGATCTCGAATGGGATTCTTGTCGCAGAGGTTTTTTGGTTATCGTCTATGTAACTGAAGAAGTGAAGGCATAAGGCAATAGGCACCCACTCTATGTTTTTATGTAATGTCCAAACAAACATTAGTATATTTGACAAATCAACTCAGAAATTGAAAAAAGAGCCAATCCAAAAATCAAGCTTACGGATATAGCCGGTACCTTACTTGGGCCGTAAAATACATACCCTAGGTTCTATTTATTTAAGGTTAAACAAAGCTATTGGTACCAGAAGTAAACTGCAGTTCCTAGAAAGACAGTGTCTGTATATTATATCCTGGCTTTGAGCCGTCGCGGTACCGTTCATAATAGCCACCTTCCGATAGAGAATTACATAAAACTGTTGACAAATTAGTTTAACTTATCTTTGATAATAAGCATCAGTTTAAGCTCATACCGCTTGTCTTGAATACATGGCATACCGCTCAGTCAAAACAATATTATACTTAGCCAGTTAGCCTATGACTTAAGTACCTATTATTAATATGAAAAAGTAGGTATATGCCGGACAAGACAATGCCGTACCCAGGGGGGGGGGTTAAGTATTTATGCCAAAATGCGCACACAACTTCTTACCTTCATTTTAAAAAATTTCTACCGTACTCCCTTTTGGAGTCATTTCAATAAGACTCTGTGTTAAAATGTGTAAGAACACCATGAGCAAATCTTTTAATGTAATACTATAGTAGTATGTCTAATTTTATTTTTTATTTTAGTTTTAGGACAGGGAAAATTGTTATAGGTCTACCTATAGGGTGGCCTAAAAATTATTCTGCATTGTTTTATTTCAATACGCGTTTCATTCATTAATTCATTCAATTTCGGGCCTATTTTTTCCCCGGGGCTCCTCTGTAGTTCTGTGAATCTTCGTAGTTATCGTCGTAATTCTAAACATTACTCCTATCGATCAAAAGACGCAGATCTCCCTCTATTTCGCGCCTATAGTTTGCAACAAAACAAATTCCCCGGGGAGACTCCCAGGCCCCTTGTTACATGTGAATTTTCGTCAGCTAAAACTAAATTGTATACTGTTATCAAAATGTGCCTATTTTATCCAAAGTTTGCACATTATGAATCTTCTACGATAAAATCTAAGCCTTACTGTTACTCAAAAATCAAAATGCGAAAACCGCACTATTTCTCACCTATTTCCCCCCAAAAAAATCCCCTGGGGAGACCCTCGGCCCCCCTATTTGGGCTATTTGCAAATGTGTCTAAGTAACATATATACTTGGCCGTTAAATGCATATGCTATAAGTTTACTAAATTTCATACGGTATAGTGTTCTATCGACAGAATCGACCCCTCTCAGAATTCCAAGGTATGGCCATGGCAAGGACGCATACAGGAGGGGGGGGTAGGGGGGGTAGCTGCCCCCCCCCAAATTTGGTAAATCTATTGTAAATTAAGTTATTACGCTCTAATTTAGTCGATCCTACATAAGTTTTTCCTATTTTGACCCTCAGCTACCCCTCCCCCCCCAAAAAATGGGCTGGATCCGTCCCTGGGCCATGGGCATATAGATACGGTTCTTACCTTGAAACCTTCTGAAGTGAGACCAGCATTTCTCTTGGCAAGGACACATTTCATTCTCATAAAAAATGCACGTTCAATCTCAAACTCTGCAACAAAAATTCAAAAAATTCAGTACAGGTACAGCCTATATTCAGATTCACACATCACTGGGCACAGTGGAATATGACATAAAACCCAAAATCAAGCAGTGGTGGATCTAGGGCCTATACCCGCGCAGGCGTCCTGAAGGGCGCCAAAATGACGAAAAGGAACATTTAGACTATCAGCTCAATCAATCAATCAATATATTGAAAATTAAGAATACAATACAAAATATACATATTAGAAAATGAACCCTATAGGCCATGTGGCCCGTGATGGGTCTGTCTTAGTTGCTAGGTTAGTATTATAACATGTTAATATTAATTATAGAATAATAATTAAATAATAAAACTAGGTATGCGGTACATTGTACGGCAAATTGGCATTCTCTTCGTTAAGCTATTCTCCCGGATATATTATGTTTATAAACTGCGGATTACTATGCAGAAATTGCTTAATTGTTTTACGGCACTTCTTATCTGGCATTAATGTTTTAAGATCAGTTGGTAGTGCGTTAAAAGCTAAAATCCCTAAATATAAAGCTACCTATAATATTACTTTCAAATTTAAGACCTGTTACAAGTTAAGGTCAGAGCATTTTTGCACCGTGGTCCGTTCCGTTATTCACATTTAAGAAAGAATTTCTTACTCCTCGGAGGTATATAGGTACTCGTATGCCTACAGCCTACATACGGGGTGGGTTATAGCCCCCCCCCCCTTTGGTTCCTTAAAATGCGTAAAACCACACTATTTTTTCAGTCTTATTGTTCACAAATTTTCTCCCGGGGGAGACAATTGCATTAATTTCCTATAACATAGAAACCTTGCTCTGAAAATGCGTAAAACCCCAATATTTCAGCCCTATTCGAAAACCTATCGCTACGCCACTGACGAGTGCCTCCTCCTTTTAAGACCTGCCCTGGGACCAGCCCTGATTATATTGGCAATTTTTTGCAATTCATCTTTTTTATTAGTAACTTATTTAATCTTAGCCCCCTCCTTAGTCTCATTCTAGATCCGCGCCTGCCTACATACTACAGGGTCTTAAATGCCCCCAGCTCCTTAAAAAACTATGTGAACTATATTTTTAAGCTTTGCCTCGCCTAAAAACAGCCTAGATCTAGCACTGAAATCAAGACCACCCCATCCCTATGGCTCACAGTTGCAATCCCCATGTTTTTGTTTTGCGATTAATTGCAGCATTTTGATTAATAGCCAATAGGTACATTATAACCTTTAAAAATTAAAAACTAGGTGCTATATGGTTTTAAAGAAGGTTTCGTTAATAATAATAATAAACTTGTTTATTTGCTTTACTGCTAGTCTCAAGACATGCTTTGGCTGTTCGTATTGATGTCTATCTTCCCTCCCGAATATTTTCAAACATCTCCAGCAGATCACCAATACGGCAATACGGGGCCCACTTGACTTGACATATCCTAATAGATTGCTTCCCAAGTTTATCCTAACTTCATGCAAGTGGTTCGCCTCAAGTATTTCCAAATAACGCGATCACGTCACAATTCTTCGATTTAACAGCTGAGAAAGAGATTGCCTGGACCCTGGAGACGTCGGGACAAAAGAATGAAAAGATGGGCGGAGCGTAAACGCCCATTGGTTTCACCTGCCTGCGGATATAGTTATTAATAGTGCTCACATCTTGGTCCCACAATGCCTAAAATCTAAATCGGCTCAGTATTTTAAAACTTAAAATCATCAAGGAGCAAAAATTAAGGTGGAAGTAGGCTAAATTAAATTTAAATAGCCTGTTGTAGTAAAATATTTTCTGAAATATAATACCTATAAATACTTAAATCAGTAAAATCCAACCATGCATTCTTTCAAACATTTTCTCCGGAGTACATCCCCCCCCCCCCGTCCATTGACGGATACGGGGGGGGGGGGCAGGGGATAGCTATTTAGTAAATCTGTTGTAAGTTAATTTATTACCCTCTGATTTAATCGATACTATACATATGTTTTTCCTATTTTAACCCACAACTACCCCCCACCCCCTAATAATAGGCTGGATCCGTCCCTGCCCCCTCCCCCCATATTGGTTGTCCAGCTCATTAGTGTCTAAGATGTACGTCTTGTACAAGTCTCAACAAACCTTGCGGTTGGAGACGTGTCTGACGTGAGACGTGTTTATTTTATTATTTATTTTTAGCTCGCTGACGTAGGCCTTAGCCCATTGAACAGCGCAAACAAGTACCCTGGGGTACATATTCTATGGTGCTTTCGCACATACGGTTTTATACATATATTAATTGGAACTTTAACTTGGGTTTGGAATAAAAAAACTTTCTTAAGTTTAACTTGGGTTTGGAATAAAAAAACTTTCTTAAGTTTAACTTGGGTTTGGAATAAAAAAACTTTCTTAAGTTTAACTCTTTCTTCCCATGTCCAAGGAAGTGATCTCGCGAAGCGAGCTACTCCTAATAGAGGCACTTCCTTAAAAGAGTCAGGACTATGGAATACGAAGCATTCAAGATGCTTATATCTCAGTCCTGCGAAAGAGGGGCATTCACAAAGTATGTGCTCTGCCGTCTCGTCATGCTGGCTGCACCACCTGCACTTAGTGTCACTCAGCCTATTGAGTCTGTTCATGTGAACTCTGAATGGTCCATGGCCAGTCAGTAGAGCAGCGACCATTCTTGTAGTCCTGCGATCTGTATCTATTTTATGCAGTCCGTAGTCTTCTGCTGGGTTCCTCATGAATAGTTTAGAGTGCCGAGGTGTCGAAAATGCCCAGTGTTGTAAGAACTCTTTCTGCAGTCTTTTCCGAAGTAGGTTTTTAACATATGCTGGGCCTACAGGCAGGACTGGTTCGTTTCCTACAAAGGGTGTCTCTGCGCCTTGCCGGGCTAGTCGGTCCGCTTCTTCGTTGCCTGGGATTCCCCTGTGACCCGGGACCCAAACCAATTCGATTTCAAATTGCTGACTAGTGAGTATTTTCATCTCTTGTCTGCATTCTGCAATCAACCCAGAGTTAACCACGGGGCTTGACAACGCTAAGATGGCAGCTTGACTATCAGAGCAAATGTATACTCTATGCGTACCGTGTTGATAGCTGAGTTCGAGCGCACATCTTATTGCGAACATTTCGGCTTGAAAGACGGACGTATAGGTGCCTAATGGAATGGCCAGCTCTGTTTTAGGGGCTTCACAAAAGACTCCTGCTCCTGCTCTCCCATCAATTAGTGAGCCATCGGTAAAGTAGACTACACTGTCTAACCTTATGAAATCGGGCTTATCAAGGGCCCATTCATCTCGTTGGGGTAATCTAATCTTAAAACAGTCATCCAGACTGATCTTTCTGCCAATGTGATCTTGTGGCATTTCTGTTATGACTTCATTTGGTAGTATAGACGAGTCTCCTTTCCACGATCCATTTAGTTTGAGTCGCCAAAAAGCGACTTCTGCTTGGTTTTTAATGAAGAGATGAAGTGGTGGAATGTTGAGTAGTACCTCTAAGGCTGAAGTGGGCGTGGTTCGAATGGCTCCAGTGGCACCAATGCAGACCAACCTCTGTAGTTTTTGCAACTGTTTTTGTGCAACCCCCAGGGAAGTTCTCGTCCACCAGACAATGCAGCCATATGTAATTATTGGTCTTATAACAGCCTCATACAACCAACGGACAATTCTTGTTTTCAATCCCCATGTGGCGCTAAAAAGCCTTCGGACAATATAGAACGCTGCTGTTGCCTTGCGAATGCAGGATTCCAAGTGAGACTTCCATGTCAGCTCTCGATCTAGTATGATTCCAAGGTACTTAGCGGTTTCGGATACATTCAATTCATGACCTTTAACCGTCAGTCGTTTCTGGTTATGCATCAGTCTCCTACGAGTGAAGAGTATCACTTCTGTTTTTTGAGGGTTAATGTCCAGTCCTTTCCCCTGGCACCAGGCGACGACTCTGTTGATTGCGTCTTGCATTAAGTCAATAATCACATCCAGACAAATACCTATAATTATAATAGCTAGATCATCTGCATATGCTATAGTGTCGTACCTTTCGCTAGCAAGCAGATTCAAGAGTTCATCTACAACGATGCTCCAGAGCAGCGGCGATAATACACCTCCCTGCGGGCAACCTCTCGTGACTGTGATCCAGGCCACTGCATTACCTCTCGAGGCAGACACCATTCGACTGAGTAGTAGATGCCGAATCCACACGGTAACGCTGGTGCTTGTGTTCCGCTTTCGCAAGGCTGACTCAATCGCTTCGAAGCTAACACTGTCAAATGCCCCTTGAATGTCAAGACATGTGACCAGTGCCTTCTCTCTATGACCAATCGCTCTTTCTAACTTATGAACCAGGCTATGTAGGGCTGTTTCGGTAGACTTTCCAGTTCGGTACGCGTGTTGCGCTTCGTTAAGAGGGTATCTTTTGTTGAAGTCATCTCTGATATACCATTCAACTACTCTCTCTAACGTTTTTAAAAGAAAGGAGCTTAATATGATAGGTCTGAAGGCTTTCGGGTCAGAGTAATCAGCACGCCCTGCTTTAGGAATGAAAACAACGCGTACTTTTTGCCACGGAGTTGGGACGTAGCCTAATTTGAGAGAAGAGCGGTAAATGAGGACTAACGCTTCCAATAATACTTCAATCCCACGCTGTAACAATACAGGGTAGATGCCATCGGGGCCGGGTGATTTATATGGTGAGAACTTCATGACTGCGCATTTTACGCTATGAGGAGTCACTATATTATTTATCACTTCAACATCAACTTCGCGAAGTGCGTTGGCTGACGGAGAACCTTTTGTGGCAGAGTCCGGGTCAGGAATAATGGTGCAGCCAGGAAAGTGTGCTTCTAGAAGGGTCTCAAGAGCTTCAACATCTTCTGATGTGTGTTCTCCATTTGGCTTGGTTATTGGGCCACTTATAAGTTGTGGCATTTTCTGAAGGCATTTCTGTAATCGGGTTGCTTCCTCTACGCCTCCAATATCACTACAAAATTTACGAAAAGACTCATTTTTTAATCGATTTATTGTATTTTTGTATTCATTTCTTTCCTTCTTGTACGCCTCAATGTCGTCAGACTTCTTGGTGCGTTTTTGTTTCTTATATAACCTTCTGGTTTCATTTCTCCTTTCCTCTACTTCGTTGTTCCACCATACTGGGACTACTACATCGGTTACTCTACTTAAGGGGCATGCTTCGTCAAAGGCTCCCGAGATTGCAGTGAGAGTACTCGAAACTAGATTTTCTAACTCCCCGATGTCTTCGGGTTCCATCACTGGCAATGCTTGCATGCGAAGTCTCAGTTCGTCCTCAAATATCGTCCAGTTCGTTTTCTTTGGATTCCGTATGCATTTATATTTACGAATAGGCCCATCATTTAGTTGGAAGAGAATATGTTTATGGTCGGCGAGAGACTCTTCTTCTGAGACCTTCCACCCAGTCACACAATTAGATAGCCGTGGAGTGCATAACGTCAGGTCCAGTACTTCCTCCCTTATTGCATTGACGAATGTTGGTTTTCCTATTTTATTCAGGATGTGAAGATCTTGCTGTATGATAAATTCAAGTAATTTCTCACCTCTGTCATTGACGTCTGTGCTTCCCCAAATAGTGTGGTGAGCATTGGCATCACAACAAATAATTAATGGCAGCTGCTTTGAAGAGTAGAAATTAATTAGTCTTATGACTTCTGGAGGAGGGATATCACTGCATTCTCCTGCAGACGTGTCGTAACTCGACGCAAGTACCCATTAGGTTACTTAGTGAGGCGATTGAAGAGGTAAGTCGGATACAAGGCCAGGTTTTTGTTTGGGAGGGTTGTTTTTTACGTATTTTACTAATGAAATTCCATTCTATCCACTGGAAAGCCCTTTTATTTCGGAGGGGGTCTGGACTCTTTGGACCACACCCCTGGGCACGGCATTGATCGGATACATTCATTAAATTGCTTGCACTCGATTAACCTTAAAAAAAATAAAATAAAAAAGGCATTTATTTAACACCACAAGATTTTGCTCCGGGAGAGATAGAAATTCAACAATGTAACTGCAAAGGCTTTCACGGCCGGAGTCAAATGAAGAACCAGTAGAATCCGGGCTGATGGGCCGTGGTCGAATTGAAAGTAAACTTCCAAACGTTCCGACAACATCTGCGGTCGACATCTTATCATGTACCTCGGTGGCTCGGTCACTCGCTAGTTGCTACGGAGCGACCGAGGTACAACCTTCGAAGTCTACGCAGCGCTACTGAAGATGTCGACCAGATGGATGTTGATGAAACCTTTTAGAAGTTTACTTTCAATGCGACCACGGCCCATTAGAAATTCAACACCTACCTTGGGCTTGGTGTGATCCGGGAGGGGGGTGTGCCATATTTAAAACTGTCGTCATTTCTTCGTGATCGGTAGGATGGATGTACTCGTATATGCTGTTACCCGTCAGCTCCACCTAGAATTCAAACGTATTATTTTTTGTTTTTATTTTTTTTACTTTTAGAACATAACTTATATTAGAACATGCTATATAAAATGATGCGTTTTCTTTTTTTTTTTAAATTAAATAAATATTCGCAAGCATTACACTCGCAATTACCCCACGCTCCACCACTAAATTTGTACTATAACTGCACCTCAGTTGTATAGTATAGGGAGGGGCCCAATTTCTCCTTGACCCGGGGGGGCCCACTAATTCTGTCTACGGCACCGTACATAACGTATTTGCCCTACTTTTAGTTCTCCGAAGGCTGAGTCGTGAGACGTGACAGGAAATTTTTTATGACTCATCAAACGGTAAGGTATAACTTGTAATGAGATAGTACGCGAAAAAGTAAGAAATCCGCGAGTGCGCTATGTGGCAGCTGCATATTAAACGTGCCTAATCCAGAGGAAACAAACCCAATTCTGTTCCGGAACCTGACGATAAGGGAACCTGGTTATCTTATGTTGTTGCGGCTCATTACATTTGCCATATTAGGCAAGGCCTGCCACCTAAGTGTTAAACATTCATATTGTTTCCAAGATGATTCATAAAAAAATTCAAACAAACCAGTTTCTCTGAAAATATAAGAGACAACATTTCTAAAGTCAAATCCGTCAGAGAAGGTTTTGAAATTGCAATTTGCAAGTAAGATTTTGGTAGCCAGCTTTCGTCTTAGGCGGGGATTCCAACAACGTCACTAGTGATATTAAATGTAGTTTTGACGTGGTAGCAGACATTTTTAGTGTGTCTTTAATGTCTGCTACCACGTCAAAACTACATTTACTATCACTATTGACGCTGGTGGAATCCCCGCCTATTAATTAATTAATATAGGTATAGTCTACGCAAAAAGAGAAAAGTATGGACATGGAATGTTTTGATCCTGTCCAACACTGTAAAAATATTCCTTGCACAATTTTGGGTTACCTTTTTGCATTGGATGCAAGGCATAACAAAAATTGTGCAAAGAATATTTTTACAGTGTTGCGCAGGATCAAAACATTCCATGTCCATACTTTTCTCATTTTGCGTGGACTATACTGAGATAGATGCTATATGAGTAGTTCCATCGTTGGAGCCGTTTAGTAGAAAAAAAATGTCAGGCGTTTTGTTTTATAGTTTTGGAGGATAAACCCCCAAATTTGAGTTAAAATATTTAAAAAATTGTATCATTTTTGTGAACATACAGTATTGGCTAAAAATCCTGGAACAAACAAGTTTATCGCTTTTCATACAAAAGTAGTTCACGTATCAAACTATAAATTATATTGTATATAGCATCGTAGGAAGTTAGCCTTAACCAATCAATCAACCAAAGTGTTTTTGCCCATCTCTGTTACATCTTATTATAACAGCAATAATAATCCAACATTGAGCACCGTCATCTTGATGCGTCCTAATACAATATATATAAAATAAATAAATAAATATAGGTAGCCTATAGCTTCACAGTTCCTTCATTGTACAATCTTCGTTGTATCAAAAAGTTAATTAGTGCTTTCTTGAAAGCATTAGCCGTAGACTCCTGTTATATGGCTTCTGGTAGAGCGTTACATATGCGAATGCCTACCACAAACTTTCACCAAAAAACTTTGAAATTGAATCAGTGGTTTCAAGAGGATGAGCTGAAGTCGAAAGCGGCTACAAATCAACGGACAGACAGATATTTAGAAAAAGCCCATTTTTGGGTTCCACTAAAATCTCAGAATCAAAATTTTCAATCATCACAAAGTTTTTGTTATGGCTATCATTTTTAGAAATACACGAATATTGTTATTATTATTATTGTTTAGCAGCACTGTATGAGTCTTTTGTCCCAAATAAGCGCTAGCTTGGGGATGCGGGATGGTTTTATTATGTATTGTATTTTTGTAATATATGCTCCTTGTCCAGGGAATACTGAACAAGGAAAAGAAAGAAGAAAGAAGATTATTATTATTATTATTTTCATATGCTTTTCTTATTAGGCGGAGATTCCACCAACGTCAATAGTGATAGTAAATTTAGTTTTGACGTGGTAGCAGACATTAAAGACATTTTTAGCCATACTAAAAATGTCTGCTACCACGTCAAAAAACATTTAATTTACTATCACTATTGACGTTGGTGGAATCCCCGCCTTAGGTAATAACGTATAAATAGGAAAGCAATAACCTCCTCTCCCCTACATAACTCGAATGAGCCCGTTATCAATAATTTTCTTTAAGATGGTTATTGTTTTTATATAAACTTGTGAAAAAACTAGAATTTTGGCGAACAAAATGTTTTCCCGCCAAAAGCTACCTATTGTAAAGTGCATGGTTGGCTCAGATCAACTGTTATTGTTATTACTATTCAGCCCCAATAGGCACCTGCCCCCCCCCCCCCCCAGACAAATAGTACTTCAGCCTTCCGCCGCCTCTGCTCAATTTTATTGTACAAAAAGGTTACCCACCACTGATATAGACCTAATTTAGATTAATCATATAGGTGCTGTACTCAACTATTCATGCAATACTTCCAATACACCCACATCACTATTATCACACGCAGACGGTGGACATAACAAGGTTAAGAAGGATTGGAGTCCTCATGACTGTAGACGCTGAAATAGGTGGGTACAGTACAAGTCGTTAGGGTGCAGCACAAAATAGAACGTTCTCGGCCCATTGAAGTTAATGTGAAATGTCGCTGCCATTAGAGTACAGTACTAGGCGATAAAGACAAGGCTTAAATCTGGACAGCTGCATAGTGCACATCTGCAGAGTTGTGCAGTAGCCTGATAATGGCGAGGAGGTTGGCTACATGACAGCTTTATTTCAACTAATTATTGTATATCTTACGAGCAGATTCTAGCTACCTGGAAGTTCATATGCAGTAAGCTAGACACTGTAGGTACTGATTTGTCATTGTCAGGGCCATTACAGACTCCTGGCATGGGCGGATACAGGGGGGGGGGGCTCAGGGGATAGCTGCCCCCCCCCCCCCAAACAAACTGCGCCTGTGTTCTGTTGTCAGCCATGTCTGTTGGATTGATCATTTGTTTTTCATTTGTGGCTATTTTCTTCTTTTTTATGTTGCAACCCTAAACCTGGATGCCAAAGATAAATGGAATAGATCTATGAGAAGAAAGAAAGAAAATTGTCGTTATTTTCTATAGGGGCGAATTTTGGGCCTTTCGACTTGCTCCTACAATCAACCCATTAGATGGCATAAAACTATAAGCTAAGTAAGGCTGATAATGGTGAAACGGATGGGGGAATGGCAAAGGTTGGCAATGACGAAGACAAAAGACGAAGACGAAGATGGCGCATTTTGACAGCAGTAAAGTTTTGATTTTACAAACCAAGACTTATTGAAAACACTCCAAACAGGGAGGTCCGAGGGTCTCCCCTGGGAAAGTTATTTTAACATGTAGGTGCGACATAGTGAGGGTTGAAAGTAAAAGACTATTACTTTTACAGACGTTCTGAATACTACAAAAAGGAGTTTCCCACGCCGGAAACATTTTGAAATAATAGGCACGGAATCACCGGTTTTTGAACCTCCCTTCCCCTGGTCACAGGGCCAAAACAGTTACAATTTTGTAGCCCCGAAAAGGTGTTAGTAATAGTTTTTAACAATAATACATTAAAAATGTGCCTATAGAATGTAGTAGTTGTATATGACTTTGACTTCAGATGAATGGAGAAAACTATAATCCGAGTTGAATTGAAGTGTAATAATAATAATAATAATCACTTTCACTTCACTTTTTTCCTTGACCGGTAACCCCGAACAAAGTGCATATATTGAGAACAACAATTTGTTATTAATCAGCATTATCACGCTCAATAATAATAATAATAATAATAATAATAATAATAAACAAAACAATAAATTAGGCTATTGTTTTTCAGTTTCTATTTTGTTGCGCAATTATTTTTATTGATTTTTTAAATTTATATTAAATTTAGGGGTCATCCCCCACACCCTTGACTATGATGCCCCCCAGCTGGCCCAGACCAGTGGCGGATTAAACAAAAAGTTTTGAGAGGGGCGGATGGCAATTTGAAGCTTTGTTATTGCATCAACAAAAAAAACTTAAAAACATGGTAAACCGACTATGGTTGACATTTTCGCGCCAATTCCTTTTTATTTTTTAAAATTAATGTGGGAAATTGTTTGTTTACTCTATGTGACAGAAAATGCTTCTTTTTTATAGCTTTGGGTGCTTTGGGGTTAATTAGTCTTACCTGTGAAAGCCCGAGATGAGTAGATGCAGTTTCAGAAATATACATAATTTTGCCGTCGGGTGCGACAACGAAAATAAATCCGTCTAGTGTTTGCAGGAGATGCGAGCCAAGTTCTTTGATACAGCAGTCCCTGCTGTTTGTGTGAGGGGGAGAAGCGCCCCATGCATCCCCCAAACCTGTAAGAATTACAGAAATAAAAGGTATGGTATATAATTATTGTAATATCGGGCTTTGAAAAACAAAATTAATTATGGCAACGGGACCTCAATTGATATATTATTGACACACAGATGTCACTGTCAAAGGAGGGTCTTCTCTTGGTCTCAGGCAAAAATAGTGCATTGAAATACTAATGCAGCATTTCCCCAAATTTCGCAATGAAACTGCGAAAATGCTGACTCAGTCGTTCGTGAAAATATGTATCGTATAATACCAGTGACTCCAATAATACAATATTAAATATTGTATTATTAGAGTCACTGGTAAATTTTATTCGATCGAAGAAATATTCGGAATGTTTATAAATGTTGAAGCACCTATACGATTTGAATCTGAATATAGGTATTACACATTTATTTTATATTATTAAAATTATTATTTGATATTGGATCGAATACTGGAAAAATATTGGTGGAGTGTGTAATAGCGGACAATAATATAATAAATTAGGTCCAGGTCCATTAAGCCTGCTATGGTGATTGGTGTTGACTTATTCTTGGGGATTAAAAATAATCACCTTATTAGGCCCGCTGGATATAGTATTCTGTTCCCTGAATTATCAAAATTAAAAAGAACCGGACCGGTTTACTCGAAACATGCTTTCCAATTTATCAAAATTAGTAGATGGAGGAAATGAGTGATTTCATGCTGGTAAATAATTTTCCTATGGTTAAATTTCCGATATCTCGGGGGGGGGGGGGGGTCCACCTGACGTCACTGGAGGTGAGGTAAATTCTAGATAGGTCAGACCAACACATTACCTCACAGCAATACTGGTAGGGCACGCAATGCGTTTGAGCGTGAATTTTCTATCATTTTTTAAAAAAAAACATTTTTTTGCACAAAACCAAATACTTCTCTGGGAAAGCAACCTGTCCGATTTCGTTACTCGTTACTTAGCACCTAAAACATGCCTGAAGGTAGAAATCATCGATAGAAAGGTTCGGCAGAAAAATAATTTTTTAGTCGTTTTTAATTAATATTGAGTTATTTTTGTTTTTTTACCCCCAGAAGCAAACTATCAAGGGGCAAGCGACCCAACACGTTTTGTTAACATTAATAACGACTACAATATACGTGAATTTAAAAGAAATCGTTGAAGCCGTTTTGGAGAAATAATTTTTTTAGACGTTGTTTTGGAGTTTTTTGGAAATAAAACCCCCCAAAATTGAGTTAGCCCAAAATAAAAAAAATGGTCTCGAGTTATGATTTTTGTGAACCCATTTGCCAAATTTCATCGAAATCGACCGAGTAGTTTGCCCGGAAATCGGTGAACAGACAGACAGACAGACAGAACGACAGACAGACAGACATTTCGTAAAAACCACTTTTTTTGGCTCCTGGGACCTCAAAACGTGTAAATCCGTTGAAATCTCGGAATTGAAAATTTCGACCATCACAAAGCTTTCCTTATACTACGTATAATTGGAAAGCAATAAACAATAAAATATACGGTAGTTATATTGTATTGTACTATGACTGAGGACCCTGGGCTTGTCTTAGGCCAATCTAAATACAACGACCGATCAATACATTTGGTGCGGAATGGCGCCTGAACTGTGGAAATGTTATTGAAATCGGGGGCACAATTTGACAGGTAAACTAGAAATAAACATGCGACACCAACCATTGTCTGACAATCAATGTCAATCTACATCTAGTCTGCATATATAATTGTAAAATTTGAATGTGTCACCTCCTTGAAAAATCTTGGGCGACGTAGCCAAATAGGGCGGCTGCAGATAAAGTGATAAACATCTACTCTAGAAAAACTTCACTGTAGGGGTGGTATATTTTTGTTGAGTGTTGAGAGAGGAATTGTTATTAGTACTAAAATAGTGTGAGTTATAGGCTATGGTATGACCCTACCTGCGCCAGGGACAGATTCAGCCCATTTGGATTGGGGGGGGGGGGGGTAGTTGTGAGTTAAAATAGAACATAGAACAAACATATGTAGCCTTGATTAAATCGGAGCGTAAAATTAACGGGCTGCATACTGCGCTATACGGTATATCTGAGGTGAACTGACACATGTCATATCAGCCTGTCACACACCTTTAACCCATTTTTTATTCGAATGTTATCGTGGTGGTCTATAGAGGAAATCTCGATTCATAATGTTATTTTTGGTTTACTCGGCTTATTTGAAGTGCATTAACAATTAGACGGGTAGTATTACCGTCTACTGACGGCTTGGTATACATAGTTCAGACACATGATGTTCCTGATCCGATGCTGATAAGATATGGAGCACGAGGGTCTCGTTAACAGAGGGGCATTATAGTTATTAATTTTTATAGGTCCCAATGCCAACGACCCCACGGATTTCGGACTTGTATTGTTCCCGTATGAATTTTTGGCCATTGGCTAACTGGTATACGTTCTCGATGTCAACCTACACCGGCTACAAGCGATAATGGACAAGCTGAGACAAGCTTTCCATTGACGCAATGAAACAGGCGAAAGCATGACTTACAAAAGTACAGATACGAGTCGCCTTGCTTGATACAAGTATCGTTAGAAGCCAGGGGTGGCCATAAATATTGCTTTCTCTCATTAGTTGCGAGATGTAAGAAGAATGCTCCGCTGTGCAAAATTATGAAAGCAGCGAGAGTTAAAATTTTCATGTACCTCTTGCTAAGATGGACCCGCTGGCCTAATTTTACCAGCCAAAGCAACAATATACGTTTACAAACTATCAACTACCACCAGAATCAGCATAGAGTTATTGATGTTTTAAATCATTATGAACTATAATCCCTGTGTACTATACCTAACCATGATATGGTGGCACTTGGAACACTCATAAAAATCTCATAAACTCGGTGTTATGCAAGTTTTCGAATAAACAAAGTGTTGCAAGTGCCATCCTATCGTGGTCGGGTAAGTATAACTGTGGCAATATCTTTTCAGAATGGGATGGAGCAAGGTTATAAGTAAGTTCGCTTAGGCGGGGTTTCCATTGACCTCGTTTTTTAACGTGAGCGAGATATTGACGTGGTAGCAGATATTAAAGACAGTCTAAAAATGTCTGCTACCACGTCAATATCTCGCTCACGTTCAAAAACGAGGCAAATGGAAACCCCGCCTTAACATTTGCAATGGTTGAGAACTGGATCCAGCACTGGTTCGTTACATTTTGGCCACCCCTGAATGACAGTGGCGTAGCCAAGGGGGGTCCCCTGGGTCTGGACTGGGGGGTTTAGCAAATTTTTCAGGTATTTATTTTAAAAAATTCCCCCGGGGAGACCCCGGTCCCCCTGTTTCCAGTTTTATTAATAAAGTTCTCGTCTGCAAATTCATTTTTTTTTTTCCGACAAACTATTATAACTACTCGGATATAATAAAGGGAACTTACGCAGTTTCGCCTCGCATAACAAGACCAGTAAGTAACATAAGTACGCCCTTCATTAAACTTGCACATTCCCCCTCCCGCGCTCCCATTAAAAGAGCACCCCGAGATATGAAATAACAATAAAAAACTTTAATGGCTACACAATAGGGAGGGAGTTGGATATGGTGATTAACAGCGGAGAGGATTATTTGATAAATAATAAGAGGTGTGCAGAGTGTGGGGGGAGGGGGGCGCATTAGACCTCGGCACGTATTCGGGGTCAGACTTGATTCAGCAGAAGCACGTTCCTGCCGTGCGTGAGAAATCCTCCATCTACCCCACAATGTCAACAGCATTGTCACCGCATCCTGTCAGCGTCCTTTCCAATAAATTCAATGGCAGTACCACTTTGTAATTTGTATACACATACTAAACTGTCAGAAGCGGCTTAGGGCGGATTCTAGTATATGCTCTCTATAACGTTATTGTTCACTTTATGTACCGTACCAAATTTTATAATAAAAATATAATAAATGCATAATAAATAGTAATAATAATATATAATAAATAATAATTGTAATTTGTATAATTGTAATTTTTAAAGGACTTTTTATGGACCTAGGCCCATAGATTCCCTGTCCAATGCCAACGACCCCATGGATTTCGGAATTCGGACATTATTTGTATTGTTTTCAAATGAATTTTGGCCATTGGCAAACTGGTATACGTTCTCGATGTCAACCTACACCGGCTACAAGCGATAATGGACAAGCTGCTGAGTCTTACTGAGACAAGCTTACCATTGACGCCAATCGTAATGAAACAGCATGACTTAAGGCCAAACCGGAGGGGGTCACGTGACTGGCCTTTAAATGTCTTTGCCGAGGGTTCGTAATATATGTTTTAAACCGCAGTGGTATAGTAAAAATCGATAGAAGGGTATAGTATACGCGTAGACATGCTTACACTATTGACTAAACCAAAAATTACAATTACATTAGGTCTAAAATTTGTGCATGAAGCAATTAAAAACATACCTTTTAGAATATTTTTTTTAGAACAACTTTTGTAATGAAATGCACTTTAGTCAGAAGCTCAACACTTAATTTGACAGTAAAGCGCCAGAAATAGGTAAAACTGCAATTATTTGAAATAATACAAGTCAAATACGGAACAGGCGCACGAGACGCGGGGCTTTGTTTATAAAATGGATATTCAACGATCCCGTGGCTGGAGACCGTTATCAATATGGCTGCTAGTGTAGCCTGTACAAGATAAGCAGGCAATTCGGCGGGGAAATAGCCTGCACAAGCTAACTACTAAACTACAGAATTTTTGACCGGGTCCAGGTATCCGCTTTGCTATGCTGCAATGTGTAAGACTTTTGATATTTTTTGCGTTGGTACTTATCTCTGATAGTTGGCTTATGGTAAACGGGTGCCTCGTAAGGCATATTATGGCTCCCGCCGCTCCAGTTCTATTATATTTCTATATGTATTCAACAGTCAAGGCCACAACCCTCTGGTTTGGCCTTAACCAAGTAGAGATACGAGTCTTACGCAGGACATAGGTAATAATGCACCGTGCACGTACAGTATGAAAGAACATGTTTTCCAAGCCAGAACGTCATTCGCAAAGTCTACGGTTTAAATGCCAACAAAAAATACAGACCGCGATGATTGCGATATATTGGGTCTGGCAGTCCCCTGAGACCAAAATTGGTACTAACCAATATACAATTCTCAGCTCACTGTCGCAGGCTCGCAGGCCGTAATCTCGCATTCTCGGGCACACCCCGACTCCAAGCATATATTCCTTAATTCATAGGTAGTTACTCCTTCCGTTCCGAAATTTGTCATGGACAGACCACAAGACCACAATCCACGCGGGGAAAATAAACTTTCAACGCGGTGGACATTTTTTCAAATTTCGAATTTTTCGGGCTAGCCAAAACCCATTGAAACTACAGGTACACAACCTTGACGTAATGAACCGTTTGTAATTTCCAACGACGCAGAATACAATAATAACATAAATGTTGACCAGCGTTAGCTGGCTAACAGAGTGTGGGAACTATTGTGTAGACGAATAACTTTTTTTAAGTGCACCCTTTACAAGAAATGAAGAAAACTAATTTCCACCATATGGCTTAATGGAAGGTGAATTCCCGCCACTTATTAACTGGAGTCAAATTTATCGACTATTATATTCAGCGATTTTCAGTTTTATTAATTGAAAAATATTTTACTTAAGTTTAGAATAATGTTAATTTTATTAAGAATAATTATTGGAGTTTTAATTGAGTTACATAGCCACTCTGATATGTAAAGTCTGTTTCCTGGTATTATTATTTCCCGTAAAAAGCCTCGTTTTTTTGGTTTATTTTCTTTAAAAACTTGGGTTTCGTGAGGGGTGAATTTTTCTTGGTGGGGGGGGGGGGCGAGTAGAAATATTCACACATTCGCTTATGTATTATATTATGTATATTCGCTTATTATATTCACATATTCACTTCACACATTGTGTGAAGCAAGGGCGACGCCAGGGACGGGCAGGGGGGATAAGGCCCCCCCCCCCCCTAGAGCCTGCTACTGCTCTAGTATTGCATGCTAAGCTATAGTCATTCTTTTACGAAATGACTTTTCAATCGGGCATACCTCCTGCCGCCCCCCCCCCCCTCCTAGCTGTAATCCTGGCGTCGCCCTTGGTGTGAAGGCTTGTAGATAGATAAATTCTTGGGAGTGATTGGCACTCTAATGTATGTACCAAATGAATGAGTAGGGGCTAAATAGCGTGAAAGTTATACACAAAGACAGTAACATTTAAGAAAGGCTCACCGTCCGGAAATACTTGGCGCATCTTGAGGTAGCTGGTCGTTAGCCTGATAATGGACGCTTTGTCCAGCTGTATTGTGATAGCGGCTGGCAGAGGCAGTAGTTTGGCAAGTTCTTGGAACTCTGCATTTTCCTTCTCTCTCCGACTCCTGGCAGCATTTTTGCTCTTCTCTTTCATCACTTAGCCCTTTTAATCAAAACCTGAAACAATAAAGTGAAGAAATTTGTTGGTAGAGTTATAGCCCAGGGTAGATAATTTTTTTTAAGACATTAAATTATAGTAGAATGAAACCCATAAGTGGAAGATAATATGTTGTTGTTGTTGTTTCCAACGCCTGCTTTCAGCATTTCTGCTTTAAGCAACCCTGTCAGCCTGGCGGGGGGAGTGAGTCTGTTTGTTAACTTGAGGCACCCTAGGGGCAGACTCCTTCACCTCGGGGGAAAGGGGAGTTGACTGACAGGGTGGACCTCCTGATTATAGTGGATTCCGAACTACTTGGGAAGCATGGTAAAAACACGAATAAATCGGAGGAGACCAGGACTCGACACGTACGTAGACTGATTGGTAACGTCTCAGCGCGTTATCATGTCCCACCATGTTCACCTGGTAAGTGGAAGATAATATGACAGACATTAAAGGAAAAATAAATTACGGGCGATCTGAGTTCGGGAGGTAGGTAGGGGTGGCTTTTAAGGGTGAAATACGGTACATCTTCATTTCCGGCAAAACTACAAGTCCTATGGAAAAACGTCAAATAGCAAAAAGGTAGGTAATAAGATGTACAACTTTAGAGATTACACTTTTTTCACATAACCTCAAATTTTACGGGAAAAATGTAAAAAACCAAGGTTTTGGTCTTTTATTTTTAACTTCACAAAAAAATATTTTTTACTTGAAATTTTGTGAAAACTTACCTTTTTATGTTCTATGTACACTGTAATTTTTAATTTTTTCCAACTAATTTTGATTATATATGGAAAAAGCACCCTAATTTTCAATCGAAAAATCGTCAAAAAGTCGAGTTAAAAAAAAAAAAAAAAAAAAGTAGGTAGGCTTTTTGTTTGTTGAAATCTCTACTTTCCGATGGTATAAAAACAATATAAACTGTGAAAAAATTTTCTTAAAAAATTCAAAAAACCAAATCGAAAAATGATGTCTTTAGTATTTAAAATATAGTCCGGTCAATTTAGTCATCCGCAAAATTAATTTGCACCTATAATATTGTACTAAAATATCATTCGATTTTATTTTTATTTTTTAGGTTATGTAACGTTTAACATACTATTTAAGATCGAAAATATTACTATTTTTTTATGGAGCTGATTGACAGAGATATAAATATAGGCCCTAGATGAACTAAATTGACCGGACTATATTTTAAATATTAAAGATATCATTTTTCGATTTGGTTTTTTGAATTTTTTAAGAAAATTTTGCACAGTGTATTGTTTTTTATACCATCGGAAAGTAGAGATTTCAACAATCATACAGCCAACCTAATTTTTTTTTTAAAATCGACATATAGTCGTGAGATTTTTCGATTGAAAATGTGCTTTTTCCATATATAATCAAAATTAGTTGGAAAAAATTAATATTTTAAATCAAAAAAATTACAATGTATTTAGAACATAAAAAAGTAAGTTTTCACAAAATTTCACGTAAAAAATTGTTTTTTGTGAAAGCTAAAAATAAAAAACCAAAACATTGGTAGCAGCTGTAGCAGCTTGTAGCAACTTGTAGGCAGCTGTGTCAGCCCCGGAATAAGTCCGGTTTTTACTAAGCTATATATATAATATAGTGGATTCTTCGTCCCTGAAACGTTGCCACTCAACAAGACAACTGACTCAACAACGTACCAACTCCCATCAGACTAGAAGAAAATTTTAACGTATTCCCACAAATTTTGGGTTGTCACCTCAGTATCATGTTCACTGTCACTGAGGTCATTGAAGTGATCGAACATAACAGCGGCAGGATGCACAGTGTTCAAATTGTTCACTTCGACAAGTTCTCGCAAAGCAGGAATTCAAACAAGAAGCACTATGTTCTATGTATCCACAGTCACAAGCTATGCTGCTATGCTACATGATGGCAGGGTACTACTTAAAGCATTACGTCGGTACGTATTATGTTAATTGTTTCAATGAGCTCTATCGAATATAGCTCACAGCTTGATAAGAATTATAAATATTGCCGTAAAATTAGAGGAAAAAATTGATTAAAAAATTCCGTAATATCATTAATATCACATTGAATTCAAGGAAAGAAAGGGTTTCAGGAATTAATTATTGCCTCTCAAACTTCACGCCGCATTATACCAAATTTTATTCTCTTTCCACTCACCATTCACAATGTCATCTGTATTCCCCAAAAAAAGGTTTTGACATTAGCTGAAGATGAATTGTGCTATTTCGAGCGGATCAAGAGAAATTAACCAGGAAATGAAGATATGGCCCGTGGAATTGACCCCAAGTGGCGGCGAAAACACGAATAAAACAAAGCCCCACAGATGTGCAGCCAAACCTTCTACATCCGAGACCCGTGACCGATCTACCGCGGCGTGAAATAGTTTCAAACGTCACCAAGTCTTGACTGTATTTCGAATTTTCTCTGATTGAACAAAGATGAGTGAGAGCTGTTTACTGCTTGGTAGCCGAGACCCCCTGAAAAAGAGTCCGTCTAGCTGGCATTTGGGCAGTTTCGGCGTCTTGCAGATTTCCAAGCACCTGCGGACTGCGAGGTTTATTTGACCCGGTGAGTGTAAGGTCGTATAATAGTGAAACATAGATTACATGGCTACACAGTTAGCCACTATGTTCTTTTGATGCGTCCTTAGTTCCGACAAAATATCACGTCCTGAGATGGCTTCAACTTTCATTTCAGGCTATTTAATTTTAGGCCACGCTGTTTGTAATCAAACAATAGTAGGTACTAGTTACTAATAGTACTAAATTCAAATTATTATTCAAATTTTAAGTTGCATCCAGTTAACGGATACAAGGGGGAGCGGATACTCAAAATTTTCTACTTCGAGATTTCAACAAAATTTCACGATTCGAGGTCCAAGGATTTCAAAAATATTTTCTTCGGGGTGGGGGGAGGGACCCCTGTCTCCAATTACATGTATGAATTCTCGTCAGTGAACACTAAACATTACTAAATTGAAAATGAGTAAAACCCCAATATTTCAAGCCTATTTTTTCAGAATACATTTACCCGGCGGAGACTCCCCCGGGCCGCCATTTGCATTTCGTCTTTTAAACCGAAGCTGCTGTCAAAATGCGTAAAACCCCAGCGGTTTTTTTAAAATCAAAATTTTCCATTGTTTGCAGTTATATGAATCGTCGGTAAAGTCAGAGTCTTACTGTTATCAAAATAGTTATCAATTTTTCTCATCGGTGGTAACACCCGGGCTCCCACCTGTTTGTAGGGTATTACAAGCGTATTAGTCATTTACGATATACTTAGAATTTGAATACACCGCCAATAATTTTAATCGAGTATAGTATAGTACATGGACTAAAACCCCCTCTTAAAATTCCTGGGTACGGCCTTGGGTACGTTCCCCACAGAAATCAGACTATGCCATTGTTCCATTGGCTAATCTAATGATTTAGAATAACCTACTGACAGAAGTTGCAGCCAAAATATACCCTGGCACGGATCCAGCCCAGTTTTTTTTTTTGGGGGGGGGGGGAGGTTGTGGTTGAAATAGTTTAAACTTATGTAGTATCGATTAAGTTATAACGTAATAAATTAACTTGCAACAGACTTAGGTACTAAATTTTGGGGGAGGGGGCAGCTACCTCAGCTACCCCCTTGTATCCGTCAGTATCCATCATTGAATTTGCCCTTGGTACAGATACGTGAGTATCCCTATTGTGAGAACTGAGACTGCGCGTGACTCGCGAAAGCACGCTTAGGTGAGGTTTCCACCGACCTCTCATTGCAAAATGCAAATGACATTGAATTTTTCTTTTTATAGAAATCTATTAAAATGATTGTACTTAACATATCCCATGACCCCATTTTATAATTTTGGTTTGTTTGTTTGTGATTTTACTCTATGATCATTGATCAATTTTAACTATGGCATAGAGTAAAACAAAAATTTCCGTCAATGTCATTTGCATCCTGCAATGAGAGATCGGTGGAATACCCGCCTAAGTCTTGAATGTCTGCTACCACGTCAATGTCTTTGCATTCTGCAATGAGAGGTCGGTGGAAACCCCACCTTACCTAGGAATACAATACAGTAGGTCCTTACTTGATAAATTACATAGTACGAAAATTAGTGGAAGCTAATAGCACGCAATCAAAATACTTACTAACTGGGTATACCTATTGTACCGTTATATCGTGTGATGGCCCTTTTGTACACAATTTTAAACATGAAATTAAATAACTCAAGGCTTTAAAAGCGACAAAGGGTGAATGAAAACCTTTGGTCGTATAATGAAATTACTAGTCAGAAAGCGCGAAGTGTGTGAGGTTCTCAATTGGCAACGCCTGCGGTACCTGCCTATATCTTCCCCTTCAAAATCTCCGTGAAATGGCATGCCCCCGAAGAGGTACGCCGCCAAGCAGTCTACCAACGTTGTTTCATAATGGCCAAAGAGATAGAGCAGGCTGAAACTGCGTCGTTGTTATTGCAATATCGTACTAGTCATATTGTATTGTATTTAACACTACTGTGTAATATATTCTGGGGGAGGCGGCAAAAACCCGTTGGGCAGAGACTCGAGACGACGTCAGTGGGGGCGCTAGAAATTTTAGGGCAGGGGGGGGGGGCATGGGGGCATGACTTCAATCCGAGGGGGGGGGGGCAATGAAAACACAAAAACATTTTTCATTGAGAGTAGATATACCGTTCAATAATTCTACAATTTAACAACATGTAAAATATCTCAAAAGGGGGGGGGGGTCCCGGAGGGGCCGGAAAAAATGTTGGGGAGGGGGGCAGGCCCCCTCGGGGGCCCCGTAGCGCCGCCACTGGACGAATTTCACCAACCAATTCCTTACCGCTCTCTGTTGACCCGAACATATAATTAGATCTGGCAAACATGGCCGTGCCCAGGGGGTGGTCTATGTGGTCCGGACCCCCCCCCCCCGAAATAAATTTTCTTATTAACCTGCTGTATTGTTTGAAGAATTCATCCATTAATTCATTAATAAAGTACGTAAATAATTCTTTTGGAACCCCCCCCCCCCCGAAATCAAAACCCATCAAAATCACCGATTATAACAGTATTTCACCTCACATTTGTTAATTACGTAAATGCAGTGGCAGACGGGCATTTGCACGGGGGACTCGACCAAAAAAAATTGTTTGGGGCTGGACGTCTAAGGGGAAAAAAATCATAGCATATTTCAAAATAAAATGAAAGAACCGGTCCGAGTTTACTCGAACATGCTTTCCAATTAATCAATTAGTAGATAGAGAAAATAAGTAATTTCATGGTAAATTATTTTCCTATGGTTAAATTTCGGATATCTCAGGGGGGAGGGGGGGGGGTGATGTCACTGGAGGTGAGGTAAATTCTAGATAGGTCAGACCAACACATTACCACAAGTTAATAATGGCAGGGCACGCAATGCATTTGAGCGTGAATTTCCTGTAATTAAAAAAAAAAAAAATGCACAAAACAAAATAGTTTTTTGGGAAAGCAACCTGTCCGGTTTCGTTACCCAATTTAACACCTAAAACATGCCTGAAGGTAGTAATAATCGATAGAAAGGTTTCGCAGAAAATTTTTTTTTATTCATTTTTCATTAAAATTTAACTTTAATTTTTTTACCCCCAGAAGCAAACTATCAAGGGGCAAGTGACCCCCGCATTTTATTATAGCAAAGACTACAATATATGTGAATTTAAAAGAAATCGTTGGAGCCGTTTTTGAGAAATAAGTTTTTTAGGCGTTTTTGGGGGGGGGTTTGAGAATAAAAACCCCCCAAATTGAGTTAGCCTAAAATATAAAAAATATGGTGGTATGATTTTTTTGAACCTACATGCTCGGACAGTGTAGCAGCGTCGTGTCATCCCGCCAGAACGCACCCCTCTCAGCCGCATCCGGCAAAAAGGGATAGTATGTCGCCGGCCTGAATAGTGGTATATTTTGTAGAAAGAAAGAAAATTGTCTTTATTTCAACGCTGGGCAAATATGGCGCCTTTCGGTCCACTCTATCAATTAACCCATTTGTTTTGTAGTCCAAGCAATAGAATAAACTAAGGTTGAAGAATGCAATTTTCTTACTATATACTACTTACTAAAAATAACTTCAATGGCCTTTGTAATTATTTAGCCCATGAGAGTTATTTATAGCGGGCAAAGCAAATTTCCATGTGATAGCCCCATCAGCATGTTATAGGCCTGTAGTACTTGTTATACTCTGTCTCCGTTTTCGACTGGCAAGCACATTGTTTAGTTCAATATTGAGTCAGCTCATTCCACCGTATCGAAAGACATAATTATTATTGTACCGCAAGCTCATAAGGACATTGTCCCAGCCACTATTGGTGACTCACCATTTCACTGAAGACAACCATTATAATAATAATAATGTTTAAAATATAAGTGATCGAGGCTCCGGGCGGCAGGTCAATGTGAGCAATGGCGGATCCACAGGGGGGGTAATGACCCCCCCTAAATGAGTAAATTCATATAATATTTAAAAAAAAACTCAAATTTTCTACAAACGAAATTACCTTTTAAGCTTACATACAACTTGTGACCCTACATTTTCCGCTGGATCCGCTCTTGATTGCGAGGCCCTTTTTGTCCTTCGTGAAAAGCATGTGATGCGAAAATAGATTTGCTGGTTGTTTGGTTTAAGTATTTGTAATTTTAAAATATTATACATTGAAATATTTAAAAAATTAATAAATACAGAGATGATAAATTGTAAAATTGATGTTTCCGCGGCTTTTCTTAAGACTAAAGTTTTTTACCTAGGAACCGAAATTAGGGGTTATAGAAAATCTATACATTCTTTACATTTAGCTCACCATAATATCAGATACAATGAAAACTAAAACGGTAGAAATAAAAATAATTTTCCTCGAACTCCCAGCCCATATACAATACCATTAAAAACTGCTTGCCATGAGAAATAAAATATAAAATTGAGCAAAGCCCATAGAGTGGTAGAATGCGTCACTGATTTGGGGGAGAGCGACGACGGGGTGGGGGGGGGGGGTGCGAGCAAACAACAAGAGTGCTAGCTGTGCTGCTGATAAGCAGCACCTTTCCCCCCCCCCTCCCTTTCTGCTGCTGATTCTAGGGGCCCGGGTTCGAAAGGGTAAGGGGAAACCCGCACATGCGCTTTGTCACAACAGTCACCACCCAATCGTCAATTTCGCCAGTCAGCACTACCCCATCAGCAGGCTCAACCAGATAAAGGTTCATCTGGAACCTTTCCACCATTCTGTGGAGATCAGCTAAAAAGTCGCCAATTTTGGAAAGCGCCACAGTAACTTGTTTCACTAAACATTAATTGCTGGAATATACATATATATTTTTATCTTAGGATGTTCACGTTTAGCCTACTTAACGACCTACAAGTACAGTACGATCACTTTTTTTACTGATATTTATTTTATAAATAAGTATTACATTGAAGGACTTGACATAGATCATATTTTAATAAAGCGCGGTTTCCACTGACCTCTAAGTGCAAAATACACATACGGTGACGTGGTAGCAGACATTCAAGACTTAGGCGGGGTTTCCGACGACCTCTCATTACAGAATGCACATGGCATTGACAGAAATTTGAATTTTTCTTTTTATAGAAATCTATTAAAATGATTGTACTTAACATATCCCATGACGCCATTTTATAATTTTGGTTTGTTTGTTTGTGATTTTACTCTATGATCATTGATCAATTTTAACTATGGCAGAGTAAAACAAAAATTTCCGTCAATGTCATTTGCATTCTGGAATGAGAGGTCGGTGGAAACCCCGCCTTTATTAATGATATCTGCTACTACGACACCGTATGTGTATTTTGCACTTAGAAGTCGGTGGAAACCGCGCCTAACATAAGGAGGCATACGGTATAATACATATACAGTATAATACGTATATCACGCGTGCCCAAAATGATACAGAAAAATTTGAAGCGTATTTGCCACTGTAATTCCGTTTATAGTATTTTCCTCAGTCATAACAGGTGGGTGACCCACTGTGAGTGCCTTGTTGCTCCGATATCGAAGAAAGCCCTGTCAATCTGGTTACCACACCACCCTACTGATATTTGGTCGGCGAGCAGGCACAGCAGGACTAACTTGTTAAACGTCTGTGTTAGGTTTATTAGGTACACCCTAGAAAAATTCCAGCCATTACCATTGGCGTAAATTCCCAAAATTTCTGGGGAGGGCTTTAGGACCCCAAGACTTCGATCCCCAGAGAAAAAAATAAATAAATTGGCCCAAATTATGGGGTTTTACGCATAGTATACTCTGGTTAAAGGGGAGCCCGGTCTCCCCCGGAGAAAAAATTGATAAATAGGCCCAAATTAGTGAGATTTTACGAATATCATACCCTGGAGAAAGGGGGGCTCGGGGGTCTCCCCCGGAGAAAAAAATTGATAAATAGCCCCAAATTAGTGAAGTTTTATGAACATTATACCCTGGAAAAAGGGGGGCCCGGAGGTCACCCCCGGAGAAAAAAATTGATGAATAGGCCCAAATTATAGTGGTTTTACCCATTTTGCAAGCAGATCAGTTGAGATTTTACAGACGAATAAACCTACCTCTAAGGGGGGGCCCGGGGGTCTCCCCCGAAGAAAATTTTTTGAAAAAATAGGTCTGAAATATCGGGGTTTTAAGCATTTTGAGTAATATAATTTTGTGAAAGTACTTGGTCAATATGTTGATTTTTTTTCATGATGTCTTTCATGTGAAAAAAAGCATGTACCAAGAATTGATTTCCCTTTCGTTATTGTGGATACTATGCCTACTACGTCTTTGTCACCAGAAATCCTGGGGGGGGGGGGCTTCAGGGGGGATTAGCCCAGGACCCCCCTATTTACGCCAATGGTTGCAAACAGAAACAAAATTGAGGAATAGGCCCAAATTAGTGAGGTTATACGCATTTAATTGCAAGCAGTGCAGTTGAGATATTATAACGACGAATAATCTCGGTGAAAAATTTGGAAAAAATAGCTCTGAAATATTGGGGTTTTAAGCATTTTGAGTAGGTAATATATTTTTTGTGAAAGTACCTACTCGGTCAATATGTTGATTTTTTGCTTTCCAATTTATACGTAGTAGAAGGAAAGCTTTGTGACGGTCGAAATTTTCGATTCCGAGATTTCAACGGATTTACACGTTTTAAGGTCCCAGGAACCCAAAAAAGTGGTTTTTACGAAATGTCTGTCTGTCTGTTCGTCGATTTCCAGGCAAACTACTCGGTCGATTTTGATGAAATTCGGCGTGTAGGTTCCAAAAATCATACCTCGGGACAATATTTTTTTTTTTGGGCTAACTCAATTTGGGGGGGGTTTTATTTTCAAAAAACTCCAAAAAAACGTCTAAAAAAATTATTTCTCAAAAACGGCTCCAACTATTTCTTCTGGGGGTAAAAAAAAATAAAAATAACTTCATTTTAATGAAAAATGACTAAAAAATCATTTTTCTGCGAAACCTTTTTATCGATGATTTCTACCTTCAGGCATGTTTTAGGTGTTAAATTGAGTAACGAAACCGGATAGGTTGCTTTCACAAAAAAATATTTGGTTTTGCACAAAAAAATTATTTTTTGAAAAAATATAATAATAATAAAAATAATAATAAATAAAGATAGAGAATTCGCGCTTAAATGCATTGCGTGCCCTGCCATTATTACTGTGTGGTAATTAATGTGCTTGTCTGACCTATCTAGAATTTACCTCACTTCCAGTGACGTCAGGTGGACAACCCCCCCCCCCTCCCCCCGAGATATCGGAAATTTAACCACTGGAAAATTATTTACCATGAAATTACTCATATTCTCTATCTACTAATGTTGATAAATTTGGAAAGCATGTTCGAGTAAACTCGGACCGGTTCTTTCATTTAAAATAAGCATACTAAGAATTAAATTCCCTTTTATTATTGTGGATACTATGCCTATAGCCTCCATAACGTCTTTGTCACCAGATATCCTAGGGGGGGGGGCTATTTACGCCAATGCAGTATACAAACTTGCCCTTTTAAATGGGTAAAAAGGTGTGAAAATCTGTGAGAACTTACCTACTGCATAAGAACTGGAAGGCGTGTGATTATTTTCTTAAAAATCAGGTCAATACTGTGTGAAAGAATTCTGAAGTCCCTCTCCCCCAACTCAACTCTTTGTCTACCTGTACACAGGTTTTTGTGCGACAACTGTGAGCAATTTTGAATGGAACACACACGTGACATTGTTTTTCAATCTGCAAATGCTTATAGGCTCTTATACTTTCCCACGGGAAGTAATTTGGGATTTCAAGTTAGCCTGAACGCAGGTACGCTAACTTCCGTTTAGAAGTTTGTCGTACTTAAGACACAATAGTTTGAGTCAACAAAGGTCAATATATACCCTTATCTTTATGACAGGTTAATAAATGAATGTGAGACCATCTACTTTCACGTTTCTGAACATAAATATAAAAATATCATCGCACATTTATGCACACCCTCAGGATTTTATAGAGGGGAAAGGGGGCAAAAGTCATGAATTAAATTGTTTCCCACCATTGCTGGTAGAGATGAATAGTATTGCAGTGGCGGACCCAGAGGGGGGGGGGGGCACGAGTGTCATGACCTCCTCAAAAATTTCAACTTAATTCTTTGAAAAACATAAAATATGGAAAGTGTTATTGATATACTTCTTTAAATAATTTCGTTTCGTTCTGTATGTATTAACGAGAATTGTTCGTAAAAACTAAATCAGTTACTTAAATCAAATACCGTATTGTTTTTATTCTCAGTTTATACCTGAGGCGGCATTTTAAGGGATGACCCTCCCCAAAATAAAAAGCTGTGTCCGCCACTGTAGTATTGTAGACTGGCAGTGGACTAGGAACTTTGATAATGAATTGGGCCCAAATATTCAGAATACTGTAAATAGAAAGGGTCATTGAAGCAACATAGGCTACATGATTTTTAACTTGTATCACCAAATTACTCCTAATGTAAATTAAATTTTTTTGCAGTTTTTTAAATTTTTTATAGGGTAAAATCCCATTGGCGCAAATTGCCAAAATACTTGGGGAGGGGGGGGGTCTTAGGACCCCATGTGTCCCATTGTCAAAATCCGGAGGGGAGGGGTGTTGGAGGTTCAGAACCTCAAAAACTTTAAGATATTAATATCCATGATTGCAATGCAGAGTCGAACATAAACATGGACAAAGGAACAGTCCGAAACTCCGAAATTGCCAACATAAAATACTATATGGCACAATAAAATAGTCGAGTATTCGCGCTGAAGTTTTTTTTTTTAAATGATTGCTATTCTTTAAAAATTTAAATGATTAATTATTAAGTTTTTCAAAATATTTCTTCTGTTTCCTCAAAAATCCTGGGGTCTGGGGGGGGGGGGACTTAACACGTACCTGGGGGTGGCCCCTAATTACGCCAATGTAAAACCACCAAAATTCAGAGCACAAAATAAGAAAAAATGTCTCGAGATATGATTTTTGTAAACCAACATGCCAAAAACAAGTTTACCCATAAATCGACGAACAAAAAGATGGACACTTTGTAGGCACCACGTTTTTGGGTTCCTATAGCACCTCAAAACGTGTAAACAAGGCCATACCCAGGGGGGGGAGGGTTAGCGGGGGTTCAAATCCCCCCTCGTCAGATAGATTTCAAAAAAATAACCTCATGCATCGTGGTTAAAATCTAACCCGTTCAAACCCACACAACCGCCCCCCCCCCACTGAAAAAACTCTGGGTACCTCCTTGCATGTAAATCCACTGAAATATCGAAAATCGAATATCGAGTATTTCGACCACCACAGAACTTACCTTATATAGGTATTAATTATTGGAAAGCAAAAACTTCTGTTGCAATTTGTGACATGTTCAACCGTACATACTAGTACATACGCACTCTACTGTGGGATAAGCTAGACTATGAAATGGCAGACGGAGTCCGCAGATTCACCGGGGGACGTTATAGTGTTGCAGAATGCAGACTTGCAGTCGCATTTTATGGTCGGCCCTCGACAGTTAGCATACGTCGATTGCAGATAACGCTGATGATGGCTCTTGGCTGGGCGACTTCTAGTTTTATTTGTACTAGCACCTGCACTCCCGGCATTTTTGCTTTCCAATTTATACGTAGTATAAGGAAAGCTTTGAGATGGTTGAAATTTTCGATTCCGAGATTTCACAATGGATTTACACGTTTTGAGGTCCCAGGAACCAGGCGCGGATCTACGGGGGGGGGGGGGGCTATCCCCATTAGGGTCCTCAAAATGCGTAAACCCCCCGCACTATTTCAGTCCTATTAATATATATAATAAAATTAGAAAAACTTCTAAATTTGGCTGCGCAATTTGGAGCGAGAAAACCTGGTCCCCACATGACGATTTCATATTGAATGAACTGTTTTTAGCTTTGTAAAAATTTACTAATTAATTGTCAGGTAGATGGGTTACAAAATGATGATAGCCGATAGGTGAGGTGAGTCGGTAGATGTTGGGTCCTGTACGCTTACTACTAATGCTAAGGGACAGGACCAGGTGTTGGGGCAATTAATCCTGAGGGTCGCTACTGTTTGAAATTTTAGCGACCCCGATTTCAAAATGATGAACAAGATTAATTGCGCACAGGAGTGGATGGGCCACCCAGCCTTGCCTGCGGGACCCCCACACGTACCCTTCCTACCCTCCCAGTCATTTTTACCTCTTGCTCCCCCAACTCCGCCGTTCAAGTGAGCAGAGCTCCCCAAGGCTCTACAGTCCCCCATTAAATCACTGCTGAACTGCTGTAAATGCAAATTTATTCCCCTGCTGGTGTTGGCAGTTTGGCTTGGCTTAATATTTTATTAATACATTCCTGAACGCTGCTAGCCCGGTTGGGGTTGAGTAGATGTGAAAAGTGAAATAACAGGCAGTGTTTTTCATAAAGTTTTTAAAGTAAATAAAAAGATAGGCCTATTGCCCTGACGGTAAACAGTATTAATGCACTTGCGTGAGACAATATAATAGCTGGTCAACTGCCTCTCATAGTCCTAAGAACCCCAAATGCCACCCCTGAAGTAGTAATGTTGGGTATGTAGAACTCCCGGTCTGGTTCTGGGTTTGCTTTTCTTCAAATGCCTCTTCTATATTGAAGATTGGCGATCATCATGGCAATTTTAGTCATGATGACTATACTAGGGGGACTGCAATCTTATGCCGTTGACTCTTCATTGAGTTCCTCCGTCTTCGGGGCCAGTTTTCCAACCCCTGACAAAAGTCCAGAACCATGACAGGAAGACGACTGGCAGGGCGTCCTTGAAAACGCTGGAAGGATGAGTATGAAACTAACCTTCGCAAGTGGGGCCGGCCGCCATACCAAGTTGAAGCCAGCGGATCAGAGCAGGTTCAAAGCCGCAGATAACATGGTCGTGTGCACAGTGCCGGTAGAGAAACATGGTAGGACTTGTCCTGGTCACTACGAACTACGAACTGTGACTTCACTGTGTTTCCCAAGTGGTTCGAAATCCACTATAATCAGGAGGCCCGCTGTCCTATGGGCCCACACCGTGGCCTGGGACTGTGTCCAACCATACTACTACTAGGCCTAGAACACAGCGCCCGCCAGCATTTAATTTAAAAAATCTAAATTGAGACCTCAATTTCACGATTACTATTCATTAAAATTCTCTTTACAATTAGGTTTTTTTAGAAATAGGTAAATCATCCCATCGGATAAATAAAATGGGCGGTGACACCCTGTAAGCCAACAAGCAGGTTGATGTTTTAATTTCAAAGAATGCGTCCTACATCCAGATTTAGTGAGACGCCAAAATGGTTGGACCGGAGGACCGCATGGTCTCGGACTGGGTGGCATATATTATACGATGTAAAACTTAGCCATAAAAACCTATACCCGTGAAGACCTAATACTGCTATAACGCATTGCCTACACCCAACTTAGCATTATTTAAAACTCACCGACTCACCGCTAAAGGGGGAGTAAATTTTTATCGTAGACGGCTAGACCTCGTGCCTCCTGTGAACCTGTTGGATGGATATACGCAACCATACCATCCGTAATTTATTTTTCTATTTCATTTTACCACTTCCAAAGTTCCAAATGGTGTTGGAGTTCGGCAGGTCTGTTTTACAAGTTAACAATTCAAATAATTTGTTAAATTTATGACACCGGCTTCATAGCCTACAATTTTACCTCATTATTGCTTTCCAATGTATACGTAGTTTAAGGAAAGCTTTGTGATGGTCGAAATTTTCGATTACGAGTTTTCAACGAATTTACACGTTTTGAGGTACCAGGAACTAAAAAAAAATTGTTTTTACGGAATGTCTGTCTGTGCGTTGATTTCCGGGCAAACTACTCGGTCGATTTAGATGAAATTTGGCATGTAGGTTCACAAAAATCATGCCATCATTTTTTATTATTTTGGGTTAACTCAATTTGGGGGGGGGGGGGAGTTTATTCTCAAAAAACTCCAAGACATCGTATAAAAAAATTATTTCTCAAAAACGGCTCCAACGATTCCTCTTAAATTCTTGCCCCTTGATAGTAAAAAAATAAAAATAACTCAATTTTCATGAAAAATGACTAAAAAGGAATTTTTTGGCGGAACCTTTCTATCGATGATTTCTATACCTTCAGGTATGTTTTAGGTGTTCAATAGGGTAACAAAAACGGACAGGTTGCATTCCCAAAAAAATATTTCCTTCTGTGCAAAAAATTTATTTTTGAGAAATTATGGGAAATTCACGCTCCAATACATTACGTACCATGTATCATTGTTACTACCGTTACAATGTATTGGTCTGTTCGTTCCAGAATATGCCATTATGTTTTAAGGGGTTTTAATATATTGAGGTGGACCCCCCCCCCCCCTCGAGGGATCTGAAATTTAACCATAGGGAAATTATTTCCTATGAAATTACACATGTCTAAAACATCATATTATACAGCCCAGAGGGGCAAAACTATTCCATCGTAAAAATATGTGCACAGAGCAAAGACACGAGATTCTCAGCGTTATACCTCAGGTACTTAGGCGGTATACTGTCTGTAGCCTTATGGAGTAAAATTAGCCCTGACCTTAGACTAGATAGGTCGGTCTGGGCATTGGCCATGTGTTTCATAGGCCACAATTATAAGGTCACAAAAAAGACCTTGCTACCGTCATTGTCTTCAGAAACAAATTCAATCATAATCCACAGGCTACAGGCTTATGTGCAGGAAGTTTGCCTGTCTAGTGTCTGTGGTCCCATAAGGCGCCCATTCCATTGACCGGCTAGGGCTATTTCCAAAAACAGTGACGTGGTGGCAGACATTCAAGACTTAGGTTGCGTTTCCACCGATCTCGCATTGCAGAATGCAAATGACATTGACGGAAATTAGAATTTTTCTTTTTTTAGAAATCTATTAAAATGTTTGTACTTAACATATCCCACATTGATATACATGGATTGCTACCACGGCCCCTAACCCACGCTGAACAAATGTCTTCACTTTTGGTCACGTGACAAAAGGGGTATTATGGCAAGAAGTGGTTGACTCCATTGCGTTCAATGCGATTTAGACGTATTTCATTGCCTGTTATTTAATATATTTACCCATTTATTGAGTTTTTCTTTGGTTTGACATAATGGTCATATCTTGCTCTGCTTATAAATGCACTAATAGGTTCAAGATATGTCGAGAAACGGGGGAAAATATTACTTTTCACAAGTAAGTGTTCGCATGGTTTGGTCATTAGTTGAGGCAACATTTATGGGTTTATTTCAGTTTTCTTAATCATTATGTTAACAAATTGCACACTTTCAATTATCCTCAAGGCCGTAGCCAAGGGGGGATCCTTGGGGGGCGGGGGGTGGTCGCCCCCCCCCCCTCGAGAGAAATAGCATTATTCTACTTAGAATGGACTTTTGAAGGAAATTAAGAGAAATTATTACTCAAGTAAGGGAAACGCGATATTTTTTGGGCCAACGCCCCCCCCCCCCCGAAAACATTTTCTGAAACCGTCCCTGCCCCGAAATGAAATGGCTTGACACTAGATAGAATTGGATTTTGAGAGGAAACAGAAAAACCAGTATGTAATACCCAATGAAATTTTAACCCCCCCCCCCCCAAAAAAAAAATCCTGGCTACGGCCTTGATTGTCCTGTATAATTTTAATACTAATTATTATTATTATTATTATTATAATTGTTTCAACCTCAAGGCATTTTTTAGTTAGTCAAGTTTAAAATTATTTTAGGAAGCTGATAATTCCAGCAGCCTAAGTAGGCCTAGTCCTGCAGAACCTAAGTTTTGATAGTGAATAAAAATAGAATAGCGAAACACTATAAGGCAAATTTACAGAGGAAAAAGGTGTTTTTATTTCCCATTTGGGCGAATTTCGTGGCTTTCTTGCAAATCACACGTACTGCAAAATGTCTAGAAATTATTAGGCTTATTGATATTGACATCCCTAAATCAACAGCATTGGCCTACTACGCTGCAATATTTTTTCATCGATGATAGCACACAGAATATTCACATCGTGTAAGCATAATAAGTAGGCTATGAGATTTAAAAATTCGAATGCCGGTGTTGGTGGATCAGGGACGGATCCAGCTCACCATGGGGGGGGGGGTAGCTGTGGGTCAAAATAGGAAAAACCTATGTAGTATCGACTAAATCAGAGCGTTATAAAAATTAACTTATAAAATAGATTTACCGAAGAAATTTTTTTTTTTTGGGGGGGGGGAGCTGGGGGATATCCGCCCCCCTGTCTCCGTCCATGGGGTGGATCCAGGGGGGGGGGGGCACCTGCCTCCCTGCATCCGTCCGTGGGGTGTAGCCAGAGTGACTACTTATTCTTTTTATATTCCGCTTATTCTAGTTGAAGTGTAGTCAAGGACAGATGACGGGGGGAGCTGCCCCCAAAATCTTATAAGCTAGCCTGTTGTAAGTTACCTAACTTATTACGTTATAATGTAAAGGATACTACATATGTTTATTATATTTTGAGCCAACCCATTTACTCCCAATAAAATTTCTCAGCGTATAACTGGCGTTGTAACCGTCAGTGTTTACTGTATATGCAAGTCAAAAATTTACGGAGCGCTTAATATATAAGCATTGAATATACTTATAACACTAGTGTTATATATTCAATGACATACAGTAAGTAAAGATTAATAAAAATTTAAAGTAGCCCCCACCAACAATGGCTAACCTGTTTTGATGTTTTGAACTTGAACTTGAACATCCAGAAAACTTTCCTTCGAGTAAATGTGACTCCCTACTTGGTATTACCGACAATAAACACAATTTTACCCCCTTGAAATTTTTTGCGAAGTTCACTCCAATCCTACCAATAGCATTTGGTAAGTCTCCCTTTTGAAAGTTAGCAAGCAAAAAGTTTTCTGGAATTTGGTAGGAACGGCTCTAATTGTACATGTAACTAAAGCACGTGGACAACCCCCAACCAACTGAGGACTGGCGTCACTACTACTAGGAAAAACTATATGAAGTTGGGGCCAACTAGTCTCGGACGACACCAAATGCGTCATGTGGTGCGACCCAAGATGACAATCATTTGCTTCATTGCACCCTCTGCAACAGTACCTGCACTTTAAACCAGGGAGACGGATCCAGCTCATTTGGGGGGGGGGGGGGGAGGTATTTGTGGGTCAAAATGGGAAAAACATATGCAGGATCGATTAAATCAGCAGAGCGTAATAAATTGGACTTACAAGATTTTACATACAATATTTACTAACTTTTGGGGGCAGATACCCCCATACCCCCCCCCCCCCCGCCCCCCCCCCCCCCCCCCCCCGTATCCGTCCGTGCTTTAGACGATCTTTGGGAGTGTACAGACAATGGCGTCAGGGTGGCAAATCACTGGGCCCAAAAACTTTGAAGAATCTCAACCACGGACACGAAAAAGTAAAAGCAAAGTAACTAAAAGAATACCGATATCCTCCGCATTGACAACACTTGACAGGCGCCTTGTAACAATAATCAATATGCGTTGGAACGTTGGAATCATTTTTACGCTGGACTATCTTCATCTCAATTTATCAATAGGTAAGGGGAGTGTTGAATTGAATGGTGTAGACACAAATAAAGAAATAATAGAGTCGTACTGTGTCATGTGTGAAAAAGGAATAAAGCCTAAATGCACTGCGATGTTATCAATCAGCACAGCGCAATTGGTGAATAAATTTTATATAGGTAAATATTAGGTGGTACACAACTTGCACCTTTTAGACAATGAATGAATATGAAGAGAATATGACGCATATAAAAGGGGCCCGCATGTTCCCATCCCGCACATTGTTCCCCTAATTTTTCCAAGATGTTTAAAGATGCACCGTAGTATGCATACATAGATGAGTGTCAACTGTCAAGGGTCGGAGCAAAATTTTACATTTTACTGCGGGCGTTGGGCTATGACAGTGGTCGACTAAGTGCGGCTCCATGTGGCTTTTCGGCTTTGGTGTGATACAAGTTTACTAAACAAACAGATTTGGTTCCTAATTTTTTTTTTTAATTGTTGAAATGTTCATATTTGGCTCTTCGGCTCAAACGTTTGCCAACCACTGGGCTAACACACTAAAGTACATCTAACAATAACATTTTTTTTTTTAATTTGCTGATCTATTGCACTGTTACTATTTTATTGTAGGCTAAATAGGCTATATAACCTACAAGAGCTTATAAGTGTAAAGCTGTCAAAAATATCAAGGCAAACAGGAAACATTTTTTTGAGGATTTTGATGCATGATACCTGTTTCTAATACAGATTCGCCAAAATTATTTGATTTGTAAAAAAAAAAAAAAAAAAAAACGATTGGTGTGGCAGTCCCGAAGAAGGAGATCAACAACTGTTGCCAATGGATTTAAGCATGGCCGTACCCAGGGGGGCAGTCCATGGGATCATCCGGACCCCCGAAATAAATTTTTGTATGGTTTGAAGAATTTATCCATTAATAAATTGGGTTAAAATTTTTTTGGACCCCCCCCCCCTCCCCCTCGCAATCATCAAAACCTGGGCAAGGCCTTGGATTTAAGTGAAGGCCACAAGTCAAGCCATACATCACAATGTAGAGGAGCATTTCTGCTAATTTAACGGCTATTTGCATGACTGCTCTTCGATCGATATTTCCAGATGAAAATAGTTTTTGTATATAAAAATGGTAAATCGTGTTAAATATGTTATATCGAGAATCCTATTCTCGATCGTAAATAAAAACAATAAACAATTATTTTGCAAGACACTGCAATTTAGCGAACCATGGGGTTCCCTAAGTCCATCGTATAAAGTTGAGATATCGTAATCGCTGCCATTTTCATTTTATTATAGTAGTTTTTATTACTTTATCAGTGAGATGTTAATTTTTAATTATTTTCTTATGTTTTTATATTTATTATTTATTCATAATTTATAAGTATTCATAATTTGTAATTTATAAAAAAAATGCATATGCCTATAAACATTTTTTTTTTAAAGTAGAAAATCTTTATCGTCAAAATTAGTTCACTATTGGAATTTTGCTGCTAGTCCTAATTTATTCAGACATCTCCCGTTGCAATTTTCATATATCATTACTCCTTATTGCGGAAAAATTAAAATAACATTCATTCATACCAAAATCGGTCAGTCTTTATTATTTCTTAAATTTAGGCTACTACGCAAGTTACTAAAGATTTAATATGTTCAATTTGTATAGAGGACATGGTACATACTCGTACATAATTTTATTGAGTTTTTTTAAAATCAATATTACATTGCGACTTGCGTGAAATTTTCGTCCACAGTAATTCAGGAAGTGATTTCAGACCCAAAAATTATAAACAATACATGATATGATGCGTGTAATAGTCTTCCACAACTTGAATTCGTAAAATCTTTAATTGCGTAGTAGAATAAATAAAAAAGGGGAAAATCAGATTTTGGAAGCCTATTTTCTTCGTTCCATATAGCCTACCCTCTTATAATATTAATGACATTAAATGATATATATATATAATAAAATAATAAATAAAAAACATATGGTGTCATATCCTATTCAATGACAATTATAAGTTACAAGGAAAAACAGCTACAAGTCGAAAATAGCGTGCAACGCAGTTTCCCCTCATCTAAGGCTATCTTAACTTAAAGCAGACGTTAACAAAAGCAAACAGAATGCGATCGAGTTATTTTATAGAATAGCTGCACTCGTAGAAGGTCGTAGCCAGGATTTTTTTTCGGGGGGGGGGGGGGTTAAGAAATTTAATTGGATATTACATAGTAGTTTTTATTTTTCCTCTCAAAATCTGATTCTATCTAGTGTCAAGCCATTTCAATTCGGGGGGGGGGGGGGGGGTTTGAACCCCCCATTGGCTAAGGCCTTGCACTCGTATGTATAGGTTAGCTGGCAGAGTAGCCTTTCGGGGCTAAAGCTCGCCAAATATAAAGACGTTTTTCATTTCATTTCGTATGTAGATTAAATCAGTCGAGTAAATAGCCTGCGCTCAAAAATTATCACAATACAAAGCTTTTAGGCTGCGGAATGAGAAACTAATTTTTTTCTCAACAAAATGAGTCGGCCAACATTTGTTTTTAAATTATTTTGAAATCTCTTAATAAACCGAATAGAGAAAATACAAGCCCAGTTATTTGTTTTGTTGGTATAAAATTATTCAGCTTAATTTCATATTTCACACTGTTGAAGTTTGGATTTGTAATAAAAATAATCTTTGGCTATCAGTTTCCAATATGTAGGGCCGCCATTAAAAAAACGTGGTACAGGTACTCACATTCACCTACCAGAGGCAAATTGGGAAATGAAGACATCGAAATATTTAATGGTTATTTATTGTTTTTCTATTTCGCTTTAATCAGTTCAATTAATTCAATTTTATTGTTCCCCCAATATCGAACACCTACATAAATAACATTTATTTCAGAGGTCGCATCGCATACGGTACCGTTGAAATCACAGTGCAAATGTATAGAAATTAAACATTTAAGCATTTAATGCTCAATAGAAAATTAATTTCATGCTGGTTTTAATGTTGATTTAGGCTAGTTACATTTAATTTGCCAATCTCACAATTTCAGTTAATTCCGAGGACGCCACGCTCAGACAAGGGATGGCAGGGCCGCAAGGGTTGTGGCCATTTTTAAAATACACGTATAGGTTTTAGACGTATATATAAACTGTAAAATGAAGGCTATTTGTATTAGAGAATCACTCTTAAAAAAAGTAAAACCAGAGAGTCATCACATTCAATATAACCTGTACATATCTCTAATAATTGATATGAATTATGGTTGCACATGGCAAATACATTATAGGTTTTCACAAAGCCGTATTCAGAATTTTTTCAGGGGTCCAAGTTGGAAAATTTCTTTCTTTTGAACGTTTTCGCTGCAAAATTCAGCCTGTATTTAGAGTTACCTAATTTATTTTTCTTCAAAATTTTGAGGGTCCCTTGGCTGCCTCCTGGATACAGCTTAGGGTTTGCACAAATTATATTCAGACACTCAGTGTAAATTTCAGGAAATCAGACCAGTTGGGAGGGGGGGGGGGGGGAGTTAGCAGTCGATGAGTCGACCCCAATTTCATATCAAGGCTTACCTTTTTTCAGATTCTGTTGAGTAGGCTACACAAAATCAGTGCAAATCTTTCGCGACACAATAAAGAATGGGCGGTGAGCAACGGCAACGAAAACTGACTGCTTGAGAGTGATCAACATAGAGATCTGGGCTACGGTCCTGCAGCCTGCAGCTACTGGCTCCGCCTCCCGCTTCTGATTGGTTGGAGGATCTCCATGAAATATGGCAGCCTATACAAACCGCACCACTGGAACTCGTTCCAGTTCTCGAGCTCTCCAGTCTCCAGACGTCAAGGCCTAAATGGAACTCGGCATTGCATCCAGTTTTGACTATCATCGACTATAAATTTTTGTTTTATTGTATTTAATGCTAGGAATAATAGAAAAATGGGGGTATGTGCATGACCACACGATGCAAGTGAGACTTAACCCATCTATTAATGCCCCCGAAATGAGCTAGGCCTTGCCTAAAACAGAAAAAGAAAAAGGTCCGGAGAGATGATTAATTAATGAACCTGCATGCCGGATTGCATCGAGTCGTTTGCTTAAAAAACAGAACAGCTGTAATAGCGAACTATAAATCGTAAGTAGTTATAGTCAAAGAATCCGACTAAAATTCCGAAAAGTAAGACAGCTAGTGCCACATTTTAATCAGCTTTAGTGACGAGAAAGATCTTTCTTCAGTAACATAGCAGTTCATTAGGACCAAATACATCCTCAGCAGTACTTCAACGTTGGGAAAGCTGGTTTCTACTTTTAGTTATAACAAAAGTTTGTAGACTATATCCACTTGACTTCTGAAAGCTTTCTTTACATATTTCAGTTTTTGTTGATTTTTTTTAGAGTTTAGACTTTGCCACTTCCGTCCGCCCTCGAGGTCTTCACTCCAGGAGGCCGGGAGTAACTAAACTAACTATGGGGATACTGGATTTGTATAAACAGTAGGTCCCCAATGTGTACATATTTCAAAACTGTCATGCGACAATTGGACAGTTGCGATTATATAAAGTAAATATTAAATAAAAATACTAAGAATACACGATGCGATGACGCATAAGTTATATGATTCGTCACTACTCGTTAAACGTGCAAGATGATCAGGCTGCAGCAGTCAGCAATGTAGCACCTGACAATTTAACCTTGGCATAAAGGAAACTTGACCTTCGCAATATCATTACATCATCAACATGGGACGATGTGTCTCATACAAGTCATAATAAGAGAGTTTGTTAAGTTTGTATTTATATTTACCTGACTCTCCCCATTTTCAACCCCATAACCAGGGGTAAGAGCTAAGGATAACTATTACTTGTCCTGTCACCACACCACGAAATTTTAAAATAAAAAAAATTATTTCTTAGCTAAAAGGGTTTCACCTAGCACACAACAGAAATTTTTCCCTTCGCGGCTTCGCAGCTCCAATAAGCTGTTATAATAAAATGTCCCTGGTCCTACCTAACGGGAAACAGAGATCCTTCTGGTCCTCACCCTGATGAATAACTATACACTCAACCAAGGCCGCAAGACCGTGCCCTGGTAGGGACGGATTCAGCCCATTTTTTTTTTTTGGGGGGGGGGGGGGTAGTTGTGGGTCAAAATAGGAAAAACATATGTAGGATCAATTAAATTAGAGCGCAATAACTGAATTTACAATAGTTTTACCAAATTTTGGGGGGGGCAGCTACCCCCCCCCCAGTATCCGTCCTTGGGCCCTGGGGGGTGGATCAAGGGGTCCGGAACCCCTCCGAAATAAACAGGTTTTGTACTGGATAGAATGGACTTTCATTAATGAAATACATAAAAAAAAGTTTTGGACCCCCTCCCAAACAAAAACCTGGGCACGGTCCTGCACTCAACACTATATATATGCTTAAGAATCAATTTATTAATATATTTCATTTACATCAATATTTTGATTATTTTCACATTTTCACATCACAGGGGTAGTGGTAAGGGAACGCCGCGCGCCCCTCCCTGGTGGGTCTACCCGCTACATAAATGCATGTGAAATGCTAAAGAGGAAATATCGCAAGTCAAGCGGGTCAATCCAAAATCTGACTCATGTTTTTATTCATTTACTGAAAAAAGTTATAAAAAAAGGTAATGTGCCTTAATTGGAGATAACTATTTAATACATTGAATTATAAGCGGAGGCGTTAAGTTTTAGAATGATGGCGGGGGCAAAACTAAGTAGACCTTATGACGTCATCGGGCAGGATAAGGAAAAATTGAAAATATAAGAGCAAAATAGTACCTAGGGTTTTACGCATTTTAATAGTAGTAATAAAGTATAGCTGTACATTTTATAAAGCTAATAAAGGAATATTTATATTCATATATTGCTGCAAAGAGGCCAGGGGGTCTCCATGAACCACGTCTTACAATGATCGAGGCTGGGGGGGGGGGGGGTTGGACTTGCCCCCCCCCCTTTACGCCCCTGATTATGAGGATTTTTTTTATTTTTGCGAAGTGATTTTTTGTAAAACTGAAGTTGGAAAAGAAGATAGAAACGCAAAAAATTAAAATCTTGTTCTATGAAATAGTTTACTACAACTTGCAGTTAAGTACCTGCAAGTGTAAAGTATCAGATTTTGGAGTGGCCTTTGCATTTCACAACCGTATTGCCATTATATTTTGTGACCAAATAGTGAATTACCCGAGCATTGAGGAGCGGGATCAGGGCTCTAAAATCCTGGATTCTCCCCATGCTCCCATCCATCCCAAACAAATCCTGAATACGTGTTCAACCATTTTTGATCATACTCCGTATTATATAGCCTGGTATGCCGCCAGATATCAATTAAGTAATATAATATTAATATGAAAAATGTGTCATTGATACAATATAATATTAATATGAAAAATGTGTCATTGATACAATATAATATATGCTGTCATATAACCCTCCTGAAGGCATGAATCGCGCGTGTCAATGAATTAATATTTCGTATTAACTGGCTAACAAATGAAAAATCTTGGGTTTTACATTATGCTATACCATCCACTCTTATGGTACCATCGTTTTCAATATTTTTAGTCGCCTACAAAAAGAATTGGCACACAATACAATCTTGCATGCTGTTTTACGTAACAAGGAACAGCAATCAGCAGTGAGCAGAACAATTAAAACTTCACCTATTTACCCATGGTGATTATACAATTCCAAGTACGTGCGTCAATCCAACAAATCAGAGAAATTGGTTCGCGATACTATACCTATACATCAGGTATTACAATAAATTATTACACTACAGTAATACCCCGCGACTTACCCCGTTTTACGCGACTTCGGAGATACGCGGCATCTGGTATAATAGTATCCAACGAGGACATTTTGCGGGAGAAGAAGAAAAACTTAACTCGTCAGGCATTCAGGTAACATTGTTAGAATAAGTTACATGAATCCTTCGACATCAAAATAACTTCGGTTTAGGTTACTTTATTCATAACAATGTAAATTGTTTTATTATCTTACACTTAATTAAACATTTATCTTGTAAATTATTGTTTTCTCTAAAACTCTGGTCCCGATTAAACATACTTTATATGTACTGTATTACTGTAATTATATGCAAAGTTGAACCCCGACTTCCGCGAATTCGACATAAGTTACACGGCAATCGCTCGGATCCACCTACCGCATAAATCCACGGGAGGTCTGATTTAGATGCAGGATTTTAGAGCCATATAACAATGCTAAAATGGCTAGAGGATTATTTGAGAATTTCCAACAATATTTTAAGTTTCTTTTAACCCAAACAAATTTTTGTTTCCAAACGTTGGCAATATATACTATATTATGTGCGATATTGTATATAAGACGATGACGAGAGGAGAATAGGCCGTGTCCATGGGGTCCGGACCAAAGACGGATACAGGGGGGGGGGGTAGCTGCCCCCCCCCCAAAAATTTGGTAAATCTATTGTAAATTAAGTTATTACGCTCTAATTTAGTCGATCCTACATAAGTTTTTCCTATTTTGACCCTCAGCTACCCCTCCCCCCCCCAAAAAAATGGGCTGGATCCGTCCCTGGTCCGGACCCCCTCCGAAATAAAAGGACCTTACACTGGATAGAATGGACGTTCATTAGTAAAATACTTAAAACAATTTTTGGATCCCCTCCCAAACGAAAACATGGGCACGGCCTTGCCTGGGCCTATCATCAGAAATCTTGACATTAGTTCAGAAATGAGCTGTCTTTTCTTATCATGTCACAACGTCATTGAGTTGTAGCAGGGCAGGGATGGGGCTGACTGGAGAAAAGCACAAAGCAGGGAAACAAAGGCTGTACTAATTACTGTGAAGTGCGTTTGCCGTTCAGGGCCTTGGGCTGGGAACGCGAACTTTAATGACGACACGTGTCGAGCCCCCACAGTTCCAATCCTTCATAACTAAGTCAATTCCGTGTAGGCTATGGCTGGAGAATAAAATCCAGAGGCATTTCCGTCAGTCTCCGGATTGCGGCTTTGCGGGATTTGGCGACAACAATCCCCGGCTCCCGAAACGGGATTAGGTATTCTTATTTAAACTAACGTTCCCGAAACGGAATTAGGTATTCTTAATTAAATAATTAAACTAACTTTCATTGACCTACTAAAAAAAAAAAAAAATGAAAGCATTTCGTTCAGGTGTGTTTGTAGTTTTTTCAGTTTGTTGTGAGGCCAGGACACTCATTTCAAAATAAGAGCCCAAGAGGTGGAAATCCCAAATGGGAGGAGTTTTTTTTTTTTTTTAAGTAATGTAGTTATACTTTGAACAGTGATAACGTGAGAAAGTTTTCTAATACAGGACCGTATATATTATTTAAATTTAAGTTATTAGTATTAAGGGGGCCCAGCACGGGAGAAATCCTTTGGGCCACCTCTACTTCATTATATTCTCACTTTGATTGTACGAGGGTCATTTTTTTTTCAACCTCCGATAGGCTATACATAAAAGACAAGTTCGTATAAAACAATAATTTTATTACCAAAAGATTGATACACTTACGGCTACTTTTTGACATAATCACCAAAGAAAGTTGCTGCCAATGAATTCAACTCCTCATTAGTTTGAAAGCGCTTCCCACCAAGTCGCGTCTTCTGTTCAGGAAAAAAATGAAAGTGAGAGCAAATTTCATCTTCTTCCTGAACTGAAAACGTGGCTTCGTAGGAAGCGCTATCAAACCAATAAGAACGTTAAACCAAGGACTACTGGAATTCATTTTCATTGAATTCAGTTCAAGAAAAAAATGAAAGTGAAAGCGAATTTCATCTTTTTCCAGAACAGAAGACGTGGCTTGGTGGGAAAGCGCTTTTAAACCAACGTCAAGGTCTACTTGAATTCATTGGCGGCAACTTTTTTTCTACAGGGTAGAGGAAAGTTTGTCCACAGATATGACAAATGTCTCAATCCCTTCGGTAATTATGTCGAAAAGTAACCGTAACTGTATCTATCTTTTGGTAATACAATTATTGTTTTATATGAACTTATAGCCTATCGGAGGATGAAAAAAAATGACCCTCTAATATTGAAAAAACGCAATACATGTATTTATTGATTTAATTTTTTTATATAAACTATTGTATTAACTGTATAAAGGAGCAAAATACTAATAAGTTTCAACAAAAATGTGAGATTAATAATTAATATAATAATAATATCAATTTTACCAACAATAAACCGAACCTGAGGGTTTTTAAGGAACTTAACTTGCGGGTCGTATTTTAATAGAAGATACAAGTATTATCATCATGCAAAAGAATATTTTTGTTAACTGTAGATTCTTATTAATTTCTCCCGGATTTTGTCCTCTAGCTATTGCAGTCAGATGGAAATTGAGAAAATAATTGTCGTATATTTGGAAAATTAATAGATTAAGAATAAATATTAATAAAAAACAATAACAATGCAAGCTTCAATTTGCAACAAAGGTCAAGCTTCTTACTGAGGGGAACTGGATGATTTGGGGAACAAGTTTGTGTCTTGGTCCACATCAGGGGTTTCCAAACTTTTTTGTCCGTGGACCACTAGAATATTTTATGATTTTCCGTGGAGCACCATGGTTGCGACAGGAAAATCGTCGAATTCTAGGATTGCACACCTACAATTACATACTAATATGTGATTACATGTTTAGGACTGGAATCGGTTGGATTTTACAGTTCAGTGCCAAGACTTATTGTATTATACTTCAAATTTCCAATATTTATGTTGTTTTATTTTCTTATTTCTTACTTTGGTCCGTGGATATATGTCTGTGGACCACCGGTGGTTCATGGACCACAGTTTGGGAACCCCTGGCTTAGATAGTGCAAGTCAATAGTCAGGGCGCGGCAATAACAGACCTAGAAGGCGTTTTCTCCGTGGATTAGACTACATAGGCGGGTATTCCACCGACCTCTCATTCCAGAATGCAAATGACATTGACGGAAATTTTTGTTTTACTCAATGCCATAGTTAAAATTGATTAATGATCATAGAGTAAAATCACAAACAAACAAACTAAAATTAAAAAATGGCGTCATGGGATATGTTAAGGACAAACATTTTAATAGATTTCTATAAAAAGAAAAATTCAATGTCATTCGTATTCTGCAATGAGAGGTCGGTGGAAACCCCGCCATAGACCCAAGTCATTTAAAGGATTGAATATTAACGCCACATAGATGTATTGCAATTTAAATAACATAATTTATAGATTTTGGTACGAAGGTAAATAAAAAATGCTGCGGGCATGATTCACATTGAAATTTGACGTAACACCAACAGTAGCTACGAGTATATGTATAGGTTGCACGAAGCAGCATTATCACTATCACCGCTGTGATGGTTTAAGTCATTATTAAGCAATATAATGCGCAGAAAAGACCAATTATAACTAGCCTGCAGTACTGTATATATAAACTGTCTCCAAACTCCGTAGACTAGGAAATAATAATAATAATGGCAATGGCATTCAAGGCCGTAGCCAAGGGGGGGGGGGGTTCAACCCTTGAAATGGCTTGATACTAGATAGAATCGGATTTTAAGAGGAAAAATAAAAACCACTAAGTAATATCCAATGACATTTCTGAAACGCCCCCCCCCCCCTGGCTACGGCCTTGATGGCATTTGAGAAATTGAGGGACGTGATTGTTGCAGAAAAACGAGTCAAAATTGTACCATGAAGGAATTTAAAATGCATTCAATTTTCTGTGTAAGATTAATTGCATTTTATTGGACTTTTAGGTCTGTTTGCAATTAAATGATTATTTATTTACTATTTGGAATTCTTATCATAACAGACAACGATACTGTAATGAACAAGTCCAAAATAGCATTAACTTATTTCTTCTTCAGACACGATTTCAGGTAGCCATTCAATTCACTAATAAACAGCGCAGCATAGGCAGTCACACATAACCGTTCAAAAACTGTAGCCTATTATTTACTTCTACAAGACTTTCGTCAAGTGGCTCCTACTATATTTTTCAACAATTCCACGTCAAGCCTATGCTTACACAAATACCGGCCATTTAGAAATAAAACTGGAATTTCGTAGCGGTATAGTTTTCGAAATTTTGCATTTTCTGGAGCCTCGATGTCAACAATCTGCATCTGGTACCGCCTCTCAAAGGCTAAGGAGAGATCTTCCTTGAGTTGATCGCAAAGAGGGCAAGGATCTTTGGTGAAGAGAGTGAATCGAGGAACGTCGTACTTCATAGCATCCCTGAAATCGACCCCCATTATCTATAGGCTCACCATATTTTTCAGATTTCTATTGCAAATTTTTATGGGACATTTTCATTTTTACTTTAGAGGTAATTTTTGCAAGAACGTATTTTAAATAATATGGTAAGTCGAGGAGTTTTCCCTTGACACGATTGCATATTTTAAATTTTGCAGAAACACGTATTTTGCTGTAATATCGTTCTATTCCTGTAAATTTCTAATTATGCAACTATACAAACTTGCAGAAACATCATTAACATAGGCGCTATCCCACCTACGTCAATAGTCAATAGTAAATGTGGTATTGACGTGGTAGCAGACATTTTTAGACTGTCTTTAATGTCTGCTACCACGTCAATGCCACATTTACTATTGACGTAGGTGGAATAAGCGCCATAGGCTAGGCGATACGCTACAGGCTGTAGACTAGGACAATGACGAAGAATCTTATCGGAATGTAAATCACATGTGTGCCCTTGTGGTCCAGTTTTATCATCTATGTTAGGGTAACTCTAGAGACTTAATTCAATTCCCTTCCAATAGAGATAAAGGTTCTCCGCTCAAGTAAGCATTTTTTAAATTCATCTAAAAATTTTATAAATAAAGCTGACAATAAACATTTACTTCAAATATTTCAGAATTCTTCATAGTTCTCTTCTCAAATAACTTTGTGCCCATCGAACCTATAGAGACTACAAGTTTAATTGAATTTTTTTATTTTTTATTCTACTCAATTTTATACTTTTTGGATTGTAAGTTAAAATAATAATAATAATAATGTTAAATTATGTATTGTACTTAACTTTTGACCCCAGCGTGACAAGTCATTTTTGTATTTAGTGCTGGGGATTTATGCTTCGATTGCTATTGATTGTTCAATTATATATATACTTACTTACTTACTTACTTTACTTTGTGGAAGAGAAACATTATAAAATTTAACTTTTAAATGGCTGTCCTTATCGTTGTAACGAAACGATTGCAGTGCTTTATATTAAGTATTTAATTTAATTTAAATAAATTGTGCGACCAGACAGACTAAACTATTTTCATGCAAAGTGCTTTCTTGTCTTGTCTTGCAAGGAATCTAAACTGCTCTCTTTTAAGTTAACTGTCGATTTTTCCCACAATACAACAACTTTCCATTTAAAATAAGGCGAGCCAACAAATCTTCCGCAGTTTTACAAACCATATGGTGTAGTGTACGTCAATACGATATGATCAGAAGAGAAATTCGTTTAATATTTCAACAAACGCTTACGAAGTGCAAGCCTATATTATGTACCATAGCATGCGTATTTTTTGCAGTAAGCATTTTTGTGTTCTATTTCCATCGGGTCACTTATTCCGAATTCCTACACTGGCATAGCAGCAGTAACAACAACAAAAATCCAGTAAGGTAATCGCTAAATTGCGAATAAAGTATATTGCTCTAAAAATTGTAAGCCTAAAAAAAATATATATATAAAAATAAACTTTATGCCATTACAAACAACGTGGTTTCAGAAAAAAATCTAACTAGTTGGAATGTTGAGAAGACTTACAACTTTTGAATCATGAGAGAAGAAGCTCCGCCACCGCCATTGCAAATCGATGCGACGCCATATTCCCCTGCCTTGAGCGAATGAGCTAAGTGAGCGACGATTCTTGCCCCTGACATTCTGCAAACACATATGGCTCATGTTAGGTAATACGGTTAAATTGTAAAAGTAAGGAATCCAACATGAAATAATTGGTCTCTCCAAACAACTTCTGGTTGAATTATGAGGATGTCAGCAGCCTGATCATGGCGATTATAATACCGTTATTTATTTAATCCCCTGGTATTAAAAAGGTAAACAAACAAATTTTGAGTAGCACTTTCCATTATAAAATTATCTTGTTTACATTTTTAATACCAGGGGATTAAATAAATACCGGTACTATAATCGCCATGATCAGGCTGTAGTATTGCCAACATCACCAAATAAAAAAATCTGAAATTTGCTGTTCATTTATTTTAAACAATTGAACAAAGACCATCACGTGACATGGTATAATATTAACCCCAATAATAAAATCGCCATGATCAGGCTGCTGATATAGCTATGCAACCATGCTACTGTACGAATAAAGAGATTGGCATACCACCTACCCACCATTGTTTTTACTTGTCCAATTAAAAAGAAAAAGCGTTCTGTCCTGGAATTCTGTCTGAAAATGTTGCGGAAGTTAGCCTATGTCTTTTATACTGTTTCCTAAGTTACATAAGCTGTCAACCACTACTCATAGAGATTGCGAAAAAGTAATTTGGAAATGTCACGAAATTTCACCGATTTTATGCGAAGCCATCGCCACATTAATCAAAGGCCATCGGCCAACGGCCATACCAGGTTGAATCCATCAAAACAGAGTCTGTTCCAAACTGCAGCAGACTTGATAGTGGGCACAGCGTTGGCAGGGAAATATGGTGGGACTTGATAACGCGCTGAGAATACCTATCAGTTTAAGTGCGTGTCGAGTTCAGGGTTAAGACCAACTCACCGCGGTATGTTGTACTTACCCAATCGGGTGCCCCAAGCTGACAGCACCTCCGTGAGGATTAACTTTGGCAGGATCAAGTCCAAGCTTTTTTATGCACGCAAGTACTACTGCACTGAACGCTTCATTGATCTCCCACTGAGATATACAAGAAGCATCGATTCCCGTTAACTTAAGAAGCTGAAAAAATATATAATTAACTAATTCAGTTATTTCCTTTTCTAAGATGAAAAATATAAATTGTTATGGTATGGGCCTGCACAATAGGGGCATATCAAATAATCGACAGAAATATCCATTATATATTGGTTTGAAACAAGCGCTATATCGTGCACTAGTAAAGTTGTAGTGATTTAATTTTCAGTAGCATACGAGGTAATTGATCTAGCTTTTCGTGTACACCATTCAATGTGATAGTACGTACACAGGTTTCCACATAGGCTACACTGACACCTTTCGTCAGCTCTTTCACATATGACACGATGAAATCCATGTATCGGATCAAAGCATTCTGACTGAAGGAAACCGCCTTGTAAGCATTGATGAAGTTGAGCCTGAGCGACTGAAGAAGGAACAAGAGGAAGTGTTGAAACGTATTCAAAGAGTTTTAGGCTTGGATCCAAGTAATGAAGTTTCTTAAGGATTTCTGTATGATTTGGAAAAACATGTTGCAACTATGGGCCGAACAGTGACGAAGCAGCGCGAGGAGCTCCAAGAAATATCCATTATAAATTAATTTAATATTAGATAGCGCTAACCTTAGGAATACCAATGGCAGGGGCCAAAGGAAAATCGATGGGATCACAAGCAGCGTCAGCGAAGCCAACAATTCGAGCGAGAGGAGCGAGATTATTTCGTGCGGCATAGTCAGCAGAAGACAGAATCAATGCTGATGCCCCATCATTGAGTGTAGACGCGTTGCCAGCAGTCACTGTACCATCTTTCTGAAAGTTATACGATCGTAATTAATGCACGTGAATGCATAGAAAGGATTGAACAACTCGCCGGAGCAGGAGGGAAAACAATGCCCGAGCTCAAGGTGTTAACGTCCGATCGGGGCGAGTTCAGTTGCAGGCACATTACCCCTAATCTCTCCTATTACATACATGCAAATATGGGTGCAGGAAAAATTGGAAAGTGTAATACCTAAAGTCAGATTCAAATCGTATACTTCAACACCAACATTCCAAATATTTTTTCTATCGAATAAATATTTCTATCGAATAAATATTTGGTCGAATATATATTTGAGTGTGTAATCAAAGCCATAAGTCCAGAGAGCTTTTTACCTTATGGCCTTGACAATTTAAATATTTCGTTTTAGCTGATTTACACCATGAAGCAGCAGAATCCGGGATGATAGGCCGTGGTCGATCTGAAAGCGTATTTTCAGACGTTTCGCCAACGTCTTCATACGATGCAACTTTAGAAGCCACTGAAGATGTGGGCCGCAGATTTTGACGAAATATTTGGAAGTACGCATTCAGATCGACCACGGCCTATCATTCCGGATTCGACTGCCTCATGTAACTTCGGTTGTATTGGTTTTCCAAGTGTAGTTCGCATTTTATTTTTATCTTTAACTTTACTTTACTTATTATTCGGTTGTATACAGTTGCCAAACTTTCCGTTCACAAACATAAAGCAAATTTTGACTTGGAAAGATAAAAAATTCATACATACTTGAAAAACTGTTGCTAATTTGGCAAATTTATTAAAATCCACACGTTTATATTCTTCATCCTCAGTCACGACTATGTCAGGCTTACCTGTTAGGCACAATGAGCAGCAGATTATTCAGTACTCAATAAACAAATAAACAAGTCTGAGGTACACTGACAATTCAATCATGTATATTTCCTTTCAGCACAGGCAAAAAGTACTGTTGGTTTTACACGGAACTTTTGAAAAATAGCAATTTTGAAATGATCCAGCATAAACGTGACGCCACTGCCTCTTTCAGTTATTATTAATAGTTATTTTTATTTTTTTACCCCCAGAAGCGAACTATCAAGGGGCAAGCGACCCCCCGCATTTTATTAACATTAAGAACGACTAAAATATGTGAATTTAAAAGAAATCGTTGGAGCCGTTTTTGAGAAATAATTTTTTAGACGTGTTTTGGGAGTTAGCCTAAAATAAAAAAAATAGTACCGAGGCATGATTTTTGTGAACCTACACACCAAATTCCATACATATCGACCGAGTAGTTTGCCCAGAAATCGATAAACAGACAGGGCGACAGACAGACAGACATTTCGTAAAAAAAACACTTTTTTGGGTTCCTAGGACCTCAAAACGTGTAAATCCGTTGAAATCTCGGAATCGAAAATTTCGACCATCACAAAGCTTTCCTTATACTACGTATAAATTGGAAAGCAATAAAAGAAATTGATCTCCGGACACATGGGCTAATTTAATAGCCCTAGTATAGAGAAATAGTAGATTACCTTTCTTCTGTGGCACAGCAACGGGAACTAGTTCTTCCTTAATCGAACCATTCTTATAGGCTTCAGCCGACCGCTTATAACTACTAATAGCAAAAGCGTCTTGATCATCGCGTGTGATTTCCAATTTTTTTGCTGTGTTTTCAGCGCAGTTTCCCATATGAAACTTGTTATAAACATCTGTCAGGCCGTCCAATACAATTGCATCATCTAATTTGACGCCACCGTAAGGAGTTGCTCCGCGGCGCAAGTAATATGGCACATTTGACATTGATTCCATTCCGCCAGCAGCGACAACTGTTTGGGAGCCAGTCTGTATACTTTGAGCAGCCAACATAATTGATTTCGTACCACTAGCACAAACTTTATTAACTGTTGTACAAATTGTTGAAGTAGGCAATCCTGAAACAAAAACCCTAGATTGTAATTTAACTAGCATGCACGCTCTGTATTGCCGTACATTCTGAGCCTATTCAATTCCATGACCAATAGACATGGCAAATTGAGCAGTCAATCGGATTTATTCCCTTCCTAATAAATAAATAGGTACCAAATAGCTTAAATGAGTGTCCAGTCCACAATAACTTATTCCATCTTTTCATGAATACTTATTCGCCTTTATCAGTGACATATTTGCGGGACGGCGAATTCCTTTATATTCCTGAAAACTTTGACTACAACTAACACACGAGGATCAAATTAACTTCACTAATAAAAGGGCAAAGCAAGAATTTCAAAATGTGCATTTTTTGCCTATTAAAAATCAATATAGTTGGTTAGAGCTGAGCTGCAGGCTACTGGCGGGGTCGCAGGTAGCGGATTGCAAAAAGACCACCAGATGGTGGCTAGCTGCGAACATAAGGAATAAACAGTTCCCGACCAAGCAACGGCATAGTCGGAATGTGTGGTAGCAAGTCTGGTGGAGCAGGCTTGCCAACCAAAAGTCACACTAGCCCAAGGATGACTATGTGACGAGGCAAATAGTTGCCGCCTCTAAATAACCAAGCACTACTGGGGCGCTCTTGTCCTGGAGTTGGGAAACTGGAAGGAAATCAATGAAAACTGAAGAGTTAACGGCATAACAATGCAGAAGGCGACGGGAAACAACTAAATTACAATTCCCTAGTACAGTAATCATGACTAAGTACATTCAGTACTCTACATATTTGACATCCTTTTGGTTATCTTTACGGTATATACGTGTTTACAATTGCCATGATGATCGCCAATCTTCGATTAGAAGACGAAAGAATAGGTACTATTAACTCTTTTAAGCCTAGTTGCTACACACCGGCAAATAAAACAGCTTGTCGGGCAGGTGCTTGCCCCGCACCGGCTTGTATAACTTGTCCCATGTATACTTCGGTCACTTCTTCCACCGGCACACAAGCTCTTTCGACCGCAGCTTTTAGTGCGATAGCTCCTAAGCGTGGTGCAGACACTCCAGCTAACGCGCTTTGAAACGATCCAATTGGCGTACGCACAGCAGACAATATGACAACATCGTTAAGCTTACTTGATGTCGCGTACTTTCTGGCTCTTATACTGCAATTAAGCGCCTGTAACAAAAATAATGTTTTGTTGTTTTACTCAGATAATGCCCATTATACGGGTTCAGTACAAAATTGCAGTGTTCTATCGTCGCTTTAAGCTGTCAAAACATGCAACACACACAATGAATGGCACTTAGAGCAACATTAATTAAAATACAGCTGGCTCATAGCCTTATCATTAGTTCACATGCATGTTTTATTGTTATGCAAAACCAGGGCTAGTTCAATAATGTTTCCTACATACTGCGGATATTAGATCTTTAGTTATAGAGCTTAGCAGTCAAAGTAGCCGATGAATCCGATGATACTAGCCGACACTCGCACTTTTTAAGCCTAAAGTCACAGTTTAAGCATTAATAGGATAGCCAAGTAATATATTTGAGCAAATTTTTGCATGGTCTTGCCCTTGCCTACTCTGAAATATAAAAAAAAACAATGAATTTGAATATACAAACCTTTCCGAACGGAGCCATGTTGTTTTATTTTTACATACCTTGCCATGACTTGACTTGACCTTGAACGTTAAAATGTGATTTTGTATTTTACTTATTAAATTATTTTATATTATAAGCCGTTTTCAATTTTTATAAAATAAAATATAATAAATAAAGGTAAAATATTTAGAAATATTTTATTAATGCTTATTTGCACATTTATAATGCACCAACAATAATTTGACTCATTTCATTCAATTAATTTGATCATTATTCATTTCTTCATTCTTCATTTATCAATCATTTACCGAATAAAATGGCTGCCTTGACGCAAGGCAGGGTAATATTAATTTGTAAATTTGTTTTCTAAATTTTTTTCTTGCATTACTAGTTTTGTAAATTTTGTAACATGGAACCCAGTGAAGACATGAATAATGAAGCGTCAAGGCTAAGTACCTTCAATCATTGGCCTAGTAATGCAGTCGTGGAACCAAGTCGAATAGCTGCAGCTGGCTTTTATAGTACTGGACCAGGGTTATCTGTTAAATGCTATTGCTGTGGGTGTGAAATTACTGAATGGGACTACAGTGATCAAGTTATGGCACGGCATCGATTTATAAGTCCGGAATGTGCATTTGTCCGTGATCCGCAAATGGCAGGGAATGTGCCCTTGGTAAGTGTCCTCTAATGTCATATCGGAAAAATAGGGGTTGAAGATAAATCTGAATGATGCCGGACTTGAACCCACAATCTATGTCTTTCCGGAGCATCTTGTTTCCATCTACTGTCTAGTATCATCTAGTATCATCTGTCTTGACTCTTGACCTGTCTGCCTTTCCTCATCCAGGGTTACTACTTACTTTTACTTTTACACCGCCTTTGTCCTCAGGGAGGGTCGGCGGCACGGCAGCGGCGTTTCCAAACAACTCTGTTTAGAGCGTCTTCTTTGTTCAGGGCGAGAGTCCTTATGTCTTCTTCGATTTTTCTGGGGAGCGTCAATTTCGGTCTTCCCCGGGGGCGGGGTCCAGGGAGTGTCATATTCTGTGTACGCTTTAGGAGGGATGTTTCCTCCCTCCTCTGTAGGGTTGATAGTTGTATATGGATACGGTCACATTTTTAACATTGAAATTAACTAATTACCAAGTGTACTTCGCATATGGATGGAGATAAAAGATGCACATGACACAAGACAGGCTAGAACTACTAAATCAAGCATAGCTCAAGAAAACCGTCATGATTCAGAGTAATACTTTAGAAGATAGAAAAGTTTAAAAGCGCCAGCACTATTAGAAGAAACTTAAAAAAAAGATTTTAGCATGATATGAACAACAGAAAGAATGAAGCCTAATCCTCTTAGTGACATCCCTTAATTAACGCCAAGTGCTAACAAAAATGAACAACAACAACAACGTAGCGCTTGTTTTCCACCAAGTAGGCTTGGCAAAAGGGACTAATTGAAACTTGAACATACGTCTAAACACAAAATTGAAAAGACGCAACTGATCCAATTTAAAATTCATTAAATGTAACCGGTTTCGGTAAGATACCATCAGACTAATATAGCAAACAAATGAAAAAAAAACCCCATTATGTACAAACAAAGCGGGGGGGGGGGGGGGGGGGATACATTTATACTAGGTAAGGATATCTAATTAACTTTGCCAACGGCCTTACCAGCTTGAATCCATTAGAGCACAGCATGTTTCAAACTGCGGCAAACTTGGTAGTGTGCACAGCGTTGGCAGAGGAACATGGTGGGACATGATAACGCGCGTACGTGTCGAGTCCTGGTCACCTCCGATTTAATCGTGTGACTTTACCATGTTCCCCAAGTGGTTCGGAATCGACTATAATCAGGAGGTCCACCCTGTCAATCAACTCCCCTTTCCCCGAGGTGAGAGAGTCTGCCCTTAAGGTGCCTCAAGTTAACAAACAGACTCACTCCCCCCGCCACACTGACAGGGTTGCTTAAATCAGAAATGCTGGAAGCAGGCGTTAGAAACAACATATCTAAATAACTGTGGAAGGAGAGAAGGTTGGAAACATGACATTAGTATTGGAAAGCATTCTTGGAACATAATCGCATTGATTAGAATTTCGTTACTCTTCAAAGCCTTGTTAATATCTATATTCTCTAATCTATCGTGAATTATCCCCTTGTTAGAACATTCAATTAATTAAAAATGGTCAAAATTACAAGTGTGACCATAGGCTACCAAAATTGTGAATTACAGCCAATTCAGTAACCACGTTGCCCAAGTTAGAAGCATGCAAAAAACTGTATTCATGCTTAAATTATCTACTCTGTTGCCAAGAGTTCTTTTTAACCAAATATTCAATGAAGAGACGTCACTAATAGTCGATTTTAAAAACTTTGAGCTTTGAGCTATCTCGCGTTAGTGCAACCATACCAATCATAACAGATCTTTTAAAAGTTGTTTTTTCAGTGTGTGTACAGTAATTATTCCGGCAAGTTTCACTGATGTAGACCCATTTTTTTTCAGATACCCGCAGTATATCGTGCTCCGGTGCAACCGAATCGAAGCGTCAGGCAGACATTAGTTGGAAGTTGGGTTTCTAATAATACGCATTACAAAAGTGAGCAGGCAAGGTTGGATTCTTTTGTCGATTGGCCAGTTCCATATATTGTTAGACCAGAAGCTTTAGCTGCAACAGGGTTTTATTTCTTACGCCAAGGGGACAAGGTAAGGTTACACTAAATCTTCTAAAAATAGTAGTTTTGCTACGTTTATTATTATTATTATTAGCAACCGTTGCTAATGCAAAGTCTACGAATTATCAAACTTGTATTGTCATACCATGGGGTATGGTGGCAACCCCGAACGATTGCCGGTGCTGAGGGTACCGGGACAAAAAGAGAATAATATAAATGTAATATAATTTTATAGAATATGTAATATCTAATTTTTCAAAATTAGATTGTACATTTATTTTATTTTATTTCATCTTTAGTGAAAGGAGGGCCCAGCACGGGATATGTCCTTTGGGCTCCCCTTCCAACACTAATATAGTCTTAATGTAAAAAATGCATAAAAATTAATATTATATTAATATTATCATTACTATTTATTATATATCATTATTATATATCGGCGCAGGGGAGTACCGGCCGAAGAAGAAAAAAAAAGATTATTATTATTTTCACGCATGAAATAATACAATTATTTTCGAATATCTTGCAATATGTATATTACCCTAAGTCTGAAGATAACGCATTACGTTTAAGTAAACAAGACACTCTAGTCAGTTTAGTGTATGTTTTGATACTACATGATAAAAATTTCCAGGTACAATGCGCGTTTTGTACTGGCGTCATTAGCCATTGGGAAGCAGGTGACGTTCCAAAAGAAGAACATAAACGCCATTTTCCTGCTTGTCCATTCGTGGTTGGCATCCCTGTAGGCAACATTCCCCGTGTGCACACTTCATTTGACAGTTTGCATGATCTAGTTCGGCTGGAAGATATTGGAGCTCAGGCACATCGAGGGCCACGTCATCCAAAATATTCGACTGTAGACTCGAGGCTGAACACTTTTGTGAACTGGCCCGCTGGCCACTGTCAGCGACCCACAGATCTGGCTCAGGCCGGCCTTTTTCATGTGATATCTGGCTCATCAGGTTAGTAATATAATTTTTTAAGGTGGCGTTTCCACTGACCTCGTTTTTGACCGTGAACGTGATATTGACGTGGTAGCAGACATTAAAGACAGTCTAAAAATGTCTGCTACCACTTCAATGTCACGCTCACGGTCAAAAACGAGGTCGGTGGAAACGCCGCCTTAGTGAAACCTATGATGGGAGGGCTTTGAAATTGTGATACGCAACCTTTTCGTACAAAAGAAAAAAAACATTAAGTTTTTCGGAAAACCACTTAGTAGGGGTCTTCACAGTGTTCGTGTTATCGAGTTAGATGTGCTATCCAAGTTAACATACAACCGTGAGTGGACCTCGGAAGTGAGTTATTTTGCTTTATCGAAATTACTTAACAAGGTACACAACGTGGTAGTCGTCAGACGTTCGTGGCACGGGCTTAAAGAAAGTGGCAAAACTCCATTCTAGTGCCACATTTGTTTATATTTTTTGTTCATTTTGGTTATTATAATTTTAAGTATTTACGATAATTGCTTGTGATAATAGATTATGCAAATAAATTTAAATACTACAAAATTTTAAACGCGTGTTTCAAATCAATAAAAAAAAACAAAGATGGCGGCAGTCAAACCTGAGCTATCGATCGCAGCCCAAGCTAAATAGCACGATAACCAACTTGGAAGTGCGTTTAGGATAGCATGCTGGTTAGCTTGGTTATCGGTGTGTTAACTTAAAATTATAACTATATATTAACTTAAATTTAAAACTTAACTAGGTATAACACGAATACTGCGAAGACCCCTAGTGTTGCAGTTGTCCGCTAGGTATCTCGCTTGCCTCGGAGAAGAGTGAGACATGCGCTCTTTTAACTTTCTTTCTCGTTGTCTGTGGTTGCTATTCAAGAGTGATTGATGAATAACTAAATGTTTCCCTTTAATACAATAAATGTTTCACTTCAATCATGTGTCTTTCCGAGAAGCACTGTTTTTTATAATGCGTAATGATGTATGTGTTTGTAGAAGTAAATAGTAAGGTAGTATTTTGAATTATTATAGCCCTGTAGGCTGTGCCAACGTTTCAGAATTAATCAATTTTAGTACAAAATTAATGTGGAGCCCTGATTACAGGCTCGAAAATAGCTCATGAGCACATAAGTCGTTGTACCCACGTAAATGCTATTAATACAATACAATTAGGCTCATGAACGAACGATAAATCCCAAAGGCCGTTTTTTTTTTTTTAATTGCCAAGTTAGCCTTTATAATTGTCTTTATTATGATTTTAATTCAGTTTCCACGTTACCACGTGGATTTTTAAGATCCGCGCGATACAGAAAAGTAAGGCACTATATACCCGAGTATTGTCATCCGCCATGTTGTATCCCATATTTCCTATATGGTTAGTATTGTAAGAAAAGTAAAAGATTGAAAAAAAACTAATACACGTTTTAATATTTTTTTTATTAAACACTTCCCTAATTGGTAGCACGTTTTTTAAATAATAATAAATAAACAACGATAAATTTCTAAAGATAAATAGGTGCTTGGCTTATGCACCAGACTTAAATTGGATACAATATGGTGGAGGACAATACCTGTCTAATATAGAGCCCTACAGAAAAGTAAATAATTTTGATAATAATATAACTTTGTTTATGTTCTGTCATTTCAATTAAATATTTCTAGGGAGGAAACATTGATCTCTTGCATTTCTTTATTAAATAAAGAAATTTTCTAGATAGCATTAGGTTAAATTGAATTTTTGCCCGACCATTTTTTTTTCATCCATAATCCAGAAGAATATTATAGTATCCTTATATACTATATCGTCACCCTTACGACTAAGTCAGAAGGGCGTAACCAACATTTTTGGAAAAATTGAGTTATGATCAGATTTAGTGAACTTATCGTAAGTTCTACCTTTGCATGTGCCGAAAAAAAATCATACGTGAAAAATAAGGTGGATATTTTCGATTAGGAGGGGCTGACTGATTTTTATCAGCAAAACCATCTTCAAACGCAATTATGTCGAAATTTTCGTTTGATGGTACGCCCTTCTGATTTTAGGATGACGATATAGTACACATCTCCATAAATAATATACTATACTTAACATTTGGCAAAAAATATGTATATAATATGCAATATTTGGGGATGCTATAACCTTGTGGTTGTACGGTAGATGTACAAGAAGCTATGAAGGTGTGTGTTTTCCTCGCTCAAGTGTATTTGTAGTCCTTGAGGTAGATGCGCTATGTTGTGTTTTAGAACCAGGGCAAGACCAAGTGAGGTGTTTTCATTGTGATGGTGGTCTTCGAAATTGGGAACCCGAAGATGTACCTTGGAGAGAGCATGCCCGATGGTTTCCGAAGTGTCCATTTCTGGTTCTCGTAAAAGGGAAGAGTTTCATTGAAGAGGTGCAGAAACAATATCACGGTGAAGAAGGCGATGTTAGTGGCACAACCGCTCCACAAGCAGGGCCTTCCAATTCAAGCAGTGACGAGGCTCCGTCAGCGAGGCGTTCTTCGTAAGTAATAATTTATGCTTTAAATTATTGATAAGTGACAATATTCAAATTGGCAGTAACAAATAGCACAAGCCAAAAGCAGTCAAAATCCCTATTAGTTTACAACGAAAAAATAGAAGTGCGGGGGCAATGCCCTACGGCGTCTCAATTTCGCCATCACCATTACGTCATTCATAATTATATTTCTCAATAAAAAAAAAAGGTTTATTTTAATTCTCCCACAAATTAAAAATAAAACTTGATAATTGTATTTCTATTTAATTTAAAGGAATCTCTCAACATCTTTACCCACTCTAAGTCGAGGTGATGAGGCAGCACAACTGAATGAACCTTGTAGCTTCCCCGAATATTTGGAGGAAGAAAACAGGCGGTTACGAGATGCTCGTCAGTGCAAAATATGTATGGATGATGAAATAGGGACGGTACTACTGCCTTGTGGCCATTTGGTTGCGTGCGTGAGGTGCGCCCCAAGTCTGCTTGATTGTCCTCTCTGTCGTGTTACGATCAAGGCTACTGTTCGCACTTATCTTACTTAGATTGATGACTGCATCCAGTGTCTTCCAGCAGCTCAGTCATGGTGATTCGGGATTATTATTTATTCAATTGTTTTACACAAAATGAGCGGGATATTTAAACTGATTAATATTTTTGGTGAGTTTTTAATATTTTCCACCTTGGATGCAGATACATTAATTATTGATTAATTCTACCTGTACATTTTAATGTTTATTAGTATTGCCATCAATTATTAAACATTCTCTTGTATTCTAATATATATAATATATATAACACCGTCACTTTACACCTTACTACTGTGGTATTAAAAAATTAACCCGGTATTATAATAATTCCAAATCGCCATGATCGGGCTGCAGCAGGGTAAATGACAAGTGACATAAATTTGACCGCCGGAAAAATTTGTCACTGTAGCAAATGAGTAGTTTTGGAAAACCAGAGTCAATTTCAAAAGATTTCTGAGACTGACGTGGAGCCAACCGCATGACTTTGTACGATTTTCCCCGACACGCCCAGAACACACCTCACCGTTAAAAATCATCGGAAGTGTGTTCAGAGATTGATTGTTTTTTTTTGGCACGAACTAATCACCCATTTGTTCCTATGACAAATTTCTTATATGTCACCGGCACTCGAATCAGTCGTGTCTTAGCTATACTATAATAAAATAATATAAAGTTTTACCCCCCGAACTGAACTACCAGAGGACGACCCAATGGGTTTTACTTTTATTAATAATGACTGTAACATAGGCGAGACCTATGTGAGTAAAAGATAAAAATAAAATGCGAACTACAGTAGGAAAACCAATCAATTAGTTTTATGGCAAATCGCTGAACATAACATTTCTGTCCCTCCTTTTTATATAATTCAAAAGCTAAAACGTGTAACCTCATTGAATTCAGGGAATCGAAAATTTCTGAACATTCACAAAGGAGTGAGTAAACGTTTCAAAGGTCAAATACTACAATGTATAGTAGATCTGCTATTTCGAAATTCATTGAAAATACACTCGATGGTTTCTCCGAATTTTCCAAATGCAAACTTGTCAAATTGCACATCAAATGAAAGCTCATTTTGAGGCTTTTAATTTGGTATGCCACTTATCAGTCTTAACCAAAAAGTACATGTGCAATCAGCACAAGCGTCCTAACCTGCGACTTGTGCTAGACCTATTAAACCTATTAAATTAGGACTTTTTTCATGATGTTTTTGTGAATCTGGCTTGACAGGTACGCGTGTCAGGTATTATCGGATTTTTTACGTTTTACAAATATGGCATGTTGCCCATTAACTGAAGGCTCTTGTAATAGTCTGTAATTTGACATAATAATTATTACTATGAGTCAGCCTAAAGGTTCACGATTAATTACTTTTGGAAACAACGGATACGCTTGAGCATATCAATCCCGAACCTTCAGGTCCAGACTAATAAGTACAATACTATACAATGCAACTTTATTATTACCATTACAAAATTTTACATTTAAAAAAAAAATAAGTAGTTTGCGTTATGGCCCTAACTTCACTGGTATAGCTGATTTATATATTTGTATATTTAAATATGCATACAGTATGTATAAAGCCAATAAATAAATGACAGACCATTGCAAGGGCTTTGATTTGATGTGCAACATGACATATGGATGTCATATTTCTATGAAGTTCGAAAATCCGATGATGTCCATTTGCTGTGTAATTTGCCATAGGTTTGAATTTGAAAATTCCAAGATATTGTCATAATAAATTGTAAATATGATTTTATTTAATTTCATTTCCAATCTGTATGAGTCTTAATTTTCTTCGACAAGTTTTCACTGAACTGAAGTAATTATTGCTTGCTTTATCGATGTATGACAATGTCTAGTTTCCCAAGGAAAGACTCTTTAATATAATTTCTCAAAGGTTTAACGAATATTTTTGCGCTGAATCCGAATAATATGTACATAGTACTTCAATAAATTGGTAACTTAAAACTAGAAACCTTATTCAAAAGTGAAATAATATTTTAGGTACAAAATTGCTCATATTTTGAATGTACGAGGATGAATTCATATGCTTGTACCCTGACCTATTTACAATAGAGCTATTGGGTTAATAATTGGGCTACATATTGTAGCTGGGGATATGTGAGTAAGATGTGCAAAGTTGCAAGTGGAAACCTGCTCAAGTTGAGGAGCAGCGAGGATCGGGCATCGGAGCTTATTGCGAAATTGGGCGTGCGCGAGCAACGTTGTGTTTATAATTTTTTTTTCGGAAAGGGGTGTCGTCGATTGATATCCTCAATGAGTTAATACATTAGGGACTTTTCACTATCATATGAGACAGTTCAGAAATGGTGTCGTGAATTCAAATGTGGTAGAACCTCCTGCGAAGATGAGGATGGTGCTCCCTGTGACCGTCACTACCGAAGGAAGCATCCAGAAAATTCTCAAAGCCGTTATGGAAAACCGACGAATCACCATTCACGAAGTAGCTGAGAAAATGGGGTTGTCAATATAGTACAGTCCAATGTATTCTTGCAGAAAATTTAGAGATGAAAAAGATTTCTGCCCGATGGGTCCCTTGAATCAAGTGACAGTGACTCATAAACAAACGCGAATGGACATTTGCAGGCAACTTCTCGGTATCTACCGGCAAGATAAACGGAATTTCATCTATAGGTATACCATGGACTAGAGTTGGTTCAGAGTAAGTAGTGGAAGCACAAACCAAGAAATTTCGAGCAAATGCATCATCCGGGAAAGTTTTGGACCCAGAATTTTGGGATGCAGAAGGGGTTTTGCTTATCGACTATCTTGCTAAGAGAGCTACAATAACAGGTTCGTATTATACAGCTTTGATTCCGAAACTGCGTGATGTAATCAAGGAGAAACGGCAGCAAACTTGGGAAAGGCGTTCTTTAGGCGCCCATTCCATTGACCGGCTAGGGCTATTTCCAAAAACAGTGACGTGGTAGCAGACATTCAAGACTTAGGTTGCGTTTCCACCGATCTCGCATTGCAGAATACAAATGACATTGACGGAAATTAGAATTTTTCTTTTTATAGAAATCGATTAAAATGTTTGTTCTTAACATATCCCATGAGGCCATTTTTTAATTTTAGTTTGTTTGTTTGTGATTTTACTGTATGATCATTGATCAATTTTAACTATGGCATAGAGGAAAATAAACATTTCCGTCAATTCTGCAATGCGAGGTCGGTGGAAACGCCACCTAAGTCTTGAATGTCTGCTACCACGTCACCGTTTTTGGAAATAGCCCTGGCCGATCAATGGAATGGGCACCTTATCACGAGGACAATGCACCCCCACACAGAGCCTTAGTTTCAATGGCCGCCATACGCGACGTTGGGTTCAAATTGGTTGATCATCCGCCTTATTCGTCGCCCTAGTGACTTTCGACTCTTCCCCGAAGGAAGAAGGGAAAAATTTTCATCCGACCATGAAGTCATGTACTGCGTAGACACCTGGTTTGCAATAATAATAACAATAAATCGTCTTTATTGAACACTAAACTGTCTTTACATGTTATATAGTATAATTATTTGCAATGGTCGAGAAAACATTTTTTAAACAGTCATAGAAAATTAATGTTGGAGCATCGTCGGCCAAAATGCGTTGAACTCTGGACTACGTCGAAATAAGGTATAAAGAAAAATGTCCGGCACTCGGAACTATGCTAGGGTACGATCATGTGCATACACCCTCGTACATAAAGTTTAAATACACATTTAATAAATGGGAAATTTATCTGTCATCATTAATTATTGAACGTGAAATTTTTATTAATAAAAGTACTATGAACCAAAAAAAAGCTGAAAGACTTAACTCAACATAAAGACTTCTCCTGAAACCCCTCTTTAGGACCCAATATTGAACTACGCGTTTTTGAAATAGTATTGTATTTTATACGGTTGATACTAGATGCTTTTACGTTAAAAAAAAAGATTAGGTTTTGGCTTTTGATTCGGAAACATTTCGACTCTTCACCATTGACCATGGCATAAAAGCACCAAACCCTTTGTTTACTGATTATTATTTATTTGTTGCACGAGTCATTCGTGAAACAAGATTAGAAAAATGTTGCTCTAAATGCATATTTTGCAATCCATGTCAAGATGAAGCATTTTCAATTGTAGACTACTAACAAAATTCAAAGATCATTTGCCAAAAAATTAATTTACAGAGGAACTCACATGCTATAAAGTTTGCATTCTATTCCATGTTTACATATAAGGGGAATCTTTCCCAACATATTCCAGTAGGCCGATTATGGCGATTGGTATTAACTTATTGCTGGGTTTAAAACTGTAAACAACAAATTTTGAATAGCACTTTCCATTATAAAATTATCTTGTTTACATTTTTAATACCAGGGTATTATATTAGCCCCGGTATTATAATCGCCATGATCGGGATGAGACTTTATCGTTTTTTATGGATGAACGATATTTCAAAATGCAAACTCTGCTGTTTTATCAAAGTTTACATAATTTAGGAGGTGTAAAAAAAAGAATTAACTTTCACCCAACGCTGTTTTTTAAGCAATTTGGAAAGAATCCCCTTAATATTGTATCTTGATTTATATTTTCTCTGTCTTTACCATAGATACTGACTGTTCTCAACTTCTTCCATGTTTTGGGTATAGCGTGATATATTTCCATTAATTTCATCTTGTAAAGACGAAAAGGTTTGGAACTACAGAAACTACTATATGTGGGTTATATAGTAATTAATGCCATTTCCTTGGAGTCGGCTTTACTATTATAGAATTTTGTTGTTTGGCATTAAATCTACCTCAATCTCGTTTTTGCCAATAGATACTGTGTCATACTCAATGATTGATCCCCGTCTGTGCTTGTGATTTAGCAATGCTAGTTCAAGCTCTGAGTCTGGTATTTTCAAGGGCGGAAATTTAGAGGGGGGGGGGGGGGGTCACAAGTTGCATGTAAGTTTATAAGGTAATTTGTTTGTTGAAAAGTTGAATTTTATTCCATTTTTTTTATATTATCTTCTGAATTTACTCATTTAGGGGGGGGCGACCCCCCCCCCCCTCTGTGGATCCGCCATTGGGTATTTTCAGGTTACTAAATGCCAGGGGGGTCATTTAAATATTTTTAAGGGGTAAAATGACAATTAAAAACATTTTTTAACAAGATTGTATCGATTTATTCGTTAATGAAACATACATCTTGCTGATTTGTACAGAAGCGGAAGCTTTGTAAGCTTATATTGTCTCAACAATAGAACATAAGCTGGCAGTTTCGCTCTGTGATTACATTGGCATTGGTAGGTTTTTATTATATTGGTAGTAATGTGACCATGTGTGAACTTTACTGTACATAGTTTTTTATCTTAATTTTTAATTAATGCTGTTAATACTGTAAAAAACCGGTATCTATTTAACTAGGACAATATTCTAATAAGAGTCGCTTTACTGTGCAACTGCAGCAAAACACTATTTGTGGAACATAAAAATTTACTAAACTCAGTAAAAATTTGGCCATAATGTAACCTACTGGTGTTTTAGCTGTAATTAATTTATTTGTTTATTTATTTACAAGCCTGCGGCGGGCGGAAGCTCGCCCCTTCGGGGCCTCGCATTAACGTGGTTCCATTGGGCATTACGCAGCTCGACCCTTCGGTGCTTGCGATTATCTACTTCAATTTCCAGAATTTTCTAATTTTCCGTGCAAATTTTTAAATTTTTTTCTGTCATAAGAACCTTCTCCTGACAATAACAAACACAACAAAAAAAAAAAAAAATTGAAATCGGTCCAGCCGTTCACGCGTGATGGCGTGACCAAGGGAAATAGGGATTCATTTTTATATATAGAGATAGGCTATTTAAAAGTATGTTGTTACTCACGAAACACAATGAAATTTAATGACAGCCCACCTAAAATCACTCTATTGAGAGTATATGCACCGTAGAAACGGTTCACTCCAAAATCTGACAAATTATTTTTTGTTAATTTCCTACGCAAGTAATAAAAAGTAATTGCAATATAAACTATTACGAATGGCAGATAACCTTTTTTATGCAGTCAATTATAGTTTTATTTTTATCTTTTGATGCTATGAATTCAATAGTTTATATGCAACTTTTATTATTACTTTCTAAGTGAATTGATAAAAATAAGTGGTAGATTTTAGTGCGTAAATTTTTTAGGGTCCAGATACTTTTCAGAGACCATTTTTAGTGTCTTGAACGTTAATTTTAATGTTGCCATTTTACAATACTTTAAAAAGAAACCAAAGAATTACATAGGTATACTGTACATTTAGCATATAATAATGTTGTGGTACCGTAATATGATATGATTAGAGTTTCAATTGAAATTTTTTAAGGGACGCCTTACCTCAGTGCTCGACATACTTTCATGTAATTTTAAATTTGTGTCGTCTTCGTGGAGTTAGATTAGTTAGTTTTGTGATCTCTTAAAATGTTTAAAAGTTGCTATCGAATAACATTGCTATTATATCAGAGAGTAGAATTTTGATCTCAATGTTAAAACGGTAAATTTCTGGCATATTTCAATCGGTTTTTAATTTAAAGTGATTACGCCATGAAGTGAGCAAACTAGTTAGTACTGCGAAGCCTCGATTGAACGTCGAGTTTCACGTACTATATGTCTGTGAATTGTTTTCTAATACTATGCTTTGTCATATTTTTTACGTGAATTTTTATTACTGTATGTAATCATATCTTGTGTAAGCAACTTGATAATTTAAGGGAATGACAGAACTGTCTACCACTGCACTGGCATTCTGGAGCGTGTATTGGTATCTGCAGGGAAGTTAGACTCGGTGTTTTCATTGCTGTTGCTATGTGAATAATAGTCATTTAAGGTAAATTATTAATTAGGACTAACAAAAACTTTGAACCATGTGTTTTACGTTTTTAGTAGCCTACGCAGGCAACATTTGTGTTGTGGATCTCCTTATCAATGCATAACTTGAGATTATGATAATAATTATTTTTCATAATAAATCAGTGGTTTGTTCTAATTTGTAGTTTTTCTTCATTTCATTTCACTTTAAAAAAGGTTAAAATGGTGAAAAATGCATGGTTCATTCATGTGTATACCCACGTTCATAATATCCGCAAATTCCTAATTTGTATGAAATAGCAAAATATATTTACATATACTGTATACAAATAATGAAAGGAATGATGCCTGTAAAGTGTAAAACATACATATATTTATTTCAATTTTCCTGTAGGAGCTCTCAAGCTTCTGTCATACGTAAAAACTAAAAAAAACGGTCGTTTGAGTTTTTCATGTAGAGCTTTCTGCTAGAGGTTTGGTCACATGGGTTAATTGTAATAGTGGGTCGAAAGGCCCAAAATTCGCCCATATGTAAAATAACGAAAATTGTCTTTCTTATCCACCTTTGCTTGAAAAGTATCGGATAGATATACTGGACGGAACGCAGAACAGCCATCTACCAATGCATAGCTGAGCCGTGCTGTTGCCTTATCGAGCTTTTTTTTTCTAAGATATGAACCGCCGTGAATGTATGCATAAAGTTAAAATAGACCTTTTGATTGAGGCAAAATTGTTCCTGTAGGTATGATAGTTTAGACTTCGCTCTCTACGGAGAGGGCTGATGCTGATTTTACCCGCATTGTCTAGAGAGAGCTGCAGACTAAGATAGGCCTAATTGTTTGTAAAGTGTTCTAGGTTCTGCGGCAGAATCTTGTAAAACTTCGACAAGATTTTTATTATGATTTTCAGATGGAAGTTTCTCTGTTGATTGCCAGTGTTACTGAACTTGTTGCAGTTACATCGTAAAACCTACTAAAATAAACAGGAAAAAAACCATCTAGAAAATATTTTGGTACATTTATTGTATTAGGCCCATTTAACGGTAACGTGAAAATGAGCTGTAAATTATTGAAAATGTGACACTTACGCTAATATTTTAAAATATGTCAACTTTATACTTAGTGAGCCAAAACCATACAGTGTCGAATCGCTACTTTGTAAAAATCATAGTTCTACAATGAGATGTCATTCGATGGACAATCACTTAAATACAGTCCGTGTGCATAGACCATACGCAACTTGGCAGTCACCTATGAATCAGTGGTGAGTCCAGAATGGGACTAAAATTATTTTATGATAAATTCAAAGAACCTATTTTAAATACTTTTCTCAGGAGGACCACCAGAATCCTCTCCTGCGATAGTGGTCATTTTCATTAACAAGTCGTTCTTAACGTTTTTAGAGTTACCTAACATTAGTTTATCTAGCAGGTTTTAATAAATCGCTTATTCATGGTATACTTATTAAAATTGAAATGCCACGAAGTCATAAGTAACTTAATTGTATCAAGTACAGCTAATGTAGTCTCTGAGAATACTTGACGAACTTCCACGCACTTGCTATAGCACAAGACTCCTTAAAACGCATAAGGTAAACGGAGATTACGCCATTGTCAGCTAACAATATTTTATATATTGGCTTCATTAAAGAAATGTATAAAAAGTGGTAACGGGCAAGCTTGTGGAAGTTCTTCAGCCATGCTCTAGTCTGACGCCCATTCCCACCAATACAACTTCGGGAACGTAGCTAGATTTGCAATGCTTTCGAGGTACTGACACTAACACTATGTGATGCTCACATTATGTGGAACGTTGCCACAGCTTTCCGACTTGGTCAGGCTTCGTTCTTGACATATTCCCTACACTTACCGTGATTTCTAGGCTATTTCGGTGTTACAGAATACAGTTAACAATAATCATGCAGCCGGTTGCAACAACGTCTAAGTTTGTCAAGAGCCCAAAGAGTACTGTATTTTTTTATCGCCTAGAGGCATTTGAGACAGTGCAGACGGTGACTAGAGATTCAGGTTTTTCGAAGGGAGCAACATTCACTTCAACAGCACGTAGACCGGGCCGGCTCTGCCTCCAACAAGTTGAAATCTACACCATTGATGCGGGAAAACCCTGTTTTTACACCATCCCATCCGTCTTCAACTTTGTACTCTCCAGACATGACCCGGTCATACACCTGTAAAATAACAGATAACGATAGATATAGTAGCTTAAAAATAAAACCCAGAAATAATGATACTATCTTGATGGGTTATTATAGTCAATCAAATGCACGCCGAATGCACTATACAGCAGAAACATGCATTTGCTATGCTTAAGAGGGTAAATAAAACAGAGGAACGCCAGGGAATTTTAAACTTTTATAAAGCAATGGAGTTGCTTAAGAGCTATTGTATTATTCGATTTTTACCACCAGTAAATTGTAAACCCGTTTTTATCAATTTAAATCCAAAATTGACTTTTTATGGTTCTCTATTTTCAGATATATAACTAGTTGTTTTGTGCGTGACTAAAATTATTCTACATAAATTAATCAATAGCAGCCAGTAGGTATTTTGTTACTACATAATATTAGTATATTTGTGACTATTTCCACGATCTCCATATCTCAATTGGCCTTTTTCATTTTCTTCCAGACAATTTTTTAGCAGTGAAGAATCCTATTTAGTGTATAATACTCTCACCAGTGCCGGATTAACCATGAGGTCCAGGCCTCATGGCCCCCACACATAAACCGTTAAAAAAGGCTCGCACAATAGACGCAAGCAAAAAAACAGGGCCCCACAAGGGCACTGACTCTCACAAAGATGATGCTAACTCATTGAGAGATAAGAAAGGTCCCGGAGTATGTACATCCCGTAGAAAATTGCCAGCCCGATATTTAATACTTTTTATTTTTTATTTAATTAACCAAATAATCAAGTTATTAAAGATTTGGCTCATTTAAGTTGTAGAAGACTATTTCATGCATCATAATTATAATAGGGTATTTTTAATTTACGAAATTGAGTTTTTGACGTGACAACGTCTAATAAATCGATGAGCGCCGGCTGGAATACTAGGCGCACCACGAAAAAAGGTAACGCGGGTCAGTAACGCTGGTTTAAAGCAACTTTTTGGGCAGAAGGTATATCTCAATTTAAATTATACCCATTATATCCTCTTTCAGGCCATGCTATATTTGTTGTGATAGGGCAAGGGGTTCGACTTTGGGGGTGTGAAACGTGAGGAGGTGCGCCCGAATTTGCAGATTTTCATCGAAAATAGGCCTTTTTCGGCTGCGTTTTTGGGGCTGTTAATATATATATTATATTATATTATATATTTGAAAACTTCAAACTACTTTAGTTCTTTTCCACCTTTCTTACTCTTTCCATACATACATTCAGTTTTACTATCCGTCTCTTCGTTCAGGCACAGGTGAGTTGGTAAGCCATCACTGTTTCCGCGGAAAACAGGTTCAAAGGGTACTTTTAAATTTAAATGCATACAGTAAAAAAATTCCATAGCCTGCAATTTTCAACCGAAATTACTTTTTAATGTCTCATTAGAAGCAGTATGAATTAAGGTTTCAAACGTGTATAAATACATATTTCAAATTCACCCCTTAAACACGAGTGGAACACAAAATGACGCATATCCAGCAATCCCATTTGAATTGCATGGACGGGTTTAAAGCAATTTTTTGGGCTGATGTGGAAAGCCTATCTTAATTTAAATTATACCCATGTCTTCTTCTTTCAGGCCATGCAATATTTGTCGTGATCAAGCAGGGGGTTTGGCTTTGGGGGTGTGAAACGTCAGGGGGTGCGCACGATTTTCAACAAAAATAGGCCTCTTTCGGCCGCGTTATTATCTATTTAAAAAATGCAAACTACGGTACTTAAGGGCTTTTCCACATTTCTTTCTCTTTCCAGCCATATACTATTTAAGTTAATTAATTAATTAAGTTTAAGATAATTTAGGCGTTGTCACGTAAAACAACCATAATAATCTCATTTTATTCGGAGAACTTACCACTTGAGTCAAAGCACGGAATGCAGTTTCAACACCCGCTCCAGTCTTAGAAGAAGTTTCAATATGAGGCATATCGTGAAGAGCAGCAAACGCTTGGGCCTCTTCTTTGCTCACAATCCTTGCTGGAAGATCAACCTTGCAACCAACAAGGGTGAAAGCTGGCCTATTAGGCTCAATATGTCTTGAAGCCTCTTGCATCCAGTTAGGAATATGATCAAAACTAGCTCTGTTTCCAACGTCATATACAAGTAAAACCCCGACAGAGTTTCTGTAGTATGACTTCGTTATAGATCGAAACCTTTCTTGGCCAGCAGTGTCCCACAACTGCAGTTTAATGCGCTTACCATCGTTGACTTCTATTAATCGGGCAAAAAAGTCAACCCCAACAGTTGGATCTGAGACCTAAAAAGAATAAATGCTGTACAATGACTGTACAATAAAAATTAACGCCACAGTACAACAAATATCTGCTCAACAACTTTCAAAATACGTATATTTTCTTTGTGTGATAGGCTCCATTGTTTACCATGGTCTCAATTAGTTGATAAGTGATAACCAAAAGTTACGTTTTTCACTCGTCTGGTAGCATTTCAGTTGGGCTACTGTTATGAATAGAAGACATACTTTACATTAACCCACTCAATGACATATACATAATTATTATCAATGAGCAAAGAAAAAATGACACTATCGACTACCTTGGAATGTTTGTTTACCTTACCTCCGCAAATTTTCCATCAGTAAAATACTTTAACAGTGAGCTTTTACCCACTGTACTGTCGCCAATTAAAATTAATCGGAATTGGTATTCAAAAAGTGGCTCAACCATTTTAGAGCCTTATACTAAACTTTAAATAATATTTAGAAATACACCAAGGAAACATTTACAAAAGAATTGTTTGGGCAGCCATTATGCTAGCAGACTACAAAATAATCACTGAACAGGGCCGACAACATGTAAAAACAAAACGTTTTGGAGCGGTTTTCAGAAAGTAATTAGGTAAAAAAACTTTTATCATACGTCATAATACTTTCTCTTATTTCCATTCCATTATTCTAAATTCTATGGAAAATCCTTCCAAATTGCCACTTGACTACTACAATTGAATGATTTAAAGGGATAAAACACAAAATTTGCCAGTATAAAGTAATTAAGGATAGGTAGGGCTACTTCAATAACGTTAAATTCCTTGAAGAAAAAAAGTGGCGGTACCTATCTAGTTACCATATTTAGTTACCTAATCATAAACCGCATAATTAATTAATTAGGTATACCTATACAGTAAGTACCATGTTAGTCTCAAAACTTCAATCCCTCATAAAATCAATCTTTTCGACTTTGACTGCTATATTGAACCGCATTAACAGTAGGAATGGCTACTATTATCTGACTACATCTGCCGTGAATGTGACGGCGATTTCAGAACTAGCATTGACACATCAATTGGCCTATCTATCGATCTAATATAAAGAAATGCAATTTAGACATAATTCTAGAATCTAGATGATTCCAATAACAAAATATTTTAAAAACTAACGTTGTCTATCGAACTACGGAACTAGGTCTATGTCAGCCAATACAATAATAATAATATTAATAAGATAAGAGTCACTTGTCATATTTTAGCCGGCCATCGGATCGAACCGATTTTATATTTAATATTTTTATGTCAGTAATCAAGCCAAGGATCGGGCCTAAATGACAATAAAATGTGTTTTTCAATTTTCCGTATAGATGTATTATATTATCCAATGTCTGATGTCATTGATACCGGTCAATTAAGGTTACGTTTAGTTGAGAAGGTGATGCCATCAGTCAAAACACGCGCGGTTGCCATGGGACAAAAGGAAATACAAAGCTTAACCACACCAAGGAAAGTCGTGAACGATTTGATTGAGGAAGTGCATAAAACAATGTTCTGGTTATATTTTGTATTGTTAACATTTTGTTCATTTAAATATGGGAAGTGTGTAGTTTGCTATGGCGATTCTTTCGTCAATTTGTAAGTCGTTACCTACACGGATACATAATCAGATAATTGTAGGGGTAAAAAGGGTAGTAAATTGTGACACAAACACGCAGTGGCGTAGCCAGATTTTTTTAGGGGGTCCAGTTTTCATAAAGTTTGCCCGCTTACGATAGGTTTTTCATTTGGCGCTGGGGGATTGTTTTTTAAAAGATTAAAGATTAAGATTTTGCAGACGATAACTTTATTAACAAAACTGGGAAAAGGGGGACTGGGGTCTCCCCGGCGATTTTTTTTAGATAAATATCTCAATAATTTGCTATTTTGCCAAATTTTGGTAGGGGGTCCGAACCCCGCTGACCCCCCTTAGCTACGCCACTGCAAACATAAGCCACTGCAATTGTTATATTTAATTTAGCTTAAAACACATTCACTGCCAGACCAAAATCGGTAGTTTTCCAGATAGCGAAATGTCTAGCGAATTCGTTAGACACAAACAAGGCCGTAGCCAAGGGGGGGTTCATGGGGGTTCAACCCCCCCCCCCCCCCCGAAAAAAATCCTGGCTACGGCCTTGGACACAAAATTGTTCCTGTGAGTCCGTGTCTATCGAAATCACTAGACTTGTAAATGTTCGTTTCAGGCCCCGTCTACTGAAATCACTAGACATGGCAATATTTAGCTTATGACAAAAATAAAGAGAGGGCTCTAACAAACAAAATAGTGTTTTTGGTTTTTCAGGCAATGAAAAAGAACCGGTCCGAGTTTACTCGAACATGCTTTCCAATTTATCAAAATTAGCAGATAGAGAAAATGAGTAATTTCATGGTAAATAATTTTCCTATGGTTAAATTTCCGATATCTCGGGGGGGGGGGGGGGGGGGGGTTGTCCACCTGACGTCACTGGACGTGAGGTAAATTCTAGATAGGCTAGACCAACACATTACCACACAGCACTACTGGCAGGGCACGCAGTGCATTTGAGCGTGAATTTTCTATCATTTTCTAAAAAAAAACATTTTCTTTTTACAAAACCAAATACTTTTCTGGGAAAGCAACCTGTCTGGTTTCGTTACTCAATTTAACACCTAAAACATACCTGAAGGTAGAAATCATCGATTCGTTTCGCAGAAAAATTATTTTTTAGTCATTTTTCATTAAAATTTAGTTATTTTTATTTCTTTACCCCCAGAAGCAACCTATCAAGGGGCAAGCGACCCCCCGCATTTCGTTAACATTAATAACGACTGCAATATATGTGAATTTAAAAGAAATCGTTGGAGCCGTTTTTGAGAAATAATTTTTTTAGACGTTTTTTTTGGATTTTTTTGAGAATAAACCCCCCCCCCCCCAAATTATGTTAGCCCAAAATAAAAATAAAACGGTCCCGAGGTATGATTTTTGTGAACCTACATGCCGAATTTCATCAAAATCGACAGAGTAGTTTGCCCGGAAATCGACGCACAGACAGACAGACAGACACAGACAGACAGACAGACAGACAGAACGACAGACAGACAGACATTTCGTAAAAACCACTTTTTTGGGTTCCTGGGACCATAAAACGTGAAAATCCGTTGAAATCTCGGAATCGAAAATTTCGACCGTCACAAAGCTTTCCTTATAGGGCCTACTACGTATAAATTGGAAAGCAATAACAAAGCTATGGTGACTCAAACTTTAATGTAGCCTAATTGATTAAAATAAGGGATGCAAATGGCGATCAGTGCTGATAAGTTGCTCATCTTACTACCAGGAGTGACATGGAAAACCACTGTCTAATGATATCGCTAGCTATGGCAGTGAATGTGTTAATTTGCGAATAATTTCAGATGCGGGTATTGTGTGGGTGGTACAACAGGACTGAGTGAGACCAAAGGATTAGATAGATGTGGAGTTTGCGGAGGTAATAACAGCTGTGTAGGCTGCGATGGAGTTGTCAACAGCGCATACAAGAAAGATCTATGTGGACTGTGTCTCAAACCGATATCGGAACAGTGGAATGGTAGGCACTGAACAGGCCCGTAGCCAGTAATTTATTGGGGGGGGGGGGGCTACAGCCTTACCTAAGTCTCAATTTTTGAACAAACATTTATTTTTTTATCGCAAAATAAAATTCTATCTAGTGTAAGACTTTCATTTCGCCTGGCCATAAGCGAAGTATGGTGAAATGTCAAAGTAATGGCAAAGGTGGCAATAGGAAATTTGACCGAGATTGTAGAGTCGCACAGTAAAAAAAGAAAATAGGCCTATTGGAAAATAAAAAAGAAACAGGACTGACAACAGAATCGCAGGGGCAGAAGTTCGGCGTACGGTACTGGGCCCCTGGAGATCTTACTAAGTTAGCTTATCTCTCAGTGTTTTTAGCTTATGGCGGGAACCTCCGCAAAATATTGGTCACAACTGCCGACGTGTTGATTGACTGCTCTGCGGTTGCCCATCTGCCCCGTCTGCTTCACCCTTTCAAGCAGGATTCCGTCCAGGAAGCTTTCCAGGGAGGGGGGATGTAGATTTTACGGCATTATGTTATGCTTAGTAGGAAACAGGTTTTTAGGCCTAAAGTGTCAAGTCTCCGTTAAATATGGTCGAAATATGAAACACCCAAAGTGCAAATGCGATTTAGCTGATTGACTGTTCGAATTGTCGCTTCACCTCTGGTACTCTCTAAGCTTTGGTTGTTGGTATCCAATAACCTTTGCTACACGGTTTTGCAGATTGTTTAGTTATCGGGGATATCTACCCAAAATCGATAGACAGAGCACTGAAGAACAGCATAGTGGCAATAACAATAAGAGGAGCAGGACTTATTTCAACCAACCCAGCTGTCTCAAGTACTTTCTCCTGCAGTGCTGTCAGCGAAGAGAATCAGGTTTGCTATGAATGGTGTCTCCCACCATCTTGGAAAGGTACGGAAAGTGGAATCCAAGGGTCGCCGCATCCACGAGTTGGGCCGAAAGCTCCATGTAGCCCATAGGCCTACCTTGTTTTTTTCGTATTCCAATGCATGGCGGCTTTTACCAGATTCCAATTTCCGTATAGCTTCCAACACTACCTACCTGCCATATTGGGAGTTATCCATTTCCTTCCTTTCCAATTATGCAGGTTGTAAATAATTCAGTCTATGGCCCTGATTACACATGCGCACTAGGTTAGTTATTATTCGATCGAAGAAATATTGGGAATGCTTATGTTGAAGACGTATGCTATATTTGAATCTGATTTTAGGCATTACGGTTTCCCATATTAAATTGGATCGAATATTGTTAAATATTCGAGTGTGTAATAGGGGGAAACTTATATACGATGGCAGGCTTAAACTTATACTAATAATGTAGCTATGACAGTATACCTACCGTAGCCAGAAATACATTTTGTTCGGGGAGGGGGGGGGGGTCCATCTGACGTCACCGGAAGTGAGGAAATCTCAAAATATTTAAAACTCCATTCTATCTAGGGTAAGCTGCACTGCAAATATGAGGGGGTCCGAACCCCCTGGGTCACCCCCCCCCCCCTCTGGCTACGGCCTTGATGCCAACCCCACATCCACACAACAAATTTCTTTCAGGACGATATCCCTAAAATCATTGACTTGAGTATTGAGGACGAAGACTTAGAACTATTGGTGGAGGTAGGCTCCTCTATCGGTGTCTACTCGATATCCTGCAGCGGCGTGGCGGGAACTACCCGCATGCTGGTTGTCAACTCGCTCAACTGGGACACTGTTGCAGCATATCCTAATCAGCTCACGGTCGATTCAACTTACCAGGTATCCACATTCAACGGACTAGGCTCTATTTATTCCATCTAACAAGCAACTGTTGTGCTTATATGTATTTTAGACTACTGATGGGTAGGCTCAAGGCCGTAGCCAACGGGGGGGGGGTCATGGGGTTCAACCTCCCCCCCCCCCCCCCCCCGAAATGAAATGGCTTGATTCTAGATAGAATCCGATTTTAAGAGAAAAAATAAAAACCACTGTGTATATAATATCCAATGAAATTTCTGAACCCCCCCCCCAAAAAAGAAAACTAGCTACGGCCTTGGGTATGCTCCCTGAAGTGATAAAAGACTAGCGCTCTGATTGGCTAGTGATGACAGCAGTCTATAGGTACACTGGTACTCACGTGTATTACCTTTATTATACCTAGCTGTCCAGAGTGAATCATTATTATGCGATAGAGGACAATAGTCAGCACAACACAACTTAATAACCTTATTCACAGGCTTATTATACGATTGAGTATTTATTCGTAAGCAGTAAGCACCCAGTGTTCATATAGGCTACGATTCTGTGGTGCGACGTCAAGTCTTTGTCGAGGCGTCGCCTGCTCAAAATCTGACTGCTGTTACCTTAACAGACGCTTTTTCCCAAAGTATGCTATATTAAAATATTAAACTATATTATATTAAATTTTTGGGCATTTCCCAACCATTTCCAGAAAACTTTAGGAGAAGTAAAAGTAACCTATCTGTGACCCCCACAGACAGCTGTTATTGGTCCCATCTAATTGTAAATAATTGTACAATATAACTTTCATTACTTTTAGAACTTTCACGAAGATATAATTATTATATCTTCGTGAAAGATCTTGCTAAATTCTATATCAATAGCTGTTGGTAAGTTTTCATTTGCAAGTTTGCATCCAGAAAGTTTTCTTGGAGTTGCTGCATGGGAACCCTAGAATCATAGAATCCTAAGTCCTAACTCAACGCCGATTATAAATATCATAGAACACTATCTCACCATATCACCCTATCTCAACTGCGTCCCGCAATTGAACTGATGCTGCGGTTCGTGTGTTTTAGTAGGGACTGAATCACAGGTAGGCTACATGCTATAGTACCATGTTCCAGTGTTTTTGTACAATACGTACCATATAATGGTACCGATAAGGCATACCATATTTGCTAATACACGAAAATCTTGTAGGCACCGTGGAATGTACTATTAGAAGAGTGTGTCCAAAGGACGAATTCGTGAATCAACTGAATGAGGAGCTTGAACGCACCAAGATCGGACGAGGAGAGCGCTGGACTGAGAGAGCTGGAGGATCACATGAATCACGGAGTTGCTGCCAACCAAACGTTGAGATTGTGACCTCGGAAGAAGGCATAATAAACAATAATTAAATTAACGAATTTGACCCTGGCCGAACTTGCCCTTGGATGAGTGTTTACTTTTAAAATATAGGCTGCAATATTTTCTTGCAGTTCGAGCTTGAAGTGAAGGGGGAACGAGTGGGTTTATATCCGGTGCTGTGTGTAATTCGCTGCTCCGAGTCGCCTACTCACATCAAAACAGGCAAATGGATGACTCAAAATACGGTTAGATGTCGCGAATTCACCCCAAGGTTTGCAGGCTGGTGTGAGGTGGGAGTGGCTGCTTCAAGTGACGCTGGTGAAGACAAGTGAGTTCGCCCACCACCCGGGCTCAGCGGGACATTTTCATCACCAAAAATAGCTATCGCTTTAGATTCTTTTTTATTCTTTTTGTTATTGCTATCCTATTTATGCGTAGTAGGCCTTGTGTCGTCTGGGCGGGAAGTATAATTTCCCAGCCTATAAGGAAAGCTTTGTGTTTGTCGAAATTTTTGATATCGCGATTTCAGTGGATTTTCACCTTTTTGACCGGTACCAGGAACCTAAAAAAAATGGTTTTTACGAAGAGTCGGTCGGTCTGTCTGTCTGTATGCCTGTTCTTTGATTTGTAGGCAAACTACTCAGTGCATGGATGAAATTTTGCATGTAGGTTCACAAAAATCATATGCGCCTATCTCGGGACCATTTTATTTTTATTTTGGGCTAACTCAATTTTGGGGATTTTACCCCAAAAACTGAAAACAGATATCAAAAACTATTTCTCAAAACAGCTCCACCGTTTTTTTTCTAAAGTCACATAAAATGTAGTTGCTATTAATGTGAACAAAACCCACCATAAGTCGCTTTCCCCTGGTATTGATAGTTTGGTTCAGGGTTCAATTTTCATGTAAAATTACTAAAAAAAAAGAAAATTTTCTGGGGAACCTATCAATCGATGCCCATTCCAGCACAAGCCTAGTTGCACCTAAATCGTGGCTACTGGCTATACTACTAGTTAATCATCGAACTCCCTTGCAAGTCGTTGCAGGACCGCCGATGTTACCCCTAATTCAATGGCCACCAATAAACTCAAGGCCGTAGCCAAGCCCCCCCCCCCCCCGAAATGAAATGGCTTGATACTAGATAGAAGAATCGGATTTTGAGAGGAAAACTAAATACCACTATGTAATATCCAATGACATTTTTGAAACCACCCCCCCCCCCCGAAAAAAACTCCTGGCTACGGCCTTGAATATTTATTATGTCAGGCATAACCTTACATCTTGTGTGTTGCAGAGACAGCTGTGGAAAATTTGTCAAGTTTTCAGTGATGGCTTCACCTCCTCACATTATCAGTGCAGAATACGACCAAGATCTTGGGAAATTGCTGATTCGGTTTAACGTCAATATTCAGCTTTCTGCTCCATGCAGTAAAATTTTTAGCCAGGCATCCCTTATGAGTGTAGACGTGTAAGTATTATAAAACCTTGTAAATGCTGCCTAACTGCTGACTGAATAGCCTGTACCCAAGGGCTGGGGGTTCCATTTCAATTTTCTTCAAAAATAGTTCCTTTCTGCCCATCTCCTGATGGTTACGAGCTTCAACAGTCTTCGCTAAGGTAGACTTGAAAGGTTTCCCTCGCGCATCGTACAGCAGATTAAAATACAAAATGATGTAGCCTATATATCGGTACAGTGCCCAAGTCTTTCCATTTAAGCTTTTTTTTTTAATAATTCTTGTATTTTTTTCAGGTCAGAAGATTGTCATATCAGTGGGGATCTTCTTGCAGTTTCTCTTCGGGCAGACCATCCACTACTTCCAGCCGTAGACATTATTATGGGCAATGGCATACGCAGAATGGGCTCAAATTTCTCAGAGCTTTCCCCTGAATGTTATCCTGTATCCGTTCCTGTTTCACAAAGAAAGGTATTGATAATGTTGGTTGATAATGAGGGTTGATAATGTTGGTTGATGATGTTGGTTGATAATGTTTGTTGATAATGAGAGTTGATAATGTTTGACATGAGACTAATTTCTTATAAATTTGGCCCTAGTGGCCTGGTCTTATGCGGCCCGGAAAAAGTACAATATAAGTATAAAATTATACTTATAATGCCTGGCGCACTTATACAATATTTTCAGAACAGTATTAGCAAAATGGCGGAGCGCCAACCATGTAGAATGATCACCTGAGCTTACGCGCACGACCTTACAGGGCCGTGCTTAAAACGCTATTGTTCATGTACCTACCAAAAATTTGCCACACTTAGGCGCCCATTCCACATACGTCCATCGTCAATGAAAATTATGAAATTGAAGGACATTTCAATTTTACTCTATGCCTTTGTTAAAATTGATCAATGATCAATTGATCATAGAGTAAAATCACAAACAATGAAAGAAACAAACTAAAATTAAAAAAAATGGCGTCATGGGATATGACAAGTACAACTATTTTAATTGATTTCTTTAAAAAGAACGCATTTCTGAATAAAAATTATAATAAGGTTTTAATAATACAGTAAGGCGACGAAGAAAACAAATACAATTTCAAGAAACAAATGCAAATAAATTTCAAAAATTTGGCGTATACGTATCAATAGAAAATTGTCAATTTTTGAAAAAAAAACATGTGGAATGGTCGCCATCAATGGAAAATTGAAATGTCCTTCAATTTCATAATTTTCATTGACGATGTACGGATGTGGAATACCCGCCTAAGGCCTTATTGCATTTAAAGTAGATAATATTTAAAATAATGCAATTGATAGGTGCTACCACCGAACCTAAGCCTTCAGGTGCCATCTGTAATGTGTCACGGCAGTGAAGAGCTTCGGGTAGCTTCCATAGGCAAGCAGCGTTTGAATTACAAGTGGAGCGTCCCTCCTCCCTCGATACCTCCAGGCTCGCAACGGGAGAACCTGGTTACCTGGAGAAATGTGCGTCAACTGGAGAAGGGGCTCAATAATCCACAAAAACATGGATATGCGTCAATAGATGCTGCTGAGGTACCTAACATAAAACCATAACTAGAAGCTAGAACCAGAATATAGGCTATAGCAGTACTACACTTATTCCATGCAGACCAAAAGGAATTCCAAAAATGTCTTGGCTCTATAATTGGCTGCAGTTGTGTATATACAAGATATTTTTGGGGGGGGGGGGATAAACAAGTCTGCTCTGGCTACGAACTTCTTCGGGCAACGGAACGAGACGACGATGAATTCTAACCAACAAAGCACGATTATCGGGTCGGCATCAAGCCCGGCAGCCGCGTTTTTCGGATTTTCCCAAACGCGATGAAGGCAAATGTTTCTGTTTGTGTCAAGTCCCGAACCCCTGCCTTTAAATAAATAAATAAATAAGGACTTTTTTACAGGGAAAAAATGAGAAAACTCTTTCTTTTATTTTCATCACTATGATCATATTTTGTGTGCCAATCTGCGATTTCTGTCTAAAGCAGTAAAATTTGCAATATTAATCAATTTATTTAATTTTAAAATTGATATTGTCCATACATGTCGTATGATTCCTCAGATTCAGAGGTCAGGCTGATTCTGAGGTACCTGGTACTTACAATATCGTGCTAAATCTGCTATACAATAGTAAGTATACTAGTAAATATGGAACTTACCCTAAAGAACAAGATGAGGCTGGTATACGATATTCTATGTGGATGTATTTGGGTAACGACAGACGCATGCCAAGATCTTCGTCCTCTGGATTGCCATGTCCCCAATAGCGGATCCACGGGCGGGGGGGGGGGGGCAGAGGGGGTTCTGACCTATCCTAAATAAGGAAATTCATAAAATAGTAAAAAACAAATTGAATAAAACTTTTCAATAAACAAATTACCTTGTAAACTTACATACAACTTGTGACCCCCCCCCCAAATTTTTCCCTGGATCCGCCCTCGCATGGTCCTCCGGACCTGGTTTCGTCTTCTTGCCTCTGGCTCGAGCTGTACAATGACTACCAAGTACCAACCAGGCTCTCATTGTCAGCGGTGGTCAGCAGGTTCAACACACCAGGCCCAAAGTAAGTCAAGCCATCCTGAGGCGTACCACTGCCATCGGTGTACACTTCATGCCAACAAAGATATCACTTATTTTTATATACAGGGTATATTTACTAATACTACACACATATATGTACACATTGTGTGTCAAAAGTCAGCAATGGAAATGCTAAATGGAAAATAACTGTGAGCATACTCTATGAGTATTTTTCGTGAATTAGAGATTCTTCCACTTGAACTTTTATAGGCCTATATAAAAAAATTATAGTGAGTTTTACTGTTAATAACTTATATTTTCCTAAAGACCTAAAGTGGACTTGCCAGATAATAACATCACTTGCATAACTAAACAATCTGGACGTGATGGTTTCCACATACGTCAATCGCCAATGAAAAATGTGAAATTGAAGGTTTAGCAGACATTAAAGACATACTAAAAATTCTGCTGCCACGTCAAAACCATATTTCGCATTGACGATTGACGTATGTGGAAACCCCGCCTAAATGTTCCTAAATTTAAATTAACTCACAGCAGAAACTCTATCAACTATAAGGGCTGTTCTTATTACAATGCAATTATAGAGGAAAAACATGTAAAAAAGGTAACCTTGGTAATAGTTTAGGAAAAATTATAAGTCTAAGATTTAGTATGTATAGGTAGGTATAGGCATAAGTTATTCTATTTATTGTACTTGATATGAAACATTACTTTTTCTGTCTCGCCGAAATGGCATTGGGCACCTACAAATTTTGCAATTTTCACTATTGTTTATTGCTTTCCAATTTATACGTAGTATAAGGAAAGCTTTGTGACGGTCGAAATTTTCGATTCCGAGATTTCAACGGATTTAGACGTTTTGAGAAACCCAAAAAAGTGATTTTTACGAAATGTCTGTCTGTCTGTCACTCTGTCGCTCTGTCTGTCGCTCTGTCTGTCTGTTCGTCGATTTCCGGGCAAACTACACGGTCGATTTTGATGAAATTCGACATGTAGGTTCACAAAAATCATACCTCGGGACAATTTTTTTGGGCTAACTCAATTTGTGGGCGTTTTATTCTCAAAAAACTCAAAAAAACGTCTAAAAAATAATTTTTCTGTGAAACCTTTCCATCGATGATTTCTACCTTCAGGCATGTTTAGGTGTTAAATTGAGTAACGAAACCGGACAGGTTGCTTTCCCAAAAAAATATTTGGTTTTGTGCAAAAAAAAAAATGCATTTGAAAAAATGATAGAAAATTCACGGTCAAATGCATTGCGTGCCCTGCCAGCCATTATTGCTGTATGGTAATTTGTTGGTCTGACTGGTCTGACCTATCTAGAACTTACCTCACCTCCAGTGACGTCAGGTGTACAACCCCCCCCCCCCCCCCCCGAGATGCCCGAAATTTAACTATAGGAAAATTATTTACCATGAAATTACTCATTTTCTCTAGCTAAAATTTACTACTTGATAAATTGGAAAGTATGTTCGAGTAAACTCGATCCGATTCTTTGATTAATTACACGAATTATTATTATTGTTATATCTCATTCCATTAAAGTTGCTGCCTGAGAAAGCTTACCAGATTCAAGTTCGTGGGACCAATGCTCTCGGTGAAGAAACAATGGTCAGCTCTGCACTGGTTTTCTCCCCGAATGCCAAAGCGACGGTTGTGGTGTCCGCGCCGCCCGGAGTGTCATCAATTTTAGCTGAAGTGAACTTGACCATGTGCTCCAAGCCGTCTGGCAGTCTAAGTTTCCAATGGTTTCTCAATGAGAATCACATTCCTGGGGGAGGCCGAATGATTTTCATGGGCAACTTGAAACCTGAAATTTACAATGTTACCTGCATTGTTTCTTTACATCAATCTAGCGAAGTTTTAGCTTCGGTAAGTAGAAACATTGATTAGGCTAGGTTCCGGTATTTAGTAGGAGTATCATACAATAGTAGTCGCCATTCAAATTAATAGTAGTTAATAGAAGACTGAACATTAAGTTCGGCTGGTGCAATGAAAACAGCCTAAGTTATTTTCTCAGTTGATCTGCAGTTGATTTGTACCTATGCGATAAGCTATTTTTTTTTAATCATAACGCAACGCCCTTCAGGGCTTACGCGTTGAATGTTTAAATGTGTAGTGCAATGCTGTGGTTTTGAAAGGGGTTGGTGTGGTGTGCACTATTGTCATTCGGTGAACTGCTATCAGGCGGTTATTCCACCGACGTCAACAGTGATAGTAATGGTGGTATTGACGTGATTGACGTGGTATCAGACATTAAAGACAGTCCAAAATCAATATCGTCAATATCACCAACACTATCACTATTGACGTCGGTGGAATAACCGCCTAAGCGCGCTAGACAACGAGTTGCCCAGGTACCATTTACAACAGTTTGCCTTTGTCTATTGCTTTCTATATTCTTCTGCTTAATATGTGTAAACATGGGCTAAATCGTTAGGGGAAATTAAATGTTAGCCCAAAAGTTTAAGGATAGTAGTAGTAGTAGGCTAGTCGGTAGGTCATGAGCGGAATAATGCTGTAAGTGTTGGCACATGAAAAAAGTGCTTAATCAAGTGAGGTAGTTCAATAGTTCAATTGCGACTTCGGTGGCAAGGTGGTAGCGTGCTTGTACTTGTGCGAGTCTACACACCTTGCGGTCGGAGACGTGTCGCAACTCGACACAAGGTGACTTAGGGAGGCGATTGAAGAAGCTATTCGGATACATTCAATAAATAGTAGTATGCGATTTAACCTTTAAAAGAAAAAAAATCTGCCATCTGTCTCGAGGCGCGCCTTTGTGGCCTACTATTGAATAACTAGGTCTATATGAACAAAAATTTTCTTCATTTGTCCATGTTTGTCCCTAGGAGGAAGTCCTGTGGTAGTCGAGTATAAGCTGACTTAACAGTATCAAAATCTATCAAAGGCCGAGTCTTGTCATACCGGGTAGCCTACAGAAAAATTGGCTTTCGACAATGAAATTAGACGTCCTTTCGGTAGCCTACTAAAGTTGAGGCTTTGACTTTATGTGCTTATAGGGTTGGGTGCTGACTCAAGTCCTCCCTTCTGAGGAGAAAGTCTTACTATCCCCGGCCAATCAAGTCATCGGCACTATGGACTCCGCCATAGTTCAAGCGTACTTGCCAGTCGGTAGTAGTGCCGTCTGGCGCTGTTTCACACCCCCACCTGAGTCTCAACCATGCCTCGCACCAGGACCGAGACTTGAGCGGGTGGACCAACTCATACCGTGTAACTACCCCGTGCTGACTGTACCACCCGGGCTTCTTCCAGTAGGAAGGTAAATATAGACAATTGCTTAATTATTAAATTAATTAAGTAACAAATACATCATGGAAAGCCCTAAATGACCCTGTAATAATTTTGGGTCGTGTTGTGTTGGAAGGAAGTTTTCCAGAGCCTTCCCATGTATACACCGACCGCGCAGGTCCCCTTCACAGCATAGGGTGCACTTAGGGTTAAAATGGGGGCACTTCTGGTTTCTGTGTGATTGTAATATGTTATTTAAATAATAAATACTCATACTCATACTCTTACTTCAGTGTCTTCAGTGGGGTAGCCCGCAAATGGTCTATGGTTCTTGAGTCTTCTGTAGGTTGAGGTACCCTAGCCCTTTTCATGCGAATGAAAAAGTAAAATAGACTTGTTCTGCGTTCTTTTGTAAGAAAAGACAATATTTTGGTATTTAGGTACATTTGGAGACTAGAAAATTTGGAATCAACGGATGCAGTGATTGAAGTACGTGCGGGACAGCTCCCTCTTGTGAGGGTAACTCCGATTCCTCCGCACGTCAACCCTAGGAAGGCCCTCCTTCTGCACGGGGAGGCAGAAAGGCTTCATGTTGACTGTACCATGCGATGGTCAACCGTTTTCCGACTGGGTTTCAATTATTTTAACCTGGATGAGGACGTAAGTGGATTAAAGATTAGGCAGGGTATACCGTACCTACTCGTAACTTCACATTGTAAGTGAGGTAGTCTTAAGTCTCACTAGTAGCACACACACAACGTCAAGAAAGACCGTAGTTTTTTTTTTGGGGGGGGGGGGGGGATTCAGAAATTTCATTGGTTATTACATAGTAGTTTTTATTTTTCTTCTCAAAATCCAACTTTATCGTGTTAAGTTAAAGTTCGTGGAAACAGAAAACTAAGCTACGTAAAACCAGCGTGTTAACTGAAAGAAATTCGGGGTTGGTTAAAGCGAGTTATACCGGCACTGTAAACGTTAGTTGAATGGATTCTACATCTACCGCACTCTTCGTCAACTACCATGGGAACGTTGAGCTTTTTTTCATTGTTTTTTATTTATTTATTTCACATCCTAACGCTAAACCCTTTATTATTCAGAGATATTTTCGGAGAACCGAGGCACTACAGAGAGTCCCAACCCTCTCCTTGGGGAAACCGGGACATACGGGTTGAAAATGGGGCTTTCCCGCCAAAACAGTACGAATAGTACCTTGTGGATTTAACATTATTATTAATTTGAAGAATTTGGACCCGATTTTTTCACAGGTTGGATTGGGGGATCCTCTGCGAATCCTCTATGAGGACGGGGACTCAGCTGAGTTACCACTCATAGTGCCTACATCTCAAGGCCATTGGGGAGGTTTGATGTCTGAGGCGTGGTATCTGCTCCGTTTGGTCGCGGACTGTCCGGAGGCGTCGGGGTCCGTGTTTGCGGACGTACCCATTGTCGTCAACGTCCCACCCACTGTTGCCCCGATAACAGTTACCCCCACCAGTGGGCTGGCTTTGACCACTACTTTTACTGTGGCCGGGGGTTCAGCCTACGACATAATGGGCGACTATCCTTTACGCTTTGTATGGTCTGTCAAGGTTGATGGAGATGATATTCCTGTTGCGACTGGATCGTCTTCTAGAGCTATTTCTTTGTTTTTGCCACCAGGTACGGTCTATAACCATTGTATTGAAGTCTATAAAATAGCCTATCAGTTGTAGCCTAAGGCTCGTAAACGAATCGAGCTACCGTAATGCCAAACGACAGACAATTTAAATATTGGGGCAGTAAATTACGGTATTTTTAAATTGTTGAAAATTATTGTACAATAGTAAATTAAAGTACCAATTTTATTTGTTTTCTAATTTATAACGTTAGTGAAAGTCGAAATTATTTATTTCGAGATTTCAGTGTATATACACGTTTTGAGGTCCAAGAAACCCAAGAGTGTTTTTTTACGAAATTTCAGTTGCGTACCCTGTCATTAGGTTAGCATGAAAACCAGACTTTATAGTCTTATTGTTCGCCTTTTGTATGCAATAAAGTCGTATTTTCATTTCATTTCATTTAATTTCATTTCATTTTTCATTTCATTTCATTTCATTATGCTGTGCTATATTAACCCATTCTTGACTATGCAATCGGCTCATCAAGTGCTTTGGGATTAGGAGAGTCGAGGCAACCGAAATTTAACCCTATGACAACTAATTGCCATGGAACTATTCATATTATTTACCTCGGTACCTATAGTAATTGTCTAATTGATAGGCCTATATAAGAAAGCATGTACGGATTCACTCGCACCGGTTTTTCATTTTGAAATAGCCGGATGACTACAACAGTTAACAGCCGTCAAAACTCGGGCAATATCATGTATCATGTTCCCTGTTGGTATATATAACGAAACATGCCAGCTTGACTCTTGAGTTACCTACTTAAATGGGCCTTCTCATGTTAAATTTTATTTTTATAGGAGAGATAAGCGTGGATTTGAATGTTTGTGACATCCACAATACCTGCACGACAGTTACCTCCAGTGAAATTGTTGCTGTCATTTCACCTGCCTCAATGAATACCAGTTCACTAGAGTAAGGTACCTTTTTAATTTATACAGGGCCAGAATTCTCTTTTTAGCCCAAGGCATGTTTAGTGCCCACCTCCTCTTGGGATAACAGATGCACACATTTTTCCTTTCGAAATTTGTAAGTTGTTGAAATACTGTTAGCTGCAAACTGGATATGCACATTTCCGCATGATTGAAACGGCTACGCATTTATTGTACCCTTTGAAGCAAATTTTACAATGGGGGGGGGGGAGGCAATAATCAGAAATCATTTTGTCTGCAGCTAGCCCCACGTTACATCTTGATCATTAGAACTAGTGCCCTTTTGAACAAAATATAGGACAAATTATTTTTTCCAAAATTCTACCGGTACATTTCAATGTTTATTAGTAAAAAATGCAATCATTCTCTTGTATTCCAATAATTTATTAACATAGTTTGAATTTTCAGCGCATATTTTAACAACGTAACGTGGCACCTAACTAATGCGTTATTAATCCCAAATCGCTGCTGTACGGCTGCTGCCTTAATTTATTGGGATACCAATGCAGCCCGGACCTATAGTATAATCCGTGTCTGATTTTATCGCATTACTCCTAATACTAACACAGAGGACAATAATTTTGCGTCTTTATTTGACGCTGTCGTTTTCTACTTGTAAGTTACCTAGTAATAAGGGTGTAAGTTTTTTGCAGAGAAATTAAAAACGAGCTGAGTAATTTAATAATTGAGGGAAGCATTATTGATGGCATCGGAAAGAGTGTAGTTGCTCTTAACACATTAGCTAGTATAAAAATGGACGGAAACGAGCAGTTTACACAAATTTCACGAGCAGTAGAAGATGCCATTTCTATCAGGACTAAAGACCTGATTCAAGGTACGTACTATAGTCTATAGTCGTAGTACACTACAGTTGGTGCTATCAGGTTGGTTTATGGGCTCAGTTACTAAACCGTTTGAAGCCTATATTGTAGCATTTAACTGGACTTACATTGCCTGTTGTGTTAATAGTAATTAGAGGCATGGGCCTCATGGTCATCGAACAATTAGGGCGGAGCCCATTGTCAGGGGAAGGGGGCGAAGTTTCGAGAGTGCGTGCTACTCCTACTCCCATATCATCAGGCTTAGTCCTGATAAGGACTGATAGTTTTTGGCCGCTTGACTCATCGATCTTGTATTCTACTCGAATTATTAAGTAAACCCAATCCCCATGAGGATTCGAACTAGGCCTACCGTTCTCCCGATTGAAATGCAAGCTCTCTAACCACTCGACCATGACTATTAACACAACATGCAACGTAGGTCCAACTGACCCTTTCTTAAATAGTATTACACCATTGCCATTAAATAGACCAATATTTTAGGCTCAGTACCGACGAGCGACATGCATGCATCATACCGATTTTATGTCATATAATATAGAATTATTACCCAACTTAATTTATAAGCAACATGCCGCAGTTGGCCGCAGGGGCGGATCCAGCCCATTTTTGGGGGGGGGGTAGCTGAGGGTCCAAATAGGAAAAACTTGTGTAGTATCGACGCTACCCCCCCCCCCCCCTACCCCCCCCCCTGCATCCGTCCTTGGTTGGCCGCCCAATCAACAGCCTCACCAGTGCTGATGCCGTTTTCTGTCTTACGACTTCTGCATGATTGATATTTAAGATAAAAGTAAGATAAAACAAATTTTGTTTCGAAATTCAGCTTTATAGCTTTCATTTGCATGTCTCATCTGCCGATCTAGCCAATTATTCAAATCAACAACATCAGAACTGTCATATTAAAAAAATCCGGGCCCTCTCTCCAAAAGTCGTTAATATGGAGCTCATAAGATTGCTTGTACGTTTTAAATAAAGTATCTAACTTACAATATTATAGCCTAGCTTATATTTGAACCTATAGCTATATTCTGAACTCACAAGGGCTATAAGACGCATCGAAGTATCACTATTTGTACGGTAGAAGTATGTATATATAACCTATAATCATAAATAGACTGATGAATTATTCATCATGTACATACTCATCTTCACCATTACTCCGATCATTGTTCATTGACAATTTGACATCAATACGTCTAATTATAACTTCAGCACTCTATATTATTTGGTTTGCAGGGTTGCAGACAGAGCCGCTTCTTGCAGTCACTGCGTTGGACTTTTTGCAAGACGTGTCCATCGTTAGTAAATTTCTAAGCCCCGACAACAATGTTTTCAATACCCTTAATCTGCTAAAAGAAGCTTTAACCAATGTTCCAACACACAGGACGAAACGAGAGGTAGGCCTAATAAAAGCATCACATTTCAAAAATGATGTCTAAATTTGGTTTACATCCAAACGAGCTGTGACGATGGTGTGTATCAACATATTAAAATCGGTTTTGATGGGTTGCAGAGGCGTAAAGTTTTAGAATGATGGCGGGGGCAAAACTATAAGTAGACCTTATGACGTCATCAGGCAGGATAAGGAAAAATTGAAAATATAAGAGGAAAATAGTAAGGTTTTACGCATTTTAATAGTAGTAAAGTATAGCTGTAGATTTTACAAAGCCAAAAAAGGAATGACTATATTCATATTGCTGCAAAGGGGACCATGAAGTATGAACCACGTCTTACAATGCTCGAGGCTGGGGGGGGGGCAAAGCCCCCCAAAAGGAGCTGGGGGGAAATTGGACCGTGCCCCCCCCCCAACTTTACGCCCCTGATGGGTTGTATATTTTTTTAAAATTTAAATAGCTGTTGAATGGGTACCTCTGTAGGTACCGTATATGCTGCGCTCGGTTTTAGTATAAATATATCAATTATATTCCTATTGATTGGCCATTAATAGGAAAAGAATAAAAATAATCAATAGGATATGCTTCAGTGGTCATCCAGATAGTATACGGACTACATTCATTGTGAATAAAAAATAGATTGGGGAAGTTATAAGTCATACAAATTATTATCACAACACAACTGGTTTCGGTTCATGCTATCGTAAAGTATAAGAAAACAGTCAAAACGGTAACGTACGGTATGTAAGATAAAACAGAAGCCCATTGTCCAGATGCGTAGCCTTACAGTATAGTAATATATGATACACAATAATTAAATATTTAAAGTGTTAATTCCAACCAGGGAGAACTACTTAAAAGGCTATGAAAGCGGTTGCGTTTTTATAAGTATGACGTTATTTTTTTATTCACAATGAGAGATGGAAAGTTTGATAAAGTTAATAAGGAGACGATTATCGCAGATAATGATACGGGCTTTCAGCTAGATTTTAATTTATTCCTCTGCGACCAATATTAAATGAGATATAAATTATATAAGGTTTCAATTGGCCGCCATCTTGTAACTAAATAGTGGATCTACCTGGTTAACCGAACTCGATCAAGACATTTGTGTGGTCAATTTTTGTGCCAAGTTTAATTAAAATCCGATAATATTTAGGGAAGTTTGAGTGTTTCCTAAAGTCGACATATATACATACAGTATATAATATATATTTAACATTTTGAACGGAGGGAGGTTTTAGGCTCAGGGGGTCATGAAATGAAAGGTTGTGAAGAAATATTCCAAAAGTCGAACATTCGTCGCCATCTCAATAGGTAGATGAATCCCCCTAAAAACTACAATTTCGAAAATTAAAAATATCCTATTACATGATGCATGAAATAGTCTCCTACTTGTACAACTTAAATGGGCTTAATTTTTAATAGCATGCTTATTTAATTAAATAAAAAATATTTCGGGCCAATTTCCTACGGGCTGCACACTCTTAATATAAAACTTGATTTTTTGCAGACGGATAAAGCCCCGCAAAACGTGGGAAGTAATCACGTGGAAAGGTGTACCAGACTCCTGAATTCCACAATCGAAACCGAGTCGAAAGAAGAAATGAATAATGTTTTAAATCTAACTACGAATTGCCTTATAAATATTTGTGAAGCCCAGGGTGACATTGCAATCAAAATTAGTAAGTTTGACAAATCACAAGTTTTCCAATTTGTTGCTTATAATTATTTGCACGAACATGTATTGTATACTGCAGGGGTATTTACCAAAAAAGGCGATCTTAAATGCTATAGGTACTACTGTCTTCTACCCGTATGAGACTGACAACATGTTTTGGTATAATAATAATATAATATATATGTACTATATATGAACTATATATATTTAATTATATTATATATATAATAATATGTTTGTAACCAATCTAAGCGTTTATATGTTCCAGGTACGCAATTGGTGAAGCTATGGGTGTCAGAAAAGTTAAACCGCACTAAGAAAGGAAAACTAACTCCTGCGTTTAAGGATCTTCCATCAGTAGTGATCACAAAATTACCGGGCAACGCCAAGTGTCTGTCGATAGTCAAGCTAAACACTCAGCTCTTCAAAGATACAGATTTAATTGGGTTAGTCCTTGGTCAGCAAAAACAAGACAGGCTATTTCGGCGGGTCCCATTACTGCTTGGAAGGTAGTTTAGGTTAGGTATCATCACCGCTATTTTCCAATGCATCAGGTTGACCTGGAGTATTCCTCCTTTTCAATCGATGATGGGACCCGCCCGTATGAGCATTAGTTACTAAGTAAGAAGTACTGATCCAAAATTACACTTTTCCAACACATCCTCATCTAACCATGACTTACTTGACTTAAGGTGGCTCCATCGGCCCGTGAGGACCTCTCGCCTGTCGCACCAAGCCCCTCCAAAGCGCGTGATTCTCCATCAACTCCCTCCATGTTCATCTATCCATAATCAAAATAATTCGAAAGAGCTTTCCTATTTTTCGTATGTATTAGCATAATTGGAAATTACCGATGGTAGGTAAATAATTAATGTTCTGTTTTTCGATTTCCCCTATTTTTGATTGGATTTTTAGCGAACGAGTGGGGTATGTTTAAATTATTATTAACAGCTACAATATACGTACATTTAAATAAAAATAGGTCTCCCCCACATCTTGAATTTTAAGATGAAGTGTTTTCTTCAGAATTAGTGCAGTGGGTACAAACTTTCAGAAAACAGGTTATGAATATTGTGTCTACTATATTTCATTCATTGCATTAAGAACCCGTAAATGTTTTCTGTCTTATCATTCAGTATAGGTACCGGAATAGTTCCGAGGCAAATAGGTTAAATTTCTACTGCCTATAGGTTTTCCCTATCCTTAAGCACTGAATTAATTGATGGGACAATAGTATAGAATGTGTAGCATATCGTAGTATGACACGGCATAATAATAATACTATTGTATAATACTATAGTATGGTATGCAATACATTGGGGCTCGGATTATCTATAATACCTTTTTTTTTAAAAATCTTCACAAACAAAACAACCTTCGTGTTTGTGGTTGGATGACAGAATAATTTTTTTGGGTCCTGGGTCCGTAAAATTGTGAAAATTGTTAAAATGGGAATCGGTTGATTTGGACGAATAATGGTATTGATCAGCACCAGTCTTCCTTATACTATCTAACACATAAAATATACATATATGGCAATGCAAAAACGGTAGTTTCCACTATTTGCGGTCAATGAGCCTCTATGTAAATAATTTTATGAACTCAATGTATGGCTAATATGTATTATGTATCTTTTCAGATCGGCTGTATACCAAATTCAATTTATTAGTTCGGAGAAAACACCGGTTACTTTGTCGTCCGGTGATACAATGTTTGATATATTCCTTCCTAATGAATTTGGGAATGAAAAGACAGTTTGTATGCATAATGACTTAAATTTAACTGAATGGAAACAGAGTTGTAGCAATATTAGAAAAGTCGGAGACAGCAGTATTGCTTGTAAATGCAGAGTAACGGGTTATTTTGCATTGAGAAGACCCCCTTCATTTATCCAAACAACAACAGAAACTTCTACTACTTCTACCACCACCACCACTACTACTAGTACTATTACCATGACTACTACAACAATGACCACCATCGAGAAGACAGTCTCCACGACTACGCCTAGCACTATAGATCCAGCTTCTGGAAGTACACTTTCACTCGAAACAACCTCACCTTTTGATGAAACTATCAAAATATCAACGTCTGCACGTGAACCAGCACCTTCTCCCTCAGATTCTACAACAATTCATAACATTGAAAAATATGTGACAACTGAAAACATTGAATTTAATAATGGAGTCAAAGTCGAGTCTGTTGTGAGAGAAGCATTACAGGAGAAAGATACAATTGGTGGAGGTCGATTTATAATTGAAAACAATTTCAATGAAGTCGTTGGAGCTAATCAGGACGTATTTAGAACAAGTATGGCTACTCAAATTGCAAAACAGTTAAATGTAGAAGATAATGACATTTATGTAACTGCTAAAGAAGGTAAACAATGTTTATTGATACATTACATGAATTTTCTAGCTACGATACATACAGATCAGTGGTTCGATAAATTGCATTGGGCCAAATTTGAATGTTTATATAAATAACTTGAGATGATGAAATAATACTGTAAACGGTATACATTTATTGTATAATTTGTATACATCTCGTTTTAGGAAGCATTGTTGTCTCTGTATATTTCTTGACGGAAATGGCACCACAAAATGCTCTTTCCGCATTGGGGCACCTCGTTGAACTCGTAAAAAATGAACAACTCCTCCTTGAATACAATGGGAAACAGCTGGATATTCCGAAGCAAAACTTAACATTGATTATAACACCGGATGAAGCCAGTTCCAAAGTATGTTAGAATTCATTAAATTGCAGTAATTAAGGTACAAATATAATTTCTAGTTACTGTGGGGAATTTTTAAGGACACGGGCATATCTGAAGTCAGATGTCAATGAAGATAAAACACCTCGTATAGCCTATATTGAGCGGGATATGTAACAATCGTCGGCAACTCCCTTTGTGGTTTAAGTCTGGGTTTAGATAATAATATATAATATTATAAAAATATGTAGATAAGGTCAACACGTTAAAACTGTTTCATGTAAAGTAATTGTATCGTAAACTAGGCGAATGTTGTAATTTCTTTAATCTGGAATTTGGTAGAATATATTGTACAGGTCCCCCTATTACAAACTCTAATATTGTTCCTATATATTCAAATAAATATGAGTCGAAGAAAAATTGGAAATAGTTATAGGCTACTTCATTCAGATTCAAATCGTATACTTCACATAAACATTCCCAATATTTCTTCGATCGAATGAATATCGGACTGAATAATTAATAGAGTGTGTAATCATTCGCGTAATGTTTATTTTCTTTTGGGAAAGTCTGAATACATTGCATTTTTGGGTCCAATCCAAAACCGTACCCAGAGGGGGGTCCGGCCCCCCTCCCCGAAATATTTGCAGTGTACACTAGATAATATATTATATATTCAGATGAACCCCCTCCCCCCGAAAAAAATATATGGCTACGGCACTGGTCCAATAGGCGCCCATTCCACTGACCTGCTAGAGCTATTTACAAAAACAGTGACGTGGTAGCAGACATTCAAGACTTAGGCGGGGTTTCCACCGACCTCGCATTGCAGAATTGATTTTTTTCCTCTATACCATAGTTAAAATTGATCAATGATCATACAGTAAAATCACAAACAAACAAACTAAAATAAAAAAATGGCGTCATGGGATATGTTAAGTACAAAAATTTTAATAGATTTCTATAAAAAGATAAATTCTAATTTCCGTCAATGTCATTTGCATTCTGCAATGCGAGGTCGGTGGAATCGCCATCTAAGTCTTGAATGTCTGCTGCCACGTCACCGTTTTTGTAAATAGCCCTAGCCGGTCGGTGGTATGAGAGCCTTACCAAACTTTCAATTTCTAGGTCTATGTTCTGCAAACTGCAACGTTCGTCGTCGCCGGTAGCGCTGTTGCCATTATAATTTTCATGGTTATTTTGGCAACTCGAGGGGGACAAGCTCCTCCAGACTTCGTCCCCAGACGGGGGTCTAGGGTAGAGGATTCGTCCCCGTGCTACCTAGACCTCCATAACGATTACTCATTGGACGGATCAAGCGAGAGTTTGGCACAGTTTCGCAGACCTTCGCTATGGAGTGAAAAGTAGTTTTTTTAAGTACATTAAGTATTGTAGTTCAGCAAGTTGCACGTGTTAATACGTTTTATGTATATTTTTTTTCATTAAAAAAAGGTTAATCGCATACAAACAATTTAATGAATGTATCGGATTGACCTCTTCAGTCGCCTCTGTAGGTTTATTACCCGTGTTGAGTTACGACACGTCTCTGACCGCACAAGTGCGCAAGCACGTTAAGTCGATATTGAAAGATAATCGCGATGATCCACAGTAAAACTTCTTTATTAACGATGAATGGTTTCTCGTGCAATCTGCTAAACGACATAGTAGGCTGCGAGCCTAGCCTCGGGCCTGTCAGTCAGTTACCTTGTCCAAATATTTATCGTCGTAACATACGAGGGTTGGAAGAGTTAAATGATTATTTATTGTTAGAGTTTGTCTAGGTCAGTTTGCTTTTGTATATAGAAAAATGTAAACTATGAAGAAAACTAAGAACAACAGTCGGTCAAACAGAAGATTGATTAGATTCCAGTCTTTTGATTCAAGTGACGGCTCCCCTTCAGTAGTTTCTGATACATCCTGAAAGCGAAAAACATGTACAGTAACATATGAATTCAAATTAGGCCTATTGTGAAATTTTAAAGTTTGCTTTTATATATAGAACAATTTAAACTATTAAGAAAACTAAGAATAACAGCCGTCAAACAGAAGAGTGATTAGATTCCAATCTTCTGATTCAAGGTACGGCTCCCCTTCAGTAGTTTCTGATACAACCTGAAAGGGAAGAAACAAATACGGACACGGTAACATATTAATTTAAATTTGGCCCATTTAGACATTTTAAAAGCATAAAATTGTAGATAATAGACTATATTAGCTGACGCTATATTATTATGGCTGACAGTTAAGAAACAGAAACATACTTCGGCCTTAGGAACAAAAAGCGTCGCATTCTGCATGTAATACTCCAAGGAATAGAAGGAGGGAGAGATGAGCAGAAGAAGAACATCCTGTTTGAAAAACCTGAGGCAGTTGTTTGGCAAGAGCATGACTTCCCTTTTCAGAGCAGCAGTCTCCAAGGTACAAATTGTCGTGATCCCTGATCTTCGATAGAAGAGGCATTTAAAGAAGAAGAAGCTGTTATAGAATTCCTGATTCCTTCAAGCACATCATGCAAGCTTTCAGCGAACATAAAGAATTTATTATACGATTTGTTCTCTAGGGTTGCCAGGTTTACAAAACATGAAAACCGGACAGGGAGTCAATTCTATCTAGTGTAAATTTTTCTAAAAAGGGTAATTTTATTTAGTCTTAAATTTAGTGAATTTTCAGGAACTTTCTACCATGAAGCTATGGCAAGTAACATAAATAAAAATGTAAAATGACAGTAGACTATAGACATTTTTAATTTCTGAGATAATTTTTAAAATTGTTTTGTTCTATCCTACAGAAAAAAAGTTTTGCGCACTCGAGCGAAAAAATCGGACAAAGCTTTGTCCGGTCAAACATTTATTTTTTCACCAGACAGAGGCACCAAAAACCTGGCAACCCTAGGCTCTCTACTCGCTGCCCACACGCCTGATAACAATAGTTACATATTATATACTAAGCATAAGAAAAACATCATTATTGTAAATTTGTTAAAACAATGTTAAGTGTTTAGTGAAAGAAGGCGTCATGTCGAGTCAAATAACTCATTATTTTTTCTATGGTCACACCTTCCGAACAATTCAAATATATTGTAAGTGAAAGGGAAGGTTAGAACGCCTTCCATGATAAATTCGGGGTTTTTAAATGCGACTTAACACCTTCTTTCACCGGACCCTTCAATTGAACACTATTCTTAACTTACTCGAATAAGCAGAATATTCTCCATGAGAGGATGGGTTAGAAAGAGTCGCCAACTATATGGAATTGACCATGTGCAGTATCTCAGGTTTTTTGCAATAACGTACATGAAGATGGCTACGCACGAAAGCATTAAGCTAGTTGTGTAGAGACTGACTGCAACAAAAATAGTGCAATAAGTACAGTAGATATCTAATATATATAGACTAGTGCTACGGACTCCGACTTTTCTGCGAGCCGTTGGAGTGAATACCCCACTTATTGTTACATTTTTTGGAGGGCATGTAAAGCAGGCGGTCCCTGGTTGAGTGTAACAGAGGGCTTCATAACCCCAACTCGTTAGGTTGGTTTATTAAGAGAACAAAATGCCATTAATATATTTTTCTTTTATAGCCCTCCTGCAGTACCTACATCACACTTCATAGTCTCCCTGTTTCATTGCATTCGAAAAATTTAATAAAATTTCATTCAAAATGGCAATCTGAAATTATTATAGCCTAATGTGGATTTTTACGAGTATTGTATCTTAATTATTATATTTAACAGATTAGGCTACTTTTCTAGGATGGAAGAAACGGAAATTGTCCCTGACCTTTCCTGAATATACTTCGCATCCACAAATGAAGTTTTTCGCATTAATAACGACTTTTTCCCCTTACCTTTGGTTTCTCAATTTTAATAAAATTCTTTGTTATTTCATTAGAAAAAAATTGTCGATCGTGGCTTCCTTGGCACTTGGGTAGTACTTACAAAGAACAGGTACATTGGCTGTGTGAGCAGGAATCTGTTCTGCCAGCGTGATGATGTAGCTAGACAACACGACCAAAGAGATGCAGTGAAGGTACAGCCTGACACCTTGATGGGGCTTCACCCAAAATGACGATAAGGTCATTGCTGCCAGTGCTAAAACAAGAAATTAAAAATAAAATTGGAGCCTTTATCTAAGCCCGGATTGATTCCACATAACATCGAACGGAGGGACGCCGTAGCACGGTTCAGGCTCATAACCGGCCACGACTACCTGCAGGCGCATCTACACCGCATAGGCCTGGCTGACAACGACACCTGTCCACTCTGCTCACAGGCCGCTCAGACAGCTGCCCATCTACATAGATGTCCAGCTCTCGATTCCCTTCCTCAAAATCTTACAACGCGATATTGGGAGACTCGACGTCGAATGGCTCACCTGCCACAGACGGGCGTTGGCTAAAGTAAAGTAAAGTAGTACGTAATTGTAGGCGCAAGCGACTTTGATCTTGCTCCTAGAATTTAACGATTTTTTCTATCACAGCCAGGTGGGCCACGGAAAATCATAAATAATCTAGTGGTCCACGGACAAAAAAGGTTTTGAACCCCTCATATAAAGAGATGCAGCAACAATTAATACTAATAATGCGGTGGTATGATTCGATTTGATATGATATGATATATGATTGTTCGTCACAGTAAAAATAATAAAAAATATGGCCCCTTCTTAAGCCAAAATGAATATGTGGGCGTTCATACCGTTGAGGTTGACAGTCCTAGTCCTATACGACAATAATTAACGATTCGCTGCCAATCTGTGTGCGTGAAAATATTTTGGCGCCATTTTTATAAGTTTAAAGGAAAATAATACATGTTCTTTTTTTTCTAGTACCATACTATTCTACATCTTTTTCCTTCCCATTTTTAAAATACCCACAAGAAAATAACCACTACCGAAATCCTAAAGCGCCAAATTTGGCTCACGAGCCACGGGTTGTCACCTATAGTGTCAAGGAGTTGTCTCACCTGTGAAGGGGGTCACATAAACTCCTCTGTACGGCGATGAATCTCGCTTCACATTGAAGGCAACCACCATCATCCTATTTAAGAAGCGCATTTGGTCTTCCGAACCCTCAATGGCATCTACTTCTATAGACGTTGTCAAGTTCATAACTTTCCACTCTGATCGTACTTCCAATATCTAAACGTTAATGATTAACCATGTATAAATGAAAAGGTTTTTTATTAATTAAAAAAGAATAGAAGGAACATGAATCATCCAAAAGTAGGTTGGCTACCTAATTTTCAATACTTGAGATATGAGATACTTAACCCACATCCTTATAACAATTAATAAGTAAAATTTTACATTGTACTATGAGAGTGGGCTCCCCCTAACAAACCCCGGAAGCAGCTCATGAGGTATGCTCATTTAGGGGGGGGCTGGAGGGGGGGGGGGGAAGTGGGCCAATATTGTGTGATGGAGACCGAAAGTGGGTGGCACATTCTCGAAGAATGCCATGGCGCCCCAGACTTTTGAATCTAAGGTCCGCTTCTTGCTAATGACGGTTGGTTCTAGTAGTCCAACATGTTTTTATTTATTATTAAAGGTTAAAGTGCGTACAAAACAACAATTTAATGAATGTATCCGAGTAACCTATTCATTCGCCTCACTAAGCCACCTTATATAGATAGCCTACTTGTGTCGAGTTGCGACACGTCTCCGACCGCAAGGTGTGTAGATCCTCGCACAAGACCCAAGTACAAGAACGCTACCACCTTGCCACAGAAGTCGCTAAAATGTTGTCATAGCGAGATTCGCAGTAGCAATAAAATAGAACTCCTATGGGCCCAAATTGTGGCCTGGGCCCCGACTCGAAGATCATACTACTGGGGCGAGGGGGGCATACCTAAGGCGCCCATTCCACTGACCGGCTAGGGCTATTTCCAAAAACGGTGACGTGGTAGCAGACATTCAAGACGTAGGTGGCGTTTCCACCGACCTCGCATTGCAGAATTGACGGAAATGTTTATTTTCCTCTATGCCATAGTTAAAATTGATCAATGATCACACAGTAAAATCACAAACAAACAACCTAAAATTAAAAAATGGCGTCATGGGATATGTTAAGTACAAACATTTTAATAGATTTCTATAAAAAGAAAAATTCTAATTTCCGTCAATGTCATTTGCATTCTGCAATGCGAGGTCAGTGGAAACGCCACCTAAGTCTTGAATGTCTGCTACCACGTCACCGTTTTTGGAAATAGCCCTAGCCGGTCAGTGGAATGGGCGCCTTATATAAGGATACCATAATTATAGCAGCGATTACACGGCTGTTACAGTAGGCTAGTAGCTTTACAATGCAATTGGTGAATATAATTTCTTCTTCTCATCGCGATGTTATATATTGAACGCTGTACCTGTAATGAGCAGTCTATAAGTTGAACGGAGGAGTCATTGCCCCTCTGAATCCGCCACTGATTACGAACATGGAAAATTTAACCAGGGTTCTTTGGTAACAATGACTATTCTGTAATGGATTCTCAAAACATGATAGGCTATAGGCTAGCCTACATACTGTACTTTACTATGAGCATTCACGATTGATGCGCTACACTGACGGACGCTAGAGGCATCCATGGACGGATAAAATCATATGTGCACGTGGAAACACAGTTGGGCTGGTTATAATTCCTTGTAAAGTATATTGAATGTAACATAACTTCATTTAATTAAGCGTATTTAAAGTTAATTTTAATTTTGTCATTTTATGCTTGTCTTGTTGAAAAAATTGGAATAAATATATATTTGATTTGATTTGATATAGCCTACTATATTTCATCCAATTTTTCAAGTACGCATAATTACATATATACATACGTATAATTTCCAATATTTTCCTCCAATGAATTCAGCCACTTCAGTAATATTGCATTCATTGCTGTTTTTATCTAGATCCTTCGGCGTTCGGCTTATTTTACAGACCATAACCTAACCGTCAATGAACGTTAGCTTACCATCCATTTATCCTGGCTAGCTGCCTTGAGGTCTACTTTGGACGTTTCGATTCCCCCGAAAAAGAAATCACCAATTACGCCGGATTGCAAATGCACGATCAATTGGAACTCATCAAGAGGCCAATTGTCTGTAACCGAGTCAATAGTGAAGGATGATAGCTGAAACACGGGCGTCCATTGAACAGTGCCATTGTGTTGAATGAAAACTCCAACAGAGCTGATATCGGACAGAATGGGTTGACTTCCTGTTTTGCTGGAACAGCAAAATGCGGGCTTAGCGGCAATCAGAAGAAAAGTAAGCAAAACAAAATAACTGGACCTGTTCTGTACCTGACTGTACATGAAAAAAAATGTTTCAGTTAGGGATAGGTACGCCGCACCGTTCAGTATATCCCGAATATAATCAAATTCCACCGTGTAGTCGATGCGCAAGTAGACATTTCCTAAAAATGACTTTTTTGGGTACCTTGGGACCTTCGATAATCACAAATCCTTATATTAACGTGATAAATAGAAAATCAATCAATGGTAGTCTCACCAAAGTCCAAACCACCAAATCACATTCTTATTCCAATTTATATTATAATTTATATTATTTATATATTATAATTTATATATTATAATTTGTATATTATAATTTATATTCAAATAAAAACCGTGGGGCAGCCAAAGAGCGTTTGCCGGTCCTAAATCAGGAGCCTATCATGCTTATCAAGCTTTGGACTAGGACTATTTTAATTTACTTGGTAGCCTTCAATGTTGAATTAAATTATTAATTTTGTCTTAGTATACTGATATTTAAAATTAACTTAAACTGCTGCTGCAGACAAGGGAGAAACACCCCGAGTTATTGTGACACAAACATTGTCACGCACACTAATACAGTGTGTACATTCAATGGCCTGAGTGACTATTTTAGGTGGCCAAAATTTCCGAATTTATCATTCTGAGCAATTCATTTTTGTTATCTTCTTAAGTCATATTAATTCTCTAATTGCACTTTGGAACTAGAGTGTCCTGTTTTGTTAAAAGTTCTTGCTTTTGTTGTTTTTTAACTTATAGAGTCTTACCTGGTCACAGCTGTTATTACAGGTGTCCATACTTCAGAAGGATGGACTGCGAAGCTGGAAATATTGTCATACTCCCCAGGATACCAACGTAGCCTCGCATCGTACCAACTCTGAAACCGCATAATTAATTATGAAACAATACAGTATCAATATATAAATTATTTATACCTTAGACCAAAATTACAATACTCTAGACACGGCATTCTAGATGCACTTCATGAAAAATTTGGGTTACCAACTTTATAGCTTTATCTTTTGCCAGCAGGTGACGTCACAGCCCAGTTTACCTAGCAACAGAGACTTCGTTGCTAGTTAACCTGGATCCCCGAGTGACTAGTTTGTTTTTCCTGTTTCCGGAACATAATTAGGCCGTGTGATGAGTAGCGAATATCATTTTTAACTAATTTAACATTTAACGACAATTATTATTTATTATAAAACTAATCATTGTCTATTTCGGTACCTATTCTAATTACTAATGTATATAAATAGGGAAGCATGTACGGGTTCAGTCGTACCAATTCTTTCATATGGCGTTGGCATGGGGGTAAATACAGTAAATACTTACCAAAAACATTTTACCCCCCATTTTGAATTCGTTGACATGCTCGTTCTAGAAACATAAAATGATTCATTAATTAATTAATGCCAAGTAGGCTATATAACTGCTTAGTTTCTAGTTTGGTATGTATTGTACATACTGTATAATATGGCATTGCCGTTGAATATAATGTATAACTTGAATGGGCGAAGAATGGGCCGGATACTACCCCCCTCCCCCCGTAAGAAATGGGCTGGATCCGTCCCTGGCCGTATGCTAAACAATCAGTTGCAGCGTTGTTTGGCGTAATATGGAATAGGGGACAATAATTTTGGGGCGCCACTCTTTGCCAGGTCAAGTGCGTAGAACTTACAACGCCTTTCCTGTCGCCGGCCTTGCCTGCTGGAATGTTCATTTTTTTCTTCATTAGCCGCAATTTTTTTTCTTTCAGGCTTTTGGCCCACTGTTTGGCATACATAGGCAAGTGATCGGAGTGGCGTACCCCCTACGTTGCCCGCGGGAGCGCGACGAAGGACGAAGTGGTGAAGGCGCTTCTAGCTCTCTCAACCCAGGTCATTCGCTTAAGAGTGTACAGCCCGTAAGAAATTGGCAAACCGAAATTTATTACTTTTTATTTTTTATTTAATTAACTAAGCATATTATTAAAGATTTGGCCCCTCAAAGTTGTAGAAGACTACTTCATGCATCATATAATAAGGTATTTTTAGTTTTCGAAATTGTTGTTTTTTTATAAAATCGCTTTTACGTGAAAAGTTATTGTTTATAAAATAACTACAATTTCGAAAATTAAAAATTTCTTATAATATGATGCATGAAGTAGTCTTCTACAACTTTGATGAGGCAAATCTTTAATAACATGCTTAGTTAATTAAGTAAAAAATAAAAAGTAATAAATTTCGGGTTGCCAATTTCCTACGGGCTGTACACTCTTAATGCCGGACAACTGGAATCCCCGAAGGTTTGATGAGAGAGCCATAGTTACTACCGACATTTTCTTTGACGACCCTTGTTACCCTTACCGCGTTATTTAGGCTATTCTATTTTATTATCTTTGGTTGGATCGAACCAGGCCCGTACCCAAGGGGGGGGGGGGCAAGGGGGCCATAGTCGGATGGTCATTTTATTGACAGTCTCACAGGTGAATTAATACGGATATATCATTTATAAAAAAAATTGGTCTTGGCCCCCCCCCCCCCAAAAAAAAATCCTGGGTACGGGCCTGGATCGAACACTTCTGATTAGTTCATACAGTAAATTTATTTGTATTTCGAATACATTTTATGGTTGCTACATCATTTACAGTTCAGTGAACCTGTGAACGTTCCTTACCAAAGTTAAATGGTGCACTTGCATCGCGATACGAACAATAACAGCATCTTCGTTGTGACTTTTTGGTTCGGGCGTAAGATTCGGATCGTAGAGACCCGTTAAGTCCCATTGTAGTTTTGCCAAGCCTTTTGGAATTACGTCATCCATTCCACTTATTTCTGTGAATATCAAGCGTATGCTCAATAACTAGATAACTATATATATTTTATTGGAACCAATACTAAATGTTTGCTAGTTTCAGTTTCTGAATCCTTGATATTGTCTTCTTTGCACTGATATGATTACAATGCATCATTGGCGTAAATTGCCAGAAATACCGGGGGGGGGGGGGGTCTTAGGATCCCATGCCATGTGTACCATGCTCCTAGGTATCAAAATCCTTTAAGATATTAATATCCATGATTGCAGATTCAAACAGAATAGGTAAACATAACTTAATACCTTAAAATAGTGGAATTTTCGTTTTCGTAATTTATTTTTTTTTTGTTCTTCTCTTAAAATTATTATAATTTTTCAATCAATTTGTTTTATTTCCTCAAAAATCCTGGGGGGGGGGGACTATACAAATACCTGGGGGTGGCTAAGCCACCTCCAAGCCAAGATGACTAAGCACCATTTTGAAAATGGGTTTATTTTAATTTTTGACATAGTTTTCCTTGCTGATTTCTGAATAACAAAAATTATTTATGGCGGGAAAGAATGCTCCACCCAAGCTCAACAATCAGATGATCCAGGACTTTCCATAAGGCGGGGATTCCACCGACCGGTTAGGGCTAAATACAAAAATGGTGATGTGGTAGCAGACATTCAAGACTTAGGCGGGGTTTCCACCGACCTCGCATTGCAGAATGCAAATGACATTGACGGAAATGTTTGTTTTCCTCTATGCCATAGTTAAAATTGATCAATGATCATACAGTAAAATCACAAACAAACAAACTAAAATTAAAAAATGGCGTCATGGGATATGTTAAGTACAAACATTTTAATAGATTTCTATAAAAAGAAAAATTCTAATTTCCATCAATGCCATTTGCATTCTGCAATGCGAGGTCGGTGGAAACCCCACCTAAGTCTTGAATGTCTGCTACCACGTCACCGTTTTTGTCTTTAGCCCTAGCCGGTCGGTGGAATCACCGCCTAAGTCAATCATTGGCACTTTAATTGGAGTTGACAACCCAATCACAGTAGCAGCCATCATAACGATTTGGTATTATTATAATACCGGGATTTATTTTTGAATAATAACGTAGTAGTATGGGGCCACGTGACGGTGTTAAAATATGAGCAGGAAATTCAAATTAATAAATTATTAGAATACAAGAGAATGGTTGCATTGTTTAATAATTGAAGGAAATGCTAATAAACATTAAAACATTAAAATGTACAGGTTGAATTTTGAAAACTCGCCAAGAATATTAATTTATCAATTTGAATTTCCCGCGCATGTGTAAAACAATGGAAAAACCCCGGTATTATAATAATCCCAAATCGCCATGATCGGGGTGCAGGTCATTCTATGTACAAGTTGTCCGTTGTGCCTACTAAGGCCGGATTTTGGCTTCGGAGGCCCCTAGGCAGCACAGCTCTATGTGGGGGCCGTCCTAAAAGAAGCAGCTCCATTGGCTTTCCCTCACTGTTGCACTGCAGATGTAGAGAATAGTAGGTATTAGGAAAAGAGGGAACAATAAAAATAAGAGCATAATACTTGTCCTTGCATTTCGTTTTTGTAAGGGTAACGTCTCACTGTCAGATGCAATTAATGCCACAACACTAAATTTCCCGCCATAATAAAAATTTAAAATTATTTTTGTCATAAGAAATTTACTTATATTTTACTTTTTAAATTCGTGTTTTTTTTTTAAATTTTGCGGGGCCCCTTTCGTGTGGGCAGCTGCCTACTCTGCATATTCCTAAATCCGGGCCTGGTGCCTACCTGTATTCGTTTCATTCGGGCAATTTAATTTCCAATGTCCTTTAATATAGTTCCAGCTGCTTAAACCAAAATATGACGGCTGAAATATTCCCGGGTTTATCAAGAAACCATACGCTTCCATGAAAGGTTCTGAGCTATTGTCCCGTCCAACTGTTACAAACCCGCTGTGTGAAACCTTTATCCAGAATCCTCGAAATTCATCGGGAGAAAGGATATTAGGAGTATCCTTTTGAATTCTCATAGTTTTCGCATTATTTAATCCGGATCGTATGCTTGAATGCATGTTTCTCGTGTTGCCAATAACGACCTCAACAACTTTTTGTGTGGATGGTGAAACTGGAAGTTAGATCGAAAAATTACCAATGTGCCTGAACATTACATCGGAATTATAATTAATCTATTAACAATACAGTACATTTCATTGATGACAATTCTACTCTATTCGAGGGTTCGAGTGTCTTTTCCAATCCTTGTAAACTGCTGTAGATATACTGTCTATATAAGGCATGTATTGTATAAAGTAGTGGTGCGGACTAAATGGCTCTGACTTTCAAGTGAAAGGCTTTTTTTTGTATCCTTGCACCCTTCTTAAAATTTATGGCCGGACGTCATGTAATATAAATATATATATAGTAGTAGTATTTTCATGTCCAAATTAACCGGACTAATAGTACCGTACATAATACAGTTGTTATTCTTCTACGAGTTGCTTATAGTATAACATGGACCCTCCAATGGAGAAATGGGTTAGGTGCCCATTCCATTGACCGGCTAGGGCTATTTCCAACAACGATGACGTGGTAGCAGACATTCAAGACCTAGGTGGCGTTTCCACCGAACTCGCATTGCAGAATTGACGGAAATGTTTATTTTTCTCTATGCCATAGTTAAAATTGATCAATGATCATACAGTAAAATCACAAACAAACAAACTAAAATGAAAAAAATGGCATCATGGGATATGTTAAGAACAAACATTTTAATAGATATCTATAAAAAGAAAAATTCTAATTTCCGTCAATGTCATTTGCATTCTGCAATGCGAGATCGGTGGAAACGCAACCTAAGTCTTGAATGTCTGCTACCACGTCACTGTTTTTGGAAATAGCCCTAGCCGGTCAATGGAATGGGCGCCTTAGTACGACTTAACTTACAAGAAAGTTGATCAAGGATGTCTGTAGTGGTGGCGAGCAGGACGTGAGCATCACTTTTGGATTTTACATAAAAATTAATCTCTGCTGCATACTGTGCCGAAGACGCCACCTTAAACATGGAGTCATAGCTGTACCCAAAAGTAGTTATTTCAATACATTCTATAAGAAATAATTCAAATCAATTACCCTGTGAAAAATGAGTTAGAAAAAAAAAATGCTACTTTTTAACGCAGCAAAATACAGGTTTTAAGCAACCCTGTCAGTCTGGCGGGGGTAGTGAGTCTGTTTTTTAAATTAGGGCACCCTAAATGGCTGACTCGTTCCCCTCAGGGAGGTGGGGAGTTGGCGGATTATAGTCGGTTCCAAACCACTTATGGAACATAGTGAAGTCACAAGATTTATTCGGAGGTGACCAAGACTTGACAAGCACTTGACTGACTGACAATCTCAGCGCGTTATCACTTATCATGCCCCTCCATGTTCCCCTGCCGACAGTGTGCACACTCAGTGCCGGGTTTGGCTATGTGGCCAGGGGGGCGATGGCCCCAGGGCCCCCACAAAATGGGCATGGGCGGCAAAGGGGGGTCCCCCCCCTACGTTCCTAAATAACTACAAAATTAATATGTTTTGTCCCATCCATTAAGCGAATAAAGCGACCACTTATAGCTTTAAAACCCCACGATTTTGTAGGAAGTCGCTATGTTGGGTGTATTTATGGAAAATAATAATAACTTAAGTCTTAACAAAATCTTCGTCTGTAAAATCTAAAATGTTTTGCTGGTAGAATATGTGAAACCGCACTATTTCAAGCCAGTTTTCTCTAAGAAATGCTCGTGTTTGTGGTGCATTCTTCGCCTTTAAAATCTAACTATTACTGCTCTGAAAATGCGAAAACCCCCACTATTTTAGGCAAATCTTTCAACAAATTTCACCCGGGCCCCTTGCCCAGCTATTTTCATCGCCAGTAAAATCTAAATGTTACTACTATCAAAATGCATACAATCCTACAATTACAAGTCAAATTTTAAGAAAAATTCAGCCGGGGGAGACCCCCAGGCCGGGGGCACTACTTTAGGTCTCCAGAACCCTCGGGCTCCTGCGCGGAGGAGAAAATCATTAATTTAAAAGCTGTATGTATGAGAACTGGTTTCCCCCCTTCGAAAACCTATCGTTACGCCACTGAGTAAGTTATTGCTATTATAATCTATCGTGAACTTGTTAGGACATTTTTATTTTTTGTTTTAATGAGAAGGGCGAGGCTTCTGGAAGATCCCCCCTGCCAGACTTTTTGAGATTTTCCGCCAATGAAAACGGGGGGGGGGGGGGGGAGCACACAAAGTGACAAAATACAAAATTAAAAGAGATTAAGAACCAAACCATAACCATCTAAAGGAAATAAACTCGTCAAAAGAACGAGCCCCCACAAGACCAAACCCGGTACTGTGCACATTACCAAGTTTGCTGCAGTTTTCAACAGGCTCTGTTATGGTGAATTCAATGGTAAGCCATGGCCGTTGGGTATTTTTTTTTCTAAGAAAAAAAGATTACATATACAATAGTAGGCCTACATTATCTTACAAGCGGTCAACACTTTCTTAAACTGCAACTATCGGTACTAACTTTGCTAAATTAATAGGTTCTGAATAATTTACTTACTATGAAAATTAGTATGAGCGTGAATCCTCATTGGGACGAATACGAGTAGGAACAACCAGGGTGCAGCGTATGTCATCTTGTGCTGTCTGTACATCTGACTGCTGTATTTCATGGTGGCTGCAGAAACGACTTACAGGAAGTGGCTCCCACGCACGCGATAAGCTGCAATCAGCTACTACAATAGCTCTATGCAGTACAAAGACAGACAATTTTTCGGAATTACCCCAGATAACCCTTAATTATCAAATAACCGGCGGGGAGGAAACCTTGATGGTGCAACAAATTCAAATTTTACAAGAAGTTCGGCAGTTACCTTTTTTCTATGTAGGTATCTGTTAAAACTATTAAAGCGCATAGGGGCTGTCCATTAATCACGTGAGGTTCGAAAGGGGGGGGGGGCGCAGGGCCGGCCCGATGGGGAGGCGGGTGCGTGCCCCGCACGCGGGCGCCGGGCCGGAGAGGGCGCCGTGACGCGCAGCGTCGCGGCGGGTGGTGTTCGTACCGACATGAATTTTGTTTACTCACCTGCCCAGTTGAAATCGGCTGTTAGTAAGTGTTCCAAGAAATTAGTTTCCAAAATGATTAATAAAATCATAACGCGATCCCTAATAATAATAATAAACTAAATAATTAATTTAAAATTTGCGCCAATTCTATATCATTGTCTATTAACACGAAACCTAGTCTATTGACCCGAAAAAACAATATGGCAATTATTTATGGAGTTGAGTTTGTTATTGTTTGTTTCGGCTCTTTGCATGAGCTTTACCCAAATCTTTGGGTAGCAAAAAGGCTGCTTCTTACGATCCCCGTGACGGTCGCGTCCGGGGAGCGAAGTTTTTCTAAACTGAAGCTGATCAAGACGTATCTTCGCTCGTCTATGACGCAAGAGCGTCTTGTTAACTTAGCCATGATCTCCATAGAAAATGACATAGCAGAAAAATTGGAGACGTCGACCCTTATACAAACATTTTCTATGTTGAAGGCCCGGCGTAAGGCAGCGTTTTAGTTAACAATTTGTGCGACGAATGATTGATAATCATAATTAAAAATTAGTTTACTTCTACTTGAATATGCATTTTTTTAATATAATAAACCCGAAGTCTTAAAAATTCGGAGGGGGGGGGGGCCACAGTAAAAGTTTGCACGCGCATGCCGAATCCGCTCGGGCCGGCCCTGGGGGGGGGGTTCGGCAAAAATCACGAAATATCACAGGGGGGGGGGGGTATAGTAAAGATATCACGTGTATTTATTTTTTCGTCAAACGCGTGGTTTTTAAACCAAAAAGCGGTGTGCAGTGTGACCTTGAGTCGCCGTTGTCACTCAGGCAACCAACGAAGTCCTGGCGCGTCGCGCTGTCTTGAAATTTTTATCATGATACTTAATTTTCTAGAATATAAAATTAGATTATACAGTGTTATACAAATTTTAAGATTCTTTGTAGGCACTAAAAATACACGTGATGTTTGGGGGGGGGGGGGGGGGGGTTTGTCTTAAACCCAGGGCCGGCCCGAGCGGATTCGGCATGCGTGTGCAAACTTTTACTGTGGCGCCCCCCCTCCGAATTTTTAAGACTTTGGGTTTATTATATAAAAAAATGAATATTCAAGTAGAAGTAAACTAATTTTTAATTATAATTATCAATCATTCGTCGTACAAATTGTTAACTAAAACGCTGCCTTACGCCGGGCCTTGAACATAGAAAATTTTTGTATAAGGGTCGACGTCTCCAATGTCATTTTCTATGGAGATCATGGCTGGAAACTAATTTCCTGGAACACTTACTAACCGCCAATTTTAACTGGGCAGCTGAGAAAACAAAATTCATGTCGGTACGAACACCGCCCGCCGCGACGCTGCGCGGCACGGCGCCCTCCCCGGCCCGGGGCACGCACCCGCCTCTCCATTGGGCCGGCCCTGCCTCACCTCACCACGTATGTATCACCAAGGGGGCGGGAGGGGTTAAAAATGTTTAAAAAAACATCACGCGATTAATGGACAGCCCCATACTAGGCAGATGGTGAATTCTGAGTTTTAAAATTAATTCAGTCATTGTGGGTTTGTACAATTTATTTTTCATTGTTATGTTTGTTTCTTTTCTTTGATATTTTGTTATTTTTTGTGTAGGTGTAACTGGTGTAAACTGTACCTGTGCAAATATAAATATAATCTAAATATACCGAACGAAAAGCTATGAAAACTATCGCATCTTTTGCAGGCAATGTTCCTCTACATTTTGGCCGTCACTGACAATGCCACTGTTACTGAACTTGCTTTATAAAAAAATAGCGGGCACTGAGGCTGCCAGGTTGAGGAATGCAAAAACTGCATAGGCAATTGGTGTTATAGGGACAGTCACACACGTCAAAATGTAGAGAGACATTTTTTCAAGGGGACCTGGCATTTTTCATAGCCCTACGATCAATACTTCCGATGAAAAGTTTCTTTTGTCCAAAGAATGTGTCCGATTGTCTCCTAACATCTCAGCCACATCTCTTTGTTTAAGGACATGGCATATATCTTCCTTATAATCCTATTTCATGCAAAAAACTTTTTCGGGTAATTATTCTCCGCATTGGGTACACTTGATGATGCCTCAGTATAACATCAATACTTTTGCAAAAAAACTTTGATATTGCAACAACTAAATGACTTCCTTAGCCGTGTCCTCACGTATATTATGTCCCATATAATTTTTTTTTTTAACCCTAATTTCCTCTTTGAAATGGTCAATTTCTGACGTCTGTCACGTGTAGCAACCCCATTTTCAAAGATTCAAAAATTAACAGCACAGTTAAAAGTAATATTAACAAATGTCCTTGCAACTAGATAATCTTACAACAGATTAAGCATTAATTATTTGAATTACTATTTGATGAAAACGTTATATTTTTCATTTTATTAATTTTCAAACACGTGATTCCACCCAACGCCTAACGTTGGTCACACTCTTTTGGAACTCCCTGTGAAATCCATTTAAAGACAATTTGTGTTTTCTTGGTGTTGGTGTCACTACAGTTCTACGAAATGGTGCGTACCCGTAAGTTTATTTAACTTAATTACTTAAATTATCAATTTTTTAGGGGAAAGTTGATTAAAAAATCGGTGCGTACTTTTTTTTCGTCTGATGTCTGTCACGCCTCATGTACCAAAAATAAAGCATCATTATATAATCATATTAATAATACAGGACAACAATACGATTTATTGCTTTATCTAATCAGCGAATAATTTTTTTTTTACTATTTCACAGGTATATTGCTCAAAACATGTGGTTTTCTGATGTCTGTCACACTAACGTCTGTCACATAAGACCCCGTGCCGGATTAATTAATTTACTAAAATAAATTTTAATAAGCCTGATTACTATTTTTGGTGAACTATAGGTCTCCCGTAACTAATGGTTACATTCCAATGGTAAAATTCCATTTGAATTTTTTTAAGATTCAGTGTAAAAAATTGTACCCAGTGTGGAGAATTACCCTTTCACCAGTACCTACAGTTAATATGGGGTGGGACCTTTGTCACAAATTTAAATTCACTTGTAGTTACCCAAAAATACCTTATTAGAACAATAGTCAAAAAACCTAGAACTTGGCCATCATTCCCTCTCTTTACGACTCTCGGTTTATTCCCGCTGCGGCACTGTTTCTTATACAAGACATTGCGAATTTTTTACTCAGTGGCGACATGGTACAGAGACCCAGACCAGCAAATACTAGAAGAATTGAGCACCTTGTAGTACCTAGGGCATACATAGCAAATTTTACCAAATCCTACCAATATATAGCACCAAAATTATTTAACTTACTTAGCCTAATATTTGTCCTGGGTCGCTTTCAATAAATAAATTTTCCAAATTCGTCCGGGAATGGCTGATGGGACGGGAAGATGTGGAATCCTTGTTTGAAATAGTGGACTAGACTGTTATGTGTTTACGAGAGATCTGTTATTAATATGTAAGTGTAGTTTAATAAGTTAGCTTAAATATGTCTGATTGAATATTTTGCTTTTTTATTTAGTTTTAGATTAGGGCAAATTGTCTTCTTGTGGGGCTTTACAATTATTGTGTTTAAATTGTTTCATGTTTAATACACATTCATTCATCCATTCATATGTTACTTCGCGTAACTTATGATACCAGTAAAACCAGAAGTTCAGGAAGTGTAATCAAAAATATTTTTATTAGTGAGCTTTATGTATGGAGACGAGTACAAACGAATTCTGCGGATATCGTCGAGAGATCATGTTCTTTAAGCCAGTGCCGGATTAACCCCTGGGGGGGGGGGGGGGCGGGGGCACAAGATATGGGGGGGGGGGCCGTGGGTGCAAGCCAGAGGCGGACGAGGGGGCCCCAGACAGAGGCGGTCCCAGACCTCATAAAAGGGGGAGGCACTTGTCAGTGGCGTAATGATAGGTTTTCGAAGGTGTGGTATAATTTGGTGCCTCTGCGCACCCATTTTCATAAAAGTTGCTCAGGAGACAGAGGGCTGAAATATTGGGGGTTTCCACATTTTGAGAGCAAGAAAGCTTTCCTACATATTACAAAGAATCAATATAATTATGGACAAATTTTTTGAAAAATAGGGCTGAAATGGTGAGGTTTTACAAATCTTGAAAGCAGCAAGGCTTATATATTAGAATGAATAAACATAATTGTGGACAAGGGGGGTCCGGGGGTTTCCCCCTGGAGAAACGTTTTGAAAAATAGGGCTGAAATAGTGAGGTTTTGCGCATTTTGAGTGCTGTAACACTTAGATTTTAGAGACAATGAATATAACTGCCTTCCAAAGGGGGAGGGGGGCGATAGCAGGTCGCTTCGTCAGCCTCTGGTGCATGTTGCAACCTCCTCTAAAATTCATAAATATCTACCTACCAGTATTGCAGGAAAAAAATAATAATAATAACACTACTTCCCGCCAATTTCAAAACTTTTAAATTATATTTTTTTTATATTTCAATCTTAAAATATCTTATTCTGGGGGGCCGGAATTTTAGGCATTTCTGGGGGGGGGGTGGGGGCCCGTGCCCCAAGTGCCCATGGGTTAATCCGGCACTGCTTTAAGCTGCGGTCCTGAGACGAACGGATACAGAAACTGAGTGGCTACTGATGGTTAAGAAACGGAAACTAACATACTTTGGTCATGTGATGAGGAAAGAAAAGAATTGCCTTCTGCACGTAAACTGCTAGTTCTGAGGTTCTGAGCTGAACAGATACAGAGAAGCCGAGTTGCTGCTGACGGTTAAGATAAGGTAACTAACATACTTCGGCCATGTGATGGGGAAAGAAAAGTGTCGCTTTCTGCAGGTAATAATCCAAAGGAAGACAGAAGGACAGAGGGCTCTCGGCAGAAGAAGAACACCCTGGTTGAAAAACCAAAGGCCGTGATTTGGCAAAAGGCAGGGCCGGCGACCGCCTAGGGCGCCGAGCTTCGAGGGGCGCCGCGGAGCGGTGCTCTTCGGAAAAAAATTAATCCATAGAGTACTTCACCGGAAATAAAACACAATGTTTGAAGGAAAAGTTTTTTTTTGAATAGCTTAAAATTCTTACATTGAAGAATGAAGAAAAAATAATAATAATAATTCTGTAGATGCCCGTCGCGTCGTCTGTAGAGACAGAGGCACGCATATACGAGCAGTATGTTGTTCTGATCCCGCTCGCGCCAACAATCATTCGCGCACTTGCCACTTGCAGTAGAGAGTGAGTGTACTTTGAACTTTTAAAGCTACTAGTATAATGGTTTTTTAATAAGGTATATGTATTGGCGTATATAGGGGGTCCTGGGGGGCTAAGCCCCCCCTAGGGGCACCCGTAGCCCCCCCCCCCAGGACTTCTGGTGACAAAAACATTATGGGTGCGAAAGGCATATAGTATAGTATACTATAGTATTCACAATAGCGAAAGGGATGTTTATTCTTGGTATGCTTATTGTACAATGTAAGACGTCATGAGAAAGAATCAACATACAATATATTGACCAAGCACTTTCACAAATATATAAAACTCGAAATGCTTAAAACCCCAATATTTCAGACCAATTTTTTCAACATTTTTATTCGGGGCCCGGGCCCACTTCAGTGGTAGGTTTATTCGTCGGTAAAATCTCAGCTGTACTGCTTGCAAAATGCGCAAAACCTCAAAAATGTGGGCCCATTTATCATTTTTTTTTCTCCGGGGGATACCCCCGGTCCCCCTTTCCCCAAGTTGAAATATGCGTAAAACCTCACTAATTTGGGCCTATTTATCATTTTTTTTTCTACGGGGGAGGTCCCCGAGCCCCCGGTTCTGCGAGGTATAATATTCGTAAAACTTCACTAAATTGGGCCTATTTATCAATTTTTTTTCTCCGGGTGAGACCCCCGGGCCCCCCTATCTCCAAAGTATAATGTACGTAAAACCTCACTAATTTGGGCCCACTTTTCATTTTTATCTCCAGGGGATACCCCCCCCCCTTTTCCCCAGGTTGTAATATGCGTAAAACCTCACTAATTTGGGCCCATTTATCATTTTTTTCTCCGGGGGAGACCCCCGCCCCCCCTTCCCCAGGTTGTAATATGCTTAAAACCTCAATAACTTGGGCCCATTTATCATTTTTTTCTCCGGGGGATCAAAGTCAAAAAAAAGTCAAAGCCCCCCCCCCCCTCCTAGAAATTTCGTGAAATTACGCCAATGGGTATATGCATACTTACTATCAATTATGTTAACAAATAAATATCAGGGAACTTAGTAGAGTTAAGAATTTTTAATGGGAGGAGAGGCGGCGGGGGGGCTGGGGCAGTTAAATTGGTTTTCAGGGGGGGGGGAGGGGGGCGCTGGGCAAAAGTTTCGCCTAGGGCGCCGAAAAACCACGGGCCGGCCCTGGCAAAAGAACAACTTCCATTTTCAGAGCAACGGTCTACAAGGTACAAATTGCCACGATAATAGCCCATGTTATATAGAAGAGGCATCAAAAGAAGAATAAGAATTTATGGAGGAAAACATTGGAGACTAGGAGATCACATTCATATACTAGGCTATATTTAATAGTGGAAATTTCACACCCTCGTCAGATAGACTTGAAGAAAATAACCTCATGCATCGTTGTTAAAATTCTAACAGACTCAACCAAATCCCCCCCCCCCTTTAAAAAATTCCGGGTACGGCACAGTTGAATGGTCATTAAAAAGTTATTTTATATATTGTTATATAGGCATTTCATTTGGGGGAAAGGGGGGGGGGGCAGGGAGCCATAACTCCCTTGAATTCAGAGGCTCAAATCAAATTACTTGAAGCAGCTGGACACGCGTGGATCCGTCCCTGCCAAGCAAGGTTCCAGGTGTACGGTATGTAGGCGACGGAGCGTCGGTGGCCGGTGGGATCAACTCAGCTCAGTTTCAATCTGCCGGCGGTTGTGCCTGCGTGGCTGTGATGTTCCATGGTGCCTGTGATTTTGTATTGTTATTACATAAGTGAATTATTTACGTAGTCGTGGTGTATTTGGAGTAATCTATACAACGCTATTACAAGGTAATGAGTGCATTCATTTTCAAGGCGCCTTGTGTAGGCGAAGTACGTTAATTCGTTAACTGCACAAACTACAAAGGCAAAACCAGTGTAGGCTATGAGTCATGAATACTATTTTTATCTCCACAATTTTCAATGCTCTTTTAAATTAGTTTATGGGCATTTCTGTATTTAGTAGCCTATGCAATCCATTGCAATAATACAGGTATACTATATAGGTATAAATGAATAAAATAATTAAATATTGACTTTTCTTGTTCTATTACTTCTTCTTTCTTTTTTTTAAAGGTTAATCGGGTGCAAACAATTTAATGAATGTATCCGATTAGCCTCTTCAATCGCCTCACTAAGTAACCTAATAGGTACTTGTGTCAAGTCACGACACGTCTCCGACCGCAAGGTGTGTAGAGACTCGCACAAGTACAAGCACGCTACCACCATTGCCACCGATGTTCTATTACTAAGCGAACCTAGCGGAGTTAGGGCTATGAAGCCATCTCTTACACTCAACTAGGAAGGCCTGGGACCGCCTGCTTTACATGCCCTCCGAAGCACGGCCAGAAAATGTAAGAAGTGTTGGACTCGAACCAACAACCTTTCCTGTGTATATTGTATACATACTGTATACTATTTTTACTGTGTCCGTACAACGTTATCTTGTAACTTGGGTAAAAAATTTCTGTTTCTGAGCCTGTAAACTGCGAGTGTTACTTACGGAAACTTATAGGCCGATAAGGTAAACAGTGCATGCTGGGATATTACTTTATTAAAGGTCTTGAGAAGCGGTACAGAGGAGGGAAGTACCTAATGGTGCCAAGTAATACATCCTTAAATACTTTGTCAGCCTAATGTATACCTAAAAACTGCTCAAATTCCAAACCAAATTATTGACTGTGCTAGGCTATATTATTAAATTGACGAGCACAACAGTACGTATACCTAAGTATATAGTGAAACCCAAACTGCCATGTCTGGCGGGAATATCCATCCATTTAGCATCTCTTTTGTTGCCATGTAGTTGTTCGGAGTCATCTGGGTTCCAGGCCTGGCCAGGTTCGTTTTTATTGCCTGTAGAAGCTGTTTGTTATAATAGAGGGAATCCGATTGAATTTTTATTGTAGATAGGTGCTCATAATAAGTTAGTGGGTAGTAAAAAGTGAAAAGTAAGTTAAAAAAATTATTTCCGACAATTTTTTTTACAAATAATAAATTCAAAAAGATATATCAGTAGGAGGGGAGTGGGGACCCTTTATGACGAGCCCTTGCTGGGCCCCTTTTACTACAATAGGACAAGTAGTACTAATAAGTAGGCTAGTCCTTAAATGTTTTGGAGAATTTCGTTATTGAGAGGAACGGTAATCTATAGTGTACGTACGAGTTTTATAGGTTTATTTTATATTTTCTCTTAGCCAGTTCAGCACTCAATTTTTGTTTGTATGAATCAGTCAGTCACCCCCGTTACCTATGTGCTTTTGTAATTCCCGAACAAGTTGCTTCTTCTATCAAAATTTTAATACTAATTGATGATTTAATTAGCAGGTCGGTAATCATGGGACAAGGGGGCCCCTCCGAAATTTTTTGACTTTACACTACGTAGACTTGAACTTTCCATGCGCGCAACATGGAACTACATACAGTATCTACTATAAGATCGCAGCTCTCCCAGATATAAAATTCTCTTACTTAGTATGACATTGGCGGATGTTAGGTGGCCCAGGGGCCTCTAGATGCACCTATGTAGGATAAGGACGGAGCACTCAAGGAGTTTTACAAAGCTTCGTGAAAAGTCTATGAATGATTAAGGTCACAAAGGTCTATTCAGGCCCTATCTACATAGGTATAGTCGTGGGATGTACCTAGGCTTCCTATTGGCTAATATTTTTAATATAAACTGCCCAGGTATCCGGTCTAGGCAAGGTCGTAGTCAGAATTTTTTCGTGGGGGGGGGGGGTGGTTGAAAAATTTCATCGGATATTACATAGTAGTTTTTATTTTTCCTCTCCAAATCCGATTCTATCTAGTGTCAAGCCATTTCATTTCGAGGGGGGGGGGGGGGGGGTTGAACCTCCATGAACCCCCCTGGCTACGGCCTTGGGTCTAGGGTGTATCTTGCTCCACGCGTAGGCGTACCGTGTATTCATCCATTGCACGGTATATCAATATATTATAATATAATAATTGTGTTGTAAGTTAATGTATTACGTTATAATTTAATCTATTTAATTAAGTTAATTCTATTTTGACCCACACCTACCCCCCCCCCCCCCCACACGCAAATCCGTCCCTGATTTTAACGACGTTTAACGAGCAGCTTAGCTCTCAGTTACCTTTTACAGTCGTGTTTTTTTTTTATAAATTGGGCGACTGCAAGGGCTTGTTTATACGCCCCCCGAGTTAATAGGTGTTTCGATTGGATATATTAATATACTAATGGGTTACACTGCCCTTGTAAGATCTTTAGTTCCTCATTATTTGCTAAGCCGTTTAAGTTCACTGAGTGAAACCTGACATGAATATTCTTCGTCACCTTCCCCCCCCCCCCCCCCAGCAAGGACAATTATTGCTTTCCAATTTATACGTAGTATAAGAAAAGCTTTGTGATGGTCGAAATTTACGATTCCGAGATTTCAACGGATTTACACGTTTTGAGGCTCCAGGAACCCAAAAAAGTGGTTTTTACGAAATGTCTGTCTGTCGCTCTGTCTGTCGCTCTGTCGCTGTGTCTGTCTGTCTGTGCGTCGATTTCTGGGCAAACTATTCGGTCGATTTTGATGAAATTCGACATGTAGGTTCACAAAAATCATACCTCGGGACCAATTTTTTATTTTGGGCTAACTCAATTTGAGGGGGTTTTATTTTCAAAAAACTCCAAAAAAAAGTCTAAAAAAATTATTTCTCGAAAAAGACTCCAACGATTTCTTTTAAATTCGCATATATTGTAGTCGTTATTAATGTTGACAAAATGCGAGGAGTCGCTTGCCCCTTGATAGTTTTCTTCTGGGGGTAAAAAAATAAAAATAACTAAATTTTAATGAAAAATGACTAAAAAATAATTTTTCTGTGAAACCTTTCCATCTATGATTTCTACCTTCAGACATGTTTTAGGTGTTAAATTGAGTAACGAAACCGGACAGATTGCCTTCCCAAAAAATTATTTGGTTTTTTGCAAAAAAAATGTTTTTGAAAAAATGATAAAAAAATTCACTGTCGAATGCATTGCGTGCCCTGCCATTATTATTGCTGTGTGGTAATTTGTTGGTCTGACCTATCTAGAATTTACCTCGCCTCCAGTGACGGTGGACCAGGTGGACACCCCCCCCCCCCCCCCCGAGATGCCCGAAATTTAACTATAGGAAAATTATTTACCATGAAATTACTCATTTTCTCTAGCTAGTACTTGATAAATTGGAAAGCATGTTCGAGTAAACTCGGACCGGTTCTTTGTTCTTTGTGTCTGGCACTATACATACGTCCCCAACCTTGCGATAGTTATAACCACCGGTTTTCGGGTCATCTCTTCACCATTGGGCGACTAACGACGTCTGATTTTAACGACGTGCACTGTAAAGTGCTGTCTACAGTGTTGTAACGAAGCAGGTGGGCTAATTGTTAATGGCGGATGGCTGTTAATTAATGGCGCTAAACGATTTTGATCCCATTACTTTGGCTCCAGTTGGTTAGTGATGTCTGTCATATTGAACCCTTGATGTTCTCGCGTCGATATGTATCTAAACTTTTCTAGAATTAAAACTTTTGTAGTTTCGAAAATCTTGGGTAAGTTTTTGGGAACTACTCTACTATAAGCAAATTAATTTAATTCATTTGAAGGAGCCTAAAATTTTAATCCATTGCTAAGGCTGGTCAATTTTACTTCATATTTGATTTTGTCTTTGACGAGAAATCATCAATGTTGTAATATTTATTTAGGCGGAGATTCCATCAACGTCAATAGTGATATTAAATGTTTTTTGACGTGGTAGCAGACATTTTTAGACAGTCTAAAACTGTCTGCTACCACGTCAAAAACATTTAATATCACTATTGACGTTGGTGGAATCTCCGCCTTACACCTCATTCCACTTGTCTTCAATGATTGATCATTATTGTTTTCAATTTTTTTTCCAAATAGGCTATGTATGTTTGCCCGCCGTCTTTTAATTTTATAATCTACAAGAAATTTTATGATTTAAATTACGAAATAATTCGTTCGTTTTCAAGAAATTAATTTAAATTATTTATCATCTATACACGACGCCATTGTTTAATTTTAGTTTGTTATTGTTTGCAACGCGCGATTTTACTCTATGATCATTGATCAATTTTAACATGAGGAAATTAAGATGGAGAATGTCATAGAGTAAAACAAAAATCTCAAATCACAAATGAAGTAAAATTGACCAGTGGAATACCCGCCTTAGCCTACGAATTTTAAGTAGCTGACTAACACTTAAACAGAAGCATGAATATCCTGGATTTTACTGTAAATATGTCGTGGTCATAAAGATTTGCTAACTTCATGAAATGCTCGAGAATTTCATGAACAGGTCACCATCTTCACGCATAAACAAAGTGCTTGCGGTGCCACACTGTCACTAATGAATGTAACTATTTTACGATGTGATCAAAATAAATCTTTATTTGATGTAGAAACCGCGCATTTAGTTGCCCATTTCGAGAAACAATGTCTTATCATTGATCAGCCCAAACAAACATCATGATGTGGCCGAAAGACACTGAAACATGTAATGAAATGCGCCCATTTCATGAAATTCTGGACCATTTCATGAAGTGAAAAAATATTCGATATGGCCATGTCATAAATACATATATTTTTTTGTATTATATACACAGCACGATGCCGTCAGACTACACACACACAGTTCATCTGCAGGCTGATCGAGGCGATTATAATACCGGGGTTAAATAAATACCCTAGGATTATAACTGTAATCAAACAAATTTTGAATAGCACTTTCCATTATAAAGTTATCTTGTTTACATTTTTAATACCAGGGGATTAAATAAATACCGGTATTATAATCGCCTCGATCAGGCTGCAGTAGTTGAGTTGCTTTGTATGGGTAAAGAATACTTCGCAGGACGCTAGTAACACCATAAACGACGCAAATTGTTACTGCTTAAGGGTAGTCTGTTCTTGTTAGGTATAGTGTATATACTTTCTTTGTATAATGTAGTATATAGGTACTGCAATATATAAAGAAAGAAAGAAAGAAAATCGTCTTTATTTGCCATATGGACGAATCTTGGGCCTTTCGGCTTTATTTTTATAAATCACATCGAGTTCACTACATTTTTGTGAGAACATATGACATGCACACTGCCATCAAAGTATTTTTAAACTAAAATTCCCTGATAGAGTTTATAGTTTTCCATTTGCAACTTTACTAAACGCAATGGCTCGAATATAGAAAGGTGAGCGCTGTTTAATCAAAGTACTTTTCCGTTTTCTGTAATGTACTTTGGCATTTTATAGCAGTTGAAGTAGCAATGCTTTGCGCTCCAAGAAGCACAATTGCTGGATGCTGGAACGAACAATGAACCGAATTCATTAAGAATTCCTCAGCCAAGCTGAACGGGCATGGCTGTGTTACTACTTAGGCCTTTTCCGACGAACGGACCTTATCCAGCTTAAGTATAGTGGAGGGGGGGGGGGCGGAGGTTATTTCTAACTACTAACTAGCACTCAATTGAGCAATCGGTGTCCGACCAACCAACCCCTAGTTATAATTACGGGTAATCCTGTTAGTAATCTTTGCAACACTGTGCGTCTCCCAATTTTGAGGCCTTCAACGTTTTTTCTGCACCAATATGCCGTGTTTTATTAACAATGTGTTCGGACTCTTTAAGAATAATTCTTTATTTAATTATTATTAATAGTGTCTTTGATTATATCTCAAATAGCGATGGATTGGCGAAAGGCATATTTCATAAGTAAAATGACTAGAGAAGTAAAACTCACATTCGTCAAGGAAATTGAGTTTTGGCATCACTTCTTCATAGCTACAAGTATTTTGGATTTCCATACAAAAGTGGTAGCCTACATTGTGTCGTGTTATGGCGGCAATTCCACCGGCGAATTTACTTCATTTGTGATTTGAGATATTTGTTTGTTTTGTTTTAAGGAGACTCTTATGTAGATACTTAACTTATCGATTATAAATTAAGTTATAATTTGGTAGAGACTTATTAATGATGTCTGCCACCATATTATAACTTAATTTATAATAGATAAGTTAAGTATCTACATAATAGTCTCCTTAAAACAAAACAAACAAATATCTCAAATCACAAATGAAGTAAATTCGCCGGTGGAATTACCGCCTATGCTACGACGATTTGCAAACAAAACAATAAACAAACTCAAGATAATATTCGCAGACTAATCTACTGCAAATTTTATAAAAATGTATTTAAAAATACAGCCAAGAATGCAATCAAATTATAGTTTTTTTATGTATTTATTTTATTAAATTAACTGTATAATAATTAATATTTATGAGAAATAACTGAAAATAATTTAATGTTGAGGCGCTGCATCAGAGTTAACTGTTGGAGGAGAGGACGCTTAAAGTTAGGGGCTATGCTGAATGGAAGGAAATATTGGCTGTGAACCAGCAGCTATCTTTTTTTGCCAAAGTGGAATTAGTCGGACAGTAATAGTGAGATAAGCTCCTCTTATACTTAGTGGCTGGATAAATTTCGTTTGTCGGAAAGACCCTTATAATTCGTAATTACACACATTGTCATTAGGCTATAATAAATGTGGCCACCATTTTTCCCATTCTTGCCAGTGCGCCTCAATTTGAAATGCGCATTCTATTAATGTATACATCGCCTAGTCTAGTGCTAAATGTCACCCCCAATCGGCGTGTCACTGAATTTATCACTACGCCTACGTGACTGTGATAAATACAGTATAGTGAGAGTACAGTATAGTGAGAGTACAGTAGTGATTTAGGCATTGCCATGCTGTGATTCAAACTACAGCTTAAGAGCCCATTGTATAACGATACTTACAAAATTGTGTACCAGTTGGGAATTAAATGATTATATTAAGAAAGATGTACGGTGTCGTATTAAAAAAAAAATCTAGTATATTTTTATAACAAAAGTTTTGAAGAAATAGACCCACAATAGTGGAATTGTTTGCTTTAAAGCATTTTGACAGCAGTAATGTCCAGGATTTACAAACCGGGACTCGTCTTGAAATAGCTCCAAACAGGAGAGCTGCCGTTTTTTTTTTTAAATATATGAATATATTATGCGCGCGTGAACTTTGGTTTGATGATGTAATGAATTTTGACTTGACTCTATAACTCTATAATTATGCAGTTCTTTCAATAGTATAAAATAAATTATGGATATCTGGAGGCGTCCCTGCCCATAGCTACGTAAGTTCATTGTCTGAGCTTAAAATGGACTACGATTATAATTCATTACTTGCAATTAACTAGCCACAGTATAATTAGAATAAAAATAAATTTATAAAAAAATATTTATACATATTTAAGTAAGTAAGTAGGCTAACCGAGTAGTTGTTTGCCCGGAAATCGACGAACAGACAGACAGACAGACAGACAGACAGACAGACATTTCGTAAAAACCACTTTTTTGGGTTCCTGGGACCTCAAAACGTGTAAATCCGTTGAAATCTCGGAATCGAAAATTTCGACCGTCACAAAGCTTTCCTTATACTACGTATAAATTGGAAAGCAAAAATGTATTCCTACTGTGTTTTAGTTTGTAGAACACGTATTGTTTTCATTGTAATGAATGAATTCAAATCTATTCTATTCCACCTACCAATCTATCTATCCTGTATTCTATGCTATTATTCTAGCCTCTTTGTTCTCTCTGAATATCGCCTGAGTCCGATGCACGTCCATTTATCCGATAAATCGTATATACTGTATAGAATGACTACGCACATTGTTGAATAAAATAACGATAAAGGAATATCACGTCGTCTCAGTTCAAGGTTCTCCAGCTCGTCTTTTGTCTCAACAGGCTGTACAACTATGCTCGTCTATCCTTGAAATCTCAATCTCAAATCAAAAACACAGAAAATGGGTACTTTGTTTTTCTTGTTTGATTTTCTTGAGTGCTTCCCTTGAGACATTGCCGTTCGTAAATAGTTTTTTTTTTAAATATTTCATTTAGTGAAAGACCTAACATATGTGGCAACGATAAAATGTTCATAAGTCATCAGAAACTTCATCTTCTTCTGTAGTTGCAATCTAGCGATTGGTTTTCAGCAAATCTTTCCACCTCCTTCTTCACTCTTCCCCATCTCATATCTTTCTTAAGGTCTTCTGCGTACGCCTTCCTTGGTCGCCCTCTTGCATTGGTGCCTTCGATTGTGCCTTCTATTATGGTGCTTAGGAGTCCTTCTTGTCCTGTGACAACGATAAAATGTTCATAAATCTTCAAAAACTTCATATACCAGCTTTATTGCAGGCTGCTGCCTATATACAGGGTGACCCAGAGCGGTTGTACTACACCGAAATTAGAGGATATAGAAAAACTGGGCTTGGCGGGATTGGAACCCACGATCTACGCCTGAGTAAGGTCACATAGTTGCGTAGCTGTGCTAACCTGTCTAACATTCGGGTTCGAATCCCGCCAAGCCCAGTTTTTCTCTATCCTCAAATAAATCCTCTAATTTCGGTTATAACGTGGAGGTTACCTCTTCAACCAATGTTAATGTAATGTCAGTGTAATATATATCATATAATACTGCAAATATACGGCGCAAATACTCGAAAGAGTCCCGCGGCTTAAAAAAAAATAAAAAATACTGCATTAAACAGGTGTACTACCCTTTACCTTTAGGCGATTATTCCATCGACGTCAATAGTGATAGTAATGGTGGTATTGACTTGGTATTAACGTGGTAGCAGACATTACAGACAGTCTAAAAATGTCTGCTACCTTGTCAATATCAGCATTACTATCACTATTGACGTCGGTGCAATAACCACCTCAGTCTATGTCACCACCCACTTAACTTCGTTATTATGGGGAATATTTCGGTGCGGTTAAAAAATTGTGTATTGTGTGTACATTTTACTGCAACTTAATTCCTATGCCCTATCTTCAACATCCTGCTAATTGCGACCTTGTCCTATCTCAGAACGTGCGTGACACTAGATGTCACATTCTGTAAACTTAGCAATTCCACTACAACTTAGGTAGTCCGTTGAAGCCGTAGCCCGTAGGTACCTATTTTCAGAACTCATAGCTTCTTTACTTTCTTACATAGCTTCTTACTTGTACGAATTTTTAATAGGATCCATTGTGCTTCAGTTGTTTTCGACATTTCAATTTCGATTCAGACTGTATATAGTTTTATACAATGGATTAAAGGGATATTGTGTGTTTTCTTACGAGGATCACTGTGACCATGGAAAGTAGATACTCTGAGTCTGAGGGAACCGCCATAATTATCTAAGAATTTAAGAACTGTCTAATAGTTACATAATATCTTATATAATTATCCAGAATGGTACTTTTGCAGCTTATTACAATTTAATTTAATTCTTACACAGATTTTTTATTGTTGTGCATTTTTTGTTCCAGGGCGTGATAATGGAAGCAATACTGCGCGCTGGCAAGTTGTGGAACAAGACGCTTTTGATGAGCAATCTCCCAATCAACCGGTTGCATCTTTCCCTTGCGAGGAAGTGACAGAACATCGGGCAGATATGCCCCTCAAAGTATCTGAAGGAGAAGAAGATCCTAGTGACAACGAATCTTCTTCCAACACAACTGATATATCAGTTGACTTGAAAGTCTCGCATGCTTCTGTTGATGGGAAATTGTGCAGTGGTCCAGACTTACGAATTAGAGCTACTGGAAGCGAGTCTATTTTAAATACATTTGTGCACGACTTGGAGAACGCTTTGTACTATCCTGATGCGAATGACATTTACAGATATTCGAAGAGCACTCTCAATAGTGAGTTGGAGTCGAATTCGTGGTCGACGGCGGATGGGAGTCAAACCAATCTAGGTTTTACGGATACAGAGGCCGAAGGAAGTGTTGCGACCTCAAGTTGGACTTGGCAACAAGAGCAGGGAGAGTCTTCGAATGTGGAAGAGCCAGTGGCGGTGATTCGTCGCCATCCACGTTCGTTTATAGACCGCACTCAACGATTTGTTCGAAGAGGTCGAGATCGCCTTTCACTGTCTGAACTAAGTCCGTCGCACCAATATGCTGCTGAACTACTCCATATAAATCCAAAATTTCTTCGATTAAAAGATGCAAGAAATTCTGTTCTCACAAGTCCTAACCTGTCTGATAAGAATTTACCATTGAAGCGTTCGTCTTATAGTGGTGGCGATGGCGTCAAAGGATATTTACGTAGACCGCTTTCTGCACTTCAAACCAGCTTTGTTGGACCATCAACCATTGGCCGCTTGAAAAGTCCTGTTGAAGATAATGTGCGTACTAAGGGGAGATCGACGGCAAGCTTACCTATGACCAACAGCATTGTTCAACCATCTTCTTCCGAAGACTTACAGCGGTCATCTCTCAGAAACAGGTACGCCTTCAAATCACGAAAGCCTATCACACCATCGCTATGCTTGCAATCTGATAACCCAGTCGATATATTCATTCTTCCGTAGTACTTCCATTCTGTTGTATATACTGTATGTATTTCCAAGAGTAATGAGTATATATGGTTATGTAGTATCCTCGCCATTGTTTTTCCTTCTATTTTACTTTATTTGTTATTTCCATTCAAGCTAAATACATATCTCATCGGCCATCACCGTTCAACACTTAAATTCTCAGAAAATCCTCGAATCGCAGTTGATTTAAGTAGTTTCTAAGACAAATTTCACTATATATTAAAATTGACTGCATTTGACTCAAGTGAACCAATGCAATCTTGATATTATATTTTCGTTGTCGGGATTATGGGAAAATTTATAAAGCAGTTTAATGTAGCCTACTGACCCGACTTGCAAAATAAGACTTGTATAAGACTATGAGAATAGATGACATGTCAGAACCTGGGTACTTTGGGTTTAAGTAGGCTAATTCATGACGCAGACACTCTGTCAAATGAAACAATAGTTAATGAGATTGTGAAGCGAGTATACATCAGCAACTAAAATACAATAGGCTGCAATAGTATTGTACAAATAGCAATTGCGTGGATAATGGGCCTAATCGACATTGAAAGGAGGTGTGCAAATAACTAACGTATATACAACAATTAATATTGTTGGCAAAAAAAAACTCGACATTTCATGGCTCAGTCAGACTTTTTCCTCTTTTGGCTTGAAATTTCCCGTGCAGGATGTTTCTTCTTACTAAGTATTTGATGAATCATATGTATCTACAGTATATAATTAATACTACAAAACAATCCGGTAGCATTGAATTCACATTTTAGCCTACTCCATTTTAGTCTAATATTAAAACTATACTAGTTTTATAGACCAGAATAGTTTACTCTTGACTATTAGGACTGAAATGTAGACTACTGCATTACATACTGGCAATGGTTTATTAACTGCAATAATTCATCGAGTTTTTAAAGTCCTCTCGTACTGTATATTCTAGTATAAAAACGCATCCTGACAATGTCAATAAATATTTATAGAATTCAGATTGGGAAGAGTCAGGCTTGACCGCACCTGACAAAAAGAAGGCTGCTGGTAACACTTATAAAATACCCCTAAACGAACAATGGCCCCAATGAGATTTTGAGGATGCAGGCCTACGCGCATTAATGAAATACTATAGTACGTTGGTCAGTTTGAGATTTATATATGAGAGCAAGGGTAAATAAATTGAAAATTAGGGCTCATACGATTGTAAAAAGCTAGTAAAATAGGTCTGAACGCGATAGGAGCAAAAAGACCTCCGCATTTTCAGTTTCATGCACATAGTCAACTTTCTCATGTCATTTCAATCATGGATATAAGGTAAAAATAATGAGATCCTATAAAATGTAAGAAATATTCTTCTTCATTTCGATTTATAATGTACTATATATACTGCATACAGGCCTAGTACGTTAATAACATCAATTATAGCCATAGGTTTGAAATTCCATCAACTTGACAACCTCAGTGACTATTATGTTCAACAAATCAAGTTCCATACACCGATCGGTGTTACCAAATGAACATCAAACCGTAAAGAAGAATTTATTGCTTTCCAATTTATACGTAGCATAAGGAAAGCTTTGGGATGGTCGAAATTTTCGATTCCCAGATTTAAACGGATTTACACGTTTTGAGGTCCCAGGAACCCAAAAAAGTGGTTTTTACGAAATATCTGTCTGTAGCTCTGTCTGTCTGTCTGTTCATCGATTTCCGGGCAAACTACTCGGTCAATTTTGATGAAATTTGGCATTTAGGCTTTCCAAAATCCTACCTCGGGACTACTTTTTATTTTATTTTGGGCTAACTCAATTTGGGGGGGTTTTATTCTCAAAAAACTCCAAAAAAACGCATTAAAAAATTGTTCTTTTAAATTCACATATATTGTAGTCGCTATTAAAATCAATAGAATGCAAGGGGTCGCTTGCCCCTTGATAGTTTTCTTCTGGGGATAAAAAATTAAAATAACTAAATTTTAATTAAATATGACTAAAAAATAATTTTTCTTCGAAACCTTTCTATCGATGATTTCTACCTTCAGGCATGTTTTGGGTGTTAAATTGATTAATGAAACCGGACAGATTGCTCCCCCCCCCCCCCCCCGAGATATCCGAAATATAACTCATATGAAAATTATTTACCATGAAATTACTCATTTTCTCTATCTACTAATTGATAAATTGGAAAGCATGTTCGAGTGAACTCGGACCGGTTCATTTTATATTATATTACTATGGCTCTACGATCGATATTTCACGATAAATTTGACTTTATGGAGCCCATAGACAAAATTTCTCTAATAACTAATATGTTGGAGCCTCCAACTAATTTATTAAAGCAACAAAAAGTAGAAATACATTTATTTTTAAGTTACTGTAGAGCTAGCAAAGAGCGGATGAATACATACCAATTGTTACTGCCTCGTTAAAGTACAACTGCTACAGTCTACTACTATTTTGGGCAAACTCAATTTTAGGGGGTTTTCCCATAAAAAAAACCCGGAAAAACCTTCTTTTTTTATCAAAAACGATTTCTTTTAGAGGTATATTCACATTATATTGTAGTGGTTATTGATGTAGGCCTAAACAAAACCCAATAATAGGACGTTCCCCCTTCATAGCTTAATATCTCTGTGGGGTAAAATAAAAGAAGACTCGATTTTCATTAAAAAATGTTATATGTATTAAATAGATAAGTTTGTCTCAGCTTGTCCATTACCTGTCGCTTGTACGGGCGTAGGTTGACATTGAGAATGGTTACCAGTTTGCCAATGGCCCAAAATTCCAACGGAAACAACACAAATAATGTCCGAAATCCACGAGGTCGTCACAAGGACCAATGGTATATAAGTAGGCCTGGGTCCAAAAAAGTCCTTAAAAATGAAAAAAAAATTGCAGCAAACTGTAGGGGTATGTAAAATTTTAGAGGCTAATTGACTCGTTCGTTGTACCGTTGTTTTTTAGCATTATCAGCAGCAATGATGAGATCGACTGGAGCTGGCTGGAGGATGCATTGGCGCAAGAGGTGCCGGCATTTTGTGACGACACCGCCATCTTGGTCCAGCACGAGGTCGCGACTCCTGGGCCGTCCTGTTCTGCACGTGCAGATGCCCAGTGCCAAACCCACGCCGACCCTGAGTGAGTAACTTAATTATAATGACATGTGGATTGGCCGAGCCACTTCCAATTCAGGAAGAACCCAAAATTTTCCTTGTTCGAATAACAGATAAAAATGGCAGTTCATAAACAACCATGGCAGGTATAGGCATGGACGCATACAAGGGGGTGGCGGGGCGGAAGCTGCCCTCCCCCACATTCAGTAAAGCTATTATAAGTTAATTTATTACGCTCTAAATTAATCGATACTATTGTACATGAGGAGCTTGGTTACAAACGTGGCCAACTCCGTTTTTTTCACAAAATGGGGTTTTGATCCGAACTTGCAGAAAATTTTAATGTCCACCTGCACGTTGTAAAATAAAGTGACAAAAGCAGACAGATTGCGCACAGAAACGCTGAGAAGTCTAGGGTTAGCTATAAACTTAATGCAATTTTCAACAGAAAATCCGCTCTCCTGAAAAATTCTACAACTTGGAGTTGGCCATGTTTGTAAGCAACCCCTCACATGCTTGTTCTATATTGGCCCACAACAGCCCCCCCCCCCCACCCAAATGTGCTGGATACCTAGAGGCCCTAATGGCAAAGACTTCCACGGCCGGATTCTACTGCTTCACCAACCATCCGCCTATCGCCAATAACGATAACAGCTGACAATGGTTGTTGTTGTTTCTAACGCCTGCTTTCAGCATTTCTGCTTTAATCAACCCTGTCAGCCTGGCGGGGGGAGTGAGTCTGTTTGTTAACTTGAGACACCCAAAGGGCAGACTCTATCATCTCGGGGAGAAGGGGAGTTGACTAACAGGGTGGACCCCCTGATTATAGTGGATTCCGAACCACTTGGGGAACATGGTAAAGTCACACGATTAGATCGGAGGGGACCAGGACTCGACTTATACAGCCTAGGCGCGTTATCATGTCCCACCAGGTTCCCCTGCCAACGCTGGGCACACTACCAAGTTGCCGCAGTTTGAAACACGCTCTGCTCTAATAATGGAATCAACATGGTAAGGCCGTTGGCAGCTGACAATGGTTAAACTATATAATAATATAGGGCCTATGTACATGTAATTAATGAGCCAATTATTCCAAATTTGTTGACTTAGACATTTCTACACGGCCTTGCCGTAGTCCTTGAGCAGTCAGCATTCCCTTGCTATGATTATTCACTGTAGCAGTCAGCAGTACATATTATGGCCACAGCTTCCAATATCTGGCTATGAAATTGAGCGCATTTGTGCAATACATTAGATTATATTTTTCTATTTTTGAAAAGGTTAATTGCGTACAAACTAAAATGAATGCATCAGATTAATCTCTTCAATCGCCTCCGAATAGGTATGTACTTGTGTCGAGTTACGACAAGTCTCCAACCACAAGGTGTGTAGAGATTCGCACAAGTACCTATACAAGCACACTGTCACCTTGCCACCAAAGTCGCTGAATACGATGGATGTCCCGATAGCAGGCGCGTAGCCAGGGAGGGGGCTTTGGGGGCTGAAGCCCCTCCCGAAATGTAAAACAGGGGGGAAAATGATTTTTTAGTTTATTTATCTTTGTTCTCGCTCGATCCAGTGTATATACAGTAGATTCGATAGTGCAAGATACGGAAGACTTGACCCGCCATACCCCCCCAAACCCCCTGGTAGTTAGCCCCCCCCCCCCCCGAAATAAAATCCTGGCTACGTGCTTGCCCAATAGCATCGCATTCAGATTATGAATAATAGCTACACTTGTGAACCAATTTAATTCTCACGACAATTTTGCCATGATATCAGTGGCGTTGGCATATATGGGACAATGTAAGGTAAAATTAACTAATGGGCCTCTACCCGAGGCAAAAAGTTGGTAGCTAATGGTGATCTGCTATTAGCCACCTCCCCCCCCCCCAAATATTTTATATATCATATCTATAGGTACACGTACAGGTACAGACGCTCAGCACCTACTGTATGTTGCAGTTTCCATTTTGAAGTCTCTGGAGCAAGAATCTAGATAGTAGAGATCGAGCTTCTTTAAACCTATATTTTTTCTTTATTTCTATATGCGTGGCATGGTGTGTACCTGTACTTGGTTAAGTCATGTAATGGTTTCGCAGCTGTTTCATTGCGATTTGCGTCAATGGTAAGCTTGTCTCAGCTTGCCCATTATCGCATTGTAGCCGGATGTAGGTTGACATCGAGGATGTATACCATCAGGGGCGTAAAGTTGGGGGGGGGGGGGCACGGTCCAACTGGCCCCCACCAGCTCATTTTCGAGCAGTGTAAGACGTGGTTCATACTTCATGGTCCCCTTTACAGCAATATGAATATAACCATTCCTTTTTTAGCTTTGTAAATTCTACAAACAAACAAATCCATGCTTTAAAATGATTAAAAATGCGTAAAACCCTACTATTTTGCTCTTATATTTTCAATTTTTCCTTAAATCCTGCCTGATGACGTCATAAGGTCTACTTAGTTTTGCCCCCGCCATCATTCTAAAACTTTACGCCTCTGTATACCAGTTTGCCAATCGCCAAAAATTCATACGGAAACAATATAAATAATGTCCGAAATCCTTGGGGTCGTTGGCATTGAACCAAAATAAGTAGGCCTAGTTTCATGAAAAGTCCTTCAGGGCCTATGCATTCACACCTAGGCTTATAGATATCTTATCCTATGCAGATATGCGCTGTTAATTGATGAGCGTTGGTACCAGCAATTCTCATGATTTAGTTAATAGGCGGATTTGCAGATGTTTTTATTAGTTTATGCATATAGGCCCTTTACTGTCCAAGTGTAAAATTATGAATTACGTATACATGTACCTATATATTGTATACGTAGCCTACTGCCTCTGCATGTTTTATAAGTGTTAGGTAGCCTATATATTGTGATTAAACACGGTATAAATGTTTACTGTAGATCCGTCTAAACATAGTAACTTTTAGGTAAACAGCAGGTAATCAATACACAGTATTAATCAATTGAGCCTGCACTCAGTCACTCACACTCTTATTCAACATTCAAGGACAGACCGCCAGACCGGACTCAGGTCCAGCGCGTGACGGACCAAATCGGGTAAAAATAAACATTTTCAAATGGGGCTCCATTGACAAAGCAGTAAAATCCGAGTCGTGGTCATTCTGAAAGCGTACTTCCAAACGTTTCGTCACCATCTGTGGTCGACATCTTCAGTGGAACTGCGTAGACTGCTAAGATTGTATCTTGGAGGCCCAGCAGCAGTTGCGTTTTGAAGTTCGCTTTCAGAACGACCACGGCCCATCTTCCTCGATTCTACTGCTTCGTCACGTAACTCCGGCCGTGAAAGCCTTTGTAATTATTTTGCGGTTCCATTGTTTCCACTGACGAGCCTTCCTATATTTACACGGTTCAGATTATTGCTTAAATTTAATAGATAGAGGCAGAAATGGAAGCTTTTCTACTACTTATGCTTCTGTAGTCTACAGACTCAGCCGCCGTAAAAAAGTTACGGCCTTTGTGTCTTACCGCCTACCAGTTCAAACCTTTGGGGAGATCAAGGGCAAGTCCGTGTGGACTATGCTACTATAGCCTACTTGTACGAAAAGTAGGTGAATTATAGGTAAAATTGTTGTTATTCCAGGTGGGAGAGTGAGCGCACGCGCGGCAGTTGGTCGTCTCGAGACGCGGTCGACCTTAGTTCGGTTACTGACGCCGATCAGTGCGGTAGTGATAGTGCGGGAAATGAAATGGTTCGCAAGCCTGAGGACGAGAGTGGTCCGAGTGGGGATCCTGTTGATTTGTTGGGTCCTGGGGTCTCCTCCTGGCTGAGGCAGTCCATGAGGCGCATCACACACTTCAACCTGGGCGAGCCCCCCGCCAGCGACCGCCCCGACTCCGCCCCCGCGGCGGTCAGCCCCCCTGCACCTGTTCCACCCCCCACGAGCGACGTTTCAGATGTTGCCGCTCCTGACAGTCTTGGATACGTTTCGGATTCAACTGACCGCCAGATTCCAATTGGGTGAGTTTCATACACGGTCGGCTTAGCTATTGTATCTAACAAAGTTCTGGCTTAACACCATATAAACTGTGAACGGATCGGATAGAGGCTGTCAAAGCAAGACGCATCCTATTGTAGAACTGCACATGCGTCCTTATGTAAACTTTGACCAAAATCCAAATATTCGTCATGATGTCATTGTCGCCCCCATGCAGGGTACCGATACCATATTATATTACTAATATTAGCCCTACCAATCCTTTCCCTTCATTTGATCCAGCCTATAGTGAGGCAATAATAGTGAATACCCCTATCCCCTATACCTTAACTCTGCAACATGCTACTGCCACGCAAAATTTCCAAATGTTATGTCCCGTAGAGAAGTGCACAGGTACAAAGGATGTTATGTGGGGGAGTGGTTTTACACATAAAGTGCGAAAAATCTACATTCATTCTATCGAGTATAAAGTTGTTTTATTTCAAGGAGGTGGAAGGAGTAACATTTACTATGTCCATGACTGCAAAAAATCCTATTAATATTAAAAGCAAAGAATTTAGGTACTTTCCTTCAAGAAATTAAAGAATTAATTAGACCAATTTCTCTTGGTAAATTTAATGAAAGAGGGGCAGCATCAGTGTTGCATCAATGACATTAATCGCTATCCTGTGGGAACTCCTTAGATCTAAACATCAAGTAACTAATTAATTTTATTGTATCCAACATAGGCCTACTTTATTATGAAAAAAACGAATCCAGTAGGACTCGAACCCATTACAATCTGTTCCTCAACGCGGCATCGTGTTAACCACTACACTAGACCATCAGGCATCAGATAACCTACTTGATGCTCAACAACGAGATTTGGGTTGTTAGACAGGTTAGCACAGCTACACAACTACCTAACTGAACAAGTCTGCCAACTTAACTTTTTTGTCTTTATTTCATAACGACAAAGCTTTGTTTAATTATATACATACTGTAGCCTACTGCTGAATTCCTGCAGGCGGCAGGCCTCAACCTCAATGACCCTTAATTATATGAGACGTTATCGCGACCTAATTTTCAGATCCATTGTTTTCCAACACGAGCTTTTATCCAACGACGCGTTTGACAGAGTGTGTGAGGTTTGTTTGGTAACTGTTGCCAAGGAAACTGGCGGCTGCCGGGTCGAAAACTCCCGACAGCAATTTTAAAACCCATGGATCATGTCACGCATCTTCACCACTTTCCTTTCACGATTTACATTTAAATGTTGAAATTTCCATAGCATGTGTTTTGAGGACTAAGCCCCATAATGAAGGTGCGTCTATATTTGCTTTGATGCAATTCAAACATTGTACATTGTTCAGATAGTCAAACTAGTGTATCACAAATTTTCAAGGTCATACGCAGGGGGGGGGGCAGCCAGTTTTAACTCCCTCCTCCCAAAAAAAATTATTTCTGACTAAATGCATAAAACCCCACGATTGTGCATCTACATTTTAGAAAATTTCTCCCGGGGGTGAACCCTGGATCCCCTTGTCTGGAGTTTTTCAAAAAGTATTTGTAATAAGTATTTTTGGGCCACCCTCTGCTTGCAATTATGTGAATATTGGTCTATAAAATCGAAACCCTGGCTATATGCGGGGGGGGGGGGGAGTCATCATCGCTGCAGTGCTTAGTGCTTGTTCAATTTGTTCAATACTGATGCCTCCGTGCAATATTAAAATATTTCTTAAAAAGGACGACCACACAATCATCTCCTTTGTAAATACCGTTTCCGAAAATTCCATTCGGAGTGAAACAAAGCTGGGTGTCTACATAGATTACAGTACGCTCACTGACGAAAATTGAAGAAATCATTTTTCATTCATGGATGCTTGGGAATTAACGAATGTCAAGGGTCGGATATGAGTAATTTTGTTGAGTCAGGAAGTGAACGATTCGGTAAAAGTGCAGGAGCCTTGCTCTTCAAATCATGGTCGCCAATTCGAGGAACAATACACTTTAATTTCTTACAGTCATGACAAACACTTTTTGCAGACTTTTACAACTCATAATACAGGTACAGGTCTATCGCATTCATCAACATAAGCAATCTGCATCTCCGGGAGAGTTTTAGCATTAAGTCTTTAGCGGCCCCCACACCGGCTACACGGTCAGTAGTAATGACATTACCATATCAAGATGACAGTAATAATGATTGTGTAAGGTGGACAAAGTTGGAATGACGAAAATGATGTTTATCCGGATTTTCTGATCACAAGTCCATCATTATAGTAATGAAATTAATGATAATGTCCTTATTATTGACCGTGTAAGGCCGCTTTTGAATAACGCGTTCCAAATTTTTATTAACAAATGGGGGTCGGGGTGTTTTGGCGACATTAATTAAAAGTCCAGTTTGAAGAACCATCATGGATTGCTACAGCAGGATGAATTTTCAATGATTGAACCATCGAAGAGATCAGAGATTGAACCTATGGGTCAAATACAGTAAGATCAATCGGTACATACATGCATGAATGCAGATTGTAGATATATTATTACGGGGGTACCTGACCACAAACGGTGCAGTCATGCTCATTTTCAGATATTCTTAAATCCACTTATAATAAGCGAGGGATTGCATGCTGATGATGAGGTAAAGGTGTAACGCACAGAAAAACACGGAACAAAAATTTCAATACGACGTCTCGCTTTGTAAAAGTGGTTAAAACCCTAATTACTATGTTTTCACACATTTCCGGTTTTTTGAATCTTTGTAAAATCGGAATTTTACAGCTACATCAAAATTCACAACCCCCCCCCCCTCTTCCCCTATTTCGCGCCTACTTTACCAAAAACAAATCCCCTCTATGAGGGATTATATGAATCAGGGTCGGTAAAATCGACACCTTACTGCTATAAAAAAAGTGGGTGTGTGTACTTATGGACGCGCGTGAGAAGTTATACTTCTTTGCCATCATTAAAAATAATAAAAATAATACGTACGGATAGAACTAAAACACATTTGACGTTCAATTGTAATTTTTATCACAAACTTTTTATTAAATTTATTTCTTTATTTTGTAAAAATTAAATAACCAGGTTAAGTTAGGTATTAATAAATATTTAACAGTATTAATTTAATAATATTTAGTGTTAATAATTATTTTTAATACAAATATTTTGATTTATATTAAGAAATAATACGTACGGATAGAGCTAAAACACAGATACAAAACGGCGGATTCTGTGAACATTTTCTGTGAACTTTTTCTATGAAATGCGCGCTCATCCTCAAAATTCACTCTCGATCGTATAGAAGTATAACTTCAAAAATCAAATTGCATAGATTCGCGCCTTTTCCCCCATAATTTTTCCCCCGGGCCCCCCAATTTGCAGGGTATATTATAACACGTTTAACTTAAGTTACTTGTATTTGGATGTTAAATACGTAGGCTACACTTTTACTACACTTCATTCAATTATTGTACTATCGTCTGAAACCCCTCCTCCCCTCCAAAATTTCCTGGGAAGAAGGCCGTGTATTGGGCTTCATGTTTTCAGTTTTTTTTCCATTGACCAGAGGCCACCCTTGTGATCTTCATTGAATTAATTTAATAGTGTTGATTTATGACGCAGTCTACATTGACGCTGTAAAAATGGAGCTTAGAGCTTTTGTCAAGCAGTCAGGCGTGACAGTAAGACGGCATTTTGATGCGGAAACACGAACTTGGATGTTGAATTGGTCACAATGAATCAGGTCACATAATAATGTTATTATACTGCAGGAAGTGGGGACATAGACAAATATAGCTCCTCTGCCATATCCGGCCCTCCCAGTGACATCACTCACACAGCAAAGTAAAAAACTGTAATTAACTTGCACACTCGGGCTACTGTATTTGATAGCACTTAAGAGGACATGCTACGTAGAAAAGGAGCACCCCAAAATTTGTTGTTTTTATATTTTTTATTTAATTAAAAAAGCAGGTCATTAAAGATTTGGCTCATGGAAGTTGTAGTCTTGTAGAAGACTACTTCATTCGTAATATAATAAGAAATACTAACTTTTTGTACCTTAGTTCTTTCATAAATACCAGACAGGACTAAACTTTCGCGTATTCTGGGATTTTAGGAAGAACTACAAAACCGAAAAGTAAAAATACCCGATTATATGATGCATGAAGTAGTCTTCCACAACTTAGATGAGGCAAATTTTTAATAACTTGCTGAATTAATTAATTAAAAAATGAATGATGCCTTTTGGTTTGTAATACCACTGTGTTTTCTGTTTAACCTCTGTATTAAATATTCCGTTTATCCAGATTCGTGGAAGATCTCACGTGTTAGTCCCATCTTTAAAAAAGAAGACAGAGGGAAAGGCGAAAACTATCGGCCAATATCGAATTTGAATGCCTGCTCGAAATGCTTTGAGATTATTATTTATGATAGGCTAATGGCAGAAGTAAAGGGGGCTATTACAGTTGAACAACATGGTTTCTTGAAACGTCGCTCTACTACTACTAACCTAGTGGCGTTTACAAATTATGTCGGTGATGCAATCTCTAACAAAAAACAAGTAGATACATTGTACTTTGACTTTAAATCAGCCTTTGGTCATGTTAACCATGCCCTACTTATAATGAAGCTTTTGAGTTACTTTGACATACCACCCAATCTGGTGCTAATCTTAAAATCCTATTTATCGTGTAGGACCCAGTTTGTGACTTATAGAGGTGCCTCCTCCGACTCGTTTAATGTATTTAGCGGTATCCCCCAAGGAAGTATTCTTGGACCGCTTCTATTTTGTTTGTTTATGAACGATCTGCCCTCATTCTTGCCAATCTTCGTATTATTATATGCAGACGACTTGAAGGTCTGCCATGTCATTACCGATAGTGAGGATGCAGAGATACTACAGCTTTGCATTGACAGAGTTTCGGAATGGGCACTTCTAAATAAAATGACGATCCATAGCGGCAAGTGTGAGGTGGTGAGCTTTGGTACAGGTGCCATAGCAGCATATAACTACATACTCAACGGGAGCACTCTCAAACGGAGTTCATCTGTAAAGGACCTAGGTATCACTTTCAGCTCTGACCTCTCATTCAATGCCCACATGGAAGATATTGTTAAGTCTGCTAACAGAGTTCTTGGCTTTGAAATCCGGATGTCTCACCATTTCACTCTCCCATCGACATATAGTCTGCTTTACAATGCGTTTGTGCGTTCTAGGCTCGAATATGCCTCTGTGGTGTGGAATAACGGCCCGGCGAATCAGTTACTGTCGATTGAGCGAGTGCAAAAGCGTTTCTTACGGTATATGTATTTCAGGCGACATGGGACGTATCCACACTACAGAGACCATCCCGTTAGCACAGCTCAGTTGCAATTGGAGTTTGGGATGAGCTCTCTTGAGTGTAGGAGGACGGCTGCTGACTGTATTTTCTTTTATAAGCTGATTAACAGTCACCTGGACAGCCCTACTATACTCGAAAGAGTTCACCTCAGGGTCAATATCAAGAATACACGATCGAAAACTTTGTTTGTTGCCAACTCTACTTGTAAGTCACCGCTTGTTAGGATCATTGGGGGTTATAAACAAACTTAATGTTCCTGATCCATTTACACTGAGCCTACCATCCTTCAGGACAGCTATCTTGGGCATTGTAGGCAGGCCTGTGCCGTAGGGTGAATTGTTGATTTATAGGTATGTAGTTTTAGTTCTTAGTATTTTACTTATTTTGTTTTTTTTAAAGCCTTTGTGTGTATTTTTTGGTTGCATGTACTGTACCATGTAAGTGTCATCGTTGTGGACCTGATCTGTTGATGGCTCAAATATAAACTATTATTATTATTATTATTATTATTATTATTAAAAGTAAATAATTTTGGGGTGCCAATTTTCTACGTAACATATCCTGGCACCTGCAAATGAATTATATTTGAAAGGGATATCCGACTGGCCATTGAAATTTTCAGAACTCACTTTTGAAGCCATAGACCTAGTAGTCTATGCCACCTGGGTGGGGCAAGGATATTAATGGATTGGTATACAATATAACTACAGTCATTACTGGCTACCGCTTGCCAGGTCCGAAATCTGAATGACGTGATTCCAACATTTTTTCTCCAGCAATATCGAATTTGTTCTGGTTTTAAGTACCCACCTTTTATACTAACTGCAAATGGAAGTGGTGGAAATCGATATTTGCAACACGCCAGCAGACTGGTCATTATTGGGGCGACCAACTGTCCAGCACGGCAAGACGACTTCGATTGCAGGATTATAGGTTTGGAGGAGGAGGGGGATTCTGACTTTTGTTTCCATGTGACCCAAGGCCGTAGGGTTTCGGAGGGGGGGGGGGTTCATGGGGTTCAACCCCCCCCCCCCCCCCCGAAATGAAATGGCTTGACACCAGATAGAATCGGATTTTGAGAGGAAAAATAAAAACTACTATGTAATATCCAATGAAATTTCTGAAAGCCCCCCCCCCGAAAAAAATCCTGCTACGGCCTTGATGGGACCACAGGTCCATTGACGATATGTATAGCAGCCCAATTTCATATAGGATAGAGCGGAGGGTGGTGGCCATAAAGCGTTTCGTACCTATACAGCATACATGTCGAAAGAAAGCGGTGAAGTGACAGTGAGCAAGCAGCAGAGTCAGTGGCGTAGCCAAAACAGTATGCCCACTTACGGGCACCATGGACCATATATATGGCATAACGATAGGTTTTCGAAGGGGGCTTCGATTCATTTGGTGCCCCTCCTCCTTTTCGTAAAAAGACCCCCCAGTTGTTTGTTATTTCAAAGAAAATTGGTGAGGGCATGTCTGTTTTGATAATAGGCTACAATACCTGCAATAATTAGAAGGTGCAGTCCTTGTACCTGTATGCTGGTACCGTATGTGTTAATACCACTGTCTGCTAACCGTAAAAGGACGTTGGCCTTTCGTGTTATTTCTATGGGAGAATCCTTGATTTTCGCTTTCCTATTGTAGGTACGGTTCTAAGTGTATATCGGTCTGCTGTGTGTTTGTTACCTATCGCAAAGATCTTGCACGCTGACAGAACCAAGTTTAATTTTAAAAACTCCCAAGTGAACTCACCCAATTCATCACTTAAAATATCCCCCCTTACACACCCGAACAATATTCGACATAATAAATATGGGCCCAAGAAAAATTCTTAAGTGTAATACCGAAATTCAGATTTAAATCGTAGCCTATACTTTAACATAAAAATTACAAATATTTCTTTGATCGAATAAATGTTGGGCAGAGTAAATATTCGAGTGTATAATCAGGTAATCAGAAAAGTTATGATGAAGGTAAGAAAAAATTGCCATATTATAGGGAGTTAATTTATTAGGCAGAAAACTGGAAAAGTGGTACATATAATTCGGGTGTATTTATGTCACAAGATCTTTAATGTAGAATAATAATTAGTGAGGAAATTCATCGTGAATCTTATGGTACTGATAAAAAAAACCGGATATGTTGTAAAATAAAATAAATTAATAAATAAATAAAATAAATAAATAAATAAAGTAAATAAATAAAATAAATAAATAAAATTAATTAATAAATAAATAACAATTTATTTTCAGCATATCTAAAAGTCCAATATAATTCAAATCTTATACAGAAAATTGAATAAATTTAAATTCTATCATGGTACAACTTTGTTTTACTAAGTTACGGTACCGTACGTAAAATATACAGTAGACAGTAATTATCAAACTATCGAGACAAAACATACCGTATTATATACGATATAGGATATTCAAGGTACATTGTATAAATAAACGATAAATTTGGTACTATCGTGTTGGCAAGACAAACTACTACTACATCAAATAAAAACAGTTTTCCGCCTCCTTGATTGTTCATGTTGGGTGGGAACATTTTGGCGTAACTCACCATCAGAGACGGATCCAGCCCATTTGGGGGCGGGGGGGTTAGTTGTGGGTCAAAATAGGAAAAACATATGTAGGATCGATTAAATCAGAGAGTGAAATTTTGTTGGGGGCAGCTACCCCCCGGGTAGTTCTGGGTCAAAATAGGAAAAAACATATGTGGGATCGATTAAATCAGAGAGTAATACCGTAAATTAATTTACAATAGATTTACCAAATTTTGGGGGCAGCTACCCGCTGTATCCGTCCATGCCCACCATGAAAATAAAATAATGAATTTTTGATCTATTACTAAGCCAACCTAGCGGAGTTAGGGCTATGAAGCCCTCTCTTAAACTCAACTAGGAAGGCCGCCTGCTTTACATGCCCTCCAAAGCATGGCCACAAAATGTAGCAAGTGTAGGACTCGAACCAACAACCTTTCGGGTGAAAGTCCGTACCACTAATCTACATGTCTGTATATCTCTCAGAATTCCAATATCTTTAAAGAATGGAGAAATGAAATCTGTCCCAGTGGCCTTAATGATCTCCTCCTAAACTTCTTTGACCTATAATAAACTATAAACAGGCTACGTTAATAGCTTATATATAGAGCATTGTGCATGCTATAATATAGATGGGAGATAGTGCAGTTGCATACCCTACATCCTGATGAAATGTCCAGCTGTGGAGTCGGCACGATCTTAACTTTAGGTTTGGCAACCTCTCCGGCACTTTTTCAATGCCGTCTGAGCGGGAGTAGTCTTGTGTAATACCATTGTTACGGAGTGTGGAGAATCACCCACGTCGGGCATGAGTCTGCACTTGGGATTTGAGAATCCAACATTCGAGCAAATAATGGCCGTTCTTAGTACACCGTACGCCATCGAGTACAGTTTAAAGCAACTGATGACCTTTTGATGTTGCCTTATTAGGAACACTGCAGAGTAGCTACAATTAGAAAACATCATAAATAGGCAGCCTGTCCAGGTGAAGCCCCAAACAGCAAGGCTCAGAGGTGAGATTATAGCTTACTTAATCCTAATCAGGAACTGTTATTATTATTGAAATTGAAAAATTGAAAAAACGACTTTATTGAAAAAGAAACAAAAGACTGTAAAGTCTTGTTTTCATGCTAACCCTAAGAAACAAAAACATTGTATTATTGATAAATGGTTAAAATTAAATAGAGAAGAAACAAGAGAGGAAGAGTGAAAAAAAGAAGGATAAAATATATACGGTGACGGGGGGGGGGGGGGGGGGGGGGATCCATTGTCGTCACCATTACAGGACCGGAGAGAGTCTCAGTTATTGAAAACAGGTCAATAAAATAACTTTTTTGCTGTGAAATTTGCTGTGAATTTTTATCTGAAGGTGTCGGGAGGAAAAAGATAAAAAATTGAATTTCTAGTCAAATTTGATTCTGTTCAAAAACCTGATCCTGTACAGGTATATTGGGGACAGTCCAAGGGCGGATTTTAAGGGGGGGGGGTCAGAGGGTCCGGACCCCCCCCCCAAATAAATTAACTTACACTAGATAACATTGGGTTTACAGTGGGAATTAAAAATAATTATGTTTTTTAATGTTATAATCCACTGAACCTGACCGCTGACCCCCCCCCCCTAAACTGGAGGCAAAATCCGCCCTTGGGACTGTCCGATTTGCGCCTTTCACTCGTGCTTTGTCAGTTGTCGAGCAATCAAAACAAAAATCCCCTCGAACACTAGTGATAGTGATACCACAGTGTCCATGGCGGGAAATTGAAACAGGGTGCATGATGACTTTCCCCGTGTGGGGCTTTACGCCTACCTACCGTAAGTTTCTAAACCAAAGCTTACATTCTCTTCCGAATTCTGAAACTTTTTCAATGTTCGGCCAGCTAAAAAAATTAGTAAAGTTTATATTCGTGTAACTGCAAAGGCTTTCACGGCCGGATTCAAATGAAGTGAACTTTCAATTCGACCACGGCCCATCAGCCTGGATTCTACTGGTTCTTTATATTCGTGGCTCACATCAGCGCTAATAACCATAGTTTGCTCCCCCAATAGAGAAAACTCAATTTAAGACATACGAGTATTTTGTCGACTATCCATCGCAAATGGTACTGTAGGCTAAATAAATAATGACTTTTTGTTCTATTACTAAGCCAACCTAGCGGAGTTAGGGCAATAAAGATCTCTCTTACACTCAACTAGGAAGACCCGGGACCGCCTGCTTTACATGCCCTCCGAAGCATGACCAAAAATGTAAAAATCCTAAAATGTAGCAAGTGTGGGACTCGAAACAACATCCTTTCGGGTGAAAGTCTGTACCACTACTCTACATGTCCTGGTGGAGTCATTTCCTTCGAGCCCTGAAATAATTAGGCTTGTATTAATAGTGGAATCTTGTCTATTTATATTCTACTATCGACGAGTGCGTTGGAAGAATTTATATACAAACTGACTTGACTAACTGGGGACTCCCCCCTCTCCCCACCCCGACTGCAACCCCCGAAATTTCTGTGCATGTGACGCCATTTTACCTATGGTATGCATTCCATGCCTTTTATAGTGACTTTCTTTATTTATTTCTTGGCTTTACATAAAATATAATTCAACTTTCCAGACGTGCGACATTTCACTACATACTATAGGTTCGCAGGCCCCCGAAAATAAATCCTGATTATAGGTATGCTCGACTCATTGTGATTTTGGAGACCAAGCCTCCGGGTAAACCCCTTTTTAACCTTTCCTGCAAAGCGTGATAACAACCATCAAGCTTTACTGACCTTGCTTCATTCTCTCACAGTAATCTGCCCTTCTCGTCGCACTTCCTCATGTGACCTTGTTACACTTAGTCCATAATCATTGGGTTCTCAGTCATGAGCTAATTAAGCATCATGAGTTTGTTGGCTGTACTTACAGTAGATGCGTAGGCCCGAGATTAAGATTTCAGTACAAAAGGTACAAAATGTTTTGCTGGTAAATACAAGCCATGACATATACTGTACTTGATTAAGTATGGCTAACGCAATGTTAAGCATGTCTCGGCTTGTATTTTTTCGCTTGTAGGCTGATGTAGGTTTACACGGACGACATGCCAACGGCAAAAGGATATAGTGGTAGTATATTTGGTGTTTGAATGGTATAAATATTGTACAATAATATAGTTTTAAATGGCGTGCCATGAAGATTTTAAATAAGTTATATATAATTTTTTCCCCTCCCTAATTTTTTCTGTAGAACTTCTACGTTCGTAGAGTATACTCGTAATAATTTATTGATGCTAAACTTTACTGTATTATCTACGTACGTACAGTAGCCTATGTCAATGAGCAGCACTGTACTATGTGAACAGATTCAATTTTCATTGTGGGTTTCTTAGTCCAAGAGATGTTATTGTACTTCTATTTTGCCCCTCCATCTGAATACTATATACTGAGTACCAACCGTAACCTAGTTTATTTTATTATCCAACCCTCTCCTCTACCCCATTGATTTGAGGCAAAAGGGCATTGAAATGCCACCCCAACTGTTATTTTCCTGTTGCCGTCAAGGTATCAGTTTTGAAGATTATTTTTTTTTACTTTTAGGGAGATTCATCTACCTATTGAGACGACGGCCAATGTTTGCTTTTCCAATGGAATTTTAACAATAATTCCACTCATTTGCAACTTCTGCAGCTGCTGCAGCAGGCCCTACTATGCCGTTTACAGATTAAGTTAACACCGGAAATAGGATTAAATAAACCCCAATTGATTCATTTGTTTTAAATAAAAGAGTTTAAAATGTGAATTATTGGAATAGCCTAAAAGAATGTGGTTGCATAATTTTATAATTGAATGAAATGGATGCAAATTTATAAACATTAAAATATACACCTGTACGGCGTACAGGTTTCAATTTTGGAATACCTAGCCTATATTAAGAATTATTATGAATAATTTGTCTAAATCTAATGGAGAAAAATTTAAAAAAAGAAATCACCAAAAATATAGCCGAGGAAGAATTTATTAAATTTGAATTTCCCGCGTATTTTGCACTATTTAAAACGATGACTCAATTGTGGTTTATTTAGGCTCGGTACACGCGGACGATTCTGCCCGTCGTGATTTGCCGACGTCTTTTCCAATGTAGCCATAGGGTATGTCTGGACCTGTAGAGTAGTGGTACAGACTCCAACTTTCACCCGAAAGGTATTTGGTTCGAGCCCCACACTTGCTACATTTTCTGGCCATGCTTCGGAGGGCATGTAAAGGTCCCGAGTCTTCCTAGTTGAGTGTAAGAGAGGGCTTTATAGCCCCAACTTCGCTAGTAATAGAACAAAAAGTCTATTTTATTTATTTATTTATGGCTAGCAGAAGATTCATGTCACTTTCAAGGTTGTGACGTTGACGCGTGTTTGTGGCGTGCCTAGGGGGTGAATCGTGCAGTTTTGTGCGGTCGCCTTCACGCCAGCTGGCGAAATCGGCAATAAAACGACAAGAAATCTTCTGTAAGTCCTATGACTGCAATGGAAGAAAATTCGGCAAATCGCGACTGGCAGAATCATCCACGCGTACCGGGCGTTAATCCTATAACCGTAAAAAAAAAATAAAAAACATAAGTAGGTAGGTAAATAAGTAAAAGAGCCGCTATGGCGATTGTTTTTAATCTTATCTTGGGGTTCAAAACGTAATCAATGTAATTTTACAACGGAAAGTGCTAATCAAAATTGTTTTGTTTACATTTTAAACCCCAGGAATAAGTTAATACTTAACAACATAGTAGGCCCGCTGAAGGCATTAAAAATCGTCTATATAATCGATTTTTGTTTTATTTTTTATTTCATTTTAGTGCCGAGCAATTGGTCTTATTTTGGCAGCTGTACTCAGCTACTAAACTGCTGACAAATCAAGAACAAACCACAAAATAGTAATTAAGTTAGTGCTGCAACAGTCCTTGGACGTTGAAGCCTTGAAGGTCCACAAACGACCTTGCTCAGGCTTAACAGTCATCATCAGAGCCTGCGCAATACCGATTTACATAACTTCCGATAATAGCACACCAAAGCAATTAAGACAAATTAGAGCTTAACAATGATAGTCATTGTTTTCATTATTTCGTTCGTGATAGAATAGGTACCTACCATAAAAAAAAAGAACAAGAATAAATTATGATTTATGATGTATAAAATCGTCTCCTTTGTAACTTAGAAATATTTTGAACACATTATAATGAGAGTTAACTTAGTAAAATATCACATAAAAACATATAAAATATCGTCACGGCCGGTTTCGACAGATTGCCATTCTCAAGTGGGCAGATAAAACTTAAAATAAAAACAAGTAATTACAAGTTATAAACATTAACTCACGTTATAAATATAAATACATTACATATACGATCCTGCTGCCAAGTCCAACAAAGGAGAATTGCTGATAAACGTTATAGGCCTATCATTTAATATGGGCTTATTCCTATTAACAGCTTCTTTTATTTCAATGGTTTCAAGATTATCCAGCAATTTTCCTTCGTTGGCTATGTGTAATATTTTAAAATCCATAAAGGTACCTTCATGAATGTCCTGTGTTCAGAATGACAATCTGTTTTTAAATATGTTTTTATGTGATATTTTACTAAGTTAGGTAACTCTCATTATAATATGAATTATAATATGCAAAGCTTACTCGTACACATCAACTTTACCTTTGCGAATAAGAGTAAATAACCAATTTAGAACCACCACAAAAATAGTAAAAAACAGTCAAAAAAGCAAGAAAAAGAGCTGGAAATGGATTGATATGGCGTCAAAACAAAGCATTTAGTTCCCCAAAGGGGCGATAGTTGTATAATAACAGGTCGGTCACAAAAATTAGCAAATTTATTGTCTGTTGTGCAAAAAGTAAATTTGAACAGTTGAATGACGAGGGGACCAATCCGTTCGCGATGTTCTAACTCTGTTGTAATAAAGCAAAAATCGTGTATTTCCAGCTTAAAGAAGGGTGAAATGACCTACTCACCTATTAACTATTAAGTTATGTATCAATTAGGCCTAGAACCAATTCAGTTACCGTATATGAATGTTATAAATTTCAATGAAAGTAGTGTAAATTAACCATTAATTTTAGATTTGGTGTGCATCACTAAGACATTATGATTTATTATGATGACTCCCCATTATCATTACGGGACCGAATACTCTGCGTTAGAAAATTATTTGTAAGCTAGGGCAGGGGTCGTCAACCTATGACTCTTATTACTCTTTTAAAGTAAAGTTGCGGTTCTCCAGATCTACGGTGAATAAAGATTTAAGAGAGTACGTCCTATAGGAAATAGGTACCCCAAAATCTGTTGATTTTTACAGACTTCTTTTTTTATTTAATTAAAAAATCAAGATTTTGAAGATTTGGCTGATTTAAGTTGTTGAAGACTACTTTACGCATCATATAATAGTGTATTTTTAATTTTTGGTACTTTAGCTTTTTCATAAAAATGATTGAGGTGATACCTACCAAGAAATAAATACAAAACCAACAATTAATAATAGCCTGTTACAATATTATATGATGCATAAAGTCGTCTTCGACAACTTTTACAACATTCTACTTCTGCAACATTTTAATAACTAAATTTATAAATAAATAAATAGCGACTTTTTTTGTTCTATTACTAAGCCAACCTAGCGGAGTTAGGGCTATAAGCCCTCTCTTACACTCGACTAGGAAAGCCCGGGACCACCTGATTTACATGCCCTCCGAAGCATGGCCAGGAAATGTAGCAAGTGTGGGACTAGAACCAACAACTTTTCGGGTGAAAGTTGGAGTCCGTTCCACTACTCTACATGTCCTGATTTATCTTAGTTAATTAAATAAAAAATAAGAGGTATTAAATTTCGGTCTACCAATTTCCTTTGGGACATAGGTCCACTCATAATTCATTAATATAGTCAAAGCTATGGTAAATTTGTAAATATTGTAGAGTACAAAGTCTAAGTAAGTAGAAACACACCCGTAAATTTTCCAATTATGGTAAACCCGTATATACTTGCATGTATGCAGTATGTAATGATTTTAAATGTCTTCCTCTTTGAAGGTTACGTTAGCCATCGCATAATAATGAAATAATAATAATAATATTGTTTACTCCTCTATGACATGTTTGATTATAACAACATCCAGTTCAGTACGTGTGGTGTACAATATGATAATATCATCATGATTATGATATTTATGAAAAGTGAAACTATTAGCATTACTTACTTACTCCTTGGCGCTACGGCCTGTCAAGGGTCTTGGCCTGCTCTGCCACATCGCTCCAGCCTGCGCGGTCCTGCGCTCTTCTTCGCCAGTCATCGACGCCAATGGTCGCCAGATCCACCTCGACGTCGTCCAGCCATCGCATCCGTGGTCGTCCCTCTCGTCTTCTCCCTTGGGGCACCTTGTGTAAGGCTGCCCTTGTTGCCCTATTGCCTGGCATTCATTCCACTACTGTAACTATTAGCCAACTAGGCTTATTTTATTTATTAGACCCTCATACTTCTATAGGTACTTGTGTTTTTTACAATTGCTCAAAACTTCAATGGCCTACTGTATATTGGTATGCTGCCTTGGTCACACGCCCTTAAATCCGGCCCTGACAACTAATTTAGAGGTGGGGCGTGACAGATATTTCCAGGACCAACAGTGACCGGTGACAGTGACTCCACAGTCACTGATACAAATACTGGTGATTTCTGTCACTGGAGTGACTGCTATTTTCCTGCTATCTAAGTACTGGTACATCTTGGTATGAGTAATCAAAAGTCACTGTCACTTCTCTTACTTGACAGTGATTTATACAATTTACATAGACTTATTCGTTTCGCTTAACAATTAAAACAAAAAATTGTTTAGTTATGCTAAGAAATGCAAGAAGTAGTAATACAGATATATCGTATATATATATATTATATAAACTAAAAGCTAGCCAGTTATGGAGCAGTCACAGTGACAACCTCGGGCATACCTTATGTTTAGCTTACGTGAGACGATCGGAAAGCATTTCGGGGAATTTCGCTTAAGACTGCCTAGTGCATAGGCTAAACCTGAGCGAGTTACTTGCTCTTGCATGCGACTACCAGAGTATAGAAACAAAGCTATTCAAAATATAGCCTAAATCGGTGACAGTGAGATAGTGACTAAAATCACCAGTATTTTTTTTGGGTAGGAACGGGTGGTTGCAGTGACCATCGTAGTCACGGTGACAGAAGTAACGCCCCACCTCTAAGTCCAATAGTCCACCTTACTCTCGTCCTTACCCATAGGGAGCCAAGGTGCCCCCTTACATTTCGAAAATAATTGCATTAGTATGCATTTTATAAATAAATAAATAAATAAATATTATAATAAACGGAAAAACTCCAATTTTGACAAAGTTGTTACAAGTGGAATAATAACAGTACATATGGTATTATAACGCATGTTGTAAGGCTTTCCTCCTAATGCTATTTAGTGATTCATGGAATATATCAATGTCACACTTCTGGTTGAGAATATTACACCTGGTTAGCATTCTATTAAGTCCGAGTTCTTGTAGGTAGTTAGTTCTGTACAAATTGATATAAAATAGACTTTTGCGCCGGGTGTTTGAAGGGACATGGATATTAATATTCACTAGTAGGGAAGAACATTGAAACCTATTTGATAGGATGTTATAAACAGCAATAGCATCATACATGTTTCTCCTGTCAGTTAGTGCGCTGATTTTAAAAAAATTCAGCAAATATTTATAAGTGAAATTGTTCCTATCGACATGTTTCTTATAGCAATAATATCTTATAAATTTTCTTTGCACATTCTCAATTTTCATAATTTGGCAATTCAGGTATGGATTCCAGGCTGGACAGTTGTATTCTAGGATTGGTCTTACTAGTGTGATATACAGAAGTTTCACTGTTTCCGCTGTAAAATGATGACTGTTTCTTTTTATGAATCCTAAAGTTCTATTTGCTTTGGCGCATATATAGTCTACGTGACTTTGAAATGTCAACTGCGAGTCAAAGAAGTCACCTAAATCCTTTACGGTGAGAACGCGATTTAAGGAATCATTGTTATAGCAGTAATTGAAGGAAATAGTACGCTTCTTCCTAGTAAGAGTCATCACATTACATTTTGTTGCATTCAATCTAATATCGTGCATATTGCACCAGTCAATGAATTTATTCATAACGGCTTGTAATTCCAGGCAGTCTACGATACTGTTCACAGCTATTTAAAATTTGAGATCATCCACAAATATTTTAAATTTAAATTTATAAAGTTGTACAAACCCCCCTCCCCTCGAAATGGGAAGATTATCTAATGCGAGTTGTTGTAATGGATAATTTGTCAGATCTAATAGATGTTCGGGCCAAAGGTTTGGATGGTAGCATTCAACGTCTTCTTGGGCCTCTGCCCGCGGAAATAAGATGATTACTACGGTACAGGTGATCTGGTCTTGCCTCCCCCCAAAGATTTTATGTACCTACGTACGCTACGGAGGGAAGGTGTTTTTCTATTCACCGAAGACATCTAATGTAGCCACTGTGCAGTACAACACAGAACCGTTATTCATGGTGTCATGCCCATTGAGTTTCACAGTTTGCTGCCCCATTCAACTCTTAGCCCATAATAACAATCTACTGTTATTGCGAACATAAATTCTCATCTGCTCTTGTAATACAAAGGATAGCGCAGTATAGGATAACCGTAGACTGCAGATGCTTTAATAATTAATCTCACGGACTGCTGCAAAGAAACTGGCCAAAATCCGTAATAATAGGCCGTACATTGTTAAATCCATTATGAGGTTAATAGGACTGTCTTTGTCTTCAGCCGAATTAATTGCACTTGAGTCTACAATAATAACTTTAATTGTATTTTGTTGTACAGTGTTGTTCGAAATTGGAACCTAGAAAGGTCAACTTTCTAACAAGGGCGGCTTCTGTCTCTAATTTAGGGGGGGGGGGGGTCAGCGGGCAGATTCAGTGGATTATAACATTATAAAACATTATCATTTCTAATTCCCACTGTAAAACCATTTTTATCTAGTGTAAGTTCGTTTTTTTTTGGGGGGGGGGGGTCCAGACCGCCCTTGGAGTTTCTAGTAGGTATTGACTGCTTGCATTTATGCACTTAATTCCTATTTTCTGTATGATTCGTCCCGCGCTCCAGCATTAGAAAAATGGACGCTATAAATTATAATCTACAAGTAAATTAAAGTACAAGTAAAGTTAATATACCTGTAATTTACATAACCTGTGCTGTTATCTGTTTGGCCATGTAGCGTAGACTTACGACGGAAATGCACTGAGCCACTTAGTAATAGTTTTTTTTAAATCAGACTTAAACCATTATAGTCTAGCCCACTCTAATCAATTTTTCAATCTAAGGGACGTTTTGGGTAGGTAATATTGTATTTTGCCAGCAAAGCTTTTTATTAGTAATTCGAACCGGTTGAGCAAGAACTTCGATGCCGGCAGTTTGAGAACCAGGGCGAAAGAGAAAGAAAGAAGAAAGGAAATAAAATTGTCTTTATTTCCACATGGGCGAATTTTATGCCTTTCGGCCCACTCTTCCAACTAACCCATACCGGTAACAAATAATACCTACAATTTATTTATAAAATTACGAATTTAACTAAAAATAAAGGAACACACTAAAGAATTAAAACTATATAGAAGACCATTTACACACCATTCACACACTATACATACCCATAAAAAAGTGTGACAAGCACCCTTAAACCTCTTTAAACTTTTTTTATTCAACCAGGGCGAAAGAGAGCTATTTTGGACATAACAGATACTTCATGCACATATGCACAAAAGACTTCAATAAACCATTACATGCCCCAGAAAGGCGCGTAAATCGTAGGTTCGAGTCCCACTTGGTCGACATTTTTCACAACTCCCTTTTTGCCTTTATTGTTCTGAGGAGGCTGCCTCTTCAATCTAAGTCAATAATTTGCCATTTAGCCACATCATAGCAGCCTTATCCAGCATTGTTAAACAGTGCTGGATTAACCCATGGGCACTTGAAGCACAGGCCCACGGCCCCCTCCTAAAATGCCTAAAATTCCGGCCCCCACAAAGGAGTTTTTTTTTTTAAATAAAAATAAATTAAAAATTGAAAACAATTTCGAAATAAAGTTTTGAAATTGGCGGGAAATTAAACGTTTTTTTTGCTCCAATGTTGGTAGACAGATTTATACCCACGGCTCCCACACATATTGTGCCCATGGCCCCCACAAGGGTTAATCCGGCACGGTTGTTCAACATTATCATGACACTGTGGGCAGATGGCGGGAAGTGGTGTAGACAGGTGCTCCAAGTTTTATCCAGGTACCCTGTCTATTAGCAGCAAAGACCTCGGAATTAATTAAACAGCAATGTACAGTTGTTGGTATTTATTATCTGTTACTACAATACTATATAATATGGGGTCACTCATAGGCCATGGAAATAATTAAACAGCAATGTACAGTTGTTGGTACCTATAGCATTATCTGTTACTACTATAATATGAGGTCACTTATAGGCCGATCACTGTTGGTTCGGTCGCAAATATAAACTAGGGGGGAGGGCTTACATGAGGAGGATGCACTGTATGCAAAAAACCAGGTATTGAGTATTGAGAATTTATTAATAATTAATTATTAATTAAACACATAATACAATGACTAAATATCGAAAGGCCACACTAAGTGCACCTTGTGAAGGGGACTTGCGTCGTGGCCCTTTTACTATAATTATTACAAATAAAAAAACATTACAAAACAATCATTATAAATAAATCGGAGTGGTCGAATACCCTTTCAAATCTTAAAATCTTTTATTTATTTATTAATTTTTATTTTATTTTATTTTTTAGTTCATCGAGTCAAAATATCTTTCAATTCAGAAAATAGCATAGTATAAATAACTTTATTCTTTAAAAAAAATTAAAACTATCAGTATGATAGTGTACTTTAATTTCCGTTGGCAAAGCATTGAAAACCTTGACGGCTCTGAATTTCGGGGATTGTTTAAAATGCTCAAAGAAAGGTAGTGATTAAGTGAACCGGGCATCCCCATGTGTCCATGTTTTACACCAAGTCTTATGTCACAGCTCCATGAATTTTCAAAAATATACAGTGACATGAGACACGACTTCAACGGCACTAACTACTGGACTACTATCGTTCAATAAACATAGTAATATGATGCATCCCAAAGCTACAATATTGCATCCCAAAGCGACAAAACTACATTTGGGCAATGCCCGTCAAGAAATCGCGAACGTGTCACTGATTCGTAACTACTACTTAGATCCTCGGAGAAGAAGTGTTCCTCTACATTTTGATACAGAATGTGGCCTTCCGTAATACCTATTGGCCACATATAGTCTGTACTTATATAGATGCATTTTACTTATCTTAAGGCCTGAGGTGTGGGGGAAATTTAAACAAAATGGGGCACTCACACCTACAACACGAGGAAATGGGAGACCTGGTAAGGCCAGCACCACGCACAGCCAAGTGTGAGCGACTGGATCCAAGATAACTCCCGAATGAGAACTGAGAGTGGCGGGAAATTTAACATTTTACATCCTTCAACTACTTAGAGACCATCTCTTAGAGAAAGCTTTCTACACTGTTAATGAGGCACTAGGACAATGACAATGGCAGAACTACCTACCTGATTTTGAAGATTTTACTTTGCACTTTCTAGCCAATTTTAGTTTTCCAAAATTCGAGGCTCGGTCATACACAATCCGAGATAATGGCGGTCAAATTTTTTCGAAATCCAATTTTGTTCTGCGCGTAAAATACATATACATGAACATTTCTGTGGCTTGCGCGACACCGAATGGCAGAGATGCCAAGAGTGGGCATTGGATAATAATAATAATAATAAACATTTCTTCTATGAGAATGGACCTTTTTCATAGCTGGCCGATCGCTATTTAATATAAAATTTCATTTTGTACACCAGTAAGGGTTTTTCCCTATTACGGCTGTCTCTTAAATGTTGGCACCGGAAATTCCACCCATACTTAGCATTTGATGGCCTAAGTTCTATTCACTGCCATCAACCCTGACCACTACCTTATAATTTTTCATCATATAGAGAAATGTAGGTGAAAACCAACTCGTTTGGTTAGATCTCACCTAGACCCTGACACTGAGAACTCGCCGCATGCCCAGGGCATTGCAGTTACGCGAGGCCACAGATTGCTGGTTACATCCGTCGTAAGTACGTGCACTAAAGCTAAAGGTAGCACAGACTACTGTAGCATAACTTTAGGCCAGTTTGAAGGGCTTCAGGCCATTCAGACAGCGTATTCAGCCGGAACCCCGGTAAGCCGCAACCTCTACACCATATAATTGGGGTTATGGTTTTTCATATTATTCTCTGCTATTTTCCGCTATTCTCAATCTTGTAACACATTTGAAGGGCCTTTTTTACGGACATAGACCTATTTACTAACCTTGACCAATGCCAACGACCCCAGGAATTCTCGGACGTTATTGGTACTGTTCCCATATACATTTTTGGCCATTGGCAAACTTTTACACGCCCTCGATGTCAACCTACACCGGCTCACAGCGATAATGCTCAGGCTGACATAATAGGCTTACCATTGGACACAATGTAACAGGCGTAAGCATGACTTCACCATGTTGGAGTATGAGCCAAAAGACGAACCTTAACTTATGTGTATATATGCGTACTTATCTTTTACATTATCTAAACCCAATGTACAGTATTACCTTACAAGATATGAAATAAACAGGTTACTAACATATGCGTGCTTATTCTTTGTCTATTGTATATTTTTTTAATTTGTTTAATGAATTAGGCAGTAGGCTAGTCTGAGTATCTGTCCTTCACGGAACTTTGCACATTTGGTGGACGACTCGGACAACAAAGTGGGAAACATAGTGTTTGATGAATCAGTAGAATCCGGGATGATAGGCCGTGGTCGTTTTGAAATTGTCCTTCCAAACGTTTCGTCAACATCTTCAGTGGAACTGCGTAGACTTCTAATATTGTATCTCGGAGGCTCAGCAGCAACTGAAACGTTTGGAAGGACACTTTCAGAACGACCACGGCCTATCATCCCGGATTATACTGATCCATCACGTAACTCCGGCCATGAAAGCCTTTGTAATTATAACATAGTGTTTTTCTCATCATCGGTAATGATACAGCACTATTTAAATTTTTATTATGTAAATTTGCCCAAAAAAAAAACTTTACTATTGTAATTTGCTGCTTGCAAAAACACATTATACATTACATATTACATTAATTGGTGGTAGGGGGGCCTCCTTATTAATTTATAAAATTTTAGAATGTTACAATAATTATATGATACATAAGAAATGGCTGTAAAAATTCAAAAAAAGAAGTACTCAAATTGCAGACTCTGCACATGTACGGTAGTGCTTTCTATTATCTGTGTCAATTTACAATAGTGAGTGATGCGATTACCATGTAGTTTTCAAAATAGACCTACCTCTACCAAGTCAACGAATAATAGTTTCTGATTGACCCATATTATTGATTGTCAACTTTCCAATGAAACAACCTACAATATAACCTTCTATTTGGAGTCAATTCTTCTGAGTCTATTGAATGCCCAAGAAATTACAACAAAGCATGAGAGAATACAGCACGCAAATGCGACTGTGATTGCAAAAGAATAATAAGACCTCGGTTTCTGAATCGGTTCTCAGGACCCCAATATTCAGTTAATTATGTACATGCTATTTTAGACAGTTCCCATCAACTCAATAGAGAGTTTGAATCGGTTTTTGATGTTTCGACAACTCATTCAAGAATCTCCCTTCGTTCAAGGTCAACCTTTGACACAACACATGGCCATGGACGGATACATGGGGGGGGGGGGGGGGTAGCTGCCCCCAGATCTATTGTAAGTTAATTTATTACGCTCTGATATAATCGATCCTACAAATGTTTTTCCAATTTTGACCCCCCCCCCCAAATGGGCTGGATCCGTCCCTGGTATGCACATGGCCAGAACGAGCACAAGATCTCAGCACCAAACATAATAAAAAGTTGTAGCTCCTAATGCATTTTGTATACTGTAAACTGTACCATACAGTAATTATTCACATTTCTTCTTTATTTAGTTTATAGATTTTTTTTGGGGGGGGGGGGTTAGAAATTTCATTGGGTATTACATAGTGGTTTTTATTTTTCCTCTCAAAATCCGATTCTATCTAGTATCAAGCCATTTCTTTTCGAGGGGGGGGGGGGTTGAACCCCCATGAACCCCCCCCCCTTGGCTACGGCCTTGTAGTCGCGCACAATGCTTTGACTTATAGGTACTTCTTCTTCTTCTGGTTCTACAGCCCTTGATGAGCTTTGGTCTGCTCGACAATACTCCTCCAGTCATCTCGGTTTTGTACAACGCTCCAACGGACTCCCAACTCGCAGTTTCCAACTCATCCTTCCAGCGTTTTCGAGGACGTCCGGCCAGTCGTCTTCCTGTCATGCTTGCTTTGTACATCTTTTTCGGCATGCGGTCGTCTGACATTCTTACGACGTGTCTCAACTATCTTATGCGTTACGCGTTGATGAACCGGGTCTTTTCCGCTGAGGAGCCTTTTGCGTCTATTGACGCCACTCTCCGCCTTCGCATAGAGGTCCATAGATCCTCCTAAAATTATCTTTCTTTCCAATCCTACTTGACTCTACATGCGAGTAATATTATCCCAAGTGCGATATACAATATGAACAGTGTACTTGGACTTTTTAACGTCATTTTACTATTTTAAAAAGTTACTAGACCTTGAAGCGTGAATTATGTACCTAGGTGTGCTCCTTACTTGCATTACAGTATTACAGTAGAGAGGTTCGTTTACGATATTGCATAACTGTTTGAAAGAGCATTTAGCGAAAATTGTAACATAAGCAACTGGCACACAAACTTGCATTGTGTTGGTGAGCTGTCTTCATAAACAGATCTAGGATTTGGAGGGGGGGGGGGAGGCAGTATAAAAAGGGAACTTGTTTTGTATTAATATACAATGCAAAGGCTTTCACGGTCGGGGTTACGTGATGAAGCAGTAGAATCCGGGATGATGGTCGTTCTGCGTAAGCGTATACTTCCAAATAATTCGTCAACATGTCAACATCTGCGGTCGACATCTTCAGTGGAACTTCTAGACTTCTAAGATTGTATCTTAACCGAGTTGCAGCTGAGTCTCCAAGATTCAATCTTTGAAGTTCTACGCTGTTCCGATGATGTCGACCGCAGATGTTGACGAAACATTTGGAAGTACGCTTTCAGAACGACCAGGGCCTATCATCCTGGATTCTACTGCTTTATCACTTGTTTTGTGTTATTTGATATATTCTGTCAAAAACGCTCATTATAACTAGTAAAGTAAAGTAAAGTAAAGTAAATTTTATTTATCGAGAAATACATTCTACATACATTTCATTAGTGCTTGGTAAAAACGTTTTGGGGGCGAGCGCCTCTGCCCCCCTCCCGTGGATCGATCCGCCTTTGGCTGCCTTCAATGCGTGATTCCCCACAACCGCATGGATAAGTGTCCATAACAATAATTCGTGTGAAGATCAGTAATGAACATTTGAACGCGCTACTTCAGGTCAAGTTGAAACAAGTCGCCACTCCCATGCCCGTTGGCGCGGCTACATTATTTTTCGCACACAAGAAAGTGTAAATGCAGACATCAATTAGTAAAATACCTACAGCGATACAGTGAGATTGAGCATACGACGAGCATACACTTTAAGGCAATGCCAAAATAGGATAAGTACTCCCTCTACTCTGTCCTACCAACCTACTGAGGTTTTATTGAATGAAAATAGAAGGCTGTAGGATTCTTCTTCTTCAAGTTACAGCCGGATGATGGCTGGTTGGCAGCACATATTGCAGCGATGTCTCCAATCTCCGCGATTTTGGCATGCCCTCTTCAGCTCCACATAGGACGTTATCCCCAAATCATGTTAAACTTGTTGGAGATATGCGTCTCGTGGCCGTCCCCGTCGATTTACGCCTTCCATGGTCCCCTCAATGACGCAGCTCAAAGCTTTAGGATTACGATTAGGATTACGTTTACAATGCGTTGGTACGAGTGTGGGCTATATATTTTTCGATTTTCCCTTATTTTCCCTCAGTTCCCTACTTTCCCATGGGGAAAACCAAACGCAGTGAATACCCATATTGAGATGAATCAAACTTATCACTAAATATCTTATCACTGAATAAAGTAAAGAAAAATAAAATACAGATCCTCAATTAGGTAAGTGTTTTTAATATGATTCCCTTGAGAGAGCATAGTTTGAAAAATGCTGCTTTAGAGGAAGGAGTATTTCCGTCATCCTCAAGAAGTGTATGCACGCATACTGGACAATTGCCTTGGTTTGACCTCAATCTTGAGTTAGTGTTCAATAGGCCAACGAGTTTCTGTCTTTCAGAACTCCGTAGCAACCGACGATGGCTCGACTTGACTTTGATGGTCTGCCTTTATCATGTATATAGTTGCATTTTTCCTCTGAGAGTAACTTGCACACCTAGCAATACAAGTCAGTTTCCCACTTCCAGTGCATGGTAACGGTGCTTCTCACAGTCTTCGAGACTTCCAGTCATTGTTTTATTACGTGTGGTTTGAGAGTGATAGTGATTTATAGACTACGTAGTTTCCATAAAAAATATTGCTATTTAAGAATAATAAAGTCTACAAACCGGCTATATTGCGCTTTATCGTTAATTTGACCATGCTAAATGGTAGATCCATTGTGCCTATCCAACAAACAAACGTTAAGAAGTTTTGTGTTATGTCCTGATGGATAGTGGTATCTACCTCGATGATTTTGATGAAGGTCCGCCATACTACGAGTATTGCAGGTATGTGATGAAGGCTACATTTATTCCATTAAAAATTGGACTGAAATTTGATGATGAAGGTGGTAGAATCTGAATTGGCATTTGGATTTTTAGTGCTATATATATTGTACAAGGTAAAGTAGTAGTAAATAGTAAATTTTTACTATTATAAGGTACAGCATTGAAAAACGCACTTAAAAAACGTAGTTTCCCTGTTCAGAGTGAAACTTTCTGTACAGTGCATGTAGAGGCATTTCCCATAGGGGCAGATCTAGAGATTTCACCAGGGGAAAAATTTAATTTCAAGACGCGAAGGGGCTTAAACATTTAAAAAATTAATGTACCAATAAACTGCAAAGAAAGCTTAGATGTATGCAGACGAAAACTTTTTTCTTTGTTTCCCCGGAGGGAATAAATAATTAAATATAACTTAGGAGGGAAACTGCCGATGTTTACGCATTTTTAATTATTTTATGACAAGGTTTTCATTTTATTACATTTATTTTTATTCGCTTTTAACTTATTCCTCTGCCATTTAGAGGTATTATCAGGAAATGGGACATTTTAGTGTGTGTAGAGTGTGTGGAGTTTGGGGCAACCTGACACACTGGTGGACAAGGCCGTGTCCAGGTTTTGATTTCCGGGGGGGGGGGTCCATTTTTTTTACGTCATTTATTAATTAATTAATGGATGAATTCTTCAAACCATACAAGTTTACATAAAAGGAAATTGTTTCAGTGGGGGGTCCGGACCCCATGGACCACTCCCCTGGGCACGGCCCTGCTGGTGGAGAACAGCCTTAACGGGACTATACCGTTCAATACGGGACGAACCTTATGAAATACTGTACAGGCAAACCACTATAGTGTCAAGACATGTAGAGTAGTAGTACGGACTCTGACTTTCACCCGAAAGGTTGTTGGTTCGAGTCCTACACTTCCTACATTTTCTGGCCATGCTTCGGAGGGCATGTAAAGCAGGCGGTCCCAGGCCTTCCTAGTTGAGTGAGAGTAGAGAGGGCTTTATTGCCCTAACTCCGCTAGGTTGGCTTAGTAATAGAACAAAAAAGTTATTTATTTATTTTATAGTGTAAGGCACGGTAATCACAGTCAAACCGTGTTTATATTTAGGTTACTTCCCACATAGCCAAATGCCATCTTGAAGATGTATAGTACATTGTAGACGTCTTAAGGGTAGATATGAATATCTAACAGATATATAATGAAGTTATTCATGCCTTTGATGTCTTCTAGATATCTTACAGATAGCTCGAGTCACCCCGCGTAGACATCTTGGTGTCTATAAACGTCTTAAATACCTTTATTGCAGTGTGACATCGATATTTATTTCCATTGACGTCTTCAAAACGTCTATACAGGTATGATAACTATTTCAGATATAGATACTCATATCTAAGTCTAGATGTCTGATAGACACCAAAATCTTCGCTGGCTATGTGGGTTATATACAGGCGCGGATCTACGGGGGGGGGGCTATGGGGGCTATAGCCCACCCTATTAGGGTCCTCAAAATGCGTAAAACCCCACTTTTTCTTTTTGTCTTTTTCTTTTTAAAAAGATTAATCGCATACAAACAATTTAGTGAATGTATCCGATTGACCTCTTCAGTCGCCTCTGTAGGTTAGTACCTGTGTTGAGCTATGACACGTCTCAGATCGCATGGCATGTAAAGACTCGCACAAGTGCAAGCACGTTACCACCTGGCCATCGAAGTCGATATATCTGTCCTATTTTTCACAAATTTTCTCCCCTTATTGCTCTGAAAATGCGTAAACCCCCAGTATTTCAGCCCTATTTCAAAAAAAAAAAAATCGAAATTTAATCTTAGCCCCCTCCTTGGTCTCATTCCAGATCCGTGCCTGGTTATATATGAAACTAGGCACTTTGCTGTATCGTAAATAGAGCGGAAACTTTAAATTTATTTATCAAAACTGTAAGAATATAATTTCGGCCTGTGCTTAGGGGGGTATTCCATATACGTACAACGTCAACGAAAAATTGAAAAATGACGTTTTAGCAGACATTAAAGACATACTAAAAATTCTGCTACCACGTCAATTTACGTCATTTTGACGTCATTTTTCAATTTTTCGTTGACGTTGTACGTATGTGGAATGGGCACCTAATAAACACACCACAGAACACTCGAATTCGAGAATTAAATAATGTATGGTAACCATTTTCTGTTATTTTACTCCTTACATGAAAATAAAACACAACTCTTTTAGAGAATTGATTGATGAATGAATATGACTTACAATGCGAGAAAATGAATTTACCGAAATATTGTTCATCCCTTAGGCCTTACTCCTGCCGATTAAAAAATAGCTGAAAATCAGGACAGAAAAAGTTTCAATAAAACAGTGTTTGCCTTATCCTGCAGCCTGATCGAGGCGATTATAATTTATTTAATCCCCTGGTATTAAAAATGTAAACAAGATAATTTTATAATGGAAAGTGCTATTCAAAATTTGTTTGTTTACAGTTATAATCCTAGGGTATTTATTTAACCCCGGTATTATAATCGCCTCGTTTAGGCTCCTGGAGGCGCGACTCCTAGTACAAATTATGAATTTTAGAGCCCCTGTAGCAGCAAGCCTACTCAATTTAACATTAACTTTGGGGTTAAAAATATAAACAAACCAATTTTAGACTGGCACTTTAATGGCATTCTAAAATCGTTTTGTTTACGTTTTGAATGTCAGAGTAAGTCATTCTTTAAACGCCTTTGTATAGGCCCGCATGAATAGGAAAACCAATGCTTAGCGCAATTTACAAGAGCCTGGTATGGTGCGTAGCAGCCTTGCACGATATGATATAGCTTCGCGCAGCCTTCGGCTCCTCAGGCAGGCTCGCGCAGTCAGGACATCATTATGGTCATTCGGTTTGACCTTAACCATGGGAAAGACCGTGATTGATCTGAACCTGTGGTTAGGTTACGTACGTCATGGCGTAATGGCAAGATGACAAAAGCTGCTGCTGTGGTGATGCCTGCTGATATTGCGAAAACGCATCATTATCATGTCGGGCATTGTTCGGGGGTCACCGCACCGAGGAGATGCTTCAGCTTAGCAACTGATCTGGCCCAGATCTGGGCAAGTGACGACATTTTGATCAGGATCGTTTACAAAGCAGGCACTACGGAAGTAGGCTACCCGATTTATTTGACTTTGAGTATAATCCCATATTTTCGTAGCATTTGCCTCCACGCCCAGTCTCATTAACGATTCTAAACAAATGTTGTCAGAAACTCTTCCAGCTGATCAGCAGTTGCTGCGCTGTACGTTCTTTGGAAATTTTCGAATTGGCTGGGGAGTGGGATTTCTTTTTAGCAGCAGGCCAACCGGCTCTTCACCAGTTCCAGAGCTCCCGTTTAAACGAGGAGCAGTTGCACCTTCTTGTGTGGTTCTCAGGGGTTCAAGCTCCCCAACTTTCAGGAGAAGAGAGCTGAGTACTCCCTGAATACGTTGCAGACTAATTTCGATCAAATTCATACTACGACAAACTAATTCAGGTGCTCCAATGTTTCCCCACAACATAATGAGCAAAAATAACTAACATGTACGTTATAGGTACATTTTAACCCAGGCTTACACCTTCTAGGCGTCGTTATAAGCTTTCGTATATGTTTGACACTATCTATAACAGGTATCTATAACAGGTATTGGCTTCAACTCATGTTAATATGGAATATGGTATGCTTATCAAACCAACTTACTTGTTACAACCTTATATTTAAATACGATATTAGGGCAGACCATTATGCTAAAATAGTGATTATTCCGTGTGAATATATACCACTACAGATGAATAATTTTATTTATGTAGGCTATATTTTATTTATTATATTAGGCCTAATATTATTATTTTTTGAAGAAATAATTATGGAAAATACATACTCCAATACATTGCGTAGGTACCCTGCCATTATTACTATGTTGTATTGTATTGGTCTGCCCATTCTACTAGTATAATATGCAGTCCCATCGATCAATTCAGTGCAAGAAATTGGAAAGCATGTTCGAGTTAACTCGGACCGGTTCATTGGTTTGATTTAAGGTGCAATGTCCTACCTACCTGAAAAATAGTAAGCTTGGGGTGCCGGATTTACGCGTAACATCGGCATAACATTAGAAACCAACATGGTTGTATTTACAGAACATTTTTCTAAAGTCCAGAATGTCGTGGTAGGCAGTATTTTCCTCATTTTCCTATCATTGTGACGCAGGAGCGCAGCAGATTTTAAGTGACTTTTATAGTTGACGTGCTTGGCATCGTCACCTGTGCCTGCACCTGATATCTGAACGTGCTCCCTGATAAAGAATCCCATAAAGCCATCTTCATGACCCATTTGCGATTTAGTTCTGTGCGTGATGAGGAATGGAGTTGGCTTTATTTTGCTGTTTGTGGACCTGTTGCTTTCTCTGCTGTTTATGGTACATATGAGAATATGACTACACTGTTTAGGCGGTTTAACAGTGAGCTTATTAATATACAGCATCTTTTTTTCGTCCATAAATATTTCTGTTAGTCTCCTTTTCGGTGTAAAATTGGAGCTTATTAAGTTATAAAAGCTGGACTAGTAAGAGGATGGGCTACGTAGAAAATTGACACCCCAAAATTGAATACTTTTTATTTTTATTTAATTAATTCAGCAAGTTATTAAAAATCTGGCCCATGTAAGTTGTAGAAGACTACTTCGTGCATCATATTATCGGGTATTTTTACTTTTTGGTTTTGTAGTTTGTCCAAAATTCTTTGCTTTGTTAATTAACTAAAAATATATAAAATTAAAATAAAAACAACACATTTTGGTGTACTAATTTTCTAAGTAGCATGTCCTGTTTACGGTAAATTACCTTAAATTCACAATTTGCTTTCATATTCGGCTATTTCTATATGAATCTGAGATATTCAGTCTACATACTGTATACAATTTTGAACATAGAAACTACTCAACTCACTGTATATAAGGACAGTTTTTTTTTTTTTTTTTTTTATAAAATGAGGCAATGACTACTTCATACTACAGTACTGTTTAAGAGCAGAATAGCCTGGATCCAAGAAGATTACCCCCAAGCCCTAAGTTGATAACATGTCAGCCTCAAAGGCAGACCACGGTTTCCCCCTGAGAGATAGTGCAGGTGCATGTCTTCATGCATGTCATGTCTTCCACAAGCGTTTGCGAGCGCCAGGGAGGAGTGTTGCGTCCCTTCCCTGGATCATCCAGGCCCCACTGCTCAGGCCTTGGCATACCAACATTGTCATTAAATTTTGAATTGAATTTTGAACTTTTCCTCGTTAACATTTTTCACTTGTCCACGGACCTTTGTTTGTGACGTTTGAACATTTGTGGCATTTTGTGAATGCTAATAGTCCCGCGCACCAGGTAAAAATCATGCATACCGTATAATAGCATCAGAAATAACCGTCGTTTTTCCTTGTATTGCAGGCAACGCTCTTCGAGACTTGGTGAGGTGGACGCCGGACGCAGCCCTTTGGGTCCATGGCCCCATGGGTTAAGCTCTCTGTTCGCCCTCCTCGGCTGCACATTGGGCATTTTCAATATTTCGCGATTCGCAGTTCTTAGTGTCCACTTCGGAGCCAACTTCATTCTGCAATTCGTTATCCTGTCCATCATCATCGGTATCCCTCTGTTTGCTTTCCATGCAGCCCTCGGCCAAACTTTGGGCGCGGGGCCCATCGACATGTGGGGCATTTCTCCAGTATTTCAGGCAAGTACCATATTCCCACTAGATTAGTTTGATAAAGCTTACCGGATGATACCGTAAGTGTACCTAGGCTACGTAACTTGCCAATATTGAAAGACGAGAGTGGCAAACCGTCTATGGCCAATAATTTGAAGTTTTACAGCAATTGTTTTGCAGAAACTTAAATATAGACCTATATATACAGTATATTTTTTTTAAATTACACCATAGCATTAGGCTTCCACCATCAGCTTTCTTGCAGCCCAATACAACACATAATCTGGTGAACCTCTGCTACTGACGAGAGCCGGGCACGTCTTAATGTGTTTTCCGTCCATCTCTTCCCGGGTGTAAACAATATCAGTCAAGTTAGTTTCACCAAATTAACTAATTATTTGTTCCGCAGCCACAAAATTGCAAAGACGTGATAAAATGATACAATTTATGAAAAACTCTTTAAATTAAAATTTTTATAAATAAAAAAAAAATGACTGGGCTTATTTACCTGTCTGAATTTACTTTATTATCGTGTTTTGTTAGAGTAGGTACTGTATATGTCAGTAAGGCGGATATTCCACTTATCAATTTTCCGTCATTTATGCATCGATAATAAATCTACCATATTGTAATTCAATTTATAATAGATAAATTAAGTATCACCTAATAATAGTCTCCTTAAAACATAAATCTCATCAATTATTGATGCACAAATGACGGATTATTGACAGATGGAGTAGCCTCCTAATACTATAATATTTCAGCAGGTGAGAAATTGTATTGTATGTAAATTTTTATGAACACTTCTACAGACCATTTCTTATCTTTGAGACTGGATTCTCATGAACATTGACGAGCCCGGTCGACTTTAGAGCGCTGTAACAGCGTTTTTAATGAATGAAATAAAAAAAGTTATAGAAAAAAAATTTTCCTCAAAAGATCATCTACAATATTGATTTGAGGTAATTTTTTTGTAAAATGTATAAAAAAAAATGTTATAGAGCAAAAAAGAAAATTGTTATAAAACTTTTCTTACTTTTTTGCTTATTACTTCTTTAATATTTAATTTAGGGCGAAAAGTTATATAAAACATATTTGTAGGCAAAATAATTTGCCATAAATTAGGTCCTTACAAATTTTTTGTAAGACGCATAGTTTCCGAGATACCGCGAAAAAAAGGTTTACACCCCTTTTTCTAAGATGGCGGCCGGGGGACAAGCGTGGCGACCCCACAAACTTGAGGTTAAGCTTCTATTGACCCCCCTCACATGTTTCAAAAATAAAATTTCTGCCTCTAAGAAATGCAATGCTCGGCCCCTAAATTGTAACATTTCATTGAACTAGTGGAAGTGTGGAACGTGGAATTACTTACAGTTATGTTTACGCACCAATCAAGCCAATCAGAAGATTCACATGATGGGTCCAAATAATCAATTCATTGGGGTTTGACGTCATTTCTTTACGTGGATTTTGTTAGCAAAATATTTTGGAATCATGTTTTCAGAAGTACAAAAGAACGCTATTTTCCAACATTTATTTAGGCGTCTATTCCACTTGTCAATATTCCGTCATTTGTGCAACAATAATGGATCAGATTTTTGTTTTAATGAGGCTATTATGTAGGTACTTATAATATATAATATATAATATTATAAATTGAGTTATAATATGTTAGAGACTTATTATTGATGCATAAATGACGGAATATTGACAAGTGAAATAGCCGCCTAACATGTTATTCATTAAAAAAAAAAAAAAAAAAAAAAAAAAAAATTAGTGGCAAAATTTAAGACACACTTGAATGATACCGAATACGAATTGTCTAGTCACTAGGTATTGGTTTTGTTGTAACTTACTGTGTGAAAAAAAGTTTTAAAAAATGTAGTTACGTTTTACTGTAATCAAAATTTAAACACACCACTACTAAAAACAGTAATGAGAAATTCCTCTTAGGCGCCCATTCCACCGACCGGCTAGGGCTATTTCCAAAACGGTAACGTGGTAGCAGACACTCAAGACTTAGGTGGCGTCTCCACCGACCTCGCATTGCAGATTGCAAGTGACATTGACGGAAATGTTTGTTTTTCTTTTTATAGAAATCTATTAAAATGTTTGTAATTAACATATCCCATGAAGCCATTTTTTAATTTTAGTTTGTTTGTTTGGGATTTTATTGTATGATCATTGATCAATTTTAACTATGACATAGAGGAAAATAAACATTTCCGTCAATTCTGCAATGCGAGGTCGATGGAAACGCCACCTAAGTCTTGAGTGTCTGCTACCACGTCACCGTTTTGGAAATAGCCCTAGCCGGTCAATGGAATGGGCACCTTAATCCTTATTATAATTTTTATAATTTTTATACAGAAATGCGTTCTTTTTAAAGAAATCGATTAAAATAGTTGTACTTGTCATATCCCATGACGCCATTTTTTAATTTTAGTTTGTTTGTTTTTGATTTTACCAAAGAACTTCTAATATTCTATATTCTCATTGTTTGTGATTTTACTCTATGATCAATTGATAATTGATCAATTTTAACAATGGCATAGAGTAAAATTGAAATGCCCTTCAATTTCATAATTTGCATTGACATTGTACGTATGTGGAATGGGCGCCATAAGTGTACATCAATGCATTATAGGACAAAAAAATTACCGTTTCCGGCATAAAGTTATAACTTAAGTAGGCCTACTCATATGATTGTTACTTATTCTACTCACACATAAGTGCATCCGATTATATGTGATGGTTACAATGGGATAATATGAAATCCCACACATTGTTGCATCACGTATACTTATTCACGAATGTCCATCAATCAATATGTGTTCGGGTAGGTACAGTGCTAATATTTTCCCAGATCAATCAGAACAAAGCATGTCATTTGCATTCATTGTACTTTATACTTTCGCCGATGTTAATAGTAGGCCTATAATAATCTCAGGGAAGGTGATGGTGAAGTCATGTAAGAAATGCAGATTTTTTTACTGGTTACATCCCCGTGTATCGTAACCATATACTGTTATCGAAACAGCTGTATCAAGGCAACAAATAATGCACATTAAGTTTAAATTAGATTGAATTAAATTAAATTTTAATAAATCGAAAATGGATCATGATTGTTCTCTGGTCTGCTGTGTCACTGCAGTTTCAACTTGAAACAATGTGTTTCCAAATGCCACGGCGAGCATAGGCGGCTATTCCACATGTCAATATTCCGTCATTTGTCCATCAATAATTGATGAGTTTTGTTTTAAGGAGAATGTTATGTAGATACTTAACTTATCTATTATAAATTAAGTTATAATATGGTAGAGACTTATTATTGATGCATAAATGACGTAATATTGACAAGTGGAATGGCCGCCTGAGCCAGTGGCATAATGGTGAAAATTCATGTATATAGCATAGCATATAGCAGATGAAATCCATGCCCCCTTCCTTTAGGCGCCCCTTCCACCGACCTGCTAGGGCTATTTACAAAAACGGTGACGTGGTAGCAGACATTCAAGACATAGGTGGCGATTCCACCGATCTCGCATTGCAGAATGCAAATGAAATGTTTGTTTTCCTCTATGCCATAGTTAAAATTGATCAATGATCATACTGTAAAATCACAAACAAACTAAAATTAAAAAATGGCTTCATGGGATATGTTAATTACAAACATTTTAATAGATTTCTATAAAAAGAAAAACCAACATTTCCGTCAATGTCATTTGCATTCTGCAATGCGAGATCGATGGAAACCCGCCTAAGTCTTGAATGTCTGCTACCACGTCACCGTTTTTGTAGATATCCCTAGCCGGTCGGTGGAATGGGCGGCTAAGGTATCCAGCGCCTCTGTTTGAAGTGCCAAACAAATTCATGTGGCGTCTTGATAATAGGGCTAGGCTAAGGTACAATAGCAGTAGCAACAACCTATAGAGGAGGTGCTTTATCTGAAGCATTGAAGCTTGAAACTTAATCGGACGTGAACCTTATTCTAAAGTAAACTGACCATAACATCATTGCGTTGTCTTTCTGTCAGCCATGGAAGCGTATGTTTTCTAGGCTATTAAATATTTAAATGTCATTAAAAAAAGTAGGTAGGCCCCTAAAGCTAGGGTACCAATCAGTTTGGTGCCCATTCCATTGACCGGCTTAGGCTATTTCCAAAAACGGTGACGTGGTAGCAGACATTCAAGACGTAGGTGGCGTTTCCACCGACCTCGCATTGCAGAATTGACGGGAATGTTTATTTTCCTCTATGCCATAGTTAAAATTGATCAATGATCATACAGTAAAATCACAAACAAACAAACTAAAACTAAAAAATGGCGTCATGGGATATGTTAAGTAGAAACATTTTAATAGATTTCTATAAAAAGAAAAATTCTAATTTCCATCAATGTCATTTGCATTCTGCAATGCGAGATCGGTGGAAACCCCGCCTAAGTCTTGAATGTCTGCTACCACGTCACTGTTTTTGGAAATAGCCCTAGCCGGTCAATGGAATGGGCGCCTTTTCACGTTGTATAGGTGCCCATTCCATTGACCGGCTAGGGCTATTTCCAAAAACGGTGACGTGGTAGCAGACATTCATGACTTAGGCGGGGTTTCCACCGACCTCGCATTGTAGAATTGACGGAAATGATTATTTTCCTCTATGCCATAGTTAAAATTGATCAATGATCATACAGAAAAATCACAAACAAACAAACTAAAACTAAAAAATGGCGTCATGGGATATGTTAAGTACAAACATTTTAATAGATTTCTATAAAAAGAAAAATTCTAATTTCCGTCAATGTCATTTGCATTCTGCAATGCGAGGTCGGTGGAGACGTCACCTAAGTCTTGAATGTCTGCTACCACGTCACCGTTTTTGGAAATAGCCCTAGCCGGTCAATGGAATGGGCGCCATACTCAGACTTACTTAGACTGGCTAGGTCTAATGTCGGGACGGACAGGGGTCGGGCAATAGGCTTTACAAGAATGGGTAATAAGCATAATAATAAAAAATTGGGCCTATATGTACTGTATAATATATACATACATATAGTCCAAGCAAACTGAAATGTTTTGGTACTGTGTGACACTGAAAAAATATCATCTGCAACTTCTTGTGTTGCCTTACTCCCAATGCATTTTCCCTATGCTGATATAAACACTTAGGACTGTTTTGCTCAACGGTTGTATACAAAACTACAAAGCTTCTGTATTCTATACTAGATGTTAAAATCCCTTTCGGCTCTGGCCGATCAGGTGTAGGGAGATTCCGCAGACCCTGCTTTTCCTCTACGCTACCTATACGCTATGTATATAATAAAAAATAATAAAAAATACTCCCGACCACAACATCACCACGCAAAACACTTTTGTGTTCCAAATTTCGAACCACAATGACGACGAGACTATGAACTTTTACTTATGAAATTATTTTCACTTTGACTAGACACCATCTTGTTATAGTTGATTTGTAGTAAAACGTGTCAATTACCATTATCGTAGATAATAATACGGGCTTTCAGTAAGATTTTATTTCATTCCCCTGCGACCAATATTAACTGAGATATGAATTATATACGGTTTCAATCGGCCGCCATCTTGTAACTAAATAATGGATCTAGCTGGTAAACAAACTCGATCAAGACATTTGTGTGATCAATTTTTGTGCCAAGTTTCACCAAAATCAGATTATATTTCCGGAAGTTAGAGTGTTTCCTAAAATCGATATACATACAGTATAATAATATACATGTAACATTTTGAACGGAGTGTGGTTTTAGGCTCAGGGGGTCATGAAATGAAAACAACTTCCAGAAATTTTCCGGAAGTTGAACATTGGTCGCCGTCTCAATAGGTAGATGAATCTCCCTAAAAGGGCATCAACGCGGATACGATATGTCGGAAAATCGATCGTAGGGTGTCACAAAGTAAAAGAAATGTTCATCTTAGTTTTGAGATATTGTTTGTGGCCGTGACTTATGCCAATTGGCCACAGTTTTGGAACTCATTTGGCCTGACATCCTCAGTGCCCGACCAAGATAGGATAGCACTTTGAAAACTTATAAAAAAACGAATTAACTGGGTGTTCCGCTTAGGCGCATATTCCACAGACCTGCTAGTGCTAAATACAAATACGGTGACGTGGTAGCAGACATTCAAGACTTAGGCGGGCCTCCACCGACCTCGTATTGCAGAATGCAAATGACACTGACGGAAATTAGAATTTTTCTCTTTATAGAAATCTATTAAAATGTTTGTACTTAACATATCCCATGACGCCATTTTTTAATTTTAGTTTGTTTGTTTGTGATTTTACTCTATGACCATTGATCAATGTTAACTATGGCATAGAGTAAAACAAACATTTCCGTCAATGTCATTTGCATTCTGCAATGCGAGGTCGGTGGAAACCCCGCCTAAGTCTTGAATGTCTGTTACCACGTCACCGTATTTGTATTTAGCCCTAGCCGGTTGGTGGAATAAGCGTCTTCCGCAAGTTTTCGAAACAACAAAGTGTTCCAAGTGCCATCCTATAGGCTATCGTGATCGGGTAGTGGAATAAGCTACTGAAGGGTTAAGCTAATTACCTGACATTTTTGTTATAATTATTTTTTACAGGGCATTGGGATCGCTTTACTTCTATCTCAGGCCCTCATCGGTATCTACAGTATGGTTGGAGTTTCTTGGATGTTCGTCTACTTCAGAGATTCATTCATAACCAGGCAGGACACATACCGATGGGCTGAACCTTTCCTACCTTATAGAGATGGTGAGTAAATTTGCATAGTTAATATTTACATGTATACACCTTTACAATACCATAATATACCATTGACGGAGCGTGGGATAATGGCGAGTATAATGGTTATTTAAGTTTAAAAAAAAGAAAACACATATCATTTTATGTAGCTTGTTCTATCTTCTTAATAAGTAAACATGTGAAAAACATTTGATTTCTAACGTGACGAGATGCTTAATTTTATTTGACTGCGTTGATAACACCATGCTCACACAATCTTATTTGCTAGCGATGAAAAAAATTGTATTTTTTTTTTTTTTTTACAGAAAATTCAAATTAAACATGGTAAAATGGGAGTTTCAAAAAAAAAAAATTGACACTAACTTGGATAAAATTACATTTTGCGTCTTGTCCGATTTTGAACTTCGCAGTCCTGATTATAGGCTACTTAGTAGGCTACTTAAAAATGGGATACAATTGAACTCAATTTACTCAACCAAAACTGCCGGTAACCTATAATGATCCCCTTTCATATTTTAACTCTCTGGACTCTTTGATGTTTGAGAATGCCCGCGCTTGCAGTGTGCTGGGCAATATTGAAGCTAATTAGTCGGGAGACATCGTAATTAAGAAGTCCATTAAGTAGGTTATCTCTTATTCTTTTGAACTCCATCTCCATTAAAATAAACGTCCCGAATTTTTCTTAGCCTTAAATAAAACTAATTGTATTGGGTGCACATTTCTTAAATACTTCTTAGGGCGGTATTCATGATTCTTTTCTCATTCAACACTTGAGCCTACCGTCTAGAACTGACGAAATCAGTGGCGGAGGGTGCATGTGCATGGATGCGTGCGTGCATAGGAAGCCGCGAGCAAATATGATCGTATATGGGCATGATGTTATCAACGCAGTCTAAGAAAAAATTAAGGATCTCGTCACATTAGAATTCTAATGTTTTTATTTAATATTTTTATTTTTAAGAAGATGCTCTGTAAAATGATGCGTTTTTTTTTGTTTAAACTTTAGCGACATAAATAAATATTTGCAAGCATTACACTTGTAATTTTATTATCCCACGCTCCGCCACTGGACGAAATATCTAAGCCGATATACCTTTGCGTGGCCTACCTACCTGAGAGTTTGTGGAGATGTGTGCGTCATTAAAAAGGCAATTGGGGGTTTGCTGCAGTAAGACTAAGTTGATTGCAACCTATGGCGCCCATTCCATTGACCGGCTAGGGCTATTTCCAACAACGATGACGTGGTAGCAGACATTCAAGACTTAGGTAGCGTTTCCACCGACCTCGCATTGCAGATTGCAAATGACATTGACGGATTTTTTTTTTTTTTTTAATAGAAATCTATTAAAATGTTTGTAATTAACATATCCCATGAAGCCATTTTTTAATTTTAGTTTGTTTGTTTGTGATTTTACTGTATGATCATTGATCAATTTTAACTATGGCATAGAGGAAAATAAACATTTCCGTCAATTCTGCAATGCGAGGTCGGTGGAAACGCCACCTAAGTCTTGAATGTCTGCTACCACGTCACCGTTGTTGGAAATAGCCCTAGCCGGTCAATGGAATGGGCACCTATTTCTATAGGCCTAACTCTTCGACTTCGATGGCGAGGTGATAGTGTGCTTGTGTTTGTTCGAGTCACGTCATGCGATTGGAGACGTGTCGTAACTCAACATGGGTACTAACCTATACAGATGCGACTGCAGAGGTAAGTCGGATACATTCATTAAATTGTTTGTATGCGATTAACCTTTTATATATATTTTCAAAAAAACCTAAACTAAGCTGCATATCATCATTATTATATTTTTTTCCTTTAAAGATGCTGGCGAGATACCGGGAGTGTACCTAAACCAGACTCTTGGGCGGCTAGATCTCACTGTGCCCGACTACCTTAATGGTGTCGTGCTGCAACGGCACAGCCTCGCTGCACCTTACAGTTCCTACGGACACCTCAAGTTCCAACTCACCTTCAATTTGGCAGTTATATGGATGGTAGTTTTTGTTTCATTGAGCAAAGGTAAGCCCACTTATAACTTTTTCGAAGTCTTTAAAGGTACAGGCTACCAGTGCCACGGTTCATGAGACGTGGACGTTACGTCAAGGGAGCCATAGAACTCATAGAAGAGGGGGCGTTACTTCAATCTGAAATATTTTTGTGTCGAAAAACTCACTTTAAAGAATTTAGGCTATCATTTTTGGGGAAGCTTGGCGGGTCAGAGCGGCACAATCCCCTAAAGTTTTGATTAAGAAAATATATAAACCCATTTTTTGTTGTTTGTCACACCGTGAAGGACTATGGTCATAGTGATGATTGGGTCAAAACCATTGATCTATATATATAAATGGATAGCTACCACCATTCACCGAGTGCGTGGCGCTCAGGTCAAAACCCGATATGTGCCTTAGCACGGCAAGAGTATGCGGTGTCATACGGCACTATCATAGAATTATGAATCCCTATCGCCTATTTCATTTTTTATCTATTGGAATGAGTACTTATTTTGCAACTATTTGATACTATTTTACTATTTACTATATTAAATACGTTTGAAGCGAATGTTTTAATTATGCAGGCCAACTAAAAACAGGCCCGTACCCAGGATTTTTATTTTTATAAATGATACATCCGTAGTAATTCACCTGTGAGGCTGTAAATACAATGACCATCCGATCAAATTTTGGGGGTACGGACCTGACTGAAAAGCTTAGCCTAAAAATACAGCATAGGCTATAAGTTATAATATAAGCTACATTTTGAAACATTATTATCACCATTATTTTAACTACCTACCTAAGACTACTACACTCTGTCTACATCAAAAAGGGCCGTCTAGCTCATTTTCTTGTATTTGATTATCTTCAAGGTTATTGTAAACACATAGATACCATACTTCGGACCAGTGCCGTGTTTGGCTATGGGGCCAGGAGGGCCACGGCCGTCCAACAATCCACAAAATCGCAATAAATTAAAGAACTAAAGCAAATAAATAAACTCGAAATATTTGGGTGCAAGACTTTTCTGCCACAATTCCGGCCCAGGGGCCCCCACAAGGCCAAACCCGACACTGCTTCGGACTCCCCAAAAGGAATGAATGAATGATATATTAGGCCATTATATCTACATGCAGTACAGTACAATATTACAAAAATCTCAGCCTTATGGCTACAATGGAAAAGACGTCGGCATTTCGCAACTGGCAGAATTTTTCGTGTGAACCTGGACAAAACAGTGCCCTAGTAGTGGTTGCTTATTTAGGGGCGGCAACTTCATGCCCCGTCACATAATCATCCTTGGGCTACTGTGGCCTCTTCTAGACAAGCCTGCACTACCAGACTTGCCCCCACACCCTCCGATTATGCCGCTGCTTGGTCGGGGACTGCTTATTCGTTATATTCGCAGCTAGCCACCATATCTGGTGGCCTTTTCGCTATCCGCCACCTGCGACCCCGCTAGTAGCATGCAGCTTAGCCCTAGCAATTTGATGATAGAAAGCTTATGAATAATTCCCGTGGAGCAAAACTTTATAATATTGTAGGTCCATAAGAGAGGATGAAATACCACCAGCTACTTACTTCTGTAACCGCTCGTCAACAACTGACATGGCATGGCCTTGATACATATATCACATTCCTCCATCCGCAACTTTTGGCTTCCTTGAGGAAGACCTATATGAAACGAAAAGTTTGTATTTCTTCTCCGACACAACTTAAACTCGCGCACTACACTTAATGAGTGTTCAATGCGCGCACCACCAAATAATGTCAATTATAATTAGAGTTTCTGAGTTTTCTCACCACCCGTCTTGTACGACGCTCAGCTAAGGACGGCGAAACTGCTGGGACGTCTTGAACCGTCGTGTTACTCGTGTTCCCTTTTTGAAGTGAAATCCTTGTCTCTGAAGGCAACTCTTCAGTAGGCTCATGCGTAGAGCTTGCCGCTGAAATGATTGCCATCTCACTTGGTGGCTTCTGTATATGTTCACCAACAGGATTCTCGGAACAGGCTTCTACCGAGTGTATGCACCGGTTTGATACATACAGTATATCACAAAAACAATTTGATTATTTACAGATTTTGAAATAAAATAACTTTAGACAACTTATGACGAAGAGAAGCTCTGTTCTTTTGGAGTTGGAGAGTGTCCGTCCGAGCCTTGGCGGAAAGACGAATTAAGGCGAACTTCGATACAATTTGTTTTATTAACTGCGTCTCATGTAGGTCCTCTTCTGGGCCTGTGACTGTAGGGTGTTGGAATGGAGTCTCAAGTTCCAAAAACTTCTTACTTACACTAATAAGTATCTTTTGTTGGGCTTCTACCCCACTCCGCACAACAGTCTCTGCTGCTAATACTATCTTCAACACCCATGGCGTTGCCATAGTGAGCCCACCCCTATTAACACAATTGACAAAACTAGTGTCTTTATTTTTGTTGATTTTACAGTAGTTATGGTCACTTGGGATATCGCCATCAGTGGTATTGTTGGGCACCAGAAGGCGTCGACAGTCCACACAGTTCACTTTAGCTAACAACTGTTTCACAATGAAACCAGCCACATAATTTAAAATGTTCCTGGACCAGCATGAAATTTGGATTTTGTTCGCCCATTCTTCAGTTATTGTGCTGGCTCCGTCCTGTTGTTGGTGTCCTTTGTTGGTGGGACTGAGAATTCCGCACACCTCATCATCGAATGCACGGCAATTTCCCGTCGCTGATGGTGCTATATAGCTCCTCAGTTGCACTTTCCTAACAGCTGACTTCAGCTGCATAACATTGGGGTTGTTGTTCCAGCCACCAAGACCTCTTATGCAATTGAACAGAAGCTCCAAGTGGTCTTGGGACACCTTGTAAGTTAAAAAATATTTCAAATTACATGAAGAAAACAGTTTGGAGGCCAGTGAATGTACACTTTTTATGCATGTAACCAATCCTAGAACGAACGTTTTCCGCCGGTGGCTCAAGATGGAATTACCATTTACGGTTAATCCAGACAGATATTCGGAGGTTTCCCCTAACTTTTCCGTTATAAAATCAATGTTGCAAGCTCTTATTGGCTGCTTCCATCCAGTTCCAAATGGACTCCTTGAATTAAGTACATCAAAAGCTTCGTCGATTCTACGGATAAAGCCAACAGTTGCCTCCGAACCAATAAAATGGGGATGTCCACTTTGTCGTAGGAAATCAATTGCGTCGCCAACGCCGCTACTTAGTGTTTGGGCCGCAAGTGAAACATTCATTATTTTATTCCTGTAGTTGATGTGCCGCCAACTCAAGTTGTTTGCAAATTTCAGCCTCTCTTCATCTTGCAAGGCAGCTAGCATTTCAATATATTTCCAACTAATTACACCTTCTTCAGACTCAAAATTTCTGCATTCCGCTAGCGCATTTCGGGCTAATTTAAGCATATGGCACGCATCTAAAAATACAGATATCTCTTCTGCCGTTTTTGGGTGTGGAAAGAAATTTGTTTCCGGCAGAGAGCAGCCTAACTTTCTTAGGGTGGTCAGATTCGACTGCGTCCCGTCGCAGGTTAATGACCTTACTGACACTCCGACATCATGCAGATGCTCAATCACTGCAGTGATGATTTGACTCTGCACGTCGCTATTTACCTTGTCCACCAAGAAGTAAGCCACTGGAGCTTTAAAAGGCTGCGAATAGCTGACGACCTGTAAGAACAGCGCTTCCCTCGCCACTACATCATTTTCTTGCCCTATTCCGGCTAGGTCTGTGTTCCCAATGATGCAGCCGCTTTTCCTATCATATATTTTTTGCGCCCTTATGGCCATTGAATCAATGATTAGCGCCAAATCTTTTAGATGTGGCTTCTCGACGCAATTTTTTTTTAAATATTCTGTAACGCCATGTAAAATGCCAGGCTCACCATTTATAGACGTTATCCACTTAGTGAGTAGCGACTTGTGTGGCAAGATCAAAAACTTCCTCACAAATTTGTAGGCCCTTGGGGAGTAAAAATGCAATGTAAGTGCGAATTCTTGCATCTCCTTCGAATATCGCCTTCGAGTTCTATACTTCGTCAAATTGCCGAAATGGCTTTTAAGAACGGGAAGAATCGGTAAACTGTCAAACGAATTCTCTAAAATATCAATTAGCTCTTGGTTTCCGAATGATTTCTTCTTTAATTCAGCAATAATATCTTCCATCTTTGTAATTTTCTGTCTGAGTCGAAGTCTTTGCATTTTGAGAGCTTTGATGCGTTTTTTCATAGCTTCCTTGGTTGGCGAGTTAAAGGGGCTGGTCTGCACACTCGCATGTTTAATCGAAGAGCTGGCAATGTCACTGACATCTACTTCCATCTGCTCTACTCCCATAGCCTGGAAGTCAAAGAATAAACACATTAGTTAACCCTTCAATTGTCAGTAAAATAAAGGAAAGAAATTTAATATAAAGAACGGAACGAGTTAAACTGCACAAGCCAACGGCCATACCAAGTTGAACCCACCAGAACAGAGCATGTTTCAAACTGCGACAAGCCTGGTAGTGTGCAAAGAAATGGCAGAGGAACATGGTTTGACATGATAACGGGCCAGTCAGTCAAAGTGCGTTTCGATTTCTGGTCAACTCCGAATTAATAGTGTGACTACTATGTTCCTCAAGTTTTTCGGAAACCACCTTCTCAGTCAACTCGCCTTCTCCCCGAGGAGAAAGAATCTGCCCTTAAGGTAGCTCAAGATAATAAACAGATTCACTCCCCCCCACCAAGCTGGCGGGGTTGCTTAGAGCAGAAAGGCTGAAAGCAGGCGTCGGAAAACAAAATAAGTTGAACAGTACAAGATTAGCTATTTATCAATTATACAGGGTGTTCCAGACCACCCGGACATCCCCTATATCTCGGTTGTCATGAGGAATTTCGCAATGCGGTCGGTCGATAACAATGTAGGGGTCGAACTACATTATGGTGGAATCAAATGTTTTTTCGGGGGGTCCGAAAGGGGCGTTTCGGGGGGTCATAGGTGGTTTCTCGGAATTTTCAAATGTAAAGGCATGCCGTGTTACACATCAAATAAAAGCTTTTCAAAAGTGCTTTCATTTGATGTGCAACACGACATACCTTTGTAATATAAAATTCCAAGATACCACCTATGACCCCCCTGAAACCCCCCTTTTGGACCCTCCGAGAAAACATTTGATTCCACAATAAGGTAGTTCGACCCCTACTTAGTTAACGAGTTTTTTACCGCATTACGAAATTCCTCATAATAACCGAGATGTATGGGGTGTCCGGGTGGTCTGGAACACCCTGTATATACGGATACATATTATTTATCAAGTATCACAATAGATAATTATTGAGAATTAGTACTGTTTTTTAAAAAGGTTAATGGCATACAAACAATGCAATGAATGTATCCGATTGACCTATTCAGTCGCCTCACTAAGTTACCTAATAGGTAGTCGAGTTACGACACGACTCCGATCGCATGGCGTGTAGAGACTCGCACAAGTACAAGCACGCTGCCACCTGGCCATCGAAGTCGATAGAGTACTATAGTACCATAAATAAGTTCTAGTAAATTATCTTAGCTTCCGCCTCCAGCACATCTTCTTGATACCACTGATAGAATCAAATTGTTTCACATAAGAACGGAATTATCATTCAGATTTCAGACATACCTCGTTACGCATTGTATCAGTCGGTGGTACGGGGGGAGACGCATGAAACTGCAACTCACGTCTTGCTTTCACCACTTTAGTCATGTGGGCAGGAAAATTAAACTTTGATGGCACTGCATCTACTTTCAGCCTGCTCTTTTTTCCTTTTCCGTATTTATAATCAGAATCGTCAAAATGTTCGCTACAAAGATAACTGCACTTTGTTGGTATCCACTTCTCCCTTTTCGTTGCGTGGACCCATTTCTTCAAAAGCAATGGATTTTTCATGGGGAACCTGTAATAAATTAACACACTGACACTAAAGACTCGGCGCTTAAATTGCAAATGAACAGAACATGGTTCTCAATTTTTATTTGTTGAGTGTTATATTGTATGTAACAATTCCATTAAATTGGCAAAGGTTGATAAGGCAACTTAATCGCTATTCTCTAATTTCGGGTTTAACAGCACATGGAAGTCACATTTTAAATACGTATGTAGCCTATTCACTGACTATTTAGTCAACGCCTAACTTTCATCGAGACGTGTTACTCATATGTTTGTTTTGAATAGCATGTTTAAGCCAGCCTTTTTAAAAAAATGTTGCTCTTATTAAAACTAAATCGTAATAGCCTGAATCAAGACATTTTTAATGTGGAAATGTACCCTGTACCCAGGTACACGGTTTTGGCTACTTTTACAGGGTTTAAATCCACTATGGGTTCAAATTATTCTTGAGACATAATACAAGTGACATTAATTCAATATATATGACAAAATTCATTATTTATTAAATGATTTTACTTGCCTGTGAAACAATAAATTTCCTCCTGAACCATCTGTCGCACCTTGCCTATTTGTACAATTATATCCACTGCAAGATATTACCATTATGAATGAGACCTTTAAACTATAAAAGAAACAATGGCAAATGTCTAGCAAGCAATTAACACGAGAAATAACGAAATATAAATGGTTCAAAGTAATTTTTAAAGTAAATAGACACAGTAGAGCCAGTATCCTTCTGCCGTGCTAGAGCAATGGCGGCAAGTGACCTTGGGGGCACGATTTTGTAGCATTGCGCATATGGCGAGAACCACCCGCCTGGTCAAAACTGCGGCGTGCAAGGGTAGCACTCAACAAATCAAACTAACACTAAAACCATAGAAATATATTAACTGGAGCGGCGGGAGCCATAATATGCCTTACGAGGCACCCGTTAACCATAAGCCAACTATCAGAGATAAGTACCAACGCAAAAAATATCAAAGTCTTAAACATTGCATAGCAGAACGGATACCTGGACCCGGCCAAAAACTCTGTACTTAGCTTGTGCAGGCTATTTTCCCCGCCAAATTGGGTACTTATCTTGTGTAGGCTACACTAGGAGCCATATTGATAACGGTCTCCAACCACGGGATGACTAAAACTAACCAAAAGTAATTTCGATTGAACCCCCCCCCCCTCCCCCTCCCAGACTTCCTGGGTATGGTCTCGCGGTATAGAACTAAACAAAGGTAAGATATAAGTTTTGACCTGATTCACCACCATTCACGGTACTATAACCCCCTGTCACTCGCACATAAAATTAGAAGTTTCAGGAAAATTAATTAATTATCGGTTGTGTTATAACCCTATTCTATTCTTTACTTTTTCGTATCTGAGGTAAATTTAGAGTCTCTGGGTCTGGGCCCAGTATTCTGCCAACCTGACGCCATACTCGGTGCACACCCAAAGGTCGGGGAAGTCTTTGGACTTTGGTCTCTTCTCGGTGGTGAAAGGATTAGCCGCTAGATGTTTCCACGATCGGGGCGACCGATCGGGTTTTCTATTCTATAAGACAAAAATATCGGTGAACTAAGAGAGAACAGCCTGCGGCCCATTGCTGATAGTGGTTTTTGAGCCCACGTTCTCTGTCATACCGGGTCAACGTGTTAACCAGTAGGCAAGAGGTGAAGGGGTCCCATCCATCAGCTCTCACATACTTGGCTTAATTTCTCAGATTTATTTCCTTTGGAGGTCATCTAATTATAGTTAATTTACGGTAGGCCTACTGTCTTTGTTATCTTATTGTTGCTGGGTCTGGGACTCTGCGTGAAGGAAAACAACTATTAGCTTGGGTATTACTATAAAACGTGTGACAGCAGAAGTATGACCCTCCTCCTTAATGACAACACTACTAACCCACATTCTAGTCAAGTACCATAAATATAAAAATTTCACAAAAGCTATTGTTCGCGTTGGATTGAATAGGTGGGTGGACACCAGACATCCGGTGCGGCGTCGTTTAAGAAATTCGGTTCCGGTCTCTTTATACTTATTATGGCCATTTAATTTAGAGCTGGAGTCTTAGTTAGCCTAATTACTTGGTGAGACATTGTGGGCTATTTCACTTATCAAAGGGAAATACAAACTGAATTGAAGATGATGTTATTATACAATTGTTTCTCTTACTACCTACTCAGGAATCATATCTTCACACGAGTTTTACTCCTCAGGTTTAGGCCTACAATATTTTCCGATCCTCACGAATCACATAACACAGGGTAGAGCTCTGAATATTGCTTCCGCTCGGTTTAGGCCTACAATATTTTCCGATCCTCACGAATCACATAACACAGGGTAGAGCTCTGAATATTGCTTCCGCTCGGTTTAGGCCTACAATATTTTCCGATCCTCACGAATCACATAACACAGGGTAGAGCTCTGAATATTGCTTCCGCTCGGTTTAGGCCTATAATATTTTCTGATCGTGACGATTCACATAACACAGGGTAGGGCTCTGACATACTTCCCCTCGGCGTCACAATTGAATTGAATAGCCAGATTTTCAATTGTCGAATAGCCTACATTTTCACACGCGTAGTATTTTTCTCATTATGATATAAACGCAGCAGCTCATAATAATAAAGCTGATGTAAAAAGACACAAAAAATACTATTCTAGCTTTACGTAAAATCTCTTTTAAAATTTATATAACTAACCTTCATTCTATTTGTGATCCTATACCGTATAGGATCCGTTTCCTAACTTAATTACTAATAAATGCGGTCTACATTGCATTTATTAGGTCTAAGTTTCCTAATTTTAGTGTGACCGATTCATTTATATTTCCTCTTTTTAGGCTCCTATTTTAACTATGGTAAGAATGTGGAGGGAAAGGCGAAAGCAAAAAAGCGCAATGATTTTACATGGTAATGTTTTTAATGTCGCATGTCAGTCTCAAACTGAAAATTTATGATTATGCAACCGATCGAATTACGAGGGCTCTCACAGAAGAGTTTAGAATCATTATAGTTTCCATTTAATTCTCTCCAAACATCACATCTAAGTTCTGTATTGTCCCCAAAGAACTCTTACTAGTGACCTCCTCTCTGTCGCCGTAATCGTAGTCAGCAGGAATTACACCTAGTTGATCTAATGATCCTGACCAATCGCTCTCCCAGTCTAAGCTCTCTGAGCTCTCGTCCGTTACTAAGGGAATAGATGGATTATCCTCTGAATCAGCACTGTGTTCGAAGTCTTCATCGGAAACTGACTTCACAGTCTCGATTACAGTCTCCTTTTTGCATGTTTCACGAGAATGGGCATGCGCTAATATTTGTATTATAAACTCAAGAAGCTCTTTCCGACGCTGGTACGCAAAATCCCGTCGTTTGTGATATCTTTCATAGCGTTCTTGGTCTGAAAGATTCTTTTCATCAGGAAAAACGCCCAGTCCTACTGTGTACAAGAACAGAGCTTCTTCCAGACATTTGTGAACTGAAAATAAAACAGCTCTAAGTCGCAAAGCTAGCTCTTCATTTCCTTCGGCGTCAGCTTTTAACGGTGCAGAAATAATGACATTCACCGCTTTATCTTCGGTTGTAGAGCCCATAGCACTTGAAACAATTTCCACTTCATCTTTTACTAAATCTAGGGCTAATTTGCTTCTAAATTTTATTTCTGAACTGGAGAGAATAAGGTCTCTGAGAGTATCATTACACAACTTTTCCTGGCGTTTCAAATCAGCTATACTTTCCCTAGCCATTTTAATGTATTCAGATGATCTAGTGATCTCGTCCTCCAAATATTTATTGGCTTCAGCGATCTTTAGTTTTCCCAAAGATTTTAAAGACTTCTTTTTTATCTTCTGGATTATTTCAATAAATTTAGTTAAGTAATTGCCTTTATTTTGTGAGAGTTGAGTTGTCAGTCGGCTACTTTCTTTCGATGTTCTTTGCAATGACATTGACAATTGAACTTCAATATCAGTTGTTATTGGTGCAAAAGGGTTGTGTTTCCGGCTCCCTTTATGTAAGCCGAATTTCATTCGCCTATCCTCCCAAAAAATTCCTTTGCCAACAAGTGTAAGAAGTTCTCCAATATTATCCTCCGCTTCAATTTTTATCTTCTGAACTCTGATGGTGTGGGCATCTTGTATGTTATCCAACTTCTCTTCATGCCAATATTGTTTCAAACTCAAAAGTCGTCTACGCTTATTAAGTTCCTCTGACAAATACGACTTATTTTTAATCGAATTCTTAATATTGTTAACTTCAAATACTAAATCCGCCAGTTTCTTTCTCTTTTCTTCCTCATTGACAACAATCTCCTTTCCAACATTGATAACTTTTTGCTCATACATTTCCATGTCTTCCTTCAAGGCAACTTGCAAGTCATGACAAGTTCGGCGCTTTTCAAATTTTATTTCTGTAAGCTCGTTTAAGCCTGATTTCAGTCCGTCAATGCTCGATTGTTTTTCCTTTTCCAACAATGTCATTTTATCTTGTATATTTTTAGTTTCATCGGCCCATTTCAGTTGCCCATCCTGCAGTCTTTGTATTTTACTGCGAATAAACTGTATAGTGTTCTCATACATAATTTTCATGGTCTCAGTCAAAATCTCGCCTTTATGATCAGGCCTATTTTCGCGCTTTTTATTCATTTCTGCACTTTCAAAATATTCGCTTGGTCAAATTTTGTTCGTACAGAATCTAAGCTGAAAAAAGTATGAAGTTCGGCTATAAGATTACTGCAAATGACAAAGGAGAATTTAGGCTAATGCCATACTGTAGTTAGGCTATACATTATTATTAGATATTGTCTTTAACTTACTTCAATAGGCTTACTATTTATAGCACAGCCTAGTTAATATGTTTGGTATATCTTTAACTATGATTTACAGTATATTACTATACATTTTGCCTGTTTTCCCGATTGTTTTCAAACCAAATTCACTATTAAATTTGTTTCTAAACAAATAAAGGTATGCCTCTAAATTCAATTTTTAGGAATTTTGTAGGTAGCCTAGTATATAAAATATCACAATTTTGTTGATATGCGGGAACAAATATGTCAAAGAAACCCATTGGCGTAAATAGGGGGGTACTGGGGGGGCTAAGCCCCCCCCCCAGGTCCACCCCAAGCCCCCCCCCCCAGGATTTTTGGTGATAAAGACGTTGTGGAGGTTAAAGGCATGGTATCCATAATAATGAAAGGGAAATTAATCTTTGGTATGCTGAAAATTCTGCTTCCACGTCAATTTACGTCATTTTGACGTCATTTTTCAATTTTTCATTGACGATTGAAGTATGTGGAATGAGCGCCATATGCTTGATTAAAACTGTAGGTATTACTGTAAATAAGCATAGGAGTTTCAATGTCGCCGTAGCCTCCGCCTTTGTTAGTATGGGTACAGACTACAGGTAGCCTACTGTACAGTATGTGCGACTAATGTTGCTTAGTTTCACTAAAATTTTCAAGAAGGGGGACCCCGCATGCATATAATATAATAGTAGGTGCATGTTATTATACAAACCAAACATTTTTTTGGTTTATAAAGTATGGGTTTTTGTAAACGTAGTTTTTTTTATTCGTAGTATTATTATTTTTTATTGTGCCAATGAAGAGAGAGAGAGAAACCATAAATTCAGGACGATCTCAATATTAACAGAAATTATTTTGGTTTAAAGTACAGGTTTTTGTAAGCTAAGTTATTTTTTGTATTAGTAGTAGCCTATGTTTTTTTTATTGTACCAATAAAAAGAGCGAGGAATCATAGATTGAGGACGATCTCAGAATAGTGGGACTGGTAGTAGAGAAAAAGTGGGACACAAGAGGGAGTGGAGGAGGCTCACATATCACATCCGGGCAACTGGTGCTGATTATTGACGATGATGTAGATGTACCCAGTACCCATGTACTTCAGTAGTCAATAGTAAATGTGGTATTGACGGACATTTCAATTTTACTATATGCCATAGTTAGAATTGATCAATGATCATAGAGTAAAATCACGCGCTGCAAACAATATCAAACTAAAATAGCGTCATGGAATATGTTAAGTACAAACATTTTAATAGATTGTTTATAAAACAGTTTTCATCCATTAAACAGATCGGTGAAGGTCGGTCATACTTCGGATCTCCTACTATTATTAGGTTTTATTAAAATTAATAAATGTACAAAGAAAACAAATACAAACAAAATTTCAAAAAAACAAATGCGCCAAATTTCAAAAACGTGTCATTAGGAGAAAAGTGATCAATAGTTGAAAAAACAAGTGGAATGTCCGTCAATACCACATTTACTATTGACTATTGACGTAGGTGGAATAAGCGCTTTAAGGAAGCCATTATTTACAGGACTACGCTCTTACGGTAAAGTCGTGTACGTATTCACATTGGTTCCGGTACTGGGGATGCTAGTCTTGGTCATAAAGTTGCTGCCACTTGCCCCCATGATACACGGACTGTTCACGCACACCGAGTGGACCGACTTCTTTCTCAACACTCGAAGCTGGGTAGCTGCTGCTTCAGAAGCCATGCTCACTTGGAACCTTTTAGGTGCTGCAACTATGCAGGTAGCTTATTTTTAATTTATTATTTTACAATTTATTTTTAATTTTCAAATAATGGTCGGAACGGCCCTTATATAGCCTCTGAATTGATCTTGATCTGTAATTGGTTCCGAAACTAGGCTATATAACAAAATTGATAACAATCGTCACATTTTATGAAAGAAAATTGATTCGAAGCCACTCGTCTCGTCACAGAAGTGGAGGTGAGGATTTCAGTAATATTTTTCACTTTACTTTGTAATACTACATAGTAAACGTGGCACCAGATATTTCAGGGCCAATCATCATCCACACAAGTTCCCACTTCACTACTTTCAGTTTCCAAACTTCCAATAAAAAAACATATGTACTTAATTTTGATTTTCAGGTGACGAGTCATAACAAGTCAACAAAACGGTTATGGCGCGATGTCGTTACCGTCGCTCTATTAACCCTTTTCGTTTTAATTCTGTCTGCACTTCTCGCCAGTACGTGTCAGCAACTTCTTTCACTTCGCTATTCCTATATGCCTAGCTCATTCGGTAAGTTACTCCATTATACATTATAAGGGAAACTAGTTCTTTCATGAGGAAATATTACGGCGCGGTTTCAACCGACCTCTAAGTGCAAAATACACATACGCTGACGTGGTAGCAGATATCATTAATAAATGCGGGGTTTCCACCGACCTCTCATTGCAGAATGCAAATGACACTGACGGAAATTTTTGTTTTACTCTATGCCATAGCATTGAATATTATATATAACACTAGTGTTATATATTCAATAGCAATAGTTAAAATTGATCAATGATCATAGAGTAAAATCACAAACAAACTAAAATTAAAAAATGGCGTCATGGGATATGTTAAGTAGGGGAGACCTAGGATACTTGATCCCACTTTCGGATTTTTTCCAAAATCACAGTATATTATCAGTATTTAAAGGTGGAATTCATACAATTGCTTAGCCAGCTCTTTCAGCTACCGTCCAGATTAGTTTATTTGAACAAATTCAATATAGTTATTGAGATTTTTTTTTTTTTAGAAAGTCTTACAGGGATCAAGTATCCCATATGTCCCGAGGATACTTGATCACATCGCATAGGATACTTGATCCTCTTACCATAAATGCGCAAAATGGGTGAATTTTTACAGAAATGAACAGTTATGCTAACTTAATTGAAAAAACGTTTTATATTGACTGAAAAGTTCAACAATTTTTGGGTACGGGCGGTGCCACGTGACTGGCATGGGACTGGCAACTTGGCCACAATATCACATCTCGCCACGTAGCCCTCCTCGGGTGAAATTGAAAAAAAAAACTGCTGGGTCCTCCCTTGGCGTTTGGCGAAAATGACCTTAAGCAAACCATCATCTCCAATGTCAATTATTTTAGCCACGTAAAACTCAAATAAATTGGATGAGGTAAGCTTTACAATTATAAAGTTGCCCACTTCCAGGAGATCCATTGCCACGTCAACTTCCGGGTCTAATTCATCTTCATCACTGGAACGTTCTACGAAATCTGAGCCACCGCTACTGTCATGGACACTCATGTCTTCCTCTGAACTTTCTGAGTCCGAATCTTCCTTCCTCTTCTTCTTTTCTTTGGTGGAGGCTACCTTATTTTTTGCAGCCAGTTTCTTTTCTTTCGCGGCCAGCTTCTTCTCTTCCGCAGCTTTTTTCTTTTCCGCTTTCATCAATGCCTCTTCCTCTATTGCCTTTTTCTCCGGCGTGTCCGTTAGAATACGACAGCGTCCACGCTTTCTACCCTGCGTGGACGCTTTTCTGGGCAAGGCTTTTGGAAGAGGCATGATGTCATCTGGCGTCACATGCCCAGATGCTTCAACCTCGTTCTGTTGTTGCTGTTTCTCCGGGGTTTTGTGAACAATTGGAGAATAACATTCGTTCGAGGTGGAAGGAATTGCAGACGCAGACGGAAGCTCAGGAGCCTCCTCCAATAAAGGTCGATCTGTCACTGCACTAGTCAGGAACTCAACGTCAGCAAAAGCGTTGCTGTCGAGTGGCCAAATTCCAGTACAGCGAAACCCAGCTAAAATATTGGATGGAGTCATTGCTCTCGGATAAGCATGCTTCATTAGGCCAGCAATGTCGTAAATGGTCAATGTCCTTCCAGGATGCGTTACCATCCACTCACTAGCCGCAGTGTTGTAATACCTCTTCAAAGGACCGTACACACCACGGTCCAGAGGCTGCAACTTGTGGGAGGTATGAGGAGGTATTGTTAACATAATTATTCCCGTTGATTTAGCAAAATTCAGGGCGTCAACACTTATGTGCGTCTCGTGATTGTCCATAATCAATATGACCTTTGCTTGTAAAGTTGGCTTGGCAAATCGAGTAAAATGTTCCAAAAACTTTACGAATAACTCTGCGGTCATCCACCCTGACGCATTTTTGTCGGTACTTCCTCCACTACCGGCAGGAGACTCATCCAGCATCTTGCTTTGCCATTTCACCCTGGGAAATATAAAGAATGGTGGAATATGCTGCCCTGTCGCGCTAATTGCTGTGCATATAGATACTAGGCTGCCGCGCTCAGCCGAAGTCACCATTCCCACCTGCTTAATTCCTTTGACAGAAATAATTTTACCCGGCTTGTGGACAGTTGTAACTCCTGTCTCATCGCAATTCCACACATTTTGGGGGGGTATCTTTTCCCTGTCATACAATGCCGTCAGTTTTGAAAAAAATTCACCAACGACATGGCGGTTAAAAGCTGTTGCTCGACTCAGACTAGTAGCCTGGGGAGTTCTCAAAGCAAGGCGTTCATTGCGGCGCATAAACCCATAGTACCAAGCCTCACTTGCCATTTCATCTTTATCCCATGTCTTGGGATATATTATGCCATTTGACTTTGCAAACTGATAGGCTTAAGTCCTAAGACTCATAATGTTAAGTCCATAATACCTGTGGGACATATTCACTAAAAAGTCAGCTAACTCATTTTCTTCGGCACTTTTAAAAATCAAGCGATTTTGATAGCCTGGAACTTTTGATTCTCCCCTTCTCACCATTCTCTTTAACGTCATTACGTTTATCCCAAATTTTCGGGCGGTTCCCTTCATATTGCCGCTTTCTATGGCCTCTTCCACCGCTTGCATAACTTTTTTTGGGTCATATGGAGTCCTCTTCTGCGACCCCTCTTTAGGCTTATAAACCCTCGGCATCACTAAAACAAACATAACAGTCTTACAGATTTTGTCTAAGGATACATGATCCCGGGATCAAGTATACCCCTTCGCGGGGGATCAACTATCCCCGATGGACAATAATTAAGAAAACAAACGCTACATCAGTGAACAATGTTGATGACCGAGCCGTTCCGTTCTAGTTCAGTGCTCAAAACTATAACAAACAGATAACTCGAACAAACATTTAGCTAGCCCTAACGACAGTAAAAATAAATGAAAATGCTTACTTACCTAATAATGTGTAGATTTCGCTAAAAAAATTAAAAATAATATATCGTCCTGATTTGTTTGTTTATGGACATCACTTCAATACTGGTGACACTATTGTCAAAGGAAAACATATTGCTGCCACTTGTTCAAAGGAAATATAAAAAGGGCGGGAAATATAAGCGGGGATCAAGTATCCCAGGGTGATCAACTATCCTAGGTCTCCCCTACAAACATTTTAATAGATTTCTATAAAAAGAAAAATTCAAATTTCCGTCAATGTCATGTGCATTCTGCAATGAGAGGTCGTCGGAAACCCCGCCCAAGTCTTGAATGTCTACTCACCGTATGTGTATTCATATTCATATCAAAACTACATTTACTATCACTATTGACGTTGGTGGAATCCCCGCCTAATTAACCTAGACCTACTTATAATGACCAATAAGTTCCTTGTCCTTGCCAACGACCCCATAGATTTCGGACATTATTTAGATTGTTTCCATATGAATCCTCGTTGTAGCTACGACCCTCCTTTCTATAGTCGAAATCCCAAGGACAGACTAATCACTCTTAGCATGAAACAACTTTAACGGTCTTCCGGGTTTATTTTGTTTAAAAAAAAAAAATGATTTAGACATAGCCGAACAGGCTAAGTTATAAAACACCCTCCTGACGGGCACGTTGCTGACCATAGTATCCTAAATAGAGCAGTATCGTCATTCGTCAGTCCAGACACCTGAACCCTATTAGTAAACTAAGCTGAGTTAAGCCATACCCCACAGCAAAAAAATAAAAAAATCGCGGTAAGTTGACTGTGCAAGTGTTACGTGAACATCTAGTCATCTTACAAATGCCAGTTTCCGTATACTGTATATCATTTGTAAGATGACTGTTGATAGCGTAGCAATTCCACAGTATGCCTCAGTTAACGTCAGGCCAGTACCCAGGATTTTATTTGGGGGGGGGGGGGGCAAGAACAATTTTTTTTATATAAATGATACATCCGTAGTAATTTTAGTAGTTTTAGAACTCTTACATTATTTATTATTTTTTTAATCAAATTTTGGGGCACTGGCTTGGTTAACTTACCGTGATATCTCTGCTGTGACGTATGGCTCAACTCAGCGTAGTCTAATATAATAGTTAGGGTTTCATGGCAATTGCGTTTTTCTATAGCCATAAATCACCAATTGCAATATTTATTTCAGAGGGGATTGATACAAATCAGTTCCTCCGGCAAAAAGGGGCCTATCTGCATCCCGAGCATTATTTGACCGCAACGCCTCTCCGAAACATGGCCCATGATTCAATGGTTGCAGGCGATCGGGTCGGCCGTTTGACAGGTGTTCAAGAGAGTGGGTTAGTAAGCTAGTATTTACAGTGCTTTTAGCCTAATGAGGCTCGTTCGAATAGGGTTTATGTACATTAACTGTCAAATAGGCAGTAACTGGCAGTTTCCTTGCTGCCACACCCAACCATTAGCAATAGTGTCACCAACGCAGAATCTAACCCTTAACTTGGCACAATTAAACCAGCTAGCACATTCACTTGATTTTTCTTGGGGGTGTCCTTTAAGATGAATTGAATATATTTTCATATGATTTTCTAGTCCCCTAACCGTAGAAACTGAGGTTTGGAATGTATCTTGGAGGATACATTGCCATCTTTGTTATAGTTAACGTAAAATGCTATGAGTATCTTACAAGATACATTGCCAGCAAATCAAGGACGCATAAAATAAAACAAACATATCGGTCTACAACAGTTTAATCTCTATGAAAAAGTATGAAACAATTTTTGTTGGGTGTAAAACACAATCGAACTTTGCATTTAATGCAATGCACCATTGTCTGACCTTTGGCGCAGTAGCGGCACCTTCCTTTCTCTTGAAACGTTAGGAAATGCCCGACATTGTCCTTGATGACATCACAAGGGGGGCGCGAAACTGTGGGATTTTGAATTTGCTGGTGTTGTTGGAATCTGCCAGTCAAGAACGTGCGGTCAACTCGATCTTTTTGGCACAATGACCGTGCCACATCAATTCTAAAATTTTTTAGGGGCATCGTCGAGTTCTCCCCAGTGGCTGCTTTGTAATCTCTTTTAAAAAGCAGCCACGCATTATTGACAGAAATATCAATCATCTGTGCAAACAGGCGTAAGTACCATTTCTTTGAACGGAAACTCGTTCGGTACAGTGCTACTAACATATCTTGCAAATCAACGCCCCCCCATGTGACAGTTATACTGTTTGACAATGTTCGGGCAAGGAATTGGACTTTTGATCCGTTTCTTCTTATCCCAGCGATTGATTGTTGTGATAGGGTGCGAGTCAACAAAATTACTGGCCAGAAGGACTTCCCTATTGTCAATCCACCTGACTACAACGACTTTTTTAGCATTGTCAGCGATTTGAGAGCAACTACCTCTGGAAGGCTTTTCAGTTATCGGTATGGAATTACCTCTCATACGATCTCTTCGGATCGTACCCAGTGCTAAGATGCCCAGGTGTTCTCGAAGGTACCACAATAATTCCAGAGAGCAAAAAAGTTATCGAAATATACCGCCTTCAATTCCGGGTGTTGCATCGTCTTACACAAAGCTATGACGACCTTTCCTGATAGCTTCAGCTTTTCCTCTTTGGGAGTGAAAACAATGTCCCGGAACGTATCATTACCCCCATACGCAAGGAAGTCATATACCATCCCACTCACTCCACATCTTGTAAACAGCTTGTAGCCCCATTTTTTTGGTTTTTTTTGGCATGTATTGCCTTTTTGAGCCAGCTCTTGAGCCTTTGTATGGCACCATCATTTCGTCAATCGATTGACGCCATTCGTTCTCTACCTGTACGCATTTTTTTCTGACAGATTCAAGGACTGGTCTAATTTTGAAGTAAGTATCACCGTCGTCCTGTGTGTTGTCATTAAAATGAATATTTGACCGCAGAAACTGATACTTTTTTAGTGGCATGATATCCGCCACTAAAGGATATCGCAGCTTTTCGCTCCAATAATCCGTGTAAGCTGGAAGCTTAACTATTCCCGTTAATAATTTGATTGCCAGAAAATCTTTGATGTCTTCTTCAGACACAATCATCATCGGTCGTCCGTGTTTTTGGACTGAAAACAACATTGTGTTTTCAGTGATGTGTGTAATCAACTCCCTTGAAAAAAATGAATGGAAGTATTCCACTGGCGACTTTACCTCTGTAAATGAAGATTCAAACCTTTCTTCTGGAACATCAACGGCACAGAAAAAATCTTTTTCGTTGAATTTAAAGAAAGCTTTGTCTGTTTTCTTCTTCTTTAATTTTGATGGTCCTTGGGAATATTTTAACTTTCGCTTAGTAGAACAAGAAGGCAAGCGCACGCAAGAAGAAGCTTTCTTTTTTCTTGAAGACTTGGCACTACATGACTGCAGCGTAGTACGTGAGGAGGATGGAGTATCTTGCATGACAGGAGTACTCCTTTTTCTTCGAGAAGAGCTGAGGCTTGACTGCACTGAAAGGGGCGTGGAGGATAAAGATTGTCGCATGACAGGAGTACTCCTTTTTCTTCGAGAAGACCTGAGGCTTGACTGCACTGAAGGGGGCGTGGAAGATAAAGATTGTTGCATGACAGGAGTATTCCTTTTCCCTTGCGAAGACCCGACATTTGACTGCACTGGGGCCACTGTGAGCAAGGAAGTTGGAGTTTCAAGAGTTGGATTAATTTCTGTAGTTGTTTCACTATGGCATATTTTAAGCTGCGATGACGATAATTCTTCCTGAGCACTAACCACCTCATCTTGGCAAACGAGTGATTCCAACTGCGGCTGTTCCAGTGTCTGTGTACCTGCAATTTCATTGTGGAAAATGAGCGGCAGTTGCGGTTGCTCTTCCTGCACTCTAGCTGTCTCATTTTGGCAAAAGTGTTGCATTGGCAAATCTTCTCTCGGTATAAGAGCTATTTCATTGGGACCAAAAAGATGCAACGTCCCCTGTTCTCCCAGTGTATCAGCTGACTCACTCTGGCCTGTCTGGTCAACTACTGGCAACGGCACTTGTCTCTCGGAAGCCACTGGTTGCTTCTGAAGCTGCGTATCATCTATTTCTAGGGAATTCAGTATATCGTTCCACGTTTCATCGATACTTGAGTTAAGAGACTGGCAACTGGACGTGTCGGATTCTAATGGTGAATAGAATCCGGAAAGGCATTCTTCTCTGTCACAGTCATCGTCGGACAATTCGTCCTCAGACGTCCTCGGTGGAAGCAAAGCTAATATTTTGTCTGAGCGGCCACTTTTGATACTAACCACTCCCCGCACCTGAAAGAATGAAGCCAAAATGAGAGGTTTATCTCTATACTACTATACTACAGTGGCGCACCCTTCTAAGCAATTATTAATGTCATCTCTGTCAACCGGGTTAGAATAAGAAAATATTTTTTCAATTTTGAAATATTAATGCATTTTTGAGTGATTTTTATATGTTCGCATTTGACAATGTAGCTTGAGGGATACGTTAAATAAATAGCACCAAATACACGATTCATGGCAATGTGTCTTGTAGGATACAAGCCAAAAAAGGAGTCAATCACACAAGTCTTGGCAACGTATCTTGAAAGATACATGCAATTATATACCATTCCAGCGAGCAGAAACACATATTTTTCTGATGTATTTTGTAATATTTATAAGCCTCTAGTCATCAACTAAATAATATAAATAACCTTAATTATTAAAATGTGCAGATTCCCAAGATAAAAATGAAATACTTACCAACGGCGGGTTCCTCTTTGAACGCGTCGGCGCCATCTTTGTAGACACTGGCGAGGGGTTGTCAAAGGTTGCCGTTAGAGGCCAGGGGAATTCAGTTTGAAGTCTTTTAACTCTCGACCGGCGCTGCAATCGGACCGAGCTAACAGCCAACGCGGTGGAGACCGCCAAATGCGCGTATCTTGTAGGATACAGCGCCAAGTTAAGGGCTAACTGTTAATTTGGCAGTCGCGAGCTCCCTAATAGTGTACAATATGTTGAGCAAACCTACAATATATAGTTAAGGAAAATAAGGGGTTAACCTCGGAATGAGAGATAACAAGCCTTTGACCTCGGAAAATCTGTATAGACGCGGACACTCTACGATAGGTAGGGTTTGAGAGAAGTTATAGGGCACTCAAATAAAGGTTTATGCAAGTTTATAGTTTGTCATCTCTCATTCCGAGGTTTTGCTTAAAATTAGTCTAACGTTCCTGTACTAATAATAGATGATTGTAATGCGTTTGTATTTCATATAATTTTTGAGAAATTAATTTTGTGCAGGCCTACATTGTCATCATGCTGTAATTCTGTAACCTTCCTTCGCTATTTAGACTGTAGCGGTGTTGTAGCCTAGTACTACCGATTCCATAAACATAGATTCAAAACTTAGTAAAAAGGCATGAAGTTCACTTGATTGGGAATTTCAGGATGGTGAGCAATGACAGATCCACGGGGAGGTCACGGGGGTCACAACCCCCCCCCCCCCCAAAAAAAAAGTGTAAATTCATAAGATAGTAAAAATATTTTTTACAAAAACGATTTCTCGGGAGGGTGGGGGTATTGCCTGCACACCTACACATGCAACTTTTGACCCCACCCCCTAAATTTTCCGCTAGAACCACCCTTAATGGTGAGTGAATAAATTTTCCCCATTGGCTGTTGAGAAACAAAAGTACTCTATCCCACACTGGCTACATTTTCTGGCCATGCTTCGGAGGGCATGTAAAGCAGGCGGTCCCGGGCCATCCTAGTTGAGTGTAAGAGAGGGCTTTATAGCCCTAACTCCGCTAGGTTGGCTTAGTAAAGAAACAACAAAAAGTCATTATTTATTTATTTATAATAGGGTAAATGTTGGAATTGGAGAAGTATATTCAAGGATTAACATGTCTTGATGACTTTTTAGGTATCAAGTAATTCGCCTGGCGACTGAACTGATGCCTGCTACTTTGGCATTTTTAGGAGCTGAAGAAGTATCTCCGTTTTGGGCTGTTTTATTTTATTTCAACTTAATTCTTTTCGGAGTAGCTCAGCAACTGGCCATTTGGCACTGCGTCATCACGGGAGTGCTGGCAATCAATGCCAAGGCTCTCAAGTCATGGGAAACAACTATTACATTTTTCGCCTGTGCTTCGGGATTCGTACTTGGCCTGCCGATGACTACAGAGGCAAGTATATCTTTGATTACCATAAACAATGAAATGTAGCATAGTGGTACGGAGTTTCACCAGAAAGGTTGTTGGTCCGAGGCCCTCATTTTTTGGCCATGCTTCGGAGGGCATGTAAAGCAGGCGGCCCGGGCCTTCCTAGTTGAGTGTAAGTGAGGGCTTTATAGCCCTAACTCCGCTAGGTTGGCTTAGTAATAGAAACAACAAAGTCCTTATTTATTTATTTTATTTATAAACAATAACTTAGGATTTATGGTTTTCATTAAATAATTTATTTAAAAATAATGTTTAATAAAATTTAACATTAATTATTATTTTGAAATTACGAGTTGCAACACTATTGTAACACACTGTAACAGGACCAACAATCATGAAATCGCTGGAAATGTGGTAATGCAGCTGTAGCAATACTGTAATTTTATTTTCAGATTGAATTTTTGCAGAAGTGCGTCTTCCGGTAGAGTTTCTTTCTGATTAGTTTTGCCAATTGCCATTACATTGTATTGTAAGGTGTCAGAAAATTTTATATGTCTGGCTTTGTCCACAAGTCCATAACTTTCATGTGGAAAAGGTGTTCTTTAAATTTCATGTACTAACCTGCCTGAAGGTGCTCTGACAGGTGTAAAGATGTTACTTTTTCTGCAAATTTGTGGTTATGCAATAAAGGAAAACTAACTTATCTGTCTTCTTACTCATTGTAACTTGTAAGATTTAATTCTATTAATTTAACAGAAAAACCCTTACAAAATCGGGTCTGCGTACAATGCCGTATGTTCCCGTTGCAATTTTATAACCAGGATTTTATTTCGCGGAGGGCTTCAATCCTATAGCATGTAGTTAAATGTCGCACCTCTGGAAAGTTCAATTCTATTATAGTGTAAAGTCAAAAACAATTTCGGTGCGGGCTGCCGCCCCCTAGCGCCTCCCCCTGGTTACAGTGTATGTTTCTGGGTTTGATTACTTTACCTACTGCAAATGTAACACTTGGTCGTCTCATGTAGACCCATTTTCTTCTTGAAATTTTGGATATTTCAACTGCATTGTAGCGACATTTCGAGGAGCGATTACATCAAGTATTAAGGAGCTTGGTGTACTCCCACTGCTGCCATACCCAACGCAGTTTAATGTACATCCAGATTAAGAAGGCTACAATTAATTTCTTTCAGCTTGGAGTGTTTGTCGTCTACTTCCTAGACTATTGCGTTGGCGGCGGTTGGTGGGTGCTTCTCGTGACTCTGGCTGAGCTCTGTGCCGTTCTCATGATCCGCGGCCGCCCGTACACTGGAGAAAACATAGCAGCGTCCCTCTTTGGGAAATCGCTCGCTTTCTGGCTGACGCCCCTCCTCACGTTCATCTGGAATGTCATCATGCCGGTGGCACTTCTCATTACCTGCATTACAGTTTTCAAGAACGGCGGTTACAAGGAGATGTGGGTGTGGCGCGGCCGCGGCTACTGGCCTTACTGGGCACGTGAAGTCGGGGTGTTCGTGCAGCTAGTGCCTTTGCTGTCCATTCCAGTGGTGGCTCTTATCCAGACCTATAGGTATCTCTCCAATGGACCACCGGATATCCTTGATGTAAGTAATGAAACCCTCCTATTGAAATTATTTAGTGGGGGCCATCAAAGGCAAATTATAATTAATTAAATAAATAAATAAATAAATAAATATTATAATAAACGGAAAAACTCCAATTTTGACAAAGTTGTTACAAGTGGAATAATAACAGTACATATGGTATTATAACGCATGTTGTAAGGCTCTCCTCCTAATGCTATTTAGTGATTCATGGAATATATCAATGTCACACTTCAGGTTGAGAATATTACACCTGGTTAGCATTCTATTAAGTCCGAGTTCTTGTAGGTAGTTAGTTCTGTACAAATTGATATAAAATAGACTTTTGCGCCGGGTGTTTGAAGGGACATGGATATTAATATTCACTAGTAGGGAAGAACATTGAAACCTATTTGATAGGATGTTATAAACAGCAATAACATCATACATGTTTCTCCTGTCAGTTAGTGCGCTGATTTTAAAAAAATTCAGCAAATATTTATAAGTGAAATTGTTCCTATCGACATGTTTCTTATAGCAATAATATCTCATAAATTTTCTTTCAATTAATAAATAAATATATATTTCAGATAAATTATACAATCAAGTAGCCTAATCAACAGGAAAGTATAACGTAAAATCGTGAAAATATCGTCAAAATCAGGTAGTTCTGTCATTGTCCTAGTGCCTCAGTGAAAGTGTAGACAGCTTTCTCTAAGAGATGGCAATTTAGGGAAGTTAGTAGCATTTGTCACCGCTATCATAGTCCATTGACATGTTACATTAGCTTTGCATTTCTTAGAGGCAGCAATTTTATTTCATAGATATGTAAGGGGGTCAATAGAAGCTTAACCTCAAGTTTGAGGGGTCGCCACCCTTGTCCCCCGGCCGCCTTATTGAAAAAAGGGGCGAAAACATTGATTTCGCGATATATCGGAAACTATGCGTCTTAGGCGGGTATTCCACATACGTACAACGTCAATGAAAATTATGAAATTGAAGGACATTTCAATTTCTCATTGATGGGGGCCATTCCATATGTTTTTTTTCAAAAATTGACAATTTTCAATTGAAGCGTATGCGCCAAATTTTTGAAATTTGTTTGCATTTGTTTCTTGAAATTGCATTTGTTTTCTTCGTCGCCTTATTATTTAATCCTTATTATAATTTTTATACAGAAATGCGTTCTTTTTAAAGAAATCAATTAAAATAGTTGTACTTGTCATATCCCATGACGCTATTTTTTAATTTTAGTTTGTTTGTGATTTTACTGTATGATCATGTGATTTTACCAAAGAACTTCTAATATTCTAATATTTTACTCTATGATCAATTGATAATTGATGAATTTTAACAATGGCATAGAGTAAAATTGAAATGTCCTTCAATTTCATAATTTTCATTGACGATGTACGTATGTGGAGTGGGCGCCTTACAAAAATGTGTAAAAACATTATTTGTAGCAAATTGTTTTGCCTACAAATATGTTTATATAACTTTTCGCCCTAAATTAAAAATTAAAGAAGTTATAAGCAAAAAAGTATGAAAAGTTTTATAACAATTTTCTTTTTTGCTCTAAAACTTTGTTTTATATGCATTTTACAAAAAAATTACCTCAGACCAATCTTGTAGATGATCTTTTGAGGAAAATTTTATCCCCATGACTTTTTTTAATACATTCATTTAAAACGCTGTTGCAGCGCTCTAAAGTTGACCCGGCTCGTCAAAGCTCGTGAGAATCCGGTCGAAACGAAATGTTAAACTTATTTTATTTTTATTTTTTAATTGTAAATATATTCTTACAAAATTTTTGTTAAATTCGTACAACTTTACTTATTCATTCCTAACTCTTTTCATTCAACCCTCTGAGGTTATGATGGTATCCCCAGTAGGCCTACTCCACGGACATCTTGCTTATAACGTAATCCTCGACATCATAATATTATTAATCACTTAATAGCTAGCTACTCTAATCGACTTTTCTTCGATGGTCCAGACTGTGGCTCAGAATCTAAATCAACGACAAATATGATAGTTTGAGGAATGACAGGAGTTAAAATTGGAGTCATAGTTGGAATTTATTCTTCAAATTCAAAAGGCCCAATCTTCAGGATTTTGATATCTTCCTATAGCAACGACTGGATCAGGTGATATACTCGGAGACTGTGAAAACAAGCAGCATCTTGTGTTGGAGGCAGCGCTGATAAATTAAATTAATTTTTAGTCACTGTCTTAGCAAATCGTTTGTATCGCAAGCCGTCTAGTGAGTCGTCTTTATTACCGCCGCATAAAGCTAAGAAAAAACGTTCGCCAACAAGAGTGAGCAAAGATGGATCGACTTTCTCACTCAGGAATAGCGCGGTACCACCAGCTAATTCAGGATGTTTCTCGGTTTCTCCGTAAATACTTGGCTGGCTAAACTCAGCTGGAAAAATCGAAAACGCCAAACGCGCCTACAGACTCTACCTCATAGGTAGCGGGGAAAAGAGTTAGGAATGAATAAGTAAAGTTGTACGAATTTAACAAAAATGTTGTAAGAATAAATTTACAATAAAAAAATAATAATAAAATAAGTTAAACATTTCGTTTCGACCGGATTCTCATGAGCTTTGACGAGCCTGGTCAACTTTGGAGCGCTGCAACAGCGTTTTAAATGAATGAAATAAAAAAAGATATAGGGCTAAAATTTTCCTCAAAAGATCATCTACAAGATTGGTCTGAGGTTATTTTTTTGTAAAATGTATAAAAAAAAAGTTACAGAGCAAAAAAGAAAATTGTTATAGGCTACAACCTTTCTTACTTTTTTGCTTATAACTCCTTCAATTTTTTAATTTAGGGCGAAAAGTTTTATAAACATATTTGTAGGCAAAACAATTTTCTACAAATTAGGTTTTTCAAATTTTTGTTTTTTTCCGATATACCGCGGAAACAATGTTTTCGCCCCTTTTTTCAATATGGCGGCCGCGGGACAAGGGTGGCGACCCCTCAAACTTGAGGTTAAGCTTCTATTGACCCCCCTCACATATCTATAAAATAAAATTGCTGCCTCTAAGAAATGCAATACTCGGTCCTTAAATTGTAACTTAGGCGGGGTTTCCACCGACCCCGCATTGCAGAATGCAAATGACATTGAAGGAAATGTTTGTTTTCCCCTATGCCATAGTTAAAATTGATCAATGATCATACAGTAAAATCACAAACAAACTAAAATTAAAAAATGGCGTCATGGGATATGTTAAGTACAAACATTTTAATAGATTTCTATAAAAAGAAAAATTCTAATTTCCGTCAATGTCATTTGAATTCTGCAATGCGAGGTCGTGAAAACCCCGCCTAAGTCTTGAATGTCTGCTACCACGTCTCCGTATTTGTATTTAGCCCTAGCCGGTCGGTGGAAACCCCGCCTTAATAGACCTACTGCTTGATAAAATGCCCATCGCTGTGTTGCAGAGACTGAGTAATTTATACAGACCAACAAGTGGCCGCGCGAGCAGGCCGGGCTCAGCCCCCGCCCCCGGCAACACTGACATTCCTGCGGCGCCCCCAGCTGACGATGGAGCAACCCCTCCACTTCCCTCAGAGGATCCTCCCCCCAAGTACACCCCTCCCCCCTCGTACTCCACAGCGACTGGAGTTAGGTAAGCAGTCAATGGGCCAAATACGATATTCTAGGGATTGTATATTGTTGTCGAACCAAATATTGTTAGTTAGTTATTGACTTTACTCGTATTTGTACTTGGTTAAGTCATGCTTTCACCTTTTTCAATGCGTCAATGGTAAGATTGTCTCAGCTAGTCCATTATCGCTTGTAGCTGGTGTAGGTTGACATCGAGAACGTGTGCCAGTTTGTTTGCCAGTGGCGAAAAATTAATACGGAATCAATACAAATAATGTCGATATCCATGGGGTCGTTGGCATCGGACAAGGGACAATGAGCCTAGGCCCATTAAAAAGTAAATAAAAAATATAAATAAATAGTTATTGACTTCGTTGTTCAATTACTAAGCCAACCTAGCGGAGTTAGGGCTATGAAGCCCTTTTCTATACTCAACTTAGGAGGACCCAGGATCGCCTGCTTTACATGCCCTCCGAAGCATGGCCAGGATTCAGGAAATGTAGCAAGTGTATTTTCACAAAACGTTCAATGATTTCAGCAATACTTTCTATTTTCACTTTATGATACATCGTCATAGTTAGATAAAAGGTAATTATGATTTTTCAGGATAGCAAAAATGCTTCGTCAAAGCTTTAGAAGAAGTTTTAGACGACTACAGGCTGCTTTAGAGCCGCAACCGACGCCGCCGCAGCCTCCACCCCCTGATTACCATTCCGTAATGGTCGAGATGACACAGGACGAACCACCTTCTTCTTATTTCTCTGTGGAAGGTTAGTTACATGCGTTTAATTCTCGAACAATGCTGGCAATTTTGGCCGTCATACCCTACTACATAAAATTTGGACATAAGTAAAAGAGTACAAAGAAGTATCACAAACCTCAAATGAATCACATAAATTGTAGGCTAGATGTCTAGTACAGGGGTTCTCAAACTGTGGTCCATGGACCACAGACATATATCAGATGGTCCACGGACCAAAGTAAGAAATAAGAAAATAAAACAGCTGAGTTACTGGAAATTAGAAATAAAATAAAGTAAGTCTTTGCACTGAACTATAAATCCGACCGACACCAGTCCTAAACATTTCATAAAATATTAGCACTTAATTGTAGGCACAAACTACTTGATCTTGGTCCTAGAATTTATCGATTTTCCTGTCATAGCCATGGTGGTCCACGGACCAAAAAGGTTGGGAACCCCTGGTCTAGATTATAGGGAATGTTCCAACCAAACTTGAAACTGGAAGGCACAACGAAATATTTACGGTGTAACAATATTCCACTATGCACTATGCCTCCCCCCCCCCCTCCAAATATTTTTGACTATTCAGGACAGTTCAAAATGATTTAAAGAGTCAGATTGCTGAAAATTTATAATAGCCATTCACCAGCCCTTTATTATTCATACAGACGAGAGGAGATACTGTTGTCGCGCATGCGTCTGGGCCACTCCAGACTTACCCACGGCCACCTTATGGCAGGTGAACCGCCTCCGAACTGCCAGTATTGTCGGTGGAGCACATCATACTGGCCTGCCCGAGTTACGCTGGCCCCAGAGCCCTTCTGCCGCTCCCCCTCACTCTGCAACACCTGCTGGGAAATGACGAGAGGGTCACCTCTCTCGTCATAAAATTTCTAATGTCAACCCCCCTCTTCGGAACACTCTGAGAAGGGTTGGGTTTGGCGCGATAACAACATGAGCGCGGAAGCCCAAAATGGGCAGAGCGCCTAGCATTAAAAAAAAAACATATATTCATTGGCACTTAAGTTAAGAGATAAAGCCAAACATGTGAATGAAATGTGCAATAACACCTACATTTTCCTATATTTCAGATGTGGCGAATGTCCTCCGATCAAGTTTCAGGCACAACCCTCGAGTACTTCAACAAGGTGGCTCTTCAACAGCACCCAACTCTCTAAGCAGTGCAGCAACGATCGAGGCGGCCTCGGTGGGAATGTCTGCGCCTCCTTCCCTACTCTCTCCAACAACGGCATCACCATTAACTCACAAGACTTTAGTCTAGTCATTCCCAGCTTTTGCTGTCAACTTATTTTTAATTGTGTTTTAATATGTTATTTTTTATCACAGTGACTTATTCATTGGAAATTCCTTTCTCCTAATATGCAGAGGAAGATACTGCTGGTTTACACACCGGCAACCGACTAGAAAGTCGTAAGTAGGCAAACGCTTAAATCATGGATTACCAAACTTTCTTACACAAAAATATCCCACTATGGAACTACTAGTGTGTGTTTGTCTGTCATTAAAAGGCTTAATACGTAAGCTTGCAGCCGTACACGTTCTTTACTTATGGGAAATGAAGAAAATTGTGGGGTTTCTTCTTTCTAGTCAAGTAATCGTAGCATATGATATGAGATGCCGGCCACGGTGAGAAAGGCAGATTTAGGGGGTAAATGTTGAAAATAGAAGACCATAAAGAAGTAGGATTTTCTTCTAGGTTTAAAGAAGATAAAAATTCATTACAGAAAAAATAAAATACAACACTAACAACCATTATCCATAGTTTGTGAATCCATATTCTTATCAGTGCATCAACTCATCACTGTGGATGGTTGATATTATCTCAAGGTACTTCAGAGATAAAATTGAGTAAATCATGCGATAGTCAGTTAGGCGAGGTCAGTTTCAAAAAAATTGAAAAGGCTGGCCTTCGCTGATTGGCACCATCACAGTGTACCGGAGGAAGAATTTTTATTTACATTACCCTAATTTATTTATATTTATAATATTATTTTAAACAAATTGAACATAGAGACAGATTTTATCAATAAAAAAGGACGAGCTACTGTCTGTTTCCAGGGAAAAATACTAAAAAGGATTCCAAGAGTTATAAAATGGTTCAACAAGAAATATGTGTATATTTTAAAATCACTGTCAATAACAATATCTTACAAAAATCACCATAAAACGAATAAATTAATGGATTAGCAATCTCTAAAAATCCTTCATTAGCCAACGTTGGCAGGCAATTGAAGGTGTCAGAGCACGCTTAATCCCCAGGTCCCATCCTAATACCATTGCCTGTTTTCTTTAAAAAAATGTCTAACATAGACTACTGGATACAATTTTTAACGAATTTGTAAGAATTATCTCGCTTGCGACAATAAAATTGCACATTCAGGTATGATCACAGTTAGTTTTGGATCTAGGTATTTTAAACATTGCTAATACTACTCGCCATACAAAATAATTACCGGTATGAGCAGTTTTTGCGCCCAATTAAAAATGTTATGCGAAAAGTTATAACATAGTTGATGATCAGAGCTTACCTAAATAATGCTAATTCAGAGCTGCCGATTCAAAATGCAGCTCGCTATGCACTTCTCTGGTCATTCACGCCCTCCGGAACTTTAACCTGCAGGCCATTTAGTTCTTTCGTCATAATGATTTGGCACCCTAGTCGAGACGTTTCGGTCAATTCATAGGCCAAATCAAGCATGTCCATTTCTTCGTCAGTAGGCTTTTCAGGTAGTCTTTCATAGTCTTCTTTAGATAGGATAAGATGGCATGTGGAGCAGGTGAGAGTTCCCTCACATGCACCGTATCCGTCAAGATCAACATTATTATTTACGACAATGTCTAACAGTGAATCTCCAACCTTCCCTTTAGCATTTATCTTTTTTCCATTTGGCAGGCTAAATGTGACTTCTACTCTGAAACAAAAGAAAAATTAAATTTACGAATAAAATAAGAAATGGTTTCAGCCCATGATTAATAATGTCATGCCTAAAGGAAAGGGATAAAATATAATAATGCAAGCCCCTGTACCGTATATCAAGTTGGTGTCAATACACACATACAGTATATGGCAAAATAAACTGGTGAACAATATTTTAGTGTTCCCTTGCTGCTGGGCTATAGCTACAGCTAATACAACGAGTGTTACAAATAAATAGATGGCCTACGGTCACAGCTGACAAACTTCAGTGTGGATCGTGATTTGTGGCGAAGCACTGCCCAGTCAAACCACATTTTTTATTTTGGCTAATTCATCCGATAGTAGAAAGCACAAAGAAAAAGAATATCGAAAGTTATATGCAAAACCTCTATCTGCTTTGCCATGTCTTGTGTAATACTTACTCATCTTTATTTAATACAGGAATGGTTGAAGTTACAAAAGACGGACGAGACGTGGTGAAAGATTTTAAATGCATAGATTTCAACTGCTTAAAAGCAGTAAGTGATCTAAAAGAAACGAAACGAAGCATTGCAATGAATTTCTTTCAATTAAATAACAGGGTTAAACGCGAACTCTAATCGTTATCTAAAAAAAAGTGAATTTCTCGTGCACAATACGTTCAACTCAAGATTCAAGGGCGCGGCCATATTTATTTATGTATATGTGCTTCTGCGACACAAGCTGCCAACATAATATACACAAAATTTTAATTTAAAGCGGACTTTTTAAAACATAAATTACTTTTAACTTCTAAAATAGTAACTTTTAGTGTATTTATTAATCTGAAAGGATAAGATAACGTAGATCGTAGTATGACTATTGAAATCGATTGAAAGCCTAGTATTGGCAGATTAATACCGTCCAACGTAGGCCAAAGGCTGACAATTTCTGTATTTTATTTTCTAGTTGACAGTTGTTCTATAGAAATAAAAAAAGAACAAAGTGGAAAATGCGCAACTCTAATTAAGGGGTCAGTTCCCAAAAACAACTCCCATAGTTCACAAATGGAAAGAAGCATGTCGTACCACCTTTTACTTTATTTCGTTCATTTTACGACGAAATAGCATGAATTGTTATAACTATCAGCAGCAAGGCAAATTTATGCAAAATGTTTCTACCGCTGTTGCAGGGACTGAAAATAGGGATATATTTTTATCAATGGTCCAATGGGCTTAAATTACCTTAGCCTAACTACAAACATATACAAATTTTCGTAGAGAATCATCATGTAATCTTAATCGTAATCTTCGTAAAAAGTTTAACAGAAAACGTAATAGGTGAGTTAAGCTAGAAAACCAAATAAAAGTATGCATAAGATTTACGATTATAAACTAAGTAGCCTACAAAGGTGCATGCCACGAATGTAAATTAGAGTCGGAACTCAATATTACACATTATGTAGGCCCAGTGCGCTAGAATAGTAGTCACAAAATATAATAATTACTCGCATAGTACAAGTTTACAAAAAAATTGTATTATAAAATTTTTGGTGACACTGATTACCGGTACATAAAAACAACAAACATAGCCTACATATTGTAGACTTACGGTTAGGCTTTCAGGCTACAATACCACTTTACCTTTCATTTGATTAGAACAGTGGTCGTCAACCTTTTTGCTCAACGGAGCCATATTCTGAGTTCACAGCGACCTATGAAGCTTGCGGAGCCAGACGTGCAATTATTGTACATACACTACATATATTGTACATAGATATGAGATGAGAAACGGGGTGGGGAAAAGGATTTTAATTTCTTGTGGATTATAATATGATGCAATATAACTTATTTTTCGTTTTGAATTTCTATTTGATGAATTAGATTTTGCTTTTTTTTATATAATTAATTAATTAATTCTACCGCGGCATCCTGGTGGAGCTAGAACCAAAGTTGCTTGGAGCCATAGGTTGACGACCACTGGGCTAGGGAATCTCTTGTTCACAATAGACTACTACATAGGAAGTATGTACAACTGTAAAATTGAATTAGGCGTAAGTCATAAGTGTACAATATATAAGGTACGCTGTAGTCGAATTACTTCGATTTTCAAACTTACTAAGGCGCAGCAAAGTGTCGAAGAGCGCAAATTTTTGTGGGAAATATTCTTCATAATATTACAAACCCAATAAATATTTAGCCTAATTTAATTTAATGCGACTGCTAATGAGTAAAAATTAATTCATATTTCTCACTTAGGTTCTGTATGAATAGGGAATATGACACTACATTGAAAGACTAGACCCCTAATGTAAAAATAGAGTTAACTAATGCTGCAGTCCATTTCTTGGGCCCCAGGTAAGGAGCCTAGTAGCTTAGCTACGGCCCGTGTCATATAAGTAAGTGTACCGTAGCTGCCACCTGGAGCGCTGTCATAGAAGTGCTGACATACATAAGCTGCTCCTCCACACAGGAGTCCTCCGTTTTCTGATACGTCAACACCTCGTTTGGCACAACACAAGGTGGCATCTCCATTTACTTTTACCTGAAAGAAAAAACTGCAATAGTTTGACGAGTGGGCATATAGCTTATATAGGTTTACATATAAGCACAAAGGCACACAAATACACATTGCTTAAAGTACTTTTACTTTTAAGGCCGCCATGTTAGATTTGTATTTATCAGCAATATCCCATAAAAAATCCACCAAGTTGCGCAGGTTGTGTAATGTCCGCTTTGATTCACGTATGACGTCAGCCATAAGAGTGATATGAATTGTCATAGAATAAACTCTAAAAATATAGCTACTGACTATTTTACTGGGGATACTGCAGTTGCAGTTAAGGCAAGTTACGTAAAATAAGACAATGATATATAAACAATAAATAAATAAATTAAAAAATTTTCGTAGATAGTCATACTAACTTACTACTGAAACCCAATCACAGTGATAGAGCGGCAAACTCTCGGAACCTGTCAGTTAGCCCATGTTCATTTCGGACACGCCCTTAGTCAGTGAAACGACTAATCTTATGCTAATCATCACCATTTTCCTGGCAGAAGTATTCTTCACTATATCGGGTCATTTTTGAGGAAACAGAGCTTGTCATTTGATGTTGGGCTAGATAAAGATAACTTCATTAAAAAGGGAAGTTGGGTGAAAGCAGATTGAGAATAGTTAGGCACCTGATCCTGTAAGAATATGGAGTTGGCAGCGTGCACAATCTGGTCTACAGCTATAGTTCCTCCCAGAGCACCCACGACGTTGTGTTCCGTGACAAGAGTTAGTACCATGAGTGCCTCAACCATAAGCTGCCGGTACTCAGGCTGTGGAATGGTGTTTAAAGCCGTCTCAACCGCCAACGCAAATTTTAACTCACCGGGTGTCATCTGAAAATTTACAAAGTTAAATTTATCAAATGTTACAGCACCATCAAAATTTTCTTTAACGGTGAACATAAATAATTAGATTACTCGTGACTTCGTGGTATTTCATTTTAATAAACAAAAAATAACAAAAACTTAGAGTTTTAGAAAAACTTGTTATAACAACCCGAATTAGTAAAACCCAAATAATCGTTAAGAAATTAACTTTGTCTAAGAAACCCACTTGTGTTAGTATAAAACCATAGCGCTTTCGGCAAGAACTGCCATCTACAGAGGGAAGCCCACTAGCACAGTTACACCTTATCTGCGATTTGAGACTTGCTCAACTCGAGGAGAAGATGCAAATGTGAATAGGGAGAGGAAACCTTGGTTTATATAGGACTTGGAGCGGGGGGAGGAGGGGGTGTGAGGGGGCGTGGCTGGTTACCTATTCCTAACCTACTAGCTAGATCTATTAGAGGGGATGATTGTGTGAATGTTATGTCGTTTGTTAATTTTTCCCTATTATGTAAAGCTCTCTTGATTTCATCATTTTCAAAAAAAATTAAAGTGTAACCTTTCTTTATTTTGTGTAGGGCTGTCCAATTGTGAGGATCGAATGTGTGATTTTCCGAGTTAAGGTGTTTCGCGAATGTGCTGTTGGTGTTGGTGTCTCCTATACCTGTTATATGTTCTCTGACCCTAGTTTTAAAGCTTCTGCCTGTTTGGCCTATGTAAATTGCGTTACAATCGTTACAATTTAGACGATAAACTCCATTGCCTTTTTCCTTTTCTGGTTTGGTTTTGCAGTTCATGAGTTTATTGGCCAAACTGTTGCGGTTGTACGGGGCTGGTGTTTTGTCAGTTGTAGAAGAAATGAGGTTACTTATTTTTTCTGTGATTTTTTCTATGTATTGTATCCTGAAATATTATTTATTGGTTTCCGGGTTTAAGCTCTCTGGGGGTAAATTAGTGTGAGGTTGTGTTTGATTTTGTGATGTCGTAGGATTCTGTCTATTAGATTGAGATTGAAATTGCTATTTTGGGCAATTTGTTTTATTGTATTTAATTCATTATTATAGTTGGTTTCATTCATAGGGATGTTAAGGAGTCGAAAAATCATACTATGGAATGCTGCGTGTTTGTGCTGGAATGGGTGAGAAGAATCAACAGGGATTATATTATCGCTATGGGTTTCTTTACGAAATATCTTGAAGTCTAGGGTACTATTATTTTTGGTGATGGTGAGGTCTAAGAAGTTCAGGGAGTTGTTTTCTTCTACTTCCATGGTAAATTGGATTTTTGGGTGAATTGTGTTGATAAAACTTAAGAAATTGTCTAGTTGTCTGTTACTTCCTGTCCAAATGCAGAAGATATCATCCACATACCTTGTGCAGAAAGATATACATTTAACTAGGGGATTTTTATTGAGTAGAAGTTTGTGTTCGAAGTTATCCATAAAAATTTTCGGCAAGAAGGGGAGAAAGGGAAGAACCCATAGGTAGGCCTATTTCTTGTTGGTAGTAGTCGAATTCGAAAGGAAAAAGGCAATGGAGTTTATCGTCTAAATTGTAACGATTGTAACGCAATTTACATAGGCCAAACAGGCAAAAGCTTTAAAACTAGGGTCAGAGAACATATAACAGGTATAGAAGACACCAACACCAACAGCACATTCGCGAAACACCTTAACTCGGAAAATCACACATTCGATCCTCACAATTGGACAGCCCTACACAAAATAAAGAAAAGTTACACTTTAAATTTTTTTGAAAATGTTGAAATCAAGAGAGCTTTACACAATAGGGAAAAATTAACAAACGACATAACATTCACACAATCATCCCCTCTAATAGATCTAGCTAGTAGGTTAGGAATAGGTAACCAGCCACGCCCCCTCACACCCCCTCCTCCCCCCGCTCCAAGTCCTATATAAACCAAGGTTTCCTCTCCCTATTCACATTTGCATCTTCTCCTCGAGTTGAGCAAGTCTCAAATCGCAGATAAGGTGTAACTGTGCTAGTGGGTTTCCCTCTGTAGATGGCAGTTCTTGCCGAAAGCGCTCAAGGTTTTATACTAACACAAGTGGGTTTCTTAGACAAAGTTAATTTCTTAACGATTATTTGGGTTTTACTAATTCGGGTTGTTATAACAAGTTTTTCTAAAACTCTAAGTTTTTGTTATTTTTTGTTTATTAACGGTGAAAGTAGTGAATCTTTAAATTTCTTTTGTAAATAGTGTATTTATTGTTAAAACAAGGCCAAGTAATCTACCACTGTGAGCGTGATGCGTGATCACGGAATAGGAGTGTGGCCTCATTGGCTGATTGGATGCTTAATAGTGATCAATGGAAGCCTTTATATTTTATATGCATTGGAAATATGTTAAAATAATCTTTAACTGACACTTTTTCCCTATCCATAAATTTGCTCACCACATTGTCATTATGCCATCCACCATACACCGAATGACAAGAATTACCTGAAATAACCTTTCATACATATTTTTTCGGATTTGGTGTTTACAAACCTCTTGGGTGAGATTCTGAGGAAGAAAGCGGCCCTCAATAGCCAAGCCATGGCACTGAAAAAAAAAAAAATAATAGGACTAATAATACCAAATTGTGTTGTTACAATTGTTAGTTAGGGGTAGATATTTCCAGCCTCTCAGCCAGGCCGTTGTTTAGTGTTAATACCCTGGGTTTAAAAAAAAAAACTTTTTGTTTTATTACTAAGCCAACTCACCGGAGATAGGGCAATAAAGCTCTCTCTTACACTCAACAAGGAAGCCCCGAGACCACCTGCTTTACATGCCCTCCGAAGTATGGCCCGAAAATGTAGTAGGTGTGGGACTCGAACCAACAACCTATCGGGCCAAAGTTCGAGTCTGTACCACTAGGTACTCTACATGTCCTGACTGGATTAATTTTTTTATACAGATTAGAAACAGTTTTTGACCGTTTGGCTACCCTATTATTAAATAATATAAAGTAATATATTATCTCCTACCTTTTCCAGAACCGTCCACACACGAGTATAAAAGTCCCTAGGCACACGGTTCAGCGCACCATCTAAACGCCGACGTCTTAACCATTGGCCCTGTCTGTCTTCTCTTTCTTCAGTTTCTCCCTCATTCGGCACCGAAAGTGCCAGTCCTATTTGACTCTTCTATAACATACAATTACACAGTAATGTAGCTCGGTCTCTTAACCATTGGTTCAAATATGTTCAAGGGCCCTAATTGACAGTAACTCTATTTGTGGTTTAATTCGATTTGCACTTAAAGGGCTCCACTAGTCAGTGGGCACTACTGTCTGGGTCTGGCTCGTCAGTTGACTTCATGACCTCAGCGTTATGGTGCTAGTACGAGAACTAAATGACACCAAAGTTCAAATTTGTTTAATATTAACTGTTTTTTTTTTTTAATTCTAAAAACTTTAGTCGCATATAATTAAATTAATGGATGCAACCGATTGACGTCTTCAGTCGCCTCTGTAGGTTAGTACCCGTGTTGAGTTACGACACGTCTCCGATCGCATAGCGTGTAGACTCACACAAGTACAAGCACGCTACCACCTTCCCATTGAAGTCGATATTTTATATTAATTCATTGAATATTTAGGGGTATTATCAACGTACCTTGCTTACTCTGCTTGATTTGCAGCTAATTATTGAGTAGTTCCCACGGCCCACTGAAAAATATAAATACCTCAGTATGCACAAACAAATAAACAACTGGCTGCTTAAAACACTAGTTTGGAGCATACTGATTTATGGCTGCGAATAAGACATGAAGAAGTTGGAAGGCTTCGAAATGTGGTGCTAGAGAAGAATACTAAAATATCATGGAGAGACCACACAACAAACGAAGATGCGCTCCAAAGGAGAAAGCAAGAAAGGGCTCTAATTACCTTCGTATCTGGGAGAAGAGCTAAGTGGGTGGGGCACCTTATCAGACATGAGGGACTACTTAGGGGGGTATTCCATATACGTACAACGTCAACGAAAAATTGAAAAATGACGTTTTAGCAGACATTAAATTCTGCTACCACGTCAATTTACGTCATTTTGACGTCATTTTTCAATTTTTCGTTGACGTTGTACGTATGTGGAATGGGCACCTTACCAGGCGCCGATCGAGGAAGGTCCACGCGGAAGACGTCAAGCAAGATATGACTTGCTACTTGGAACTCAAGAGAACAGCCCAGGACAGAGAAGCATGGGGAAAATTAAGGAAAGATTTACTAGAAATCAATCGACAGATTGCGTCCAGCGAAGAAGAAGAAGAAGACAACTTTCCGCTACCAAGACAAAATATATATTTACCACTTGTAAGAGCAAATTCTTTTCCACTGAGAATGTGGTGCAAAAGATTCTTCATTTCGAAAGGAGATAAGTTAAGTAGGTGCTCAGAGGCTTCCTCTCCACTGCAGCCCAAACCACGAGATAATTCAGCCGCCATTACCTAAAAAAAAAAACAGATTACATTTTTATAAACAATAAGGCGGCTATTTTACCGACGTGGATTTTGAATACGAATGTGTCATGATGTGGTAGCAGACATCATTAATAAGTCTCTGCCATATTTTAAGGAGACTACTATGTAAATACTTAACTTATCTATTATAAATTAAGTTATAATATGGTAGAGACTTATTAATGATGTCTGCTACCACGTCATGACACATTCACATTCAAAATCCACGTCGGTGGAATAGCCGCCTAACTACAGTGTTATGATTCCTCAGATTTATAGGCAGGTTCAACACACCAGCAGCCTGATCGAGGCGATTATAATACCGGGGTTAAATAAATACCCTAGGATTATAACTGTAAACAAACAAATTTTGAATAGCACTTTCCATTATAAAATTATCTTGTTTACATTTTTAATACCAGGGGATTAAATAAATACCGGTATTATAATCGCCTCGATCAGGCTGCAGGTCAAGCCATCCAGAGGCGTAACACTGCCATCGGCGTACACTTCATGCCAACATGGATATCACATATTTTTATTTATTTATTTATACTGGACCCGATCTAGCCTACTTTACGTGACTTCACATAATTATGTCATCCTTCCCTTCAGCTCCTCATGGGCGGTTTAAACGGTAAAACACTAATAAAATTAATATTATTTAAATTGATTCGTGTCTACCTGAATGATTAAGCCAACTCGGAGGCGCAGCATTTCTTGAAAGAGTTGGGGCTCAGTACGAATAAACATGGCCAAATACACAATTAGTTCTTGTGTGAGCATGTAACTGCTTTGATCATCACCATAGGTTGAATGAATCAAAGTGCGCAATTCAACGTCAGGAAGAGCTCCGGTTATCGTCTGTTCATTATTAGGAGGCATCCCGATCGTTACCTGTACAAAAGTATATGGTACAAACTATAGAGTTCCCTAGCGGAATTGAACTAAGCCTAGCCTAAGGCGCGGTTTCCACCGACCTGCTAGAGCAAAATACAAATGCGGTGACGTGGTAACAGACATTCAAGACTTAGGCGGGGTTTCCACCGACCTCGCATTGCAGAATGCAAATGACATTGACGGAAATATGAATTTTTTTTTAATAGAAATCTATTAAAATGTTTGTATTTGACATATCCCATGAAGCCATTTTTTAATTTTAGTTTGTTTGTTTGTGATTTTACTCTATGATCATTGATCAATTTTAACTATGGCATAGAGTAAAACAAACATTTCCGTCAATGTCATTTGCATTCTGCAATGTGAGGTCGGTGGAAGCCCCGCCTAAGTCTTGAATGTCTGTTACCACGTCACCGTATTTGTATTTAGCACTAGCAGGTCGGTGGAAACCGCGCCCAACTGCGAAATTTTTTGCATTAGCCTGCATGTAAAGCATGAAAAATTGTACCTACATCAAACCGCAGAACTAGATCATCATACAAAGGCATAAACATTGACAAGACTGCACGGGATTTCCATAATTTGTAAATTTTGTAATTTATGATTAAAAAAAAAAAAAAAAACAGCCTTCCTGGTTTCAGGCGCGCCAATGTTGGGGAAATTACCTGCTTTTGTCTGACAACCAAATCAGTAACTGACTTAGCCAAATCTTCAGCTCGTTTTCCAAGCATACCAGCAGTGTGTCTTACAAGGCCCCAAAGTTTTTGTTCATAAGCCGCCTTTTGATAAAGACATTTGAGAAGCTCGCGAACAGTGACTGGTTTGTCATCTTCAACCATGCCTAAGAACAATTGCAAATTTCAAACTGGAGTAAAGGTGTTGGCGTGTTAGTTGGGGATTATAAGGCTAAGTTAATTAATTTTCCTACTAATGTATTAACATGTATAAGGGTCACTCCGCCTATCCTTGAGAAAATGTCTGTAGGAAGCGAACACAGCTCGTTTAATTTCTAAATTTTCCTCTATCTAAGGTGATCCACAGAAGTACCTAGTTACAAATTCATTATGCACTAGGCTATTGTAGTATTTGCTGGCAAACCTACCCCAATGTATTAAACAATTTTAATTTCTCCAGAGGCAATAGCTTACCAAAGGATGATCGAAACTTTAAAAAACATCTGAACACGTTCCATCAAATATTACCTGTTTGAAACTGTAAACCTTGGGTGTCCATTAAGTATTGTAATATGTCGCCCTGTTCCTCCAAACTTTCACTGTCACGAAGCATAGCAAGAAGTTCCTCCACTTCAGTCTCGGCATATTGTGCTTCAGAAGCCAGCCTTAAATCAATTTTTTATTATTTATTTATGACGCCATACCAAGTTGTATCAAAGACAATTGACAAGAACCGTATTTCCGACCAATTCCCAGCGTGGATTACTGCAGAATATATATAAATTAAAAACGATTCAATACAAATGGCCAAATTTCAGCAAAGTCGTTTAGAGAACACGGCTTACAAAGATAACTCATACAGTTTGTCTTCCTTGTTTTAATCTTCAATTTGTGACCGTTGCCCGGCTAATTTGCTTTGAAAAAAATAAATTTCTAAAGCGCGGTTTTCACCGACCTCTAAGTGCAAAATAGATAATTGACATTGACATTGACGGAAATGTTTGTTTTACTCTATGCCATAGTTAAAATTGATCAATGATCATAGAGTAAAATCACAAACAAACAAACTGAAATTAAAAAATGGCTTCATGGGATATGTCAAATACAAACATTTTAATAGATTTCTATAAAAAGAAAAATTCAAATTTCCGTCAATGTCATTTGCATTCTGTAATGAGAGGTCGTCGGAAACCCCGCCTAAGTCTTGAATGTCTGCTACCACTTCACTGTATGTGTATTTTGCATTTAGAGGTCGGTGGAAACCGCGCCTAAGAGAATAGTCTACCTGTGCCGACTAGGAGTGGGACTTTGTTTCCATGATGGTTGCATATCATCAGGTGATGGACTGCGGGGGTCCAAGCTGGAATGGGAATCCTCCTCAACTCCGGTGATGAGAATTTCGGCAACATCATATGCTGAAGGCCTCCTTACTAACATTGTATCCTCTCCTTGCATACCAAGACTGTCGGCTGAAACAAAATTATCAATAACAACTATAATACTTCATAGTAAATGATGGCCTATGCTATGCCTGATATCAAAATAAACAATTAAAATAATTAAATTAAGGTTAGTATAATATCTTACGTTCAACAGTAATAGATCGTGTCTTCTTAATGGCTCCCTTAACACTCATTCGTCGCTTAAGTAGCTTATCTCCTTTGGGACAAACATGCGAGAGAAGTTGGGAAGGTGGCTTACTGATCTTCTTTCCCAAGTGTTCTTCTAAATATTTTTCAATCTGTCAAGATTATAAGAGTTTAGTCAAAGCGGAAACTGAATTTTTTGGTCTGTGCACCACGGCACTATTACGCATTATTACCAAATGCAAAGGATTTTAAATATACAATACAATATATGAAACCTGTAAAAATACTATTCATAATAGAGTATTTCATTTCTATATTGGATTGGAACTTAGTAGAGCTCCCTAAAACAGATGCATTGATTTTTTAATGCGTATGACTCCTCCCATAGCCATAGACTAGTAAGACGATCATTTTTAATACACTGTATATACATGACTCAATTATTACACATTCAGTATGCGTTTTAAGTTATTCGTTCTTTGGGTGACTCCGACTGTCTCGATGGAATTCCTTTAGAACGATTAATGTTGTCCCATCCTTTGGGATAAGGAAAATTATAACAGCAGGACGTAATGTTCGCATTTTCGAAGCCACACCTAGCGGACTATAACAGCAAACAAGATGCTTTAACAAACTTAGATTACATAAAGTTATGTTATGTAGTTCTACAGTATAATAATGAAAATTAAATATATAGGGTCAAAATATATGCATTATGCATATTAAGTTACCTGAGGATCTAAACGGTCAGGCAACCCATCCTCTTGACTATTAAGGAAGCTTAAGTTTGTAATATGTGAAGTGTTGAGAAATTCACTGAGATGTCCAAAGGTAACTCTAGTTCCATTTATGTAGCCTGACTTTAATTTCTTTATCGTTGTTATGAGAGCCAATGGTACTTTCCCTTTATCTGAAAGCGAAAACAAGTCAAGTTGAGGGCGTACGCTACACTACTTAGTCTCTACTAAAATAATAATAATAAAAAATACTGGAGATTGATGGTAGCAGAAGAATAAGATTCCCGACCAATAAAATTCGATGAAATGAAGAAAACGTTAAGTCCGGGCAGTTTCCAATTTTTACTTTGTTATCAATATACTGCGAAAGTCGTACATATATTTATGTATGTACTATCCGACTACAATACGAAGACACTTGGCGAGGCTTATTTTTTTAACGCATAAAAATAGTATTCGTCATATTCAAGATGGGATTAATTTCATTCGTCGCATAATTCCTCACTAAATGACAGCAACTTATATTGTGAAGATAAGAATTATTACTTGGTGTATTAAAAATATGCCTCGCCCAAGTGTCTTCGCATTGTGGTCAAGTAGAACGCTTGTTTCTGCACAGGATTATAGCCAACAGTAATTTTCAATTCGTGGTGAAGAGATTTTTTTGTAAAACGGTTACCGGTCGACTTGCACAAAAAACGAAAAAATATCTTCATCAAAATTAAAAAAAAATTGTTTACTTTTGTTGTAAATTAAAACGTATAAATATTTTAATATATTTTATAATCGTTAATATACTTTATAATTATTCTATATTTTAATAAAAATTAAATGTGTCAGCGGCAACCAAAAACAACTCACAAATTTATAATTAATTGTAATTTAACTTACTAGAACGGAGTTTAGAGCCAATTAATTAATGTGGATGAAGTTGAGGCTATAGCCTAATTAGTAAATTAATTATCTTACCAAGATGCATTGTCTTCACATTGATAATGACGAGAGGGCGGCCGAGCATGTTTTGCCAACTCGACTTGAGAAAATTTATCTCTGATTTAAAAATATCAATCATCAGTTCGTGATCGGAAGCAATGTAGAAATGGGTCATATCCAGTTTTTGTGGAGTGAAAGCGAAGATTCTCCCTTGAAGTGAGTACAACTTTGAAGTACTCAATATGCCAACGTCACGTGATGCGCGCCCGGACAAACTAAGTTTTTTGCTGCGACCTGAAAACCATCACGTTGTTTACATTGGTACATGTGCAAAGCTTTCATGTTGCGATAATTGAGCAGAAATATTACCTACTTCAGGAGTATTAGATGGCAACTGGTGAGCTGCCCAAAGTTTACGGCAACTGCAGGTGAGCAGGTGAGGTGATCAGATACCCCACTATCTGTCTTTTGCAAAATATCAAAGTTAACATTTTATTTAAAAAAAAAAAAAATCGCATACAAACAATTTAATGAATGTATCCCATTGACCTCTTCAGTCGCCTCTGTAGGTTAGTACCCGTGTTGAACGAGCGGAGCACGTGGTTGGGCACGGTCCAGCCCTGTGGCGGGCGCGGTTGGACTGTTTTGGGGCTGCTTACATCGCCCAAGTCGATCTGATTGACTTGCCATTGAAGGACATGGTTGTCTTCGCTAACAAGGTTAAGCTGCTGTTTTTCAACAGCTAATTAATTGGCTAAGGGCATAGTTTGAATGATTGGGATGTGATCCCAATAATTATGATGTTCAAAGGGTGCCCAGACCTATGTCAGCTCCACCCTCTAAACAATAATAATAATAGTACCCGTGTTGAGTTACGACACGTCTCCGATCGCATGGCGTGTAAAGGCTCGCACAAGTGCAAGCACGTTACCACCTGGCCATCGAAGTCGATAAACATACATAGAAGAAACGTTCCTCTGCGTTTATTGACACATAACACTCACGCCGCTCCCAGTCCCTATATAAACCAAGGTTTCCTCTCTCTAGTCACATTTGCATCTTCCCCTCGAGTTGAGCAAGTCTCAAATCGTAGATAAGGTGTAACTGTGCTAGTGGGTTTCCCTCTGTAGATGGCAGTTCTTGCCGAAAGCGCTCAAGGTTTTATACTAACACAAGTGGGTTTCTTAGACAAAGTTAATTTCTTAACGATTATTTGGGTTTTACTAATTCGGGTTGTTATAACAAGTTTTTCTAAAACTCTAAGTTTTTGTTATTTTTTGTTTATTAAAATGAAATACCACGAAGTCACGAGTAATCTCATTATTTATGTTACACATAACACTAGGAAAATAAGCGCACATCTCACGTCTTCCATAATTGTGACTTAATAATACTACTTACTACTGCAGCCAATACTTACCTAGTTCGGTAAATAGGTGACTGAGTAGACGAGCAGGTTGTATTTCAATAGGTGATACTTCAGCGACAGTCTGAATGTGAATGTCATACTGCTTTAATTTCTCCCGAATCGATTCGTCCTCGGCTAGAATAACCACCTGGACTACGACGTCTGGTTTCTTTTCGGAACAAAGGCGACGGTTTAAAGGGTCTAGTTCCCCAACAGCTAAAAATCCCTAAAAGGAAAATTTGTACAATTGAAAAATATGTCAAATCCTACAGTTAAATTATTATATTACTAGAAAAAATGGTACAGAGACCCAGACCAGCAAATACTAGAAGAATTGAGCACCTTGTAGTACCAAGGGCATACATAGCAAATTTTACCAAATCCTACCAATATATAGCACCAAAATTATTTAACTTACTTAATATTTGTCCTGGGTCGCTGTCAATAAATAAATTTTCCAAATTCGTCCGGGAATGGCTGATGAGACGGGAAGAGGTGGAATCTTTATTTGAAATAGTGGACTAGACTGTTATGTGTTTACGAGAGATCTGTTATTAATATGTAAGTGTAGTTTAATAAGTTAAATTAAGTCTAATTGATTTTTTTCTTTTTTCTTTAGTTTTAGAGTAGGGTAAATTGTTATAGGTCTTCATGTGGGGCTTTACAATTATTGTATTTAAATTGTTCTATATTTAATACATTCATTCATTCATTCATTCATTCATTCATTCATAACATTAAGTAGGTAAGTAAGTTATGAGGCAATATTTTAGAAAATTCGTAGTCTGAGTTAGTGAACTACAACTACAATTAAAATGTTTCTTACGTTTGGCAACCAAACTAATAATCCAATCAATGAAATGGTTAAGTTTAAAGCTATGTATTGTAGGTTTCAATAAATTATCCTGTCAACATTTGCCTGAAATTAACAGCAGAATAGCTCTGGAATATTTTATGAGGGCTCTTTGTCCATTTCTGCCTCTGGAATAAATTTACATGCAAACTCCTGATCCACTGACCTCTTGCAAAAGCTTCCCAATGATGTACAAAGACTGTGCCCACAAGAATGGACACCTTCCAAGCGGAATACGAGTTTGGCTGCCAGGATTGGCATATTCTGCAGGCACTTTCTCACCTGGTACGGTGTAAAGCTCAGGAACTAATCTAAGTCCACTCTCAGACTTCACCATTACCTATATCACAAGCACATATTAATAAAACCGTTACAGTTCATTGCAACAAAATAGCCTACATACATTTAAGAGTGTATTGAAAAACTAATAATATAGTAATAAAGCCAGAAGTATTAACTTGGAAGATAAACGGCTACATAACAGGGAAGACAAGAAAAATCTCGTTCTCTTTAAGAATTATTCTTAAATTTTCAATTTTAATAGTAAATAATAAAATAATTAGTAATGCCCTTTCCGACGAAAGGACCATATCCAGCCACTAAGTATAGGGGGGGGGGGGGTTATCTCAAAAGCTTATAGTGGGACAAGCTCCCCTTAACCTTAGTGGCTGGATAAGATTCGATGGTCGGAAACGGTCTAAGTTGATACCTACTCCCAAATTTATTTTCTACCGTATTATTGAAATTCCAAAATCGTAGTTTTGCATCAAGTAGCTCACCGTCTGGTAAGAGTTTATATATTCAACTATAATGGGATGCAGTAGCTGCAACCTATTGTCTTGTTACGAGTATAATTATTACGGGAATAAGAAATGAACCATTGGAGGAGAATGATATTATTATAGAGCAGGGGTTCCCAACCATTTTGGTCCGCGGCACGAAAGTCGTTAAATTCTAGGACCAAGATCAAGCAATTTGTGCATACAATTACGAGCTAATATTTGATTAAATGTTTAGGACTGGCACCGGGCGGATTTTATAGTTCAATGCCAATACTTACTGTATTTTATTTCAAATTTCCAATAACTCAGCTGTTTTATTTTCTTATTTCTTACTTTGGCCCGTGGACCACCTGATATACGTACATATGTCTGTGGACCACAAGTAGTAGTATGGTTGGACACAGTCCCAGGCCACGGTGTGGGCCCATAGGACAGTGGACCTCCTGATTATAGTGGATTCCGAACCACTTGGGAAGCACAGTTAAAGTCACACGATCAGTTCGGAGGTGAACAGGACAAGTCCTACCCTGTTTCCCTACCGGCACTGTGCACACGACCAGTCATCTGCATCTTTGAACCTGCTCTGGTCCGCTGGATTCAACTTAGTAAGGCGGCCGGCCTGTGGACCACAAGCTGGGAACCCCTGGTTAAGTGCCCTACATCTTTTAATGTTTCCTGCCTTCCTTTGCCCAGAGCCGCGTTTTAAAATTCTATAAAAAAAAGCAGGAAAAATCTGTTAATGTAGCCTATATTGTATTTTAAGGAGAAAGTAGCCAGTAAAGAATATGTCTAGATGAAAATCTTACCGCTTCCAACATCTCAGTATATTTCGCAGCTGCATCTTTTTTATTTTGAAAGAAAAGATCCAAAATAAGATAGCAGAAGAAGAGAGGCCATTCGCATTCGATGTGCTCAAACATTCTTAGTTCCCACGGCTCATAGTACAGTCTACTAGGATCCTAAAAGAAGATGGCAAAACATTTTCGAATTCCAATCATAATCTATTGTACTATAAGTAAGGATATTTATTTATTTATCCTACGTTAAAGAACCGATACGAGTGAACCCGTACATGCTTTCCTATTGATCAATTAGTATAAGTAGTTCGATGGTAAATAATTGTCCTGGGGTTAAATTTAGGTTGCCACGGCTTTCCCTATCACAAAGCACGGAATTGATCGATGTTTATAGCTCAAGTACAAAGATGACAATAACAACAACAAAAAACAGTTTTTGGTTTATTCCTCTTTATGCTAGCGATGCTGCCGTATAGAATAACATTAGGTCAATCAAAAAACCGCAGAAACATAAATTTGTTAATATTTTTAAGCTTTTCTTTTTTACCTCCCGCGGCGTTTTGTGGCCATCTCTTAGGAATCGCTTAAAGCCAAAGCGGCCTTGCAACTTGTTGATGATGGCGTCTCGAGTAAGTGAAATAAGAGCAGGATCATCCAAAGCAAATGCAGGGAAACTGATTATAGCCAAAAGGCCGGAATCCAACTCTTTTGAATTACTTTCTCGAGGCAACATAGACTGCAATAAAACAATTATAAAATATTAAGCACCTGTGGATCCGTTTTCCAAACTAAATTATAGGCGAAAAGTCAGCGGTACACACAATATATTTTTTTGTTATTGGACATATTCCAATTTATGGTTATGTACGCAAATGAGGTTCATTTGTGATTTGTGGTCATTTTGTAGATGGCAGCACCAGTTGCTAAGATATCAAAGCGTTGATTTTTCCATAAGCCTCAATAATATTTTAAAATAATTTTATTTATGTATTATTTTAAAGTGATATTTTTCTATAAATCATGGAGAATATATATATATTAAATTATATGCAGCGCAATAAGGTCCAGGCATAGTAAAAATATCATAAAAAATATTGGAATAATTAATTAGATGCTAAGAACTTAGTTTTCACAGGCAAACGGCAGTCATTTTGAATAATATGGATTATATAACCTTATTGGAATGATATTTAATTGCATGAGCAAGACAAAGGTTAGCTACATATGAGCAAGTAATCGAGTACTTACCTGTAAAACAGCTTGGCACTTTTGGGCTTCATCAGCCAACACATGGATCACAGAACTTGGACCTCCTCGAGCCCCAAATAAGTCTAATTCATTCATGGCTTCCAGTGCAGCCTTCGCCATCCCAATGGATGAGGCATTAAGCTCGGGTAGCCCATGATTAGCTTTGTCACCTCGCTCCCAAATTCCGTAGTCCTGACAAATACACAAATATAGCTGACATTTTCCCACAAAATAGAACTTGCTAAGGTATTTAACCGATATTGACGAATATTATCGTATGACTTATATCAATTTCATGGGCATTTATTTCGCTTTCTATTCACAAGAGCACATGATCCGGCAATTTTAAATAATAATAAATAATAAAGTTGTCAACTATGAAAGTTATTAATTCGTTATATAAATTAAATACAACTTAATATTTCAAGCAATACAAGACTTGCTTATCCTACTTACTGGAATGCAGTAAGCCGACTCTATGTAGAATACAAGGTTTTGAACAAATGCAACTTCATCCAGACTGAAGACAATTTGAAGGCCTTGAACAAAGTTATAATTAATTAATTAATTATAATGTTAATTATGGCTTATTATTAATTTTAAGCAACACATAATATTTGATAATTATATTAAATTCAGCAAAGCTAGCGTAAGTTATAAGCATTTCATATGCAGAACAGCTCGTGTATATACAGCGTTTTTAATAAAATAAGTCCGCATGTGATTTACTACAGATCACCATAATATACTCGTTTGTATGTGATTTAATTATTAATTTCAAATTTTTCCTCATGACATCATGGAAAATACTTTTATTTTAGTAATAGCTGGGCAATTCTGTGATGGAATTGAACTGTTAGGCTGAAAATAGTAATAATACCTGAAGCTGTCATTTGTGCCAGTACCAGGAGGTAAAGTGAGACAGCATCGACTTGCAAATGACCCCACTCGGAATCTCCGACAACAGCTTGACCAGTTTTTGAGCTGTATTTAGCATGAAGTGAGTCCATTGGATTTTGTGTGGATTTAAATTTTTCTACTTTGTCCTTCTGTTGCATCATAGACATCAGAAGACCTCGCATCAATTTTACACAACTCTGACAAGGAAAAGAAGATATAATACCTGATCAGTTACTTCAGATGATCAGAAGTGTTAGGGTGCATGCTGCGTTAAGTAAATGGAGAAGTGGAGGGAACCCAACTTGTATTCCATATTTATAAAACAAAGCATTTCTAGAGTGATTGTTGAATAATATCAGAATTCAACAATGAACGCAAGTTAACGCTTTGAAATATTAGCAGGGTATCTTTTGTAGGGGCAAGGGCACCTTGCCGGTTAATACAAGAACTTTCTCAGCTATTCTTGGTATCTCAATCTCAATAAGGTTGGCTGCGAAGAAAGTCCGGTCCTGTAAGTTAAATTAGATTCCAAATGGTTTCCCGTTTTGTGGAGGTAAAGGTACAGCATAGATCGTGGTTCTAGTCTCTATTTTCGGATACACAGTAATACCCTAACTGCTAAGGAGGTTGCCACTTCAACAGTTCAACTTAAACTAAATTTTACGTTAAAAAAAAATTTATAACTCGGTAGGTATCTACTATCTAGTAGTAGTATGGTTCGACACAGTCCCAGGCCACGGTGTGGGCCCATAGGACTCCAGTGGACCTCCTGATTATAGTGGATTCCGAACCACTTGGGAAACACAGTGAAGTCACACGATTAGTTCGGAGGTGACCAGGACAAGTCCTACCATGTTTCCCTAATCTACTATCTACATAAGTATCGTAGACTGAAGTTCTCTACCAATTATTAACATGGCAATACGAAAATTCACCTGCTCAAGTTCATATGTTTTCGCTCTATCTTCATCAGCGTCAGCAATTTTTTTGTAAGCCATGGACAAACCCCAAACAGCCATAATGCAGTACACATTGTCTCTGATCCACGCATGCTCATTGTCTTTACTTGCTGGGAAAAGTCCGGTTACAGGATTCTATAACAAATACAAGTCTGACAAAGATGTCACTTCAGAATATATTATTGTTATTATTAGTAATGTACCCTAACTTTCTAATGTTTGCCAAAATTAGGATACCTGATGGTCCATTATTATTGTATGAACAATTCGTTGATAGTAGTCCAAACGGACCCCAGAGTTACTTCTACTTCTCATTGTAGTGATGGAAAAGTTACTTATAGAACATACAAGATTATATACTCAAACATTAAAGCTAATGACCAAAAATAAAAAAGTTAAAAATAATACAAGTCGCCTTCAAATGACTTTGAACGATTCCTTCGAAGATTTTGTTTACACACACCACGTGACTTATCAAGCATGCAACAAGTAATCTTCTGCTTTAAGCGCCTAAATTTAAAATTACTCATCATTTTCCTGATCAATATTTTATTATAATTTGATGTTACTCTTTGTGCCAGCATGACATTGATTGTCAATCTTTATTTCCATTATATAATAATAATTAAGTCGTAATTGAATTGATTTAGGTTGATGACACAATCTCCTCGTTTTAACCGCAATTTATTAGAACAATAAAAATCACCAAAATAATGTTACCCACGACGCGACGTCCGCAAAACTTGTATCTATCATAAACATATAATACTAATAGGGTCTCTGACCTGGGCACGTCCTTCCACAGTTCACTTTCATGGTTGATAATACCATTCATCGTTCTTCCCCTGCGGTCTTCACGTCTTGGCTTCAGCCTCTCATTATTCCTAATCAGACAGGTGAATAGGTGGTGGAATGGGGCCCATGACTTCCTTTACAAACGTCTAGATCGTTATCCACTACACTACGGCACTCACCAGCAACTCAATAACCGCCTCACACAATTTCCAAATGCCATCGGACCAGCAAGTGTGACAAGTCAGACAGGCTACTGGCGACTTCAATAATGCACACGGCTATTGAGGCATATATTGGTATGTTGTATTAGATAACAAGGACAATAGTTTATTTTATTTTTACATTTTAAGGCCACTATTAGGATACTTAGACAACAGACAATTTGGATTCCGCAAGGACCGTTCATGTGAACAAGCAATGGAAATGCTAATTGAAGAAGTGCTGACACTTCTTGATGTCAAAAAACAAGTTCTTGGCTTGTTCTGTGACGTAAGTAAGGCATTTGACTCAGTTAACCACGACCTACTCTTAAATAAACTTGAAAATATTGGAGTGAGGGGGATAGCCAACAACTGGATAAAATCGTTCGTCACTGGAAGAAGACAACGAGTTGAATTGAGTGCCAAAGACGGATCAACAAAAAAATCGTCCTGGCAGCATCTGACACTAGGCACCGCCCAGGGGGCAACGATCTCTCCGATTCTCTTCATCGTATTTATTAATGATCTGCTACTGCAACTGAGAGTTAAAGGAGCTAGCCCATATGCGTTTGCAGACGACTGTAACGCAATCGTCTCGGCACCATCGTCCAACACACTGCAGGTTGCAGCAGAAGACTCCCTTTCCAGTGCTTTTGCCTGGTTTTCTAACAATCGTTTAGCCCTAAATGTTCAAAAAACACATTTTATAGCATTCAGTTTCAGAGAAGCTTCCGCACCAACAGTAGAGCAACTTCACTTGGGCGACAACAGCGTGGCAAGAGTATGGAAAAGCAAATTTCTAGGAATGAATATGGATTGACTCAACGTTAAGCTGGAAAGTACATGTAGAAGAAGTAGTAAGGAAAATGAGAAGAGGCTGCTTTGCTCTGCGCCAACTGCGTGGGATAATTTCGAAAACGGACCTGCGAATGGTTTACCGCGCAATTGTTGAATCACACGTATCATATGGCATAGTATGTTGGGGGCAATCAACATGGATGGATAAGGTGTTAAAGCAACAAAAGCGAGCTATAAGAATAATGGCTGGAAAATGTCAGAGACATCCATGTCGGCCTCTATTTCAGGAACTCAAAATACTTACCGCTCCAAGTATATACGTACTGCGCAGTGCTACACTGGTTAGAGACCACTTAAATGAGTATCCTGTAAATAGGGATCGCCACAGTCACCATACAAGACATGCCGGAGACCTTTCAGTCACAGCAGCCAGGCTGACAGCCCGACAGCGCAGTCCACGAGCCGCAGGCATCCGCATATATAACGCTCTTCCAGAAGCCATAAAACAGGAGCCTACGGCTAATGCTTTCAAGAAAGCACTAATTAATTTTTTGATGCAACGAAGATTGTACAATCTGAAGGAACTTTGAAGCTACCTATATTTATTTATTTATTTGTTATATTTTGTATTAGGACTCTACATGACTGTGCTCAATGTCTGATTATTATTGTTATAATAACATGTAACAAAGATGGGCAAATACACTTTGATTGATTGATATAAATTTAATGGCCAATGGCACAATTTGTTTGACAACAGAGATTAATAGCCTCTAATAATTTTATGGGTGGTATTGGTATTACGTATTATTTTACTAGTAGCCTATATATAGGCTATTGTCCTTATTGGCCAACTGAGTCTGAAATATCCTCCACAAGTCAAACCGGTTGCTTCATTCTTTGAATTTATACCCACCTAATGCGAACGGTCGCGTATTTTTATGTTCATGTCTTGATACCTTTTAAAGGCAGAATTAAAATTAATTTAATTTCGATTTAACATAGTACATAGTTTAAATACTAGGTGCAAGAGTGGGCCATAGGCCCTAATTTCTCTAATAATAATAATAATAATTGTTTCTTTATTGCACTAGGCTCCCCTAGCGGAGTTAGGGCCTTCGGGCCCTTTCTTACACTCAACTAGAGGGCTAGTTAATTATTGTTACAGAGCTGTAAATACAAAAATAGTTGCAAATACACAAAAAATGATAACACTCATTCACACATGGAGAGCGAAACCACATCAGATCTTGGCGAATCTAGTGTATTAGTCTAATTAGATGCTCCCGATAGCGAACTTTGAAAATTGGAAGAGAGGGAGATTCTTATATGTGGGTGGGGAGGGAGTTCCATAGGAGAACTGACGAGACGAGGAAGGAGGCATGAAAGGTTTGGGTTAAGTGAGTAGGTATAACGGGAAGATCGCCCCTTCGAGTGTTGTAGTGACGGTTTGACAGAGGCTGAAAGAAGGACCGAAAGTATGAAGGAGCAAAGCCATTGAGGATTTTATATATTAAAGTACCTTGATGCAGCTTCCAACTACCTTCGAGTTTAAGCCAAGGAATACTAACATAAAATGGGGTGACCCTGTCTCTGTAGGGGGTATTGCAACAAAAGCGAATACAGCAGTTTTGTGCACGTTGCAGTCTTGCTTGCAAGTCAACGGAAAGATTAGTAAGGAGTATCACAGTAGTCGAAATGTGGAAATACAAGTGACTGAACTAGCCAAATTTTGAGTCTTTTGGGTAGAAAGTTTTTGAGTGAGCGTAGTGAATGCAGGCAGAAAAAGACTTTTCTACAAATACTGGATACTTGTTCGTGCCACGAAAGGGTGGAGTCAAGCATCACTCCAAGGTTTTTAACAACGGGAGATAGGGATATTTTTGTATTGACCAACATCAGATCAGGATGATTTTTAATTGAGAATTTATTTAGCATTTTGTGTGTGCCGAAGACGATAGCTTGACATTTTGAGGGGTTTAACTTTAGGAGGTTGGCCTCACTCCACTCAAAGACTCGTGCTAGACCTTCGTTGAGTTTGTTGAATGCTGATACAGTTTCTGCAATGGTGAAATGTAGGGAAGTCTGATAGTCATCAACATAACCATTATGTTTAGTGTGTCTAAAGCACTTTTTAATATCAGTTACCGCACAGAAGAGGAGAGGGGCAAGGACTCCCCCCTGTGGGACACCGTTCAATAAGGGAAGAAGATCAGATTTAGTAGATTTACATAAAACAGTTTGGCCACCGACAAGTCAGGTAAGATTTGATCCATGCAGCTGCGCCATGAGAGAGATGAAAAAAATGTTCAAGTTTCGATAGTAGCACATCGAAATTGACGCAATTGAAAGCGAGGCTGAAGTCTAGTAGCACAACAAGGGTAAGTTGCTGATTATCCATGTCATCGACTATATGAAGAAGAGCTGTATTGGTGCTGTGGTACGGGCGGGAGCCCGACTGATGGGCGTCAAAGAGTTCATTTTCAATGAAAAAGTTTGATAACTGATCATGAGCAATGTATTCTAAGCATTTCGAAAGTGCTGGAAGTATGCTAATTGGCCTGAAATCAGAACTCTGGGTAGGGTTTGATTTATTGGGCAGCGGTCTGACATGAGCTGTCTTCCACTGAGAAGGAAAGACATAGACTCAGTAAAAGATAAATTAATGATAGCAGTAAGCGGTTCCAACAGGGCTTCGCTGATTAAAGAGGCCATTTGCATGGATATATTATCCGATCCGATGGCCTTGGATTTGATGCGTTTAATGCTGCGGAGGACGTCATTACTGGACACGGTCTTGAAGATGAACCTGGGCCCCGCTAATGGTGGGTAAAGCGATATTGTGGAGGTAGTCTCCTGAACGATACTAGGATTAGGTGATTGGGGGGCAACAAAAAAATTGTTAAGGGCATTTATCATATCAATCAATTTTTTTCTGTCCATGACGGCATCCAATAAATAAGTTACGTCATACAATAAAATTATTATGTACAGTAGGTCGGCCACTTAAGTTTACATACTTATCATTATCTACAAATATTGTAGGCCTATATAACGCTTTTGTAAATGTTATAGGCAAGAGACAAACTTCTGCTGCAACAATAACTAAAAATACGAGTAGATACCTAAAGGTACTTAGACAACCGTGGTTCATTGGCACCGTTTGCAGCTATAATTTTTATACACTTGGCGTCGAATTAGATGGGTATAAGACAAAATAATTTGATTATGAACGTCTCGGATAAAATAATGTAATTGAATGCTTCTTTTGGTGTAAAAACGCATTTAACTCAGTTTGTAGTTGCTGTTGCTAATTATTGAATTTTTATGGATACTTTTGGAGTAGTAGAACAACAGTTAACTAGGCCTACCGTAATAAGAATTACCAACGCCGAGACCGCTTTTTTGGTAAACTGTACAAAGACTGCAAAATAAATTTTGCAAGAGAATTTCAATGAGATCGAGCTATTTCAGAGAAAAATGTCAGGATGTCTTTTATCGAAAACTCTAAAGAAACCATGGAACCTGGGTAGCACCGTTGCATCATTTCTTCCAGGTTTTTGTACTGTTGTATAAATTCTTCTTGCATGGCGCGCCAAACTACCTGAAAAAGAATGCATTGTATGGTTAGCTTAGATTCCTTGCAAGGAAAAGTCACACTGAGCAATGACTCGTATTTGTTCTTGGTTAAGTCATGCTTCGCCTGTTCCATTGCGTTAATGGTAAGCTTGCCTCTGCTTGTCCATTATCGCTTGAAGCCGGCGTAGGTTGACATCGAGAACGTTTACTAGTTTGCCAATGGTCCAAAATTCATACGGGAACAATACAAATAATGTCCGAAATCCATGGGGTCGTTGGCATTGGACAAGGGACTATAGGCCTGGGTCCATAAAACGTCTTTAAATAATAATAATAATAATAACCTCTAATAACCAGCAAAAATTAGAATACTCGTGACTTCGTGGTATTGCATTTTAATAACCAAAAAAGTTTTAGAAAACTATAACCCGAATTATTAAAACCCAAATAATTATTTGCAACTTCTCCTCGAGTTGAGCAAGTCTCAAATCGCAGATAAGGTGTAACTGTGCTAGTGGGTTTCCTCTATAGATGGTAGTTCTTGCCGAAAGCGCTAAGGGTTTTATACTAACACAAGTGGGGTTCTTAGACAAAGTTAATTTTTTAACGAATATTTGGGTTCTACTAATTCGGGTTATAGTTATAACAAGTTTTTCTTGTTTTTTGTTTACTCTAATAACCACACTGATCAATGATTTTTTTTTTCATAACAGAAATTTTCAACGCCCAATATCGCCTTGAAATTAACTGTAAGAAATACTTGACCACCGTCAGCTACCAAAGCAAAGCGGTGGCGTGCAGTATAATATACCATGACTTTTCAAACAATGATGTTTCTCATGCATGTAATTAAGTATTTTCTTTTAGTTCAACAGTTACCTCTCCCTTTTAATATAAACATCCTGTAGTACACTAGTTCACGATCAATTGATTATTTATTTACTTTATTTATGCATACCTGCAGAAGATTCGAATCCTCACTAAGATGCTTTTCAACTTTCCGAAACAGACTTTCAAGGCCCCGCTTAACTTCCCTCGCGGGGTACTGGTTGATTACCTTACGAAGCTGCTCCTTACTAAACGCCATTTGGTAGCTTACTTCCGACTCTTTGACTCCTTGCGCTACCTTTGCTTCAACCCCTTCAAAGAATTGCTAAAACATTGCAGAGTACAAAAGGAATGTTAAGCTACCAATTAGAATAGATCATTGAGTCTTCAAAGTATTTTGGCTGTACGAGTGAATTGCAACTCATAGTAAATAACAGACGATAGGTGAAGGCAAAGAGGAACAGAAGCACTCCTGGCCAAAGGGGAGGGGCGCAGCACTAACATGCTTCTTTCAGTTCCACTTGAAAACTTTTTATTCTGATTATCGATAATTGGAGTCCTATTGTTTTACGGAACATGTTAGTTAATTTTTGTACTACTTACATTTAATTTCTCTAAGGGCCGACCGAAATACTGTGTAACATAATTTCTCAAGGCATCATTATATCGCTGTTTGGCTTCTTTTCTCAACTTCTCCAATATCGGAATTTTAAGTTCACTTAGAAGCCGGTGTAAATGATGAAAGTTTTCTGAAAGTATGATGGAGTAAATTAGGAAAAAAACATTAGAGCAGCACTGATGAAATATTCTAACTTCAAAAAGAGTGCATTAAATCGATTTTATAGAATAGCAGGAAATCAGACGCGAAAATTCTGCTTTTTGAGAAAGCTTACATTTCTATGAACGTCTCTGACCTACATACCTTTGCGGCTGTGGAACGGGCAATAAATTAAGTTCATCAGCAGTAAAACCTTGGAGATGTCTTAGCTTGCCTAACCTCGCGAACAATCTGTGGAAGTGGTAATAAGCGAACTTAGACCCACTTAGATCCATTACGTGTTGCGTGATTTTTATTCTTTATTTTTATTGATATAATTTGAGTAGGACTCTAAATAGACGGAACTTAAGATACATCATTTTCTACGGCTTACACATGCGACATGGGGTTAAAAGTAAGAGAAACATACAATGATTATCACTTTTCACCCCATGGCGCATGTGCCAGCCGTACAAAACGGCATCTCTTTAGAGCATTGAATAAAACTACTACGCAATACTTATCTGTGCGGCATGCCACTATTGCCACTATTATACAAGAAATAAACATTAATGAAGAGGTAAGATTAATTATTATTACCCATTTTGACTACTTCAACCGGTGTTTTAGAGTGTTCCGTTCCAATACGAGGGATTGCTTCAAACATGGCCATAACCAGTCTTGTGTACCATTTATCAATTGCATCACGACGGTCAGTTTGTTGGAATATGCTTTCTGCAGTATGTGCAAAGTCTTTGAAATTTTCAACGAATGGTAAGATACCACATTTACTCTTTCTATTGGCGCGTGCATCTTCAATTGACTGAAATAAGCGAAGTAATTATTGGCTTAGTCCATAAATTTTCTCCTTCGAGTGTACGTCAGTACCCGTCTGTCTTTTATGTGAGGGAAGCAAGATTTTACTCATGGCATTACGAGCAGGGACGCAACCAAAATTTTTGAAATAGAAAGTGGGCCGTGAGCCAGATCTTAGGTGGTTTACCATAGATTGCGATATAAAGTAAGGAAAATTATGGAGAACCCTGGTGGTGAAGAAGCTCAGAGGATCTCCCGGGGAAAAATTACAGGTGTACAACATTAGGTTCTGAAGGGCTTGTAGTCCAGGTGTTAGGCGTAGATCGTGGGCTCGAATCCCGCCCAGCCCAGTTTTTTCCATGTCCTCTAATTTCGGTAATGCATTGCACATGTTAATTTTTAGCTCCACACAAAATGGAGCTTCAATTTCAGCCTCAACATATTTTGGTTTCCACAGTGTTGAGAATTAATATGGGACGAAATATTGATCTACTTACTTTCAGCTGACTGTCCATAAACTTGTCGAAACTACGCTTAACCTGGACTAATGCTGTTCCAAATGACATGGATAAGAAGGAGCCAGTATCTTGGGCTGACATGACGTGCTGTGCCAAACGTACTAGCACGTACATTGAGTAACTGGAAACAAGTGTTGATAATCAGTTAGATGGGACATGAGTAAATTAAATTCAGAAATTAGGTTTTGTGCTGTGGCCTGGACCCCCAACGTCAAAAATAGAAGTCGTCTACACACCAAGGAAGAAGGATTCAAGACAGGCTACCTCTTAAAGTCTACAATTTAATGGCAATTAAAACCGAGCATCGCACCTACAGGACGTTTGCCAAAGGTCATGGCTAGAAACGAACAATTATCATAACCACCAATCTCTCACATCTCTTTGATATTTCTGTTGCAGCTGAAGACATAATTTTCACAAGTCAGCCTATCAACTACAGTACTTTGGCTGTCTGTAATCAAAGGGCATGAAATCACTTACTATCCGTCCAGCCTCTCAAAATGGTTAATAAATTTGCTAAGTTCAGGCTCAAGGCAGCCGAAGAGATCGCTCATCATACGCCGGACGTCATCGTTTATCTGTTTTTCGATGCGCCGTGTTGGGATCACTAGGCTTGGCTCAGTCTCAACAGATGTGTCAACGGAGGTATCAAGGGTAGTTTGAGTATTCTGAAATTAATTCATTCTATCAAAGAGAATTTTTGAAGAAAAAAAATTGGAATGTTTTTCTCCAAAAAAAAGAATTTTCGCCCAACACTCAAATAGCGCCAATATACATAGAGACCCCTCATACATACTGTATACATTTTAAAGACATTATAGCAAAGATTAGGGTGCCCCTCATTTACTCTTCGTTGAAAAAATAACTATAATGTTTGTTAGATTTTTGTCCAGGATTTCAGAATAACAATCTCCTCCTCCAGGAATTTGTATTTAAGGTTGACTTATCAGCGAGACCAATGAAATTGATATGACATCTTGGATATTCTCTGAGCAGTCAAAGGCTATGCAATAGCATCTGCCATTGCTGTGCCCATACTGACATGGAGGCCCACGACAATGAGCGGATACTTACAGATTTTCACCTCTTATTATTATTTAATTTCATAAAAAACATAGAAATCGGAAACTCTGGATTGAGGAATAAAAAATAAAAAAAGATACAACTCCCTTACCTTCGTAGCTGGACTAAGAACATCTAATTTGAAGAACGACACGCAGAAATTTTGTTCAGAGAGGCAGATTGGTTCTAACTCCGCTAAAACGCGCTCAAGAACCCCATCAAATCGGACTCGCTCGCCATCATCAACTTCCTGGGTCCACAGGTCTTTCTCAATGCCTAAAAATAATAAAAAGGAAATTATAGTATGTTATACTATACAGCAAGCTACTTAATACATTATACTACTGTATTGTAGTAGTTAAGTTATATTGCAGTGCATGCCAATTTTACTAACCTAGCAGGTTCCCTTGCACCGGACTTCGGGCTCCAGCACCCAAGTTTTGTGCTTGCTGCTTTAATTTGCCAGCTAAATCTTCTTTAGAGCCTGACCCCTTCCCTCTTCGGTCTCGAACACCAGAGACTCGATTTTTCGCTTCTTCAAAGAATGTTCGAACGTCTCTATCGTACAGCTTTCCAAGCGAATCAACATACGTTCTACTTAGAGAGCCAAAAGCTTTCCTGTCCATTATTTTAAGCCAGTGCATAAGAGGTGTATATTGCTCGAGGTCTGTACGGATAGTTTGATGGCTTGGAAGTGTTAAGTCTTTGGCGTGAAAACTGAGGGTTTCTCCAGCGTCATTCCCCTAAAAAATTATATGAAAATGAAATATGTAACCAAACAGTGAAAAAATACGTAACTTTTAGTGTGGTTCCCATCATCCTTGGAAAAGTCCACCAAGCACCAGTACGCAATGGTAGATAGTGCCATCCAGTATTCCTTATATATATGTACTTTCCAGGCGTTGGTGCGACCGAGCCTTAGAATTCTATGGTTTATTAGGCGATTGAAAAATATCCTATGAAGTGCATGGGGATTCAAACCCAAGGTCAAGCGCTGGAATTTATGAACGATGATTTGGTAGTTTGGATTGCTTTAATTTAAAATGTTTGCTAGCCACTAACTCGAAAATAATTAAACTTTTTTCAGCTTACAACGTAGATGAATAGATTGTTCAAATGTCGAGAGATTGTCACAGAAAATTTGTTTCGGCAGCGTTCGAGCCGTTTTCGCTGGTCCTGGACGGCCTGCATTGGTACGAGAGCTGGGTGAATCTCCGCATTCATAGAGGCCATGAGCGCATTACCAGCTTCTACAGCAATTTGAAGACCTTCTGGGCTGCACAAATCAGCGTCGCCAAGTACCGCCTGCTGTTGCTGAGGCAAGTCAAGTTGGTCCTAAACATATGACATTGGTCGTTTGTAATACCCTAGTTATAATTAAAAATTTAACAATTCAAACATACAGTATGTATGTATAATTAAAAATTAAAAATAGCATAGAATAAATATTTAAGTTTAATAAAAGAAATGTCATAACACAACATGATATACAATATCTGTAACTCAAGAGAATCCCTTCAATAGTTTAGATAGTTTGTAGATACAGAATATCACACCGTGTATTTTACGGTAGCAGAAGATAGAACAACTCTAGTAAATTACCAAATGTACATATTTTCTCTAACTAGGTAGTTGAGAAAGTAATCAATTGATGTTATCATACAATTTGCCATTTGAAGTTGCTGATACTATACAAGATAGCAATGCAACCTAGTAGTAAAAGCGTTTTATTGTAGTAAAAAATCAGCTTTAGGCTGAGAAAAACTGTAAGGTTACATTTGTACGTCTACTTACAATAATTTTTTCGAGCTCCTTTAGCAAAGTCTGATTATTCTTATTAGCGACTGCAATACGGAGATTCTTCGCTTCCATATCCTCCATTGCATTTCGAATGTGACATAATATTCTGTCATAAGATGCTAAGCGAGTATCTACCTTGTCAGCCTCGACAATGGCCTCTTCTACTTTCCGCAGAAGTTCTTCCACCTTGTCCTCAGATGAAAGAACACTATGAACATTTTCCTAAAATACAATTTGTTATTAATATTTTTGAAAATAATTTTGAAAATAAATTTTTGGGCTTGAAGTTATGGATCGATTATATCTTGAGCTTGCAATTCATTTGACCGGGATGGATAGGAAATCAGGAAGAATTAGTGGGGGCGCGATTTCACTTGGTTCCTGATTTCTAATTCACTTCATGTAACTACTAACTACTACAAATAAAAGATTTGTATTTTAATAAACTTGTTTATAATTACCAGACTTTTTTGTAAAACCCAAATAATTGTTAAGAAATTATTTTTGTCAAAGAAATCCACTAGTGTTGGTAGAGGGTAAAGCCCCTTTTTAGTTTTATACTGACAATTTGCTTTACCCCAACGATACATATATAGGGTACTATTAGTGCTGGGGTTGACATTTCAAATGTAAACACTAATTTTTTGTTTGTTCATTAAAATGAAATCCCCCGAAGTCACGAGTAATAAAATCAACGTACCTCATCTAATTGAGACAGCTCTTTAGCTAAGCCGTCCATAAACGACTCTGCATCACTGACAGCCGTTTGACAACTTGCCATAAGCTTCTCCAAGTCGTTTTCCTCAATTTCAGTTATAGCTTGATAACTTTCAACTTCTTCCAAACGATCCTCTGCAAACCATTGGACATTAACTTTTACTGACAAAAACAATTTGGCTAAGTTAAGTACCCACTTTTAGATTTGGCTCATTCCTTACCCTTAAGACTCAGGTAGAACATACTGCATATTGATATAATTTTTAATCTGCTCATACCGATGATATAATAGATTTTTTGTTGATTAGTAATATTTATCCCTACTCTGCTGCAGTAACTTGTCAACTATTAGGCCTACAGTAGTTTTATAGTATGTTGTCTACTGCATATGCAGTCTTGTTTCCGCGGACTTTATCTCCACTATATCTAATAAGTGCTATAGTGCTACAGTGTTGAAAATATTGGTACAAGCAGGCAGCCAGGATTTTATTTCGGAGGGGGCTACCTACCAGGGCGGGGGGGTGTATGGCATACCCCCAGTAAAACAGTGGGTCCCCCCCCCCAGAAATGTTTAAGAATTTACATGCATAACACAGTTTTACTGTTTTTAGAGGGAGAAAAAATTACAGGTGAAGCATCAAACCGAACAATGCAAGGATTTTTTCTTTCTTTTTTATATTTCGGGGGGGGGGGGGGGGGGGCTTCAGCCCCCAAAGTCCCCTCCCTGGCTACGAGCCTGCATTGGTACAAGAATAAAGTACGTATATCGCCTAGCACTTACCAGGAACGCCGGGCAAGCCCACTTCTTTTACAGGAGAAAGAATATTCTCTAGCCATGCATCTGGGAAATTGACAAAAACTGGCTTTTGCTTTGGTAAATACGTGCAACTAAACTGCCAAAGCAATTTAACAAATATTTTACGTTCATGAGGATTACTGGTAAACCATTTATAAACTTTATCAAGGTGTAAATCAAGTTCAGGTGTGTCTTCCTCCAAAGAATGGCCATCAACTCTCTTCAAATCATTCAGCGGCCACCGTCGCTTGATTTTGAAAACATTTTTATCAGATTCCTTAACCTGAAAAATAAATTTGAAATATAAAGAGTTCTAGAATATGTGACTTTCAGTGGTAAAACATTGATTTCAACATGCTACTATCAACAACAAGTGTTCTCCGCTGATCAATTAGCACTGCTACTTTCAAATTCAAATACAACTAGGGGGAGCATCCTATTGCCTAGGCCGACCTGAGGGTTCAACGCCTTGTGTTGATACTGCTTTATCGGCCTGGGCAATCTGCAACAAGGTAATTTCAATTAAATACATAGAACTCTGTCCCGAAAGAGTGTTGTCCCTCACGCGGTACGTAAAGTGCAGTACAGTGTGTAACTAACTCTGTAACTCTCTTAATGTTGTAATGACCCTTTGGTTGTAAATATAAAATTTAAAAAAAAAATTAAGTGGAGGACGCCACTCACCTTTTCACATATTTATATTTAGACTTTCGAGCGACCAAAACTCCAAGATACATTAGAGAGGGAACGTCTGTGAAATAATATTTAAGGAATGAGTTCTACGAACCTGAACAATAGCTACAGTGACAGGCAATGAGATTGAGATCGTAACACCCAGGAAACTAGAGTTCTTTTTTTTGAATGCTTTTTTAACGTTGGTGACAGCGTACAATTTTTCCTCTTCGTTGTCAAATAATTGACGCTGTAAGCTATGACGAATCGCAGTCATGTTAAAAAAAATAAAATAATATTTTTAAAATATTTCATGTAAGCAACTAGCGGCCATTCTGGCTTCTGCTGTGACGCTGGCGGCCATATGTACCTCTTTCGGAAATGAAATATGATTTTGACTTAAATAAATATCGATGTTTTCATTGGTTGAGCTAGAAAAATTCTATGATCTGATTGGCTAGTTCCAAGCGCTTTCCTTTTCGAAAGAGCTCCATTACCACCGTGGCAGGAGACAGATGACAGCTGTCATTGTTGACAGGAAATGGAAGGCAAGCAGCCCGCCTGCGCGGTTAGTTGTTTACGAATACGAAATATTGAACTAATTTTTGGTTATAGTTTTTAATATTGTCAATTGATTTTACATTACTGAGTGTTCACACTTAAAGCAGAGGTTCTATATGGGGAACTCGTCGCTTACATATGAAATTTTGCTTTACCTAAACTCCTATTATTTTGGAACATTTGCAATAGCCGAACTTGGTATTGGCATTTTCAAAATTTTTCACCTGCCTTACCCAGTAGGCACAGTTATATCAGAATTCCTCATTCTTCTCTTTTTATGCTTCACGGAAACGTCTCGCATATTTATGGGCCGAAAAGGAAACTTAACAGAGAAGACATTACCAGTGCTCATTTCAATGGCTTTATTAGTGCCATCTGTCCTCGGAACTATATATTTCTTGATATGGCAGACTTATGTGCTCCGTGTAGAAGTTTTCTTATGCGGTATTCAACTTACCTTTCAGGGTCTTGAATTGGGATGTTCATTTATGTGCTTGTCAAACTTTTACCGTGCTGGAGCTTATTAAGTGACAGTCAGTCAGAAGGGGTAAAACGTGTCTGGTGCAAAAATTAAATTTCACAGGAATAGATTGTGGGGAAAGGTTCCCCCTACGCTTTGATGTACATCATGTAGCCCTCACTAACACCGTTCGGCCATATTTGGGAACGGACGTCGGACACTAAGGATGCCAAGTCAAATGAGTTCCAAAACTGGCCAATTGCGTTCAATTCTCTCGGACTTCAGGTTTCTACAAGTCATTATTTCCAACAAAAAACACTTTCCCCAGCTATGCTAATGGCTTAAATTTCCTGTGAAATGGGATTTTATTAAAATAAAACAGACATTGTCTTACATTGTGCTTACGTAGGATAGCCTACACAGACCACTCTTACCAGATATCATCTCAGGATATTGAGGCGGCTTTAATTTCATACTGAGAACATTTTATAACTAAGTCGGGGTTTTCTGTGAAAGTTCAGTCTAAACATAAGAGGTCCCTCTAGACTGAGAAATGTTTTTGGAAAAAATACTGGAGGTAAGTTATGCATTGGTGCGTAATAATGACTAGACTTCCTTACTGAGCCATTTTTATGGAGTATGGCCGCACCCCCATCCTCCAATGCATAACGTGCCCCCATTTTTTCCTACAAAAAGATGTCTAAGCATACTGGGATCGGACATAAGTCGTATTGGTCTATTGGAAAATAGGGGGTCTCATAATTATAAAATGTAAGCATGCATGTTATAGGAATCATTTGAATGTTATTTAAAGACCTTTACTTTGATGCATTTACATAGAGTTTGCTCTTAGGTTACTTTGAAGTCTTCCTAAACGTTTTATCGAATGTAGTTCCTGAACAATCTACCGCCAGAATCAACTCAACAGAAAAGGCTAAAATTAATAGGTACTACAAAAGAAACTTTCCATTGATCAAGAACACAATGTAGACTCAATTTGATTCTACATAATTCGTTTGTTAAAACGTTAAGGAATAGAGTCGAAATTAATTTTCAATGACGAATAACGACGCAAGTAGATTGCAACAGTAGGTTTCACATTAATCGCCCTTCTAAAGACGTTTGGAAACCTGAAACCACAGACTCAAAATGAAAGGCCTTTTAAAAGATGGTACAATGACCCATGCTTACATTTGAAAGCGCCTTTGTCCCCCCTTAATCTCCCCGATCCAATGCGCCTATGTTCAAACTGATCCTTCGCAGATAAATTAACCAGAGTCAACCAGGCCCGTACCCAGGATTTAATTTTTTTTGGGGGGGGGGGCAAGAACAAAAAAATTTATAAATGATAGGTGCATCCGTAGTCATTTTAGAATATTTAGCTAAACTTCTGACATTATTTATTATCTTTTATCAAATTTAGGGGGGCCATGGCCACCTTGGACCCCCCCCCCCCCCTAGGATACGGGCCTGGAGTCAACAAACTATTTTCCCATGCCGAAATGGTCCACAATAACCGAGAAAAATGCCTGGTAAAAGTGGTCTGATTTACCTTCTACGATTCTCTTTATGTGTAGCATATACATTAAACATTTAAAACACATTATTACTGGGCTAGCACAATGTAATCCACTTTTTTTTTATTTAATATTTGTTGTGTGAAACTCCTTGGCTAACAGCCGAATAAAATGCCTGTTTATGTCACATAAATTATGTGTATTGCTACTGTATTAAACTTTATGTAAAATAACTATAAATACCACAATCCAAAGTGAACAAACAATCATTATGTTGCTGCCTGCTAAACTAGCTCAGGCTGCGGTTAGACCATAGGTCATGGTCACCGACCAAAGCCTCTAAAGGGATTTCAATTACGAAGTTGTCACTTATCAGTTGCGAAACAGAAATATATTGCACTTAGTCTTATAATAAATAAAACACGTATTACTTACATAGAGACACTGAATACACACCCATGGTTAGATTAAACATACCTGCAAAGGAGCTAGGAAGCCTATTAATTCCCATATGGGACATGACCTCTACATGGAATTAGCATAGGCTGTGACGAAAACTACCCACAGATCAGTAGTCTATTAAATAAATCGTAATTTCGCTCAAACTTTACTAGCTACACAGGCAATAATTCGTCTTCTGTGAATAGCTTTTAGTCTCTGGTTGCAATAAATGCGAAGAAACACGGCTACGAACACAATCACTACCCCAAGTCCACCAATAACTGTGATATCATGGTGGTAGATAATGCAGGAAAGGAGAATTGCGAGGCCCTGAAAGTAAAAACATTAGTTTAGACTTTAGTTAGGCTAAAACCTAGGGATGTCAGCAATTTCTTCACCATAATCTGATATTCCATCCGGATACAACCCGACACAAATATTGATTAGGCGACAATTCCACCGAACTCGTAATTCATAATGCACGTGACATTGACGTGGCAGCAGACAACATTAATAAGTCTCTACATTATAACTTAATTTATAATAGATAAGTTAAGTATCTACATTATAGTCTCCTTAAAATATGGCAGAGACTTATTAATGATGTCTGCTACCACGCCAATGTCAAGAACATTATGAAAAACGAGGTCGGTGGAATTGCCGCCTTATGGAGAATTTGTATCTCTCATCCTTTCTTCAGCTTTACTTTTACACATCATGGAGAAAATGCTTTTAAAAGCAAATAAATCTCAGAGCTACTGAACAGGGACTGATTTTATAAACCTAGTGATGAATGCGATGTCCAGTACAGCCTGACCGCTTCATTTGAGCAATGCCAATATTTTTTATGATATATTTTGCCGCATTCGACGCGTCTCTGAGCATGAACATGGCTAGCTACAGGGTCCAATTTCAGCTTGACAAGGGGTGGCAGACACAATGGTCGGTATGTCAACGGAACCGACGCTGTTTGTTATTGAAAGTTGTCGGCTTAAATGGGTCATTGGCATTCCAAAATCTACATTTACATTCACAGATGTATTACTTAAAAGTCATCCGACTGCAGGCTGTATCCCTTCATGTATTGTAGTGCAGCCTGCCTACTCCAAAATCAAGAGTATTAGTTCAAGCGCAAATTGCCGACTTTTTCAATTGAGAGCTGCCCGGTGAAAATGGTTTATCTCACCTGTCTTATGGTCATTATTATAACAAAAGCCACTGCCCCAAAGTTGGCTATCGTGTAGAAAATGAAAAGCTGTCCCGCAGCAGAACATATTGATAAAACAAAGCAGTCGAACGTGAATTGATAAAACTGGAACAAATGTGTATCATTAGTTTTATATTTAGCGACACTGTGAGGCTCAGCATCCAATGGCTCAACCACCAAGGACGCGTTCAATAACGTAAAATAAGTTCCGTACAAGGAGTTTTATGGTATTTCACCATTTTTTGTTTTGTTTTGAAACCTGAAATTACCTACGAGTGTCTAACCTATATTTTTAAAAAACAAATGCGCTATCTATACTGTGTTCCACATTTTTTAATTCTTGGGATTAATAAAAACAATTTTTATGTTATGTAAAAGACAGGGTGTTTGTTGCAGTTAACCAATGGTAGGGTGCTGCTGAATTATTACAATACATTACAAGATAAATTATTTACCTGAGACATAAACATAAGAGAAGGTCCAAACCCTTCTTGTTGAAAAAGTGACACAGTTGTAAAGAGGCAAGAAAACAGATTGACGCCGCACATCATCTGTATAGAGGATACTCTATATTTTTGGAAAATAGCACCTTGCCAATTTGACGTGAAGCTGTCGGCAACCAAATAGCAAATCAAGAGGAAAATTCCAGAAAATGTCGAAACCTTGTCTCCGTGTCCTCCAGTGCCAGCTCCCCAAAGAAAGAGTGCCATTCCCGATGAGATCAAAACAGCTGTGAGATACTCATAGTACTCGTATTTCGCACGAGACACAACCTTCCCCATTATCATGACTGGGATGATTTTTGATGCTTTTGCTAAAACCTGAAATGAAATGAGTGACATGAAGGAATAAATAAATAAACGTGCGGTACTTTTACATACGTTATACTGAAAGAGTAAAATATCTTCAGGCGCACTACTACTTGATATGCATTCCGGATGACAATTTACAAAAATTAAAACAACCGTGCAAGCCAAAATAAGAAATTTTACAGTAAATAAGGCGCCCATTCCATTGACCGGCTAAGGCTATTTCCAAAAACAGTGACGTGGTAGCAGACATTCAAGACTTAGGTTGCGTTTCCACCGATCTCGCATTGCAGAATGCAAATGACATTGACGGAAATTAGAATTTTTCTTTTTATAGAAATCTATTAAAATGTTTGTAATTAACATATCCCATGACGCCATTTTTTAATTTTAGTTTGTTTGTTTGTAATTTTAACTATGGCATAGAGGAAAATAAACATTTCCGTCAATTCTGCAATGCGAGTTCGGTGGAAATTCCACCTAAGTCTTGAATGTCTGCTACCACGTCACCGGTTTTGGAAATAGCCCTAGCCGGTCAATGGAATGGCACCTAAGACCGCTGGTCACCAGGGAGAATGAGCTTGGAGAAGGCAAATGTTATTCGATTAATAGCTACATGGACAATAAGTCGGAAATAAATTTGCGACTGATGGTTTAAGCTGCACTTATAAATAAATAAATAAATAAATAAGGACTTTTTGTTGTTTCTATTACTAAGCCAACCTAGCGGAGTTAGGGCTATAAAGCCCTCTCTTACTCTCAACTAGGAAGGCCCGGGACCGCCTGCTTAATATGCCCTCCGAAGCATGGCCAGAAAATGTAGCAAGTGTGGGACTCGAACCAACAACCTTTCCGGTGAAAGTCTGTACCACTAAAAAATAATACAATATATTGCTCACCTGTGTTGGAAAACTAACGTACTTTAATGCTTCATATTGACACCAAGAACTCAGAATGTTGCTGAATGAGCAAAAGGCAAATTTATAAAGTGGTGCAGAGTGACGAGTCTGTCGTGAAAACATCAGATAGAAACTGGAGAGCAGAAATGCAAGAATTCTATTCACAAATACTAAGAACTGAGAATCTTTGAAGTGCCCTTTCATTCCATTGGAATCAGTGTATTGCTGAAACAGTTAAGCATTCAATTATTACTAGTACAATCTTACAATGCCATTTCGCAATATAAAGGAATCTTTTAATTTCGTCCAGTGTGAGATGCATAGAATCTAAATTTTCCCAACATCTTAGGTAGAAGTAATAGCTTATAAGAATTATAGCGAAGGCTGGAGGGTTGAGAATAGATCACGAAGCGTGGCTGAGGATGACAGGGGAAACCGACACAAAAATTAGCCTGGAGATAACACAACGCCAGCGCCGATAAACTCCAGATGCATGGAGCATTTTCACATGAAACTTGCGATGCACTAACTGTCTGTAGCTTTCAATGTTCATTGACTTTTTATTTAAATTCAATATACATTTATCGAGATAATAAAAAACAAGACTTCACCTTTGTCATGATTTTTTCTTGCAAAATGCCCCATATCAAATATGAGGTTTGAAGTCCAATAAAGCAGAATAAAAGTAGAATAGTTTCTTGTAAGACCGATTTTGGTTGTTGGGTAACTGGCACTGTATCTGGATCTTTCTCCGATTCCGTAGAGGCAAAGCATTGTCTAATAATACTGGCTAAAATGCCGTTCCCTGAAAATAATATAAAAGTTATTTCCATCAATTATAATGTACCGGTAACATAATTAATACTAATAATTATTTATATCCTAGAGTTTAGAATGGTTTCCCTCTGTGGCGTGTCTATGCTCTGTGCCACTCAATCACTACGGGGTTTGCTTCCCTTATAAATGATAACATATTGCACTATTAAAATACCCTAGAACACATTTCGCACAATCGCCGACCCCACTTTCCCCCTTTCGAAACGCTATGTAAACGTCTATGAACTTTTGTGCAAGTAGCACATTACTTTCACTTTGTCTGGCCGCTATCTTGAAATCGTTGACTTGGCGTAAAATGTGTTAATTGCCTTTTTCGTGTATAAAAATACGGGCTTTCAGTCACATTTTATTGCATCCCTCTAAAACCAATATAAACTCATAGCCAATGACAGCAGTAACATTTACATGTTAAAGTCCACAACTTTCCAATTAGGGGGTCTGGGTTCTCCCCCGGCGGAAGTATTTAAAAAATACAGGTACAAATCGACCTAGTAGGGTTTTACGCATTTTGACCGCAAAAACTTTACATTTTACATTTGAAGACGAGGAAAACATACAGTCTTTTTAGCGTCGAAAATCTACCTATAAATATATTGTATATATATACTGTATATGTATATATGGCACCAGATTGTGCTATGATGCCTACCCACCACATCGCAATAGATTAATGCAGCATATAGAGTAGTTATTAGTTGTTACTGCTTGTTCAACATGGCCAATTGAAAATAAATAAAAACTTACCACCTTTTTCCATATATTTACTCCTTTTAACATAGCTATAAATCAGGTAACCGGGAGCTAATATCGTGGAATAGCCAAGTAAATTAAGCGATAGGCGAAAAATCCAGTTGTCCTGAGTTTTAGTAAAAATAGGTTCTGAATCCGGTAAAGGAGAGAGTGAATCATCGAATAAAATCCTCAAAACCTGTGTAAACACGTAGATGAGCGTAGTAGTTGTTATCACAAGAGCGCTAGAAACAATAAAAATAAAAACTATAATGACTAACATGAACAGAAAAAGGCAAACTTAGCTATGATTCACAGTAATACCGAAATTAGAGAACCATAGAAAATCAGTTTGGCCCTGAGCGAAATAGTTCGTAGTGCATAGACATAGTTAATCTGTGATTAATATAGTGATATATGGAAAGACTAATTAGCGTCTCTACGTTATTTATAATTATAGACAACAACAACAGGACTTAATTCTGTTATAATGAGGAGGTTGCCTTCCACCTCAGTCAATTTAATGACTGTATTTTTTATACCATATATACAAATATACTACTAGAAGTAAGTTACAAACAACAATTAATAATAGCAAAAATGCTTCGTTAACGTTCAAACCACTGTAGCCTGTACGCTACCTAATAGGATGCGATTGAAATATGCGTTCACGTTCCAAGTCATAGCCATGATAAATTATTGGGTGCCGCAAGCTCAACTTTTACTTTTAGGATTTTTGGATATATAATTAATTGAAACCCAAATGTCATACTACGTTCGCAGGGAAATCTAATTACTTTACAATATTTTTTTCTGTCTAATTTAAGATTTCCCGAAGTAATCGAACATGTCTGTTGGTGGCTTAACTCAACCTGTTCAATGGCCTGTTAGGAGAATTTAAATTTGAAATTCCCAAACTTGATACCAACCATCACATCCATTTCTCATTCCCGGTTGCGGTTCCTGGTCACTGAGAGAATGTTTGTGGCTACGTAGGCAAAGCAGCAATAATTATCACTCAAAACCAAACCACCAGTGTATGCAAGGATGATCCTTTGATGGTTTACCATTTTCTCGGTGGCTTGCCTTTACGACAACAGGTTCCTACTATGTGGAACCTACCTGATTTGCCTCGTTGAGGCTTTACCTGTTATAGTAATGAGTAACAGTCTGACAAGAAAACCAAGAGAACTTGCAAACAAAGAGTCCTAGGCTTAATGAAGGAAAGGGAATATTTTTTTCAACAATGAACTCTCGAGTATCAATCTTACAGTGCAATGTTAATACATTACATTACCATATGACAACATCTGGAGATCCTGCTGCCATCCTATGCCATACATTTATTTTATATTTTAAAATTTATGTTGTTTTACTTGTTTTTGCATTTACTGCTTATTTTTACCGACGCCATTTGTAAATATAGTGTGCACTTTGCGTTTGCACTTTGCAATGCTTGCATTCTAATTCCACGTTTTGGCTTAGCGTTGTCTGCTTGAGAATCTTAATCTTATAGAAAATAAACAAAAGTTTAAGTGCCGTAGTGTAATGTAATAGTGCAATGGTTTAAATTTAAGACTTGAAATAATTGTTTATTCAACATGGTTCTATTTAAAACATTTGCTTCTTCTATCAGCTGTAGGTTAAGTAGGAGTGTATCTTCGCGCAGAATTAAAGGGACATTAGAGTTACCTAAAGGCAAGCAACTTACAGAACCCTGGAATGAGCGAAAGGGCATTTGGAAATCAAAATTTTCTTATTTTGAACCTAAAGTAGACTTCATGGGGCCAGACATAATAAGAAAACTGCAGACCCCGATTGATTTAAGCAGTCGCAATGTAAAAAAATGGTTTAACAGGAGAATGGAGGAGGCGGAGGAATATAATCAGCGATTTCTAGAAGAGCGGTATAATATTCTAGGTGCAGATCTGGCTGCTGCTCATTTTATCGTCCATAGAGGGGGATCTGTTCGGTTTTACAATGAAAACAATTGGGTGCGATGCCAAGAAGATGGGTCTTATATTTTACCCACGAATGGCGTTCCCGGTCTATATTTGGAGGCTATTGATTGTAATGGCATGAATTTGCGCCACACTGGATTAGAAAATATTTTGGACCTTCCAAAACTTCGCTGGCTCAGTTTTGCAAATAATCCGCTTGTTGACGATTGGACAATTGACTCAGTAAGTGGGTCATATGGGGAGACGCTTCAGTATTTGGACATTAGCAACTGTTCTAGGATTACACACCGTGCTCTCCTATGTTTTTATCGATTTCAGAGACTTGACACTCTGGTTGTCAATGGAATATCATCATCACCAGAGTTTAAGCTTGCGTCTATGATGCTTGAAGACATAAAACCGAGATTGACTATTAAGGGCATAGATCTGTCTGTTCCAAAAGAGTAAGACTTCTGCCCAACGTATGTTGTCTGGAGGCTGATTGATGTTAAATTAAAGAAAATTAGGTTTAATATTAAAGGCATATTTTCCCCTTTCTATTTTTGGATGCAGCCACATTAGTTAGTAGGACAGCTTTGCGATGGTTAAGGTTTTTTCTTTCACAAAATGCTGTAGGTGTGTTGTCACTATGATGGAAAGAAACCTGGATCAATTTTGAAATATGCTAAACTTTCTCAAGGCTAATATCTTCTTCAGCAAACGGTTTACATAATTTGGAGATAAGGTGGATTTTTTAATGATATATTACTATGTGATAAAAAAGTCATGATACCACTTAGATATAACGCTGTATTTCACTTCCCTACAAATAACTGAACATTTACTGCAGTGTGTAGCCTAATGCCGATGGTCTACAAATAATTATCCTACATAGTAATAATTTCAGAAAATAAAACTGCCTAGTTGCTTTGATGCTAAGGTTATAAATATGAACTAGGTGATTGAGAGCGGGCCCCACAATGGGGCATTTTGTTTATCCTAAATGATTTTCTGTTATTTACTATTTACATAATAATTTACAAAGGTCACACACATAGAATTATCAATAAAAACAAGAAAGTCTGTGCAACGACATTGACTTATCAAAATAAACCTAAGTTATAGGAAAGGCAGATAATATATAATAGATAGAGCATAAAGTACCATGTTCGTGGTGCCCAACAAAAAAAAAAACACTTTTTTTTATGGAACAATTTGTTAAGGCGGCTATTTCACTGGTGGATTTTCCCTTCAAATGTGATTAAAAAGAGTCTGCTACCATATTATAACTTAATTTATGATAGATAAGTTATCTAGTATTAAGTATATACATAATAGTTCCCTTAAAACAAAACAAAAAAAAGAACCGGTCCGAGTTTACTCGAACATGCTTTCCAATTTATCAATTAGTAGGGAGAGGAAATGAATAATTTCATGGTAAATAATTTTCCTATGGTTAAATTTTGCATATCAAGGGGGGGGGGGGTCGCCCACCTGACGTCACTGAAGGTGAGGTAGCCTCAATATATTTAAAACACATTACAACACAGTAATAATGGCAGGGCAGGCAATGCATTTCAGCGTGAAGTTTCTATCATTTTTTCAAAAAAAAAAATTTTGCGCAAAAGCAAATAGGTTTTTGGGAAAGCAAATTGCCCGGTTTCGTTACTCAACTTAACACCTAAAACATGCCTGAAGGTAGAAATCATTGATAGAAAAGTTTCGCAGAAATATTATTTTTTAGTCATTTTTCATTAAAATTAAGTTATTTTTATTTTTTTACCCCCAGAAGCAAACTATCAAGGGGTAAGCGATCCCCCACATTTTATCAACATTAAGAACGACTAGAATATATGTGAATTTAAAAGAAATCGTTGGAGCCGTTTTTGAGAAATAATTTTTTTTAGACTTTTTTGGAGTTTTTGAGAATAAACCCCCCCCCCCCCAAATTGAGTTAGCCCAAAATAAAAAAAATAGTCCCGAGGTATGATTTTTGTGAACCTACATGCCAAATTTCACTCAAATCCACCGAGTAGTTTGCCCGGAAATCGACGAACAGACAGACCAACAGTTCCTGGGACCCCAAAACGTGTAAATCCGTTGAAATCTCGGAATCGAAAATTTCGACCGTCACAAAGCTTTCCTTATACTACGTATAAATTGGAAAGCAATAAATCGCAAATCAAATTTACCAGTGGAATACCCGCCTTAGAAACATTAACATGTAGTCAGTAAACCGATAGCTGAAATGGTAAAAAGTGTAATAGATTGCAATAATAACATGTCTGAACGGGTGAATACTTTTTAGATTTTGAATCTCTACACATTTTATATCATAAAAATACATCTTGTCGCCAATACCATGCTTAGAATAGCTAGTAACGCAATCGAGGTGAAGTCATCAATTAATAATATAAAACTCCACACGGCAACAAAAATGCAAACGTAAAATAAAGTAAAATAAAATCATTTTTAAATCACAGTTTATTAAATTACGTACCATTTCTGGCATATTTGAAATGGAATATACTGCTTGCTATATCATATGAATAAACCGACTCAAAAACAATTATTAGCATTTAGCCTACTAATATAACTTAGTGAAAAAATGCTGTAATGACAATTTATCAGGCCACAACAACCTCTTTCTTATACTCAATAAAAACGTTAGTCTTGAGTAGGTAGCTTAGTCCATAACATCCATTTCTTCTCTTCCATTTCTCATAACGAGAAGATGTGTTAAGTCTAATCTGACGGACAATTTGGTTTGGCCCTTGCCCCCTTGGGGGAGAAAAGACAAGTCTGCCAATACAGCAGGCTGGAGAGACTTAAACGAGGTTGCTCGAAAGCTTGCGTTCATCACAAAATTCAGACTGAAAGTCTTCAGCTATATGCTAGGCGGCTATTCCACCGACCATTTGCTGCACTAATCGTCGTGCCGACGTGAGAGCAGACTGACATTTGACGTCTGCTACCATATTACAACTTAATTTATAATAGATAAGTTAAGTATCTACATAATAGTCTCCTTAAAATATGGCAGAGACTTATTAATGATGTATGCTACCACGTCATGATACAGTCACAAGTGAAAATCCACGTCGGTGGAATAGCCGCCTTTAGGTTATATTTATTCTGAAATAACTTCCTTGCAACCTATGACAGAGCACCTACTGTATTCCTTATTCAGTCATGTGGCGGGGATTCCACCAACGTCAATAGTAATAGTAAATGTAGTTTTGACGTGGTAGCAGACATTAAAGACATACTAAAAATGTCTGCTACCACTTCAAAACCACATTTACTATCACTATTGACGTTGGTGGAATCTTCGCCTAATCACACCAACTACAGTAACAACAATAAAATACTTTTGAAACGATGATATAAAAATGAAATAAAACACAACAAGCGAAGTTAAGACCTGGCATAAGTTAAAACATTTATTATTATTTTTAATTACCATCTTAGGCCATAGATGTCTAATTGGGTTATGCCTAGATTACCGAGCCTTCAAAACCGACAAATTATGATTTTGAGATGTTGTGCTTGTTTTTTAATTACTCATAATCAGAGTTATTGCAAGAGAGAGGTCGTTGCACACAGTACATATGTAACCCATAAGTAATCATACATAAAAAGTGAGTTTTTGAACAATACACGGTTTTTTATTCTAACCCATTAAACATGTTTTCTGTAGCGATATCATAAATACCAAAAGTTTTAACACAACATGCCGAATAGTAAGCGTCAATTAACGAATTAAATAAAATGACTTTACAAAACTAATTGTTTCGATTAATTGAACAGGCATGCGATTTCAATTGAAATAACAATGGCAATGTTTGGTCGAATACTATTAACAAACTATAAGTCGGCAATGCCCAAAACATCAGTTCTGTCGATATCTTTCTAAGCTTAATTAATATTACATTACAACCTTAGCCTTCTAGTTAGGCGCTTATTCCACCGACCGGCTAGGGCTAAATACAAATACGGTGACGTGGTAACAGACATTCAAGACTTAGGCGGGGTTTCCACCGACCTTGCATTGCAGAATGCAAATGACATTGACGGAAATGTTTGTTTTACTCTATGCCATAGTTAAAAATGATCAATGATCATAGAGTAAAATCACAAACAAACTAAAATTTAAAAAATGGCGTCATGGGATATGTTAATTACAAACATTTTAATAGATTTCTATAAAAAGAAAAACAAACATTTCCGTCAATGTCATTTGCATTCTGCAATGCGAGGTCGATGGAAACCCCGCCTAAGTCTTGAATGTCTGTTACCACGTCACCGTATTTGTATTTAGCCCTAGCCGGTCGGTGGAATAAGCGCCATAGAGAAAGACAAATGAGTCAACTTAACGTGGTAATAAATTCAAAATGTATCTTCCGTCCTTAAAACACTGAGTAAAGAAAGCACCAAGGCTAAAATAATTAGGGCACAGTTAAATTAACTGTAACACGATAAAACATTTAACTCTGAAGAAACAGAAACAGCAATATTGCACACCTCAAAGTGTTTTCATATAAAACGCCTGACACAGATAGTTCTATACTGACAAAAAAAAAAACAAAAAAAAAACAGCATAATCCACGCTCATTGCTTTACTACTTAAGTGAAATGTGCGTTATTTATAGGCTACGACTGCCCTTTCGGACTTGGCTCTAAACCTTGCTGAGAATACAGTCAACAATAATGAATATACAATAGGATAGGATCCATTAACAAACGGGGCATCTTAAAAATAGTAATGCAGTCAAGACGCCAAGTCCCCAAACTGTGGACGTGAGACTCATACAAGGTGGAATTCGTTAACTGTAAATTGCTAATAATCAGGTTTGAGATAAAGTCGTGCGTGCCCATTGAATGGAACATCATATGACAACCCAAAAGCGTTCAATCTCACGGGTATACAATATTAATAGTGCAGTTGTATTATATTTCTGTCCATGAATTTTATTTACTATGACGAAGTATTACAAAGTGAAAGTGGAAAATATTATTGAAACTTGAATTTTATATTTTCTTAAGATTAAAAAAAAATATCAAACTTCTTTCCCTGTGAAAAACAGCATCACAATAAGTCAAGCAAGAGCAAAGAGCCATCTTCTTTTCGGCGCAGCAGAGATTCAATAAGTTTGAATGCTGCTTCCACAACTTATTTAATTTCAGTGTGTTTGTGCTACTTCGGGTATAATTACTACTAACTTAGTAAGATCACTTGAGCTATCAATGAACTGAGACTCGATTTTAAGTACCTGTCGTGCAAAAAAGAGCCGCCCCAAAGGCAAAAAATTAAGAGCGATGGATAGTCAGAGATTGCGCTGGTCCCTTGAGGCGCGAATACGTCAGCTAACTACTTGTCGACGCAGCCATGGACACTACAGTTGTAGCTGGGCGCATCATCGATGACGCTTGTAAGGATGACGTACCTAAAAAAAAAAAAATCTACAATAGTATTTGCAGGCAGGAACATATACTTCACGTTACTTTATACAACGCCCACTCTTGGCCGTAACGCACCTGCCAGTATAGCGATGAAATGTCATTGTTAGGGCTCTAAATCGATTGACACGTTAGAAGGTGGGCAGCATCCATGCGTTCGCTGACGCAGAGTGGGCAATGTTCTGAAGCAGCCAGGCCTAGGTGAGCCTGCAGGTAATCGTGGCCTGTTGTGCAGCGAAAACGGGCGATAAAAGCAGCTCTTGGTAGGTCATCTGGTAAAGGATTTTAACCAAAGTTTCCTTCTGGTTAGTGCGCTGTTAATAACCAGCTTCACACTATTTAGCGTTAGAGGAACTGTCAAATTCACTGCACTTGTGGCTATCTTAGCTAGCAGGTCTGCCTTTTCGTTTCCAGCTATTCCGACGTGGCTCGGTAGCCATTGGACAGCAACTGTCCATCCTGAGGATTTTAAACTAGACCCCCCTGCATTCCATCGTCCTCAGACGTTCTGTAGTAGAGGCTGGAACATCACACCAAATCATTCCAACGCAAACGTAACGATAAAGATGATGCACTACGTACTTCATTATGTCTGTTTTCTGCCCAGAAGTTTATATTCACATCAATTTAATTAAATATTTGATATTGAAAAAAACGGAAAACTTTTATTGATATTTAGTTATTATAAAACACGCGAGTACGCACCTGCAGATGATGCTTCACTGATAGGCAGCGGGCTCGGGAGAGCGCTCGATGGAGTTGAGCAATTTTGGGCCAT